>JANCRC010000004.1:37420000-38020000 GCA_024362995.1 Heteromeles arbutifolia
GTGGAAGTCTTGTCCCAGAGCAGCATTTCATCGATGTCGTTCATCCTCTAGAGTGACCGCCAAACGAGGAACTGCCTTCCCCGACGAAGACACGTCAGACTCCTGGAGCTTCCATATCATGGACACCCTAGTACCCACTTTGTGGAGTCCATTGGCTTCTGCAGACTTAAGATCCACTTAGACAGTTTGGCCTCCTGCGACCTCAAGCTCCACTCTGTCGGTAAGTCCGAGCGCAGACTCTGTCAAACTCATCTCGCCCTTAACGTGCACGACTTCTTCAGTAACATCAACATTCGCAACAGCATTATCAACGTTAATAGCCTCAACAAACTCTACTTTCTTTCTCTTGGACTTTGCAGCAGCCACTTCGGTAGCCTTTCGGAGTTGCCTTTTTCTCAGAGGCATGTGGTCCTCCGGACTCCAGATCCACTTCTTCACCTCCAATAACTTCAGCAGGGTCTGACTCAACAGCTGGCAATTTTGCCTATGACTTCGTGCCACCTTCTGTAGCACCACCTGGCTTGCACAAATCACCAACTTCATCCCTAACTTTCCCTCTTGACGATCTACCTTCTTCACGACCCTCACCTCCAATTGATCATCCATGCTAGCCTCAATGAGCCTATCTAGCTTCTTCATATCCAAGTAGTCACCAATACTTTCAGGCACCACCTCTTCTGGACACCGCTTGGTAACATCCTTCAAACATCAAGTGAATCTTGGTCTAGATGAACGTTCTAGGACCAGTACGGGTGGATGTTAGAGATTACGACAAAAACGAGATCAATCAGATGTGCCCTCACAACATCGATGGTACAAGTAAGATCAGACATAGAAACATGAGGGTCATTTATGTTACCCTCCTAGTTCTTGACAACTTGGAGTACGACACAGTTGTAGTCCTTGTCTTTGTTAGGCAAATTCCTAATCCATGTCTGGTTTCATCTCCCAGTATGACAACTTTGGAAATAATATCTGGAACTCATAGAGATGTTCTTCAACAGGTACAGGGCTTGAAATTTAGGAAGGCCCAGCCCAGCCATATTAATCTTGTTTAGCCTCTCAAATGCATGCATAACTCTGTAGGCAGTGGAGGTAAGATTAATGGGGGCAAGCTAGTAGTAGGCCAGCACTTCTTTGATGGAGCCAGACATAGGGAATTGGAGAGCCAAACTCAGATACCACGGATGAATGCGGATATCCAACTGGACCAGTTCCAAACCCTCATTCGGGTCAGTGAATACATTCACCCCCGCGCCTCCAATATGATAAACTTCAAACAAAAGGACAATCTTAGTGAGACTTGGAAGTTGCTTTTCACGAAGGGAACGTACCCTTTGACTCCCAAAGAAATAATGCGTAAATAGAATCCTTTATGCATACGCAGAAAGGTGATTTACGTATTTCATATTGTATGAAAAATGTTGATATGAGTTGTACCAAGATCGGTACAAGACAATATCAATGCAAGCCCAGGATCAAAACCATAGCAACTATCAAGTGAATCCTTAAGTATTTAAGAAATACTAAAGGATAGATTCCTCAAGAATGAGGAAGAATTAGAGTAACGTAATGGAAGTGTAAATGTATTAGATTATGAATCTAATCCATCATTGGATGTCTCTTCATTGTGAATGAAGAGATAATTGGATATCTCTTTATTATGACTAAAGAGATATTTGGGTGGAAACACTATTCGTAATAACTCTAGTGTGTTCCATCATGTTTGCAAAATATATCGCCATATAGAAGCTTACAACATTGTTGTTTGGATAGGAAAGTTCATTTATGAACTCTCCATTCGGTTCCAACCAGAAAGTGTCTCTAGTGTGCCGACACTACGACACTAATGGGGCGACAGCTCAAGCCAAGGAATCAAGGTCTCATCAAGATCCGAACTCAAATGAGAGATTGAACCACATGATTGAGAATCATGTAAAATGGTGACGTCGTTACCCTCAAGGTTGCTTCTATGGATAACATATAGATATCCATTGTCTAGGCCTATTACTCAGCCATTTTTGAAATGAATTCAGAAAAGGTATCATCACTGATGACCAAGCCGATTGGCTCTAGTGCAAGTGGGAGATTTTTGGAAATGTGCCCTAAAACAAATCATATGATGATACTTTACGGACATTTCACATTTAAACTAATCTAGTTTAATATAAAGGGCAAAGATTATTGTTTAAAGCCGTCTCATATAATATGCTTAAACGATAAGTCCAATGAATATGTAATTGGGAGAATGTGATCTAAAGAAGTTAGATTCATGAGACCATTCTCTTTCGTATACATATCCTAAATGTTCTTGATCATAGGATTGCCAATTGGGCATTGACAGTCCGTTAAGATCAGTATGTGTTATGTCTTCTCTTAGGGAGAGTGACTGGTCTCGAGTCATTGGTGTAATTGACACCAAGATAAGCATGTAGGTGCTCAATAGAGAATGAGTCCACTAAACACGATCAATGAGGAGTTCTCATACTTATGTCACATGTAAACTCATGGTTGGGATAATGCAAAGTAGCCCATTGACTTGAGGCATCATAGTTGTCTTGTGGTTAGGTCCTTGATCTTTGACTATCTTAAAGTCACTTCGTCAGAGGGTGTCCACGACATAGTTGGGCTTAAGCCACTTAGCCATGGAGGCAAGTGAATGCACAACAAGGGATCTCTAACCTTTAAACCGTTTGAGGGAGAATACTCTATTATACGATTAAAAATCTATGGCCAGAGTATGAATGAGATTTAGGAAGTCGTTCCAAATCACATTCAAGATAATCATATAAGTAAAAGAATCACATTGGATAGTAGACATGAATAAACTATCAAACCAAACAATGTGGTCAAGAGTTTCGTATTAAAGAAAGACTGTATTGCATTGTAATCCTAAACTGAATAGGTTCTCCACCTTTTCTGATTAGCTTGGGTAGCCATGACATACTGCTAGGTGTCACTCATGGTTTGTGGAAGCCATAAAGGTGTATAATCACTAAAGGGATAATTGAAAGTATGTTTCAATTCACAATCGATTTGAATAATTCTAATCGCCCACTACCTCGCTAAAAGGAACCTAATGGATCATACGCCGAGTAAGGTAGAGATTGAAGAAACAATGGAGATGAGTAAGCATAATTAAATGGTTTAATTATTAATGGCTTAGATTAATTAATATGTTAATTAATCAAACGAATAAGTTCGTTATAGACCTCGGGTTAGTTTTGGGCCTCAAGGCCCAATGGGACTTGAATGTCAAGTCCAATAACTCAAGTTGTATGACAACTTGAATAAACAAAGGGCTTGAAAGCCCAATAAACCCTTAAGGCCGGCCATATTAGAGAATGAAGAGTTATGGTTCCTTTGTCACTTAAGTGAAGGGACTATATAAAGAACTTTATAGCCAAAATTGATTTAGGATTTCTTTGAGGAAATTGGAGAGAACACAAGCTCTCATTTTCTCTCTAAGAGGTCGGCCACCCTAGGGAGAGATTACTAGCATCTATCTCTTCTTAGGTCACTCATCTCTTCCTCAATACTCTCCTTGGTGTGGAGACTTAGAGGTTCCCTATTTTGGGAACTTGGAGAATCCATTCATCCATCCTCCTCCAAGAAATCCATAGAGCTAAAAAGTAAGGAATGAAGGCCCTATCTCTTGGGTGATTAGCCTTTGCTTATGCAAAGAGGAATCAACAAAGGTACAATATTTCTCAACTCACTTTGTTCTTGAGTTGAGTCTTGGTTCACCAAAACTACTAGGCTTTGAATTTCATGGGTAAAGTGTTGTTTTGAGTGCATACAAGCATGATTCCGCCTTTAATTGTTAATTGCATGTTGTAGATGTTGCTCAAATGAACTTGTTTTTCACAAATTTTCCTTCAACTCTGGCATACTTTTTCGCTCTGGCAGAGAAGCATGCACTTTGGGACGAGGCTCGACGAGCAAACAAGGCACCCGAGTAGCCTCGAAAAAAATCAGCAGTAGCTCAGAAGAAGGAGGATAAGAAGCAGTATAATAATAAAAGTAGACAGGGGGCCAAGCGCAGGGGCCCAAGAACTACTCTAAGTTCTCGATCTCGATCAATCAAATCCTCTGCGACATCAAAAGCGAACCGTGGTTCAAGCTGCCGAAATAATCAAAGAAAGATACTTCCAAGTTAGACCACACCAAGTACTACATATTCCACCGAGGTCCCGGTCACACAACTGACGACTCCTACTCTTGGAAGAACTACCTAGAGAAGCTCATGAAAGAAGACAAGGTCCACAGATACTTGGACAAGCCAGCTACGCAGTGATGCAATGTAAAAAGCACACAAATTAAACCCTCTTGTTGACAATTGTAGTAAAGATGCAAGTAGGGATCATTCTAGACCAAGGATTATGAGGGATTGCTAATCTATGAAAAACTAACTTAAAAACACAAAACTAGGCTAAAGACACTTAACTAGACTCAAATAACTCAAAACTGACTAGAATGACTCAAAACAGCACAAAACAAGCAAATAGACTCTAAACAGACTCTAGGGTTGATTTTGGACGAATTTGAGACTTTCAAAGACTCAAAACACTTAAAAACACAAAGTTGGACAGATTCTAACCTAATTTGACACTTTAAAGTAAAGGGGGGTTTGGTTTTGACGAATTTGAAAACTAACAAAGTAAAGTGCAAAAACTTAAGAACTAGACAGATTTAGGCACGAAATTGGTGTTTTGGATGGATGATGGACTAGCTAGAGGGTTCTTCTCCACACATGACACACTTGCATACAAATCGATTTCCAGTTGCTTTTCCAATAAACCATGAATGACAACGCCCCAAGTTAACTGTGAACGCACAAATTAACATCAAATTTTCCTAAAGTCATTAAATTGGATGAAAGCATCTGCAACCAAATTATTCTTCAATAGTCCCCTACATGAACGCATAATAGAGATACATATTAAAGATCATTAAGTTCTATGAAAATCATCAGCATTGACAAGGCATTCATAACTATGAACGCATGATACTCCTGCCAGGAATTCACTTAACGCGATCGTTTATAAGCAACCTCCACTACTTGTAAATATAAGTTTGTAACTATTAGGTGAAACTCCCTTATATTCTAGCATCAAGTTCATGCATGCAAACTAAGCGGGCCCTCTTAATCAACATACAAGAATAAGTTATCAATCAAGCAGTTAAGCAAATTGCATTCACGATTTATGAAATCACAACTGAAAGTAATCAATTCATATTACAAATATGTTCATGGCTTTGAATTCTCCTCTAGCTAAAAGGAGTTTAGCTCCTCATGTTCGCAAAACAAAGATAATTAAACTTAAACTTTGAAAACAAAATATAGAAAACACCCAGAAACGCTCCAGCAATCCAAACTTGAATGGCAAGCACGTCCAAGGGTCTTCCTTCTTCTTCTTTGCTGCGGCACAAGGTTTGGGTGAAGGTTTGAGTGGTGAATTGTGGTGGTGGATGGATGTAGGTGAGTTATGGTGAAGGATGGATGGGTAGGTGGTTGCAGCAGAAAGTGTAGAGTGATTGAATGGTGTGGCAAGCTTTATTTATAGGCTAGGGTACTCAGAAAATAATAGCAAAGGTTTATAACTTAGCTAATTTGTCCTACAAGTAAGGTCAGAATTTAAAGAGAAATAGGAATGTAAGATGCGGCAAGGAAAGGGAAAGTGATCCCTTGTGTGGCAAGGCTTAGGAAGAAAAGAGGAATGTGTTTTGGGGCAGAAAATAGGAAAGAACAAGGTCCCCTTGCACAGCAAGGAAAGGGAAAGGGGAAAGGTGGTGCGACACAAAGAATAGGAAAATGATACTTGGCAGATTTTGTGAAGAAATGGTAAGTAGGTACGGCAAGGGTTTAGGAAAGGTTTTAGGACTTCTAGAACATTTATTTAAGTGTCCTAAATTAATTTGAGATCCTCCTTGTAGCTGGAAATTATGTAAATTCGGATTAAGACCAAATCAGGAAACTTGGCTAACATTCATTCTTCTACACCAATTCATTTCTTCAAAATCTTTGACTTAAGTCTACAAGCACATTCCTAATCCTTCTTGAACATCAATTTCATCCATCCACCTTGCTCCAAGCATGTGCTATCCATTACAAGCCCAAAACTGCTCCAAAATGCACTTTCTTGCCATCTTAGCCATTTGGACCTACAAACACACGAAAATAGCATAAAATACTAAAATAACTAGGAACTAACAACGTAAATGCAAGGAAACAAGTTAACCAAGTTGCATAAATATGCTCCTATCACGCAACCTAGAAGAAATGCAAACACCGACGAAGAACCGCCAACTAAGATGATTCGAATTAGTGGCATCTTCGCCAAATCCGAGCACTTGGGCGCCACCAACAATTCTAAGAAGATGAAGATCTAGCAGGTCCTACTAGTCTCACAGGTCCAGGCAGTCAACACCCAACCTGGACCCATCATTGGCTTCACTAAGCAGAATGCCGAAGGCATCGATTTCCCACATGACGACACATTGGTGGTATCTATCCAACTAGCCCACGCTATAGTCAATAAAATGATGGTTGATAACAGAAGTGCAATCAACCTACTTCAGCTCTCAGTAATTCAGAAGATGGGCCTGGAAAGCACAATCATACGTTGAGCGAAGGTACTCATCGGATTCAACAGACACACCTCGACTGCCATCGACCACATCACACTTGACATGAAAACACCGCCAGTTGTCTCAAAGTAGATGTTCATTTCCCTACAATGGGATTCTAGGGCGACCTTGGCTAATAAAGTTGGATGTGTCATAACCTCCGTCAAATATCAAAAAATCTGATTTCGCATCCCGGCATGAAGAGTCGGACAAATCAAGTTTGACTAGGATGCATCTCGACGATGCACTATGCAAGTACTAAAGAAGACAAAAAATAAGACATTTACCTTCATAAAGGCTACTAAGGTCTAAACGGATGACGAAGCTACCAAATAGCAATTACAGCAGACGAATCAAGAAGATTGCATACAAATCAATACACCAGTAGACGAGACAGGATGGAAACCCAAAGAGGACGCCGAGCACATCATTCTTGATCCCTAGCAGCCGGAGAAGACTACTAGAATTGGCTTATGTTTGAGCCCGAAGGAAAAAAAAGAACTCACGGCTTTCCTTAGGAAAAATCGTGACGTCTTTGCGTGGTCACCTTCCGACATGCCCAGCATCGACCCCAAGATAGATTGCCACAAGCTGCAGGTCGACCCCGCTACCCAACCTGTGATCCAAAAGAGAAGACATTTCACGCCTAAGCAAGTAGTGATCATTGAAGTGGAAATTGACAAACTATTGGAGGCTGGATTCATAGAAGAGGTGGCACACTTAGTATGGCTTGCCAACACCGTGTTAGTAATGAAGAAAGAGAAGGGCAAATAGAAGGTTTGCGTAGACTACACAGACCTCAACAAAGCATACCCAAAAAATCCTTATCCAGTTCCCCGAATTAATCTGCTAGTAGATTCAACTTATGGGAACCAGCTGCTCAGTTTCTTGGACACATACTTCGCTACAACCAAATAGCCATGTATGAGCCCGACAAAGAGAAAACCAAGTTCATGATCGAGCGAGGCACTTACTACTACAAGGTCATGCCATTTGGCCTCAAAAACGCGGAAGCCATTTACCAAAGATTAGTAAACATGATGTTCAAGAAGCAAATTAGAGTAACCATGGAGGTCTATGTCGACAACATCATGGTGAAGGGCAAGCAGCAGTCAGACCATATCGGCAACTTGGCGAAAACTTTGGACATCCTTAGAAAGTACAAGATGAAACTCAATCCCGCTAAATGCACATTTGAAGTATCTTCAAGAAGATTCTTAGGGTACCTAGTAACCCAATGAGGAATCGAAGAACATCCCAAGCAAATTCGAGCAATCCTAGAGATGAAATCTCTAACTACCTTGAAGGAAATCCAAAGCTTGACCGAACAAGTAACCGTCCTCAACCGTTTTCTCTTATGGTCCACCGATCAATGCAAGCCTTTTTTCAAAGCAATCAAGAGGGCACAACAAGACAAATGGGATGATGAATGCAAAAGAGCGTTCCAGGACCTGAAGAAGTATCTCACATCACATCCCTTACTATCCAAGCTGCAAGCAACGGAGGACGTATACATTTACTTGGTAGTCTTAGAAGTAGTAGTAAATTCGACCCTCATACGAAAAGAGTTAGGGGCCCAACCGCCAGTATTCTACACTTCTAAAGCTCTTCTCGATGTGGAAACTAGATATCCGAAGATCGAGAAATTAATTTTGGCGCTAGTTGTTATGGCTTGAAAACTCAGACCATATTTTCAAGCTCACACGGTCATCATCATGACTCAAAATCCTCTACAATTAATTCTACAAGGTCTAGATGCTTCTCAATGAATGAGGACATGGGTGTTGGAACTTGGTTAATACAATTTGGTTTTCTGACCCAACACAGCGATAAAGGCCCAAGCCTTGGCAGACTTCGTAGCATAATTCACGCCTAGCCTAGGTGACACAACAGAGCGGCCTAACGATGCCCCAGAGGTAGCCGAGCATGCTCTAGCCGCGCCTGCTCCACCCGATGGAGACTTCTGGCATTTGCATGTTGACGATGCATCCAACTACAAAGGCACAAGAGCAGGCGTGGTCTTTGTTACCCCAGACGGTTCGATGCTCGAGCAAGCAATCACTCTAGGCTTTAAAACATCCAACAAAAAAGCAAAGTATGAAGCCCTACTAGCAGGCCTACGAATGGAAAAACACTTGGCGACGAAAAAGCTTGCAATTCATTCCGATTCCCAGCTAATCACTAGCTAGATACTAGGGAGTACATGGCAAAACATCTGAAGATGAAGCAATACCTAAAGATTGTACGAAAACAACTCAAGGCATTTCAGACTTACACCCTTACTCAAGTTTCGCGAGCAGACAACGGCCATGTGGACGCGCTAGCCGGCTTAGGCTCCGCCCTCGACGACCAACTCAAACGCTCTATTCCAGTGGAGTATCTAGACAAGCCGAGCATAGATACGGAGCCAGTAACCAAGGTGTCACAGGTTAGTACAACTCCAAACTAGTAAGATTCCATTATAGACTACCTGGTCAGTGGCACACTCCACAAAGAAAGATTGGAGTCTAGAAAGTTCCAAATAACCGTTGTGGAACAACATTCTAGTTCAAAGATCCTACACTAGACCACATATCCGCTGCCTAGCGCCTCCCGGTGACCTAAAAGTTCTAAGCTCAATCCACGAAGATGTTTATGGAAATCACTCCAGAGGCAGATCTTTGGCACACAAGGCTCTTAACGCAAACTACTATTGGCATACTAGGTATCAAGATGCTAAGGATTTAGTACAAAAGTGTGACCGATGCCAATGCTACAAGCCGGTACCAGCACTGTCTGCCAACGAACTACACCTGCAAACAAGTCTTTGGGCGTTCATGTAATGGGTAATTGACTTGGTAGGGCCAATGCAGCCTATTATTGGGGGCAGAGGCATGATGATCGTGGCAACTGACTACTTCACCGAGTGGGTGGAAGCAAAGCCTATGACAACCACCACTCAGACGGGACATAGTGCACTTCATATAGAAAAAAACATCATTTGCCGATTTGGCATCCCTCAATCCATCATCACAGATAACGGCCCGCATTCCGTAGGCAAAGATTTGGTGAAGTTCTTCCAGAAATATGGCATCAAGCAACACATGTCCACGCCAAGGTATCCCCAAGGCAATGGGCAAGCCGAAGCATCCAAAAAGATGATTCTTGGCTGCCTTAAGAAATCCTTCTCCGACAAGAAAGAAAAATGGCCAGACGAACTCCCTGGGTGCTATGGGTGTATCGCACAACCAAACGACAAGCAATCGGCGAGACTCCTTTCTCTTTGGCATTTGGTTCAGAAGCAATCATTTCTCCCAATGTCATCGTGCCAAGTATCAGCACTCTACTGCCAAGCATCAAGCAGAACAGTAAGGAGATGGCCACAAGCTTAGATCTGGCAGAGGAGAAACACGAGCAGACCATCACCCGCATCGCAGCCTACCCGCAGCATCTCCTCTCCAACTACAACAAAAGGGCCAAGATCTACCAGTTTCAGCCCGGAGATCTAGTCCTAAGAAAAGCCTTCATCACTGCTTACAGAGAAGGCTCTAAAAAGATGGATCTCATCTGGGAAGGTCCGTACAAGATCAGCAAAGTAGGCGGCAAGGGTAGTTACACCCTCGCCACTATGAACGAAAAAAAGATCGAAAAGCAGGGGAATGCCTACAATCTAAGTAGTACCATGTATGACCTCCTGCTACATCAAAGCCTGAAGACTCAACCAGCTCAACAGGCATCACCTCACGAGTCAATGATTATCCAAATGTTATGCAATTTCTACCTTACAGCTAAGTTTTTATTCGTATCACTCAATTTTTAATGAGAAATTCAGATGTAATTTACAACTTAGCTCGACTGCATGTTTACAACAACTAATCACTCCTGCACTTCAAAAGAATACTACGCCCATCTTAGGGACTTATCGCAGAAATTGCGCCATCTAGAGACCAACCATGCTCTCTAGTGCAAGAGGGTAAGCCAATTCCCCAACACCCACATGGGTCTGCTCTCTAATGCAGGGGATAAACTTTACACTCCCAATATCCAGAAGTGGATGAGTCGGGCTGCCCTGGTATAACTAGGTGCACGATGGCTTGCGCCGGGATTCCTAGAAGTAGCCACAATGGTCTTTTTCAAGGCTTCGATAACTAAAGGATTTTGGGTCTCTTGGCCTAATTCGTAGGGAATGGGTCCTCAGGGACATAGAAGGCATATTATACAGTACGCCCTATAGACGACTACCCTGGAACCATAAAGCTGCTACCGAGTGCAGTAAGATAACTTTCGGTTTCCAAAAGACTGCCTACAGCTTGCCCTTTGAGTAGTAAGCCACTCTAAAATTACACAACCACACATTTCTGTGAAAGGTTAAACAAGTTAACGCGCATATACGAAGCTTCATCCATTGTCAACATGCTATACAGTCGATAAGCTTCACTTTTGCCAAAGCGCGAAATGATCTACACTAAATCCAAAAGTGTTGTGATACTTGCTACGCAACCTACAGAATTGGTTACATAAAGTATGTTGTGATGCAGGCCACACAGCTAAAAGGATTGAAGAAAGCCAAGGTTAATAGCCAAGTGGTCACGCAGACTCGTCTGCTTCTATAAGTAAGGCGTCCGGCTGCCGACCCTATGGCTAACAACTTTGCAAAAGTTCTACACCAACACCAATGGCTGCATAGGCTAAGTGGGCATGTCTGTTTATAGAAAAGTAGCACGCATGCCGCTGGTCTAAAGGTCAAAGGTTAGAGCAAGAACAAAAGAAGCTAAGATGAAGAAAAATGAAGGAAGCAAGTTTATTAAATTTTCTAGCAAAATTGATAAACAACTAGGAAAGGCCGAAGGAGTTCAAGCAAAGCAAAAAGAAACAAGGAAAACAAGGAAAATCCTAAAGACTACCTAAAAGACTACTCTTCAGCAGCTTGGACATCCCACGACTACTCGGTCGCCACACCTTCAGCAGCCGCGACATTCTTAGCAGCAACATCATCTGGCGCTTCACCCCTGGCTGCCCTAGCCTGGGCACCAACTTCTCCGACTACTTCACCAATGGAAGCCTCAAAAGTAAAGGTAAGCAAGTAAGTCTTCCGGAGAAATAGAGAAGGTCTCTAAGTCTTTCCCAGCAAACTCAAAGTTAGACGGCCTACTAAAGAGATGATCCACATAACCCAGCTTGTAGAAATCGACTTAACTCTAAGCAAGCGAAGTCTCTAGCCTAGCCTTCTCACCATTTGGCTGCTTATTTTCCTCAAGCAGGCCGACCTGGACGCGCTACAACTCATCCACTTCTTTCTTCAAACTTTCGTTGATCTTCAATGCACCTTGGAGTTCCAACACTTGGGGTTCAAGCCTACCAATAACCTTCTTGAAGTGGATCACTTGATTATAAGTAGCAATCAGTTCTTCATCCTTCGCATAAGTAGCGGAGCGAAGCTCAAACGGCAGCTCAAGTTCTTGAATCTGAGGTATGTAACATCCAATCTCCTTCTCTGCACTTTAATACTTAACTTGGATCAGGTCAACCCTAGTCTTCAAATCAAAGATCTCTTGGCGAGCGGTTTCAAGCTGCAGAGAAGTGGGGGCAGAGATATTAAACCCCTTCAAAGCACGAGCTTAAATTCCAACCTCTTGATCTTCTCGGTTGAGGAATAGGCTTCGGCTGCCACAGTCTTTGCCATCATTTTGGCAGCCTTGGTATCCTCTTGGTCAAGGAGCATAGACTCAGCTGCCAGAATCATCATTTTCTGCATCATAGCAAGCAGAGCAGTCCTCCTATATTCGGTTGTATGCTTCACAAATGAACTTGGGCAAACAAGCCCTTTTACGCCATCAACAAGCTTGGCACACACATCTATGCCTTCAAGCAGATCTGGTTTCAAGAGCGCATAAATCTCAGCAGCCTCTCCAGAAATAGGCTTAGTAGATTTCTCACTATTTCAGATTTAGCAGTCTCATCTTTCTCCCTCTTGGAAGAAATCAAGTTAATCACAAGCCTTGGGGCAGCTAGCGAACCTTGGCGAGCAGCGAAAGAAGTCTTTGGCTTTTTCTCAGCCGGCATCTTTTAAGCAGGTGGGGAAGATCTCTTTTTGCCACCTTCATTCACAGCAGGCTCTACGACAGCAATTGGACGAGCCAATGCCTCTGCCTTGATTCGCTTTATCTCTTCTCTCAGGAGCAGCCCACATTTCTCCCAGCGAAAAGAACTAAGTAGCCAATGCCACTCACGGTACTCCGAAGGGATACCTAGTGCAATATGCACCTTCTTCATATCTGAAGAGGTCTTAAGAGTCAAGCTGAATTTCAAATCCACAAGAGCAGAAGATGACAATCAGTAAATCAAAAAGCATCTCAGCAAAAGTACAAAGCAGTCTACTTACCAGAGATGAAAACCATCGGAACACGCAGCTCAGGGGAAGAATCTGACTCCCATTGTCCACTTATCTCCAAAGTCTCCTTGGCCCAGTCATGATCTCCCTTACTCGAATGATCAAAGAGCCTATGGTGGGATCGCAGCTGCCCAACTCCTTCAATATGGCCTATGTCGAAGAAGTACCAAAACTCGTTGACAGTCAAGTCTAAGTAGAAGAATTGACTTAGATTGAGGAACCCCATCATCACACGGACCGCATTCAAAGAACATTAAGCAGGGGCACACTTTATGGAGTAAAGTACTTCTTGGAAGAAACGCGGCATGGGGAAAGTGAATCCCAACACAAAGTTGCAAGGGTGAAATTTGATGGCTCTCCAAGCCCCACTACATGGCTCATGGCTGCTACCTTCCTTGACATGCTTCACGCACACCCTCGACGGAATGACATGCCTATATGCCTCAAGAAAGTCTCTAAACGAGTCATCGAAGCTAATCTTAAAGTGAGCAACCTTGAAGTAGCCCACCTTACTTACAGACCCACCTTGACGATACAACGGCGGCACACCATCATCACTCTTATGGCTTAAGGAATACATGCTCGATGAAATTCTACAAAGACGCCAGGAAAATTCGTTAGACAGCTGCACCAAAAAACAAAAACAAAAAAAACAAAAAAAAAAGGCCTTCATAGCTTATCAGCTCGGCCCAAGCTAACAGCAGCCATGCCGTGGCCCTCTCCAACAAATTTCTCACATATCCTTGACCCCGTCGAGCCAAATTTCAAGCCCCGAGGCTCCCAAAAATTACGAAGATGAGGAAAAATTAATTTTTTTCTTACCTTGGTGCGGCGTGATGACGAAGAAAGCAACGAAAGATGGTCCTTTGCAGGGGCAAGTGTAGAAGATTGCTAGGGAAGGGGGAACAAATATCCTTTAGCTTTCTCTCTCTTGTAGGGTAGAATAAATTGCTCTCTGAAGTTGATTGAATAATCTACTTAAGGTAGACTTAAATAGACTTTAGAAGTAATTTATTTCCCTTTCCTAGAAGGATCTAATTTCCAATTAAAGTGAGAATCTACATCCAAATAAGAAACAATCCTATGTGTCCTAAAAAGAGAAGATCTCTACACTTGTTGCCGAAAACCTATTATTATACTATGCTATTTAGTTTTTATAAAACCTGGGGGTTAGTATGTTGATAACTGTTTCAGTATTATTTTTATATATATATATATATATATATCAACTTGGTCCACTCATGTTTGTTTTGCGCCCCCTTCAGGACATAGGAACGAGGATTATGACCTGAGCTACGAGGCATTCCCCTACCATTGACATCGTGCTATATTCTCTCTGCTTTGGCATCTATTGTAATAGCACTTCTCTATCTTATTTCCACTTGTACTCTGTATTAGACGCGTGCTCTGAACATGTCATGCACTATCATCATAATTCATTGTTGGCAGTTGAATATTATCGTTGTATTTATACTATACTGCATCATGAATAGTCACATCCTAGAATCTAGCCACAATATTGTGCATGTTTCACATGTTCTCAGCATTTGCATTAATTTAATGGCTTTCGTCACCCCTCGGGTGTCGGCCAGCACGTGACCATTCCGATGTCCCACGGACATCGGGATCGGGGCATGTCACTTTAGGTTGGAGATGGCCTAAGATTCCTGGGAGGAAAATATAGCAAGTAATGATGGAGAAAAGATAAATGAAGAAGAAGCAACCAAATGACAATGTCAGTAATAGCTAGGAAAACAGCCCAACTAAGAACCATCCTTATTGAAATTAGGTGAAAATTCAAGTTTTTGGTAACTTACCGGCAATGAAATTTACCTTCTTGGCAAGAAAATGAAACTGCTTGTTTTTAGGCCTTTAGACATAAAAACTCGAAATCAACAGATTTTTGGTGGAGACAGGCCTCTAGACGAGCTGTGCAGGGCGACACGGGAATCCATGCACAGCCTCAGCACCGTTTCTAGCCAGCAGTGACTAAGGCCATCTCTAACTGATCCGGCCAGAGGGTCAAAGGGCCGAAAATAGCCCGAAATGACATGAAAACCATCTCCAACCGAGGGCTAGGCCAAAGGGCTCATGCGCCCCACCGGACCAAAAAAGGAGAAAATGGCCAACCGGCTGGCCCAACCTAGCCAGCCCCGAGCCGGGCCAAATTTTTTAAACCAACGGCTAGCTTAAGTCAGCTAGCCATTATATTTGAATTTTTTTTTTACAGTTTTTTTTTTTTTACAAAATTTAAAAATTCTATTTTTTTTTGTCCTATAACTTCCTAAGCCATTAAACAAAATTAAATAACATTAAGTAACATGAAACAACATTAAATAATATTAAACAACATTAAATAACATTAAACAACATTAAAATTATACAACATAAATAAAAAAATATTTAACAACATGAAACTTAAACAACATTTTTAAAAACATTTAACAATTACAGGAACATTTTTAACAACAATTATTGACAATCCATAACGTAAAATTATTGAGGTAGTTTAATTTAAGTAACCATATTAATTCAATTAAAATAATAAATTATATTTGGCCCTATGGCCCTTTGGCCCCTTCGGTTGGAGATGATTTTTTGTCACAAGGCTATGTTTGGCATATGGCCATCTGGCCCCTCGGTTGAAGATGGTAAGAAAAATGATCTGACACTGTTCATTAAAATATTAATTTCTTGGAGGGCTATAGGGCCAAAGAGAATCCTACGGCTCTCTTTCGGTTGGAGATGGCCTAAGAGGGGATGAAATGGATTTTGAAGCTGCTCTGTCTTTCTATCATTAACTATTTGAACTTAGTTGTACTGCTGGAAATAAATAAATAAACTGAAGCCACATTTTAGCCTCGTCCTAGAGGACAAAACAACTTAACTGTTTATTAGAACCGGTTAACTTGCTATTAATATTTTAAAAATCTAAGATAATTGTCTATATAAAGCCGCTCTCTCGCAGCACGGGGGTTTAACCAGCATGCGGTTGGGTAGGAAAAATGTACACAGGTCTCATTTTTCTGTGAGATTGGTCGAACAAAACACGTTATTAGATTACTTGATTGAGAATTTTTTTCTTAGAATAAAGTGAAATACTCGTAAAATAATGTCTTTCATGTATTAATAAATTTAGGCCAGAAGTCACAAATCATCCTTGTGCTTCAAAAGAATTGTCTCAATTTTATTATAGATTGGGTCAAAGTTTCAATCTTTACCCATCCAATTTCACTTAATAAGTCGGAAGAATGCAAGCTTAAACCTTAGTACAATGAAGATATGAACAAAAACCTTTGGCACCAATGGTTAGGCATCCCTCCGCCTGCCCCCTTCAAGTTTTGACTAAGCAAGTTCCATGATCATGTTTGATTCTAGTCATTCATGTGATATTTTTCCTTTTGCTAAACAAACTCGTTTATCTTTTATGTCAAGTTTTATTTCTTCTAAAGTACTTTTGACTTAATATATTGTGATATTTAGAAACCTCATGGAGTCAATTCCTATTCCGAGGCTCGATATTTTTGAACCATTGTTTGTTGATAAAGAGACTTTGGATGTGATCCCTAGCTATGAATATTCTTTAGAGTAAGTCCCCCCTAAAAAAATGCGCTGGCACTCAGCCCATTTAATCCACTCAGTGAACAGTGATAGACCCCATGAACAGTAAATTGGCCAAATGCTTCTCAACCCCTACAAAATGCGCTGGCACATAGCCCATTTAAAATATTATTAATTTTTTTATAAAATAATAAATTTTAAATTTTGTTTTAATTTCGGATAGGATTTTTAACCAATCTTGTCACACCACATGTCATTATCCGAATGTACTATTTTGTGAAAAGATTTCCGCTAAGATTTTCAACCAATCCTGACGCGCCACATGTCACTATCTGTTTACAATAATTTAGCCAAGATTTTGATAAGATTTTCAACCAATCTTGTCACGCCACGTGTCATTATCCGAACGTACTATTTTGTGGATAGATTTCCAATTAGATTTTCAACCAATCTCGATGAGCCAAATGTCACTATCTGTTTACAATAATTTAGCCAAGATTTCGATAAGATTTTCAACCAAACACATAGTGCCACGTGGCATTGTCCAGAACATCATCCTTTCTTTTTTTGGTCCATATAAACCCTACATCCCTACATCCATCATCATTCACATACCAAACTCAATCCTTCTTTTTAGCTCATAATCCTTCTTCATTGTTTTTAAATCTTGAGTTCTTACAATGTCTTCTTCAAGGAGATTGTCCAAACAGTCAGGAATAATTGTTCAATCTCGAGGAAGGTAGAGATTAGGCTTTTGCAATAGAGGAGAATGAGGATGATGAACATAGAAGGCAGAAGGCCTCACATTCCCGCCGTGTCATGGAAGCTGTGGGTCAAATATCCAAACCCAGACGTGCTTCAAACTTGGATAGAAAGAGGGAAAGACGAGGTAAAGGTCTCTTGGAAGATTATTCTATCCCCAACTATGTATTCCCTGATCATGTTTTTAGACGTCATTTTAGAATGCAACGAAGTTTGTTCGACAAAATTATGAGTGCTATTTGCAACCATGATCCATACTTTGTGCAAAAAAAAAAAAGGATGTTTTTCATGTTCTAGGTCTTCTTCCTGAGCAAAAAATTACTAATGCCTTGCGGATGCTTGCATATGGAGCATTTGCAGATCAAGTGGATGAGATAACAAGGATGTGAAAATCAATTGTTATGGAGTCCCTGATGTGATTTTGCTCCGCAATCGAAGCCTTCTATACCAATGAGTAACTTCGAAAACAAACGCCAAAGGACCTACGAAGGCTGTTGAGGAAGGGTGAGATGCGAGGCTTCCCTGGCATGATTGGAAGCATTGACTGCATGCACTGGACCTGGAAAAATTGTCCAAGTGCGTGGCAAGGAACTTATGGTAATAGAAAATGAGCCAAAAGTATCATTTTGGAAGCAGTGACTTCATTTGATACATGGATTTGGCATGCATTTTTTGGTGTTCCAGGAGCGTAAAATGACCTAAATGTTCTTGCCCAATCTTCAATCTGCCACGAAGTGCTGTAAGGAAAAACACCCAGAGTCACATATTGGGTCAATGGCCATGTATACAAAGGAGTGTACTACCTTGCAGATGGCATTTACTCAAGGTGGATAACGTTTGTCAAAATAGTGCCACATCAACAAAGTGAAAAAGAAAAACACTTCGCACAATGTCAAGAGGGGTGTAAGAAGGATGTGGAACGTTGTTTTGGTATCCTGCAAGCTCGTTGGGCCATTGGCAGGGCTGCTGCCAGAATGTTTGTTGTCGATGATCTTCAATCCATCATGATAACATGTATCATCCTCCACAACATGATTGTGGAATATGAGTATGATTATGATGTCGTCGATGAATACGAGCCGGACACAAACAACTCAAGAACATATATTTATTGTGCTCATGACCGCACTGAAGATCACATGCAACACGAGTCATTGGAATGGGATAGACGCTACAATCAATTAATCGTTGAGCGGTACACTTCAATGCAAGAGCCATACTGGCACTGTACCCGTCAAAGTGACTTAATTGAGCACCAGTAGGGATTGCAACAAGGTAAAGATAATTAAAAGGAGTTTGTGGTGGAAGAATAAAGTTCTTAGTTTATTTAGTGTATTTTTTTAAGTTTATTTGGTGAGTTTATGTAATTTTATTTAGTAGGTTTTTTTAAGTTTATGTATTTTTATTTAGTGTATTTTTTTCAGTTTATTTGGTGAGTTTATGTAATTTTATTTCGTGTGTTTTTTTAGGTTTATTTGGTGTGCTTAAATAAAGTACTAAAAATATTGAAGAAATTACATCTAATATTTGGCGCCAGCATAACGTCACATAGGTCGAGCCTTGGCTCAGCACATTCTAGGCCGGCCTATGGGACAACTTGGGTTGTGAGCCGGCCTACTGATGCGGGCTAGAGCAAATTGGTTGGGGGCCAGTTTGTTTTTTGGGCTGTGAGCCGGCCTAAAAAGTCCCGGTGGACTTGCTCTTAATTGAAACCTTGTTGGTTTTTAATTTTTAATCGAAGTCTCTGAAATTAATGTGATAATTTATTTCTATGTATGTTACTATATTTTTTAAATTAAAAATTGAGATTATAGTTGTTTATAGTAATGAGATTTTAAATAAAAAATCATAATTTGTGGGATTAAAAATATTAAAATATAAAATACACTATCGTGTGTGTATGTATATATATATAAACATGGGTACATTCTTCAAAATCACAACAAAAAATAGATATTAGACTTAATAACATTAGTAAATTCCTTCAATTAAACTTCACATGGATTCATTCTCAAATCAAAGAAAATAGAATGTACCCATATAAGTTTAAAAATGGATTAGAAAAAAATTGAACAGATTTTATATAAAAAGGGGTACATTTTACATGTAACAAATTGGTATTTAAGAATTAGTACATTTTAAGATTAAAAATTTGAAAAAAAAAATTACATGAATGGGGTACATATAATATTAAAAATTTGAAAACATTTTTGAAAAAAGCTAATGGGTACAAACTTATTCTAATTTTTTTATTTATTATGGAAATGTTTTCAACTGAAAATTAGTTAAGAGTTTAATAAAGGTGTGAGTATTAAAATTATAAATCAATTATTAACTTTTATTTTAAAAAATTATGACACACCCCGACCCGGAATGTCCACTGGACTCCGAATCGAGCTGTGCTGGCCGACACCTGAAAGGTGATGAAACCATAAAGTGTAGTGATGTGCAAAATGTGTATAAATTTAAACCTAAAAGTGCCTAAATATAATAGTGCGCTGGTGAGCGGGAATGAACCCATTTCACACGTGATGCAAAGCATAAGTAAAGTACAGTAGAGATAGGATGAGAATTTTACCATTGAAGGTAATCTCCAATACCAAAATTTGCCAAGAATCCTCGTCGACACACAAACACTGCTACTAAACTTGGAGGGGGCGAAAAACGAGGGTGAGTGGGCCTGAAGATAAAGTTTTATAAAAAACTTTTTGAAAACGTTATAACCTCTCGCCGTAAAACATATATAGTTTCCAGAAAATCATACTACGTATAACTATGAAATCAATGCATACCAATAGTAATTCCAGAAGTATGCCACAGCACAATAACTCAACAGTAATATAAATATGAACATGTGCTCAGTAATCTAAACTAGCACGTTAGTCGGAGTCACCTAATGTGACCTGTACGACAGGGCTAGGTGTAATAATATACGCTCTAGTGCTACAACAATGTGAAGGCTAGCGCTATTCGCTATCACATACAAGTCAGAACTGCCTAATGCAATTTGTACGATAGGGCTAACACCTACTTGGATCCAAGGTGAGCATACTGTGCTGATGTGAACGACAAGTGAAAGACTAGCCAGGCCTGGGCTGAGCACTATCACCTAGGGCGTAGAAATGATGAGTAGACTATATGAAAAAGCATGCCATAATGATTCAACCATTTCAATCAACAATATAACCTTACCTGAACTTACATGCGCATCCCGTACGATCATTTTGGCATTTCACAATAGTGCAACATTTCTTATAACATTATTTAATCATGGCATGATATGCATAAATCAATTTAAAAGCATTTGTGGAAACTATCAATCATATATACTATAAAAAGGAAAATACCCATTCACCTGGAGTTCGCGCTACAACTTCCTAGCACGAATATCGAGGCATCACGAACGATCGTCGCCTAAAACAAATATCAAATCACGTCTTAGAATTCTCATTGATAAAACATGTAACTTATGTAAAACACATCCCCAAGGACGTTCTAGAAGGATTTGAAACCCATCGACCAAAAGTCAACCGTCAGTCGAAGGTCGACAGTAGGGTCCATAACTTTACGTAACTCAATCTGGAAGATCCTCACCTCGGATTTTTGATTCGTAACTTTCCAAGAGTTTCAATAAGTTTCTGGAACAACATCTTAAAGTTTCGGAACGATCCAACGATCGAATCTTCGTCAATTGCTAAAATTTAGTGGCAACCGACGTTTTATTTTACGAACTTACAAATCTAAATCGGAAAGATCCATATGTTAGATTCTCAATCCGTAAGTTCCTATGGTCCTCAAATATTACGTACTAAAATATATTAAGGTTTGGTGACGATCCGATGGTCGAATCGTCAATTCAAACAACAACCTCGTGGCTGCCAACTAGGTGGTCAACTACGAATATATATTAAAACATCGTAATTTCACTAAATAGATGTTAGATATGGAATCGGGGCATCTAAATTAGCCTAGGAAGGTCAGGTGGGGTCTCGGCCCACGCGCCGCCTCACGCAGCAGCCTGCCGCCCCGACTCGCTCGAAAATTCCACTATTTCTAAAAATTACCAAATTTTACAAGAATGAAGATCTCAATGAGAGGAACAAATTTCATACCAGTGGCCAAGGCCAATTTAGCCAGGAAAGCTCCAATTTCACTCAAACCCGCTGGAAACCCTAGAATGGGTGAGCTTCGATTCTCCTTCCTCGGTGCTCCAACGCCCCTACAACTAGTTGAGTCTTGTTCCTGGGTCCAATGGGAGTTGATTAAGGGTGGTGGTGGGTGGTGCAACTCGCCAGATAGGAGGAATCACCGTTGAGCACCTCTGGCGCTCCGATGAGGTTCTACACGGAATTGGACCTTAAACTTTTCGAATTTGGGCGAAGATGGTAGATGGGAAGTTGTGGAAGAGGTTGCAGGTGTTGGATGGTGGTGGTTCAACGAAAAAAATGGCCGAAACCGTCGAAATTTGGTCGGGTTGGGTGCGCGAGTGCACGTCGACGGGAAAGGGAGGTCTTTTTTTTTTTTTTTTTCTTCTCTCTTCCTGATTGGTTGATCACTCCCCCTTTCTTCCTCATTGGTCCTTCACGCTAATATATGATTGGTCCCTTCTAACAAAACTGATTGGGCTGAAACCAAGCCCTTGATTGGTTCTCATTCCCATCTAGTGGGAGTTTAATTAATTTAAAAACTAAAATTTAAATAAACAATTTCAAACATCCGTAACTATACCGTTAAAACCCGGATTCACAAACGGCTTTCGCCTATGCGCTTGTCGTGGCAAGTGCTGCAAGGATACGCTAAAAGAATGAGTCATACATCTCTCTAACTGATGGTCAACGAAAGTAAAAAATCTTTACCTCTAGGGCCATTTTAGTAAATTCACGCTTTTAAAATTAATAAAAACGTAAAATTAGGGACGGGTTGTCACAATCTACCCACCTTAAAAAAATTTCATCCCCGAAATTTAAAAACACTTGTTAACCATAAAATACTCAAGATAAAGAGAAAATGTATAAAGAAGAAATCAAGTTAAAGCGGCTGCATAAAAGAGATTGTCATTTCGTCGCGATCGGTGTGCAATGATTCCTCTTTCATGCCTCCAAACTCAAACTTTCATTCTCCTTCAGTACAATACTTAAATATAAAATCCTTTATAAAAACATATAATAGAAAAAATAGGTATATAACAACGTAACATCAAAGTACGTATATAATAACATAAAGTTAAAATAGTTGTACTAAAAACAAAACCGAATATAGAAAAAATTTCACCTACACACTCGTAGTGTCACGTACCACAAGATAAGTGTGTAGTATCTTTGAGTCAAGCCCAAACAATAAAGAAATAAAAATGTTAACATTAACGGACCTAGTTGCCCACTTGCTTAACGAACCCAACGAATAAGTTATTGATATTACAGTCTACAGCCCGCAATACCAACAACTCACTATTTTCTTGACAAGCAAGTAAGGAATTCTCGAGGGTGCAATACTACCATCTTGCCCCTCATTGGGAAATACATATACATCGTCAGATCAAGCCTTGATCGCGCTAACGAACTACCCTATTGGGTAACGTCATCAACATTACACAATTTCTATGTCGTAAACTCAATCATTCGAATACCTTTTTCGCAATACTCGTCTAACAAACATGTTCCATGCGTAAAATCTCTAAACCACGGCCCAAACAGTACCATAGCCGAGCCAGAATTATAACCGTAGTTACATACAACTCAATAAAGATAAGTGTGTTACAACCATGCTAAACTATAGAACGTTTAAAACATAACATGTACATTAAGGTCTAAGATAATACATTTAGACTGGGTCTTAGTCCGAATGTGAAATGTAGTATTGAATCACAATTTAGTACCCAAGGCTCTCCAAAAGACTTCCCAAGATTTTGAAGTGATATGCGCATCACAATGTGATATGGTAGTGACATGCGCACCATGTAATCGAACAATGTAATCCACAACGCCTTAGCGAACATATTCATAATGAGTTTCTCTCGATTTTAGCGAAAAGCTAAGTCAAGAAGGCTAAAAGAACACTCAAGAATTTGAGGATCAACACAAGTCTATCAAATCTAAATAGGTTGATTGTATGACCTCACACTACAAAGGTAGTTTACAGAATATTCTATCACCAACGGTAAAGGTTCACTCAGCAGAGTAATTGTTGGGTGATTGAAGAATTAATGGTCACAACTAAAACTTCAATGTCCGAGCAATTATTCTAAATGGTCTATCTACCTCAAAAATAAAATGGCAAGAAGTGGAGTAAACACGTATCCACGGTTGACTGAAATGCTTTCCAGCACAAGAAGATGAATATGGAATCACCGCCATAATAGACGCCTATCGAAGCGCCCGGAAATCTGAAAAAATTCAAAAATGAGAAATTTTACTAAGTGAACTAAAGGTAATCCCTATGGACCAATGTAAGTGAGCTGACTTGTCATGTCGGTCGATGATCACTGAAACATCATCATAACTCCACGTGTATACAATAGTTCATATAAGGAGCTCATGGTGATGTTTCCTATCTCAGTTTAGATACAAAAAGTGATTAATACTACCGAACAATTTCTTGATGATTTGTAAGTAATGTCATATCAACATTCGTGAATTCCGAGTATAATGGATAGGATAAGCTGAAGATGCTTAAAGGTAAATACGTCTTTTGCTGTTGTAATAGTAATTACGTTAGAACGACCGGGGTAATACACGATAGTGTAATCGTAGACGTTGGTTTAGTTCTTCCATCGTCACTACCAAAAATTTAGCTCTTTCCAAGAGAAAGGGTATTTGAGGAGTTTGTGAGATTGGTGACGATTTTGGACACGTTACCCTACAGAAAAAGGGTATTTGAGGAGTTTGTGAGATTGGTCGGTTAGATGATGATTCATTTCGAACGGCTCTAACCGTTGGAAAATATAAGCGATACTCCGACATGCTGCCTATGCACATTCGGGACATCCAAACAACACGTCACCATGGATTCTGAAGTGATCAATGTCACCGAAAGGTGTAAGACAGAGGTAAAGTGAAACAACACTTCAGTTGTCAGAAACTTTACTCATATTCAACATCCCAAATTAAACTAACTTTCCTCGATCATAGGTGAGGAAAGACTCCATAGCTGAAAAATCGCTAACCAATTGTCGATAGACTCGACAAGACCAAATATATCTCGAATCTCACAATACTTTGTGAGAATGTCAACTTTCTTCCGCCACAACCTTTTGGAAAAAGAAAAGAATATTCCTTACTGAGATCATATCTCCCAAGAAAAGTACTAATTTAATCAAAGCTAACGGTTGGGGACTTTAGTACAAAGCTGACTGCCAATGTTTAGAGAATTTGATCTCGATGTTGGAATAAGTGATAAGGTTCGTTAGTACGACTACTACAAATTCGTCAGGCTATGAAATAAAACTCGGAATCTAGAAGTTGGTTGTAGAGACCATCAATTCGAAGTACGAGTTAACGGTTTTTAATCATCACCCAATTGAGTTGCTAGAAAACCAGGTACAATCCCAAGGTTTGGTCCTTTTTTCTTCTAAACTAGGTTTGAGGTTTCCTAAGACAAAGCATTTGGTTGGATAAATTCCGATTCGGTAAGCTTTTGTAACTAAGTATTCTCAATGATGCCGGTGTGTGAAAAAGGTGCAGAAGATACTGATGTAGTACGAGAAAATAGATTGATGATGTAATCTACTTTTCGCATCAGTGATATCCTAAGCAAAATTTTGAGAACTGCCGCCAGAGATATGCTTCCTCAAAATGTACCATTCTACTTCCTTCTCTACGGCACGTGCTACTAGGTCTATGTACCTTTTCCAGAACTTGTTTCACTCTGACAGCGGAAACTTGACCAGTGCTGCACTTCTAATGTTTGTCGATAGAGGTGACTAGTAAAGTGACTCGTCGAAGAGGTTTTGGTTACCTAGAAGGGTGATACGGTTAACACAACTTTGAGTCTGTTGTCCTCCTACAAAGCTTGTTCCCGAGTTTCCGCGATTCAATTTCTTCGGCTCAGATAGTAACTGTTAATTAGTCTATCAGTCGCGCCGCTAATTAACGTATTTACGATATTTTGATATTGTTCGTTACCTTGAAACTGTGAACCAGTGTTATAGCATAAAGGTATCACTCCTATATACTAACATGTGCGGGTACCAGAAATCATATCGCCTGAATACTGGTTTACAGTTCCAGGATATCGGACAGTGTCATCAATTAGTAGCGCCACCATAGGCTGATTACAGATTAGAGTCCACTCGAGTGGATGGTTTCAGAGGATTGGTAAAGAACTGGTACAAGGAGGTAGTTTCATTGATTCTAAGGAAAATTACTTACTTGCTTCTAGGATTTCTACTACCCGAAGGTATAACAATTCATACTCTCGTGCCTACACCCATCGGATGGATGAGTACAACGTCAAAAGAAAATCTGGAAACTAATGTTGGTTGAAAGTTCTAAGATCAGAAAAGAACTTGCTTATAAGCTAATTTAGAAAAACTTAAACGTAAGTCGATCTTCCTCCTGAAGATCCGGAGTTATAACTAGTGCGCTTGAGAAGATTAGTGCTATCGGGGATCGAAAGTGACTATCCCCCCATATGTTCTTCCGTCAAGTGTTACCACTTTAGTACCACATTGTCGTTTGAGAAATTTCCCGAGATTTCGACAAAAGTAAAGCTTCGTAGAGATTTTGATAAATGGTATACAATAGGTACTGCCAAGGAATCATAGCTATTTTTGGTTTCCTACCTCAAAAGGTTTGATAATGATAGTGAGAGAATAGTGATGGGATTGATCGACAACACTCTGGAGATACACCACTACCGATACATTAGCCCTACCTCAGGGCCACAAACTCGTCTCCTAATAAAGATTTTCCTTGGCATGAAGGTTCTTTGTTTCAAGTCTGGAGGTGGTCACCAAAACGATGTTCTAGAATGTCGATTAGTCGTCTAAGTCACACAAAACTTAGAAAAGCTAACACATTTTTCGTATTCGATGAGGTGGCAAGATTCAAAGATTAGGTTAAAAGACCTAGAATGCTTACATCACATGTGCGATGAACACAATATTGCCCAAACTTATGCTCTGATACCGAACTGACACAACTCGACTCGGAATTTCCACTGGACTCCGAATCGAGTAGTGCTGGCTAACACCTGGAAGGTGACGAAACCATAAAGTATAATGATGTGGAAAATGTGTATAAATTTAAACCTAAAAGTGCCTAAATATAAGAGTGCGCTGGTGAGCGAGAATGAACCCATTTCACACGTGATGCAGAGCATAAGTAAAGTATAGTAGAGGTAGGATGAGAATTTTACCATTGAAGGTAATCTCCAATACCAGAATTTCCCAAGAATCCTCGTCAACACACAAACACTGCTACTAAACCTGGAGGGGCGAAAAACAAAGGTGAGTGGGCCTGAAGATAAAGTTTTATAAAAACCTTTTTGAAAATGTTATAACCCCTAGCCGTAAAACATGTATAGTTTCCAGAAAATCATACTACGTATAACTATAAAATCAATGCATATCAATAGTAATTCCAAAAGTATGCCACAACATAATAACTCAACAATAATATAAATATGATCATGTGCTCAGTAATCTATACTAGCATGTCAGTCGGAGTCACCTAATGTGACCTGTATGACTGCACCTATCGCTCATCAGTCTATGCTAACACACGAGTCGGAGTCACCTAATATGAACTGTACGACATGGCTAGGTGTAATAATATACGCTCTCGTGCTACAACAACGTGAAGGCTAGCGCTATTCGTTGTCACATACGAGTCGGAACTGCCTAATGCAGTCTGTACGACAAGGCTAGCACCTACTTGGATCCAAGGTGAGCGTGCAGTGCTGATGTGAACGACACGTGAAAGACTAGCCTGGCCTGGGCTGAGCACTATCACCTGGGGTGTAGCAATGATAAGCAGACTATATGAAAAAGCATGCCATAATGATTCAACCATTTCAATCAACAATATAACCTTACCTGAACTTACTTGCGTATCCCGTATGATCATTTTGGCATTTCACAACAGTGCAACATTTCCTATAACATTATTTAATCATGGCATGATATGCATAAATCAATTTAAAAGCATTTGTGGAAACTATCAATCATATATACTATAAAAAGAAAAACACCCAATCACCTGGAGTTTGCACTACAACTTCCTAACATGAATATCGAGGCGTCACGAACGATCATCGCCTAAAACAAATATCACATCACATCTCAGAATTCTTATTGATAGAACATGTAACTTAAGTAAAACACATCCCCAAGGACGTTCTAGAAGGATTTGAAACCCATCAACCAAAAGTCAACCGTCAGTCGAAGGTCGACGGTAGAGCCCACAACTCAACGTAACTTAATCCGGAAGATCCTCACCTCGAATTTCTGATCCGTAACTTCCTAAGAGTTGCAATAAGCTTTTAGAACAACATCCAAAAGTTTCGAAACAATCCAACGGTCGGATCTCCACCAATTGCTAAAATTAAATGGCAGCCGACATTTTATTTTACGAACTTACAAATCTTATTCGGAAAGATCCGTACGTCGGATTCCCAATCCATAAGTTCCTATAGTCCTGAAATATTACATACTAAAATATATTAAGGTTTGGTAACGATCCGACGGTCGAATCATCAATTCAAATAAGGACCATGTGGCTATAACCTAGGTGGTCAACCACGAATCTATATTAAAACATCGTAATTTCACTAAACAGATGTCAAATATGGAATCGGGGCATCCAAATTAGCCTAGAAAGGTCAGGTAGGGTCTCGGCCGATGCGCTGCCGCACATGGCTACCGGCCGCCTTAACTCGCGGGAAAATTTCACTATTTCTAAAAATTACCAAATGTTACAAGAATGAAGATCTCAATTAAAGGAACAACTTTCATACATGTGGCCAATGCCAA
This sequence comes from Heteromeles arbutifolia, assembly GCA_024362995.1. Lineage (NCBI taxonomy): Eukaryota > Viridiplantae > Streptophyta > Magnoliopsida > Rosales > Rosaceae > Heteromeles > Heteromeles arbutifolia. The sequence continues at coordinate 37,448,293 of JANCRC010000004.1, forward strand.
TTCAGCCAGGAAAGCTCCAATTTCACTCAAACCCACGGGAAACCCTAGAATGGATGAGCTTCGATTCTCCTTCCTCGATGCTCCGACGCCTCTACAACTGGTTGGGTCTTGTTCCTAGGTCCACAGGGAGTTGATTAAGGAAGGTGGTTGTCGGATCGGAGGAATGATCATAGGCCAAAACATAGTCTGTTTGACAAAAAACCATCTCCAACTACGGGAACATATTTTTCAGCCTTTTTAATAATTTAATATAATTAATTGAATTAAACTAATTTTAGGACGAAATTGACTCGTTACTTGATCTGTAGATCTCAAATTTGATCTGTGCTGACTGCCAAGACATCCCTACAATTGATGGATTCATCCTCCAAAGACGATCCGATGTCCTCCAAAGACGATCCGATGTACGACGTGTTCTTGAGTTCTGGAGGTGAAGACACACGCAGGACCTTCACGGACCACCTCTACTGTGCATTAGAAGACGACCGATTCAACGTCTTCATGTACGGAGACGAATACGATTACAAGCTAGAAAAAAGTAATAGAGCTATACCAGAACACCTGATTCAAGAAATCGAAAGGTCTAAGGTTGCCGTCGTCGTCTTCTCAAGAGGGTATCCGGAGTCCGCGTGGTGTCTCGAGGAGCTGGTGAAGATCATGGAGTGCAGAAAAACACTGGGTCAAATGTTTTTTCCAATCTTCTATGGTGTTGATTCCTCAGATGTCCTGAACCAGAGTGGTAGTTTTGCACAGGCGTTTCAGAAATATGAACAGGAAGTTAAGGAAGAAAAGGTACTTCTCTGGAGAAACGCTCTTAAGGAAGCTGGAAGTATGGCCGGATTAAATTTTCGAGAAACTGACGGTGTTGGAACCATATCCGTATCTGCCGGGTAATTACTTTCTTATTTCCATTTTTTTTTCTTTACTTTGTGTAGCTGAAATTTCCCTTCCATTTTATTTATTTATGTATAAATAATGATTAAATCAGGCTCATATAAGGGAAAGGGATGAATCTCTTTCTTCTAATCCATCAAGTTCGAAGATTCGGTCATTAAAATTTGATAGGAGTTTAATTTAAAAGTTATAATAACTTTAGCCGTTAGATAAAATTTCAATAGTACAGATTTTCGGACTTGATGAATTAAGAGGAAGAGATTCGGTGATGATCCCTTTCCTTATCTAAGCACTAGGCACTCAGTGCTATGATTTGATGGTATAATTCTTCATTTAAAAGTGAGAGGTTTAGGTTCAAATCTCATAGATGACGAATTCGATACCAAATTAGGTTACTCATTGTATGTCTTAGCTGAACTCCTTATTTTCTTAATGTAAAAATATCGATGTACTAAAAAAACATCAGCATGCTTATTTAAACTACCTATTAATATAACTCTTTTTCTCAATCAAAAGAGACTAAAATGACTATTTAGTACTCTCTTTTGTCATTCAAACGAGACTAAAATGACTATTTAGTCTTCTATCACATAAAAAAATAATGCGCAATAATATAATTTCACATATTTAAATTTTTTTTTTTTTTAGTGAAGCCTAAAGATATCTCTAATATTTATAAAAAATAAATAAATAAAAAAAGAAAAAAAACCACCCACTCCTTCCCAATTTTTTTTTTCAAAGTGTGTAGGTAAATGCTAGTAAGTTTTAAAGTTGGTTCGATAACTATTTAGTTTCCAATTTTCAATTTTAATTTTAAATTCGTACCTTCAGTTTTGAGTTTTTTTTTTAAAAAAACCTGAAAACCAAAATGTAAAGTTTGTTGTTTTTGGTTTTCAGTTTTCACAATTTGGCATTCAGTTTTTATTTTATGTTTTCAGTTCCCTTTTTTCTTAGAATTGAAAGTTGTTAGTGAAAAGAAAACTAAAAATTGAAAACGAAATGGTTCTCTGGTCCTTAAGTTTTCACTTTTGCCTTATTGAAATTTAACAACCAAGATTTCAGTTTAAGAAATTGTAATAGTATCTGGAGATTTTGACTCGTCAATTTCTGAAAGATTAATGTGATCTTGAAGTCGCATAATAAATTTTTACTTTTGCTTTGTTGAATTTTAACAACCAGGAATGAAGGAAATTTTATCAGGAACGTTGTTTCTCAGATCACTGGAAAACTGAGCAGAAACAATCGCTTAGTGGTACCTACCAAGCTAGTTGGAATAGATTCTCGCGTGCGAGAAATTAGTAAGCCTTTAGATGTTGGAGGATCGAATGATGTTCGCATAATTGGAATTTTGGGTATGTGTGGACTGGGCAAGACAACGGTTGCAAAAGCCGTTTTCAACAAACATCATCATAGTTTTGACGGTGCAAGTTTCCTTGAAACCGCGAGCGAAGAGAAACTGGTTGATTTGCAAAAAAAATTTCTTTCTGATATCTTGAAACCGGCCTACATATTGGTAAGTAGTATCGGTGAAGGGACCAAGGAGATAGAACAAAGGTTAGGCAACAGAAGGGTACTTGTCGTAATTGATGATTTAGACAGCGTTCAACAAAGAGATGCTTTGGCTATAAAACCTGGCTCCTTTGGTCGAGGGAGCAGAATCATTATAACCTCAAGAAACAAACATTTGCTAAAGACACTTAATCTGGATAAGATATGTCCTCTGCCAGCAATGAATGAAAGAGAAGCTTTTGAGCTACTTAGTTGGCATGCCTTTAGAAACAATTATCCTAATGGAGAGTATATTGAGCTCTCAAGAAAGGCTGTTGGCTACTGTGGAGGTTTGCCACTAGCACTTGAAGTCTTAGGTTCTTATATACGTACAGAAAGCACAAGTGAATGGGAAACTGTACAGGATAAATGGAAAAGATCACAGCCTTATCGGGAAATTCACAGAAGACTTGAAATAAGCTATGATGGGCTAACTGATGATGACGTGAAGGCTATATTCCTTGACATCTCTTGTTTCTTTACTGGAATGAACAAGGACTATGTCATGACAGTACTGGATGGCTGTCAGTTTTATCCAGAAATAGGGATTCGAGAACTCCAAGATCAATGCCTTGTAACTGTTGATAAAGAAGGCAATCTCATGATGCATGATTTGATTCAAGGCATGGGCAGAGAAATCGTGCGTGCAGAATCCCCTGACACTCCTGGAGAACGTAGTAGATTGTGGCATAATGAAGATATAACAGACGTATTGATGAAGCAATCTGTGAGTACTTTTGCAATTAAATTTGATGTTAAATGCATGTACTAATGTAGCAGAGAAAGGAACCTGTAAGAGACAAAAAAGTAGCCTTTTGTATTGAATCATCTCAAATTAATTAACAGAATCACACATGTCCTGCTCTCGTTAAGTACAATTTGTGAATTATGATACCCGTAACAGAAGCTTGCTAAAGATACCTAATTAATGTAGACAGATGTAAAGTACAACTCTATGGTTATAATCCAGACATATAAGCACATTATAGTAGATATATAATAAAAGTTGCCTATGAGAGGTCCCATGTTGTATATTGTCTAATTGTCTTACCTCTCATGTGGTTCATCCATCCAATTCAAGGCTTTGTGGTTCTGATATATGAATTAATCACCTTTTCACTTGCATATAACCCTTTTCTTAGTTCCTCTGTTGTTGTTGTTGTTGGTTTGTTTTTAATTTTCAACTATTTTTTGTAATAGGGAACGGAAGACGTTGAAGGACTCGCTTTAGATATGCAAGAGTCTGACGAGTGTAGCTTCAGTACAGAAGCATTTAGAAAGATGCAGAGTCTGAGATTGCTCAAACTCAATAACATAAAGCTCACTGGAAATTACCACAATCTTTCCAAAGAGTTAAGGTGGTTGTGTTGGCATGGATTTCCTCTGGAGGTCATACCTGAAAATTTTGATCAGCCAAACCTAGTTGCTGTTGACCTGAGCTATAGCAAACTCATAAGAGTTTGGGAGAATACTGACGTGGTATGATATGATCTCAAAACAAATTATTAATTATTTTCTTCAGCTTCTGTGAATACCAATATCTTGCTTTCTCTCTTCTATTTGAATTTTTATTTTGTTCTGTTTTTTCCTAGCAGCTGCTCAAGAATCTGAAAATCATCAATCTCAGTCATTCCCATTACCTAACAGAATCACCAGATCTTTCCAAAGTCCCAAATCTTGAAAAACTGATATTGGTAAACTGTGTAAGATTGTCTAAGATTCACCCATCCATTGGGCATCTTGAAAGACTTTCGTTGGTAAATCTTGAAGACTGCAAAACGCTTCAGTATTTTCCAGGGGATTTCTGTAAGTCAAAATCAGTTGAGACTCTTATTCTTAAAGGCTGTACAGGATTTATGATTCTGAGGGACAAGGGGAAGATGGTATCATCGACAACACTTCAAGCAAGCCATACAATGACAAGGAAATTACCATCCTCAATAGCAGGATTGAAGAACCTGAGATCTGTGCTCCCTTCATTGCATGGCTTAAATTCTTTGACACTTTTAAGTCTTGGAAACTGCGGTTTAACTGATGATGCAATCCCTGAGGATCTTGGGAGTCTATTTTCTTTAGAAATATTGGAGCTTGCTGGCAATTTGTTTTATAGCCTACCAAGCCTCAGTCGACTCTCCAAGCTTAAAATGTTAGATTTGAGTTGTTGCATAGATCTTCATGAAATCCCGGATTTACCAACAAATTTGGAAATATTGAGAGCGAATCAGTGCGTTGCACTTGAAAAAATGCCAAATTTTTCGGAAATGTCGAGTATGGTAGAACTGCATCTAAATCGCTCTCCCAAACTCACTGAGATTCTAGGCTTGCATAAGTCGTTAAACACTATGAGAAGGATTCATATGGAAGGCTGCACCAATCTCACTGCTGATTTTAGGAAGAACATCATACAGGTCTCTCTCTCTCTCTCTCTCTCACAGACACACACACACATATCCACACAAACACGCCAAAAACATGCATGTACAAGAATGTATTTCTTATGCATAAGAATGACATGTACATGCTGAGTTTTAGGAAGAACATCCTACAGAACTCCTTCTGAGAGCCGTATTCTCTTCCTCTTTCTATCACACGCCCACAGACGCATCTGTACTGTAAATGTTCATGACACACGCATGCATAATTAAGACTTGCTTATACAAATTAATCTGGCTTTACGGTATGCTCTAGGGATGGACTTCTTGCGGACATGGCGACATTTTTCTCAATGGAATTTATGATATTCCGGAGTGGTTCCAGTTTGTTGATATTCGTGAGCCCAATGATGTTTATTTTAAACTGCCTCAAATTATTGGTCGTAATTTTAGAGGATTGACTGTGTGCTGTATTTTCGAAACATATTGTCCGGGATTTACTGTTACAAACATTACCAAGGGTAAGGCTTTGCGCATCTGGGAAGAATCTACCTGCTGGGTAGCTAATAGTGTACTCCGTTTGCTAAGTGTATTATCAAATGATGTACTCCATTTGCAAAGTGGGGACGAAGTCTCGATTTCTGCAGTTACAGAGGCTCATGGGAGAGGGAGAGTGATGAAAACAGGAGTTAATCTAGTCTGGGATGATGGTGATGGCGGTGACGCATGCTCTAGCAATGACGAGATTGGTGCCGTACCAAGCAATACTTCATCTGACGAGGTTAGTACTTCCGAAATTATTAGAGATGTATCGTATATTTGCCAAATTTTAGCACCTAAGTCTAGGTTTTGGTTATTTTTATTTTTGGTTTTCTATATAATTAAACTTCTTTAAATCAATAGCCTCGAGACCCAGGAAGACTATTATTTAGCAAAATATTAAATAATCGATGGATTAAAAATTTATTAATTTATCAACGTATTTTGTATTTTATTAAATACTATAAATTGTATTTAGTTTCTTATGTCAAAGATGTAAAGAAATCAACAATTAACCATAGTGTGGTGTGAAACTCTTTTTCCATGTTTGGAATACTTTTGTCTTTACTTTAGGGAGTTTACATGTCCTCTGTCAACTATTGGGAAACCAAAATTTTCGCTTCGAACTTGGGATACGTCAATTTTCAATTATTGTAGAGCCAAAATCCTTGTTTGAATGCTATTTTGGGCATCCGATCAAATATAAAAGATTTAAACAAAATGTTGACACTTAATCTAGAGGGAATGTGAAAGTATAGGAGAAGAGAAAATCCTACTCTGTCGATGTACATCGGACCAGGCTCAGACCACCGACTGGGGGCCCCACACGTCACGGACGGGAAACGTGATTTAACCGACGTAGCAAATGAGGTCTCATCTTAAAAAAGGAAAATACACATACAAAAATAAAATAAATAAAAAATGTAAATGAGAGGCAATAATCCCTTTAAAACCCCATTCGTCACTTCAAACCCTCCCTCTTTGCTTCCGCGCAGCCCTCGCCTCCCTCTCTCTCTAGCTTCAGGCCTCCCTCTCTGCTCTCTCTCCTCAGATTTCACAGAACACAGAACCAAGAATTCTAGAGAGAGAGGTGCAGAGAGAAGACAAGATCACAAGCTCGGAACTTCATACATGGCCCAGCAATCCAACGGCGGCAGCGATCTGGGCACTCAGCAGCAGCAGCAGCAGCAGCAGCAACAGCAGCACCAGCAGCAGTCACCGTCACAAAAACAAGGGCCCAACCATAGTTGCCAGATTCGGTGAAATCCCGTCCGAATTCCGTACCAGTACTTTTTGGATTCGGTGGTGAATTTGGTGGTTCATCTAACCATCTCCAATAATTCTAATCAGATTACAGAAAAGCTGTAATTTTTGGGAAGAGAGGATGGAAACAACTGGAATTTTGGGAAGCTATGTGCTTCTGGTTTTCGTCAGGTTGAGGGAAGACGATGAGGGAGAGGAAGAGAGATAAAATATTAAGTTTAATTGTAGTTTTTAATATTTTTATTGTGTTTGTTGAGGGTCCCATCTGGAGTATTGATATTTAAGAGAAGAAGTAAAGAGTCCGAGGCCGATAGCATTTTTCAAGTTCCATTTTAATGTAATATTTATATTATTCTGACTAGACAATTAAGTGAATTAATTGTTTTTTATTTGTAAACAAATAATTGCTTACAAATAATCAATTTAAACAAAAATAATTGTTTGTAATAACTATAAATATTATTGTAAAATGTATATTATAAATATTTTTTATTTATATTTTTAACGAATTAAAAACGAGTCGAACTGAATATCGTACTGTGTGTACCCTCTAACGAATTAACGAATGGTACTTTAGGTTACTACCGAATTCCGTACTCAAATCGAACCCCGAACTCGAACCGAACCCGTATCTGGCAACTATGGGCCCAACGACAAGGTCAGGACCATCTGGGTTGGCGACCTTCATTATTGGATGGACGAGACTTACCTTGGCGGATGCTTTGCGCACACTGGACAGGTTAGCTTTTAACTTCAGTGGATTTCATGTACATAATTACAGCTCTATGATTGAATGGAGGTTGATGGTTTCTTTTATGATTGTTTGTTGTGTGATTGTCGTAGTGGTTTCTTTTATGATTGTATGTTGTGGGATTGTCATAGTGTATCCTAGCTTATCTTTGCGGTTTTTCGGTAGTCGGAAATGGAACGCTGATTGAAAGAGTAAGATTAACACTAACCACCCACTTCGAAAATCGCTCTTGGTACATCAAGATGCGTATACCTAGATAGAAATGATGCAGGTTTTGAGTATGTTCGGTGGAGAGGTCTGCTTCTGTTGTGTCAACTCTGTTTATTGTAGATTGGCGGCTGGTTCAGCTTATAGTAGTATTCTACGACCAAACAGCGGTATATATGGTCTATGAATACTGTTGAATATGTGAGATTTCTAGCAACAGTTTCTTGTTGAATATAATGACCATAGCTTAACAAATTAAATGCAAAACCCTCCTTGAGTGACTATCGTGTTTTTCCGATAGAGGGACTGAGGGAGCAATAACAGTTGATCCACTCCCATTTTGTAGTAGTGTTACGGCAATGCCCATTCTACTGCAAACCATTCATGTGGTGTGAAACTCTTTTTCCATGTTTTGATTACATTTGTCTTTACTTTAGGTAGTTTACATGTCTTCTGTCAACCATTGGGAAACCAAAATTTTCGCTTTGAACTTCGGATACGTCAATTTTCAATTATTGCAGAGCCAAAATCCTTGTTTGAATGCTATTTTGGGCATCCGATCATCTGGTAGTTATATTTGATACGGATAAGTAAGCTTCTGTTTCCAGCCTGTCATCCTCCCCTGCTAAATTGGGGTCAAGTGAATGATAGTGATTATTGGGCACTTGGGATGTTTTTTAATTGTGTAGTTATCTCATGTTGCTTTTGCGGCCTCTTGTTTAGTATTGCCAAATATTTGACAAAATGCTGTTGTCAAGTAGTTTGCCACCTAACTATGTGCTTTTGGTGTCACGAACTTTGCAGGTTTCCTCAATTAAGGTAATACGCAATAAGCAAACTGGTCAGTCAGAGGGATATGGATTTGTTGAGTTATATTCACATGAAGCAGCTGAGGAAGTTTTGCAGAACTATAACGGAACTGCAATGCCAAATACAGAGCAGCCTTTTCGTTTAAACTGGGCAACCTTCAGTGCTGGTGATAGACGAGCAGACAATACTGCTGATCTATCTATCTTTGTAGGAGATTTGGCCACAGATGTCACTGACACTATGTTGCAGGAGACTTTTTCTAGTAGATATTCATCTGTTAAGGGAGCGAAAGTTGTTCTAGATGCAAATACACGTTCAAAAGGTTATGGTTTTGTTAGGTTTGGTGATGAAAATGAGAGGTCAAGGGCTATTGCCGAAATGAATGCTGCGTATTGTTCAAGCAGGCCCATGCGCATCGGTGTTGCAACACCCAGAAAAGCACCTGCATATCAACAACAGTATTCTTCACAAGGTATGATATAATGCCCTCCGGATTTTTTGTTTTTTGCTTGATATTGGTTTCTTCTGCCCTTCTTTATGAATATATGTCTCCATCGTAAGTCCGCTCATTTTTGTCCATGCACCTTTGATAATAAGTCTAGCTTGCTTATCATTTACATAATTGTAATTTCTCATGCTCCGCAATTCCCTTTTTTTTTTCTATGTTCTGTACTTTTCTCTATGATAATTTAATGTCAGTTGGATCTATCTGCTCGTTTTGTGATGTAAGATGATATGTTAGATGGTTTTAGATAAGAGTTGGAGAGTGGTTCAGAAAAAAATCGTAAGTGAGTTATCGGCAGCATCATTGCCTTTTCTTGTCTATATTTGTTGCGCTTTTTAATTCTTTCTCCAGCGTCTTTTATCAGAGAGCTTCTCTAATTCTACTACAGCAATGGTAGTACAAATCATCATCATTACTTCAATTGTTGGAGGCATGGCGGTTCATGTGGCTTTGTGTTTTTAATTTGCCTTTTTAATACTCAAGCCATGAGTGAATTTTATAAGTTTTAGTTTTTTGGATTATTTGTTTTCTTTGCTTCCTATTTCGTGGTCTTATCTCTTCGGTTCTAGATTTTGTTTTGAGAGTTTTATAGGGTCGTTTCCTGCATGGTAAATTCTTTTCATAGATACCAAATCTATAATGTACGGGTTGTTGCTGATACTAACATCTTCAAAAGAAAGTTTCAATTACAATTAAACATTTTTAGGAATTTATTTTCCTATCAAATGATTTCAAAATTGGTTTCCACAAACACTAATGTTTGTTCTCCCCTGGAAACTTTCATTTCAAACTGCACAGGAATTTTTATTATATTATGTTCTTCTATTACTATTTTATCCTTTTCCAGCATCTCTCTTAACTGCTTTGGTGAAACCACTAACAATTAGTCATTTAATTGCTGACATAAGGTATGTACGTACTGGTGGTTTCATATGCTGAGTACTTTTTCCTATCTTTGCAAATTGTCTTCACGAAGTTCGGTAATCTTTAGAAGTTTAGATGATATCCCGCCTGAAATTTTCAAATCTTTAATTTAGTTGAGTTGTTATTCAAAGTGAGAAGTCAAGCTTATGCCGTCTCACATGCATTGGTAGTATTTTTCTTTGCTTCAGAAAGAGTAGGTTTCCACCAAGTTAGTTGGATTTTTACTTATAATGCCATTAGGTTTTAACCTGCTATGGCACTCTGTGCCAAACAAATCCACTGTTAGACTTGCCCCCATCTGAAAGGAAATAAAAGATAAGAAGCCTGGACCCGCTCCTAGAATCAATCATAAGTTCTAGCTTATTGTTGGAAAATGCAGCTTTCTACTTTAACATGTTGTGTATTTCGAGTGGGACTAAATGTATTACCTTTTTTTCCCTTGACTTAGCATTGGTATTTGCTGGTGGTGGACATGCATCAAATGGTGCCGTCGCCCAAGGTTCCCAGTTTGACAGTGAGCCTAATAACACAACTGTAAGTTTGTGTCTTCTTTCCCGTTAAAATTATCATTAACCTTATATAGCTCTTTAATCTATCACTTTTTGTAGATATTTGTTGGAGGGCTTGATTCTGAGGTCAATGATGAAGACCTCCGGCAGCCTTTTTCTCATTTTGGTGAAGTTGTCTCTGTGAAAATACCAGTTGGAAAAGCGTGTGGTTTTGTTCAGTTTGCTAATAGGTACTCTTCTTATTTAAGATATATGGGTCCTAATATCTTGTTATTTGGAAATAAAGCTGCAGTGTCAATATCAATGTTAAAATGATTTATTAAACAATAAACTGTATATAAGAAATACAATCAAAATTTTTAGAAGACTGAAGGAGGTAGGTAGTAATCTTATTTCGTGGAACCATCAACCGTGTAACGGACTACCTAATATTGTTTCGGTTTGCAGGAAGGATGCTGAGAACGCAATACAGATGCTGAATGGAACGGTTATTGGCAAGCAAACAGTTCGACTTTCTTGGGGTCGCAGTCAAGGGAACAAGCAGGTAATACTTGGTCATTTATTTCATTTGATTGTCTGCTGACTATCAGGCTATGTAACACTTAGAAATCTATCCCTGAATATCACCTGTATTTCTCTTGGCATTTGTCTGATTTAATCTTTATTGTGCTCTACAACATAGTAGGACAACACATAATCTCCCGTTCTTACCCCCTTCTCTTCTTGCACTCCAAAATGATCCCAATGTCAGCAACATTAGACTACCACAATTATGCCCCATCCTTTGGTAAAGATTCCACCATTTTCGCACTTACCCTAAAACATAACCTCTCTTAAGAGTTGATGAATTGTCCCCTAGGGTAATTCTGTCTCTCCCCCAGTTGTAATTTTCTCATTATTGACTACGTGTGTTTTTGCAGTGGATGTCGGATTCAAGTAACCAGTGGAATGGAGCACACTATGGAGGACATGATGTGCCACAGGGTCAGGACCTGAGCATGCACACCGCAGCTCCAGTTAACTGGACTTTTTAAACAGCGTGTAAACTGAACTTACAAAAGTGGCTTTTTAGATATAGTTTATCAGTACCTTTAATTGAAGTAGGGTTGATTTAGCAGCCCATTTAGCCAAATCTGTAATGTGAGGAATTTTTGATACCGGATTGAATTGATTATCTTGGAAGTCTCTGAGATGAGTACTTCTGTCTAGAGTTTTGGGTATGCCTGACAATCTTCGAATCAACAGGAATTCTTTTGACTCGGAAAATATACATATTTGGAAGTTAACGTACTATCCATAAATACGTTTATACCGATGTGATATGGTATTTAGTGTTTAGTTTTTATACTTGTGTAAGTTTTTATCAGTTTGACAGCTTGAACTGGTAGAACACATGCTATGGTTGCACAAAAAATGAGCAACTCCGGTGTTTTTGGGCCTCGCCGCACTTGCGCTGCAATTTGCAAGTTTAGATGGCAACTTGGCATTCACAGCCTCTGATTCCTGGATTTTAAGTTGTAAATAAGTTATTATAACTATACATTCGTTACAAAAATCAAAATACTTTGAAATAAATCTGGGATTATAGGAATGACGGGAAAAAAAACATTTGAAACTAATGCATGAGAGAATTAGAGAAATTAGGTTTCAGCAATACAAAACCCATCACAACCTTATATGCATCTCCAACTAGAAGAAAGCTAGTTAAACACAGACCAAGATGGCAACAAAAACTAACCCTTTTCCAATAGAAAACAAATGAATTTATGATGGTTCTATTTGAACCTCAAATTTGCTTCTTTTTTTTCGTCCAATTCAAAATTATTTGTTTGAGCCCCCCTTCATTGCAAGTTTTTTTTAAAATTAAAGGGTAATATTATCTTGGGCTTTTACCTTCGGCTTTTTAGCTAAAATGGTTATTGAGATTGGCATAACTCCTCACTTAGTCCTTGAGATTTGAATTTTTGAGTTTGTCCAGTTTCAATCATTTTGGTCATTCCGTGAAAAATCTCTGTTAAATAAGGACCAAAATGAGAAGAGATACTCTCAATTTAATAAACAATATGCCAAAATAATTTGACAAAAATTGAGAGTATTTTTGCCATTTTATTCTCATTTAATGAAGAATTTTTATGAAATGACCAAAATAATTGATTGTGAACAAACTCAGAGACTGATTTTATCAATTTTAAATATCATAGGTGTAAATCACCGCATCAAAAATGTCCTGCCCCAAACTGTTAGCGAAGGGCATGAACTCTCTACTACCACTAAAGTAAACAATCAGTCACCTTAAACTTAATGGAGTCCGAAAAATTCTTTCAATACTCACTCGACCAGAAAACCATATATAACTAAAATTCCCCCATACTTTCCCCAAAAGGGTAATAAATTCCCTTTCCTTACACCTAGCTCCACATGAGCTATTACAATTCTTCTATCAAATCTCGTTTTTCTCTATTGAAACATTTTTAGTTTTTCTCTCCTAAACTTAAGAAAGCCCTCTCACGCTCCACTAATAATTTTTATGATATCATTATCTTTATGCATTATTACCGTAGAAAGTTAAGATTTCACCATAAAACTAATTAGCAGCATGTTATATAGGGAATAGTTCAACCTCTTATAGGCCCTTGTATGGTTTGTTCCCTCACCAATGTGGGATTTTGTCTTCACATTCTCACACGCCCCCTCGTGTGTAGCGAATTTTCATGCCTAACACGTGGACAATACATACAGGGTGACGTGAGCACAAGTGGCCGTTGGATTTTACACGTGGATCAACCTACTCAGATACCATGAAGAAAGCTAAGATTCCATCATAAAACTAATTGACAATTTAGAGAGTAGCTCAACCTTTTATAAGCCATTTGCATAATTTGGTCGTGCACTATCTTTCTCCTCACATTCTCATAGTTAGCACTATTCTTCACATAATTGGTCTTCAATTTCAAAATTTCCAGCTCTCTATTCCTCACTTTGTGTCCATCCCGAATTCTAGTTAACCGTAACTCAACCAATTTGATTAATCATGTCAAATGACTCGACACCCGAACTCTTGTGATTGAGTTGAGAGACATGTATGGTTATCCAGAAACTTATAAGACTAAGTTCGTATTATTTACAGGCCAAACCTATCATTTCCGATTCTTCATAAACTAACAATCTACTTTATCAAGGATTCATATAGTACTATATCATAAAAGTAACAAAGTTATGTCAGCTCAGAATCAAAATATTTATCTTTGACACTAGGTTCGTGCAAAGTAATGATCAAGAGCATGATTGGAGTATGAACATGCTCTAAGAATGTGAAGCTATTATGCACGAAAGAGTAGGAATATGAAGGTCATTGTCGAGTTTTCTAATGGATTTATACGTAATCTAACCCAATTTGTTTGGTCGCAATCCGAAACCAAAAGTCTAAACTCAACCATTAAAATTAGGATATTTATTAAGATGTCGTGTATCCATGCAATATAAGTTACGTAGAAAGTAAAAAATATAGGGTAATAATATAGACCCGTTATTCTGGCACATTGTGGCAGTGTAGAATTCGGACCCCATCTCTCCCTCGCATGGCTCTCCCGGTCCCCTTTCCTTTATTTCCCGTTTCAAAAGGCAGAAACCAAGGAGAGGTGCAGTGAGCCGCTGGATGAGACGGAAATTTCCTAGAGTTTCGCGTTGAATGCCAACGGCTTTTAACGCCCTACAATTTTGGCAACCGCCTCTTGACACCGTCTGCTCTCAAAACCATCCACCCCACTTCTTCCACTCAATCAATCAACCCCCAAGGACAAGCAAACTGCCTTTTGATTTCGATTTCGATTTCTGATCATGGTTATATATCTTTTATTTTTGCTTTTATTCTCATTTTCCATCTATGTATCTTATGTGTTTGCCCAATTGCTCTTTAGTTTCTGATTATTTATATAATTGTGTGTTTCTTGAATTTGTTGCAGACCTGCATTTTCTTCTTTCCCAACATGGCATTGGCAGGAAGAAAGTGAGGTGATGTTGAATTTAAACTTTCTCAGGAGAATTCATTTAATGGTGAATCTTGTGTATTATATGTAAAGATTTCACGGTACTTGTACGTTTCTTGTGTCTCAAGTATCGTAGGGACATCTTGTCTAAATATTGTGTAATTGCGCTGGTGAATGCTTGGCTAAGTGATTCAACACATTCTATACCTTATTCTCATTATTCTTTCACATATTCGTTAATCACCTGAGTTGTCTGCGTATGAACTCGATTGTTGTTAGATATGGAGCAATTGCTAAAGATGTCTTAGTATTATTGACCATTGAATTGTTTTTTTCTTCTTGTGAAACAGGCTCTAATTGATTCTTAATTTTGAGGCGTTCTCCGTAGAAATAATAGATTAACAACATAGCAAACATATTGGGGAATTGGTGCTGGTGATCACAGCAGAGAGCTTGCAATTTGTTCCGTTTTACCCATCACAAACTGGGGGTATTATATGTTGCCTCTTGAAAACTATTGAGTGAGTAGGCTTGAGTTCAAAATATAAGCAGAATGGACTTCAGTGATGGGTTTGTATCAAAGGAGCATCAGGAGCTTAACCGATCTGCTTCAGAAAGTGCGGATCCATTATCTGCATCTCCATTCCCCGTTTCTCCAAGGTCCCCAAGGGCCCCTAAATCTTCAAAGTCCCCAAAGTCTCCAAAGTCTCCAAAGATTCAGGGGAAACATGGAAAAGGAACTCCACTCAAGCATGATAGACATTCACATTCTGCAGTTGATGGCCGTCCTAAAAAGGGTAAACTACACTTTCGAAATCTTCTCATGGATTCGGGTTGAAGGCATGCTTTCGCATTATATAATTGCTAGCAAGAGGCACTAGCGAATAACATTTTAGACAATGTCGTATAGCTACATATTGTTACCTGACGTGTGCCTTGGGAAGTTAATATCTTCCTTTGGATTCAACGGCACTATAATTGAAATGGTTTTAGTAGATTATGTTCAGATGGCCAAAAAAAAAAACAAAACAGAACAAAACTCTAGGCATTTACCATTATCTGATGGTTAATAGGCAAGAGTTCTGAATGTCAAAATTCAAAATTAGGTTTTTACTCTTAATTTTATGAAGATTATCATAATGCAGGTGGTTCTGGGGGTAAAGGCACCTGGGGAGGGTTACTTGATACAGATGACAGTTACACTGCTGACCCCAATGACCCAAACTTCAATAGCAGTGAGGTAAGTAACTGAACAACTCACACCTTCATATTTAACTCTTTTTGGATCTTGATATGAAAAATGATCAGTTTATTTGCCCTCTTCAATATTAATTGTCTTATTTTCATTGTGTTTACCAATTACGTGTACTGGTTGCAGGAATGTGAAAATTCCGATGCGAGAAAAGAGAGGGTCGATTTTGAGGAGTATAAAAAGAAAGCTGCAGTAATAGTGGAGGAATACTTTGCTACTGATGACATTACCTCGACTGCAAATGAACTTAGAGAGCTTGATAGGCCTACCTACAGCTACTATTTTGTAAAGAAGCTTGTCTCTAAGGCGATGGATAGGCATGACAAAGAAAAAGAAATGGCAGCTGTTCTTTTATCTGGACTATACGCAGACTACATTGAGCCCCCGCAAGTTTACAAGGGGTTCTGCAAATTGGTAGAATCTGCGGATGACTTCATTGTGGATATACCTGATACAGTTGATGTCCTTGCACTGTTCATTGCCCGAGCTGTGGTTGATGACATACTTCCTCCTGCATTCTTGAAGAAACAAATGAACTATTTACCCAAAGATTCGAAAGGGATTGAAGTATTGAAAAGAGCTGAAAAGGGCTACTTAGCAGCCCCGCTCCATGCAGAAAACATTGAGCGGCGATGGGGAGGTAGCAAGAAAATGACTGTGGAGGATGTCAAAGCTAAGATAAATGATTTGTTGATAGAGTATGTAGTGAGTGGTGACAAGAAAGAGGCGTGCAGATGCATCAAGGATTTGAAAGTTCCTTTTTTTCACCATGAAATAGTTAAACGAGCTCTTGTTATGGCAATGGAGAGGCGTCAAGCTGAAGGCCATCTACTAGATTTGCTGAAAGAAGCTGCTGAAGAAGGTTTAATAAACTCAAGTCAAGTATCAAAAGGCTTCGGTAGGATGATTGACTATGTTGACGACTTATCACTCGACATACCAAATGCACGGGGTATATTGCAGTCATTGATCTCCAAGGCAGCATCAGAGGGCTGGTTGTGTGCTTCATCTTTGAAATCACTCTCTCTGCAACCAGAAAAGCGATCATTAGAAGATAGTGTTGCCAAAGTTTTCAAGACAAAGGCCCAATCTATTATTCAAGAGTACTTCTTATCTGGGGATATCTCAGAAGTAAACAGTAGTCTAGAGTCTGAGAATAGTACTTGTTCACTTGAGCTGAATGCTATCTTTGTTAAAAGATTGATAACTCTAGCAATGGATCGGAAGAACAGAGAGAAGGAAATGGCATCTGTTTTACTGTCATCCCTGTGTTTTCCAGCTGATGATGTTGTAAATGGGTTTGTAATGTTGATAGAATCTGCAGATGACACAGCTCTGGATAATCCTGTAGTTGTCGAAGATCTTGCAATGTTTCTCGCTAGATCTGTGGTGGACGAAGTTCTAGCCCCACAGAACTTGGAAGAGATTGGAAGTCAGTGCTTGGCACAAGAGTCAATTGGGAGCAAGGTCCTTAAAATGGCCAAGTCATTGCTAAAGGCTCGGCTTTCTGGGGAGCGGATATTAAGGTGTTGGGGTGGTGGTGGCAGACCTGGATGGGCAGTTGAGGATGTGAAGGACAAGATTGGGAAGTTGCTGGAAGAGTTTGAGTCTGGAGGGGATGTAAGAGAGGCTTGCCGCTGCATGAAGGAGTTAGGCATGCCATTTTTCAACCATGAGGTTGTCAAAAAAGCTCTGGTGACGATTATGGAAAAGAAGAATGAGAGACTTTGGATTTTGCTGGAGGAATGTTTTGCCTCTGGACTCATCACAATGAACCAAATGGCAGGGGTTTGGTAGAGTTGCAGAGTCTCTAGATGATTTGGCTTTAGATGTTCCTGATGCCCAGAAACAGTTCACGTATTACGTTGAACGAGCAAAGAATGCAGGGTGGTTGGATTCCTCATTTTGTTTCAGCAAATCAGGACACAGTACAGAGAATGGCACTGGCTAATTAGTTAGCTATTTTCTTATTCGCACATATGAGCGTATACACACAAAATACGCATGCAACCAAACATAATGTAAACATCTAGTTACATTTTCCTTGTTCATCATATTCTTTAGCTATTGATCAATTGACAAATGGTAGATTTTCTTTTGGATGAATAAGAAATTATTTTTCAATGTAATCGCAGACTGAGCTGCACACGATTATCTGGTTTCTCTGCACAAGAAACACTGCAGAAACTCAATAGCAAGTCGATTACCGATTACTAGCTGATAAACACCTCACAAGATTCCTATTCTCAACACTGTTCTTTACATTGGGAAGAACTGTAGCATGGAATGATATATCTAGTTTCTTGTGTGACAAGTAACTGAATTAACCGATCTTTCGTGGAGTCCAAATCTTCTGCACCCAAAAACTCATGTGGCCTCTCTGTGCCTTTGATTTTATTGAGCATGTCAACAGTCACACTCAATCAAATCAAGCTTCAAGTCCCGAGTCCCAAGACATGCTCAATAAAATCAAAGGCACAGAGAGGCCACAGGGGTTTTTGGGTGCAGAAAACTCTCTCTCTCTTTGGTGAGGCATTAAGTCTTGTTAATTCTACTTTTTATATAACTCAGATCAGTCCTACAGTGGACAGCAAATGCATTCCACGGCTCGCATTAGGCAGAGAATCTCTCATTCATATTTCATCAAAACTGTAGTTACTCATCCTGCTCCCAATTCACACTAATATAAAAGTTTTTTTTTTCACAAAACAATATGCTTTTTGTAATCCTATTGGACGCAGATAAATTGACCACAAAAAAAATAAAAAAATAAAAAATCAGGGCGCGGATAACAAAATGTTTTGATTAATTCTTTTGGTTACAAAATGTATTACACTACAACATCTCTTCAATTCCCTTCTTTTTTAAAAAAAAATTAAAATAAATTCTTAACTGAATGCACTTGAAATGTTATAAACTTCTTTAAAATTCTAATTCAATACACCTAAATTTCTAAAGATTTTAATAAACTATCTTAAAATCCTGATTGAATACAAGTTGAATTTCAAAGAATTACTTGCAATTCTAATTGAATATCCTTGGATTCATTAAAATAATTAAAATACCTCAAAATTCTAATTGAATACTGTAACAGCCCGTCCCAGAAAATTTTTCTCGAAGGTGTGAAAAGACTAAAATGCCCTTGGACGTTAACTAAGGTACGTGTGTGTTTAAGTTTGGGGGTGGTCCAATTATTTTGGTTGGTTGTATTTGGACCACACACACACACATTCACATCACTTTCTCTCTCTCACTCCTGTACTCTATCTCTCAGACACTCTCTCTCTCCTTCTCTTTCGTACGGACACACCCAAACCCATTCCAAAACTTGCAGATCGAAGGAACTAAGGGCACCATCGTGTTCCTCGTGGTGTGGTGAGTTCAAAGGTACCATTTTCAGGTACAAATACATTCGTTTTCACGTAGAAACCTCACCCTCCGTACATGCACTATTCATGCCATTTTTCATGCTTGATTTTTAGGGGATTTCAAGCTCATAGGGAGCTTAAGGAGGTCCTTACGAAGCTCGGAGTGCTTCGTTGGAAGAATTTGGACGTCGGAATCGCGAGATCGGAGAGTTTCAATTTCGGCCAGAATTTTTGAGGCTTTTTCTGGTGAATCCCCGGGGAGTTAGGGGTCGAGGCAGGTATGGTTGTGTTCATCTTTGTGAGATCTTCATTTTGGTATAAAGTACGTAGAAAATGGTGCAAAAATGGAGAAGAAACCATAGTTGTAAGTTTTTCCAAAAACCGACGACTCGTCGGAGAAGAAGGTGGCATATTCTGTAAACTTTGACGGAATATGCAAACGGCATTAGCTGATGCCGTTAAGACTTAACAGAATATTCTGGATATATACCTGACGGCGTTAACGGACGCCGTCAATGTATAGGTCACATGACCGCGCGTGAGAGCGCGTAGGTCCGTGTGCCTGCCGGCGCATGCGGGCGCGTGGAGGCCAAAAAAATTATTTTAAAAATATGGGGATGTTCGTGAAGTTGTGTAGATCACGGTGGTATATTCAAATACCAAAATTGAGCAATGTATGAGAAGTTATTTCTAAGGTTTCGATTATGTGCATTAATTAACGTTATTTCAGTTACTTCTCATATAGGCGAGACCTATCCAGAAGACGAGTGTAGCCAGGCTAGACACGGGGGTTACGACCCGGCTACTTATCAATGAGTGGGCTTTTGTTTTCCATATATACCTATACACTTGTTTTTCCCAGAAAATGAATTTAAAGAATTGTATGATTTGAAATGCCATGCAAAGTATCTATTTATTTTATTTATGCATTAGTGATTGCATATATTAATGATGGTGCTGTGGACGCACAGGTAAGTGGCAGGTAAGTTTATATACTGGTTATGATGAGAATGCATGATGTGATGTGATGTGATGTGATTAGAGCTCATAAACCTGCACCTTGATATTAGTGTTACCGCCCAGAATTACGGGCATAGTCTTTCACGTGATGTTCACCTCCCGCACCGCATGCTCGCCTTGGATCCAAGTTAGGTTCACAGTCCTGTCGAATAGACCACTATAGGTGGGTTCGACTTGTAGGTGACCCGCGAATCATTCGCACAGTCTTCACGTGATTGTAGCACTAGAGCATATTATTCTATATACAGTGATGTTGTGCAGACCACTAGAGGTGGTATTGATGTGTGTGCAGGATATACGATATGATTGAATTGATTATAAGCTATATGATATGATGAGCTTGTTATGAGCTATATACAGCCAAGGGCTGAGTTAATTATATGGTATTCAATCACATTCACAGAGTTATGATTTGGCATTCAGTTATGATACTTTGGCATGGCATACATATATTCATACATATATGTTTTCCAGCAGGATTTCAAGATTTATATATATGAGTATATACTTTATTTCTGGGAAATTATACAGGTTTTACGGAGAGAGGTTATAACTTTTGAGAAAAGAAAGGGTTTTGAAAAGATTTGTTTTTGCCCACTCATGCTTTCTGTTTTTCGTTCCTCCAGGTATTAGGTAGTGTTCGTTGGTGGCATACGAGGAGCTCATCAGACGTTCTGACATAATTCACTATGTAGGACCACCTTCGGGTGTTATCTCCATTTAGTACTTCTTCTTGACTGCACGTAGACCATTTATGCTCTGGTTGTGTAAACCATTTTAATTCTCGCACTAGCACACTATCTTTAATTGGGTTGCTGGTTGCATGGTTTTAATTTGTTCGTATCTTTCGGATTAATCTTGTTTCCGCACTGTGCACATGGTTACGTCACCTTCACATGACGGCCAGCACGCCCCACTTTCGGGTCGGGGTGTGTCAGTTTGGTATCAGAGCATAGGTTTGGCAGTCCTGTATATCTTGTGAATTTTCTAATTATCTTGGTGTTTCTGTCAGAACTATGCCGCCTCGTAGAGAGCCACGTCGTTCAGCTGAACCTAGTTTCCCTGATATAGCTCAGTTAGGGGAAGCTATAGCGAGTGTTATTCAGTCAGTTATTCGCCTGCCTCAGCGGACCCCTCTGGAGTCGGTTCATAATTTGAAAATAACCACTTTTGTGGGGAATGAAGGTCCCAAGGGTTCAGAGAAATGGTTGATGCATATTGAGAAGACTTTTAGGCTGATGCAGAGTCAGGGGAGTCTATCTCCGGACAGATGAGTCGAGACGACTTCATGGTTTTTGGGTAAGGAACCAGCATCATGGTGGGAGCAGTTGGCTGATGAGTTACCCCATGAGGAATCTAGAGATTGGGAGGTATTTAAACAGTTATTCTATAAGAGATTCATTCCTCATGCATACATTGATCGTAAGAAACAGGAGTTTACTAGTTTGAGGCAGAAGAAGTTGTCAGCCAATGAGTACTATAGGAAATTTACTGATCTATCTCGTTATCATCCGAAAGTTGCTGCTAATCCGGTTGAGATGCTACGTCGTTTTAAATTGGGCACTAAGAAGAAATGGCGTACCATTGCGACTGCAATTCCCTATACCACTTATCATGAGTTTTATGAAGCTTTACTTTAGATTGAGGATTCTGAGAATTTGCCCAGCGATAGTGAAGAAGAAGAGAAAGATGGAAATCAGAATAAGGATAAGGGTAAATGTCATTTCTCACAGGGGCCTCGCCAGACTCAGAGCTTTAAAGCTAGTGGGGCTAGTTCTAGTTCTTCCAGTTGAGGTTTCAGTTCCATAGGTCAAAGAGGAGGTGGTAGGTTTTTCAGGGCTCCAGATTCCAGAGGCAGGGGAATTCTGGTAGAGGAAATGCACCCTTGTGCCGTAGGTGCAATAATCGACATTTCGGGGAATTTCGAAGACGTAGCAGTGGTTGTTATACTTGTGGTCAGGAGGGAAATCTAGCTAAGTTTTGTCCTCAAGGCCAGCAGAGGCCTCAGCAGCCTCCTTTGCCATCGTCAGCTCCAGCTCAGCAATTTTCAAGACAGGGTGGTTATACCCAGACGGGTCGTGGTGGTGCATACCACTATCAGGGGGATTCCGTTCCTTATTCTTTGGGACAGTACCAGTACCCCCAGGATCCCTATCAGCAGGGCAGTTATGGACAGTATTCAGGAGGATATATGCCTCCACAGCAGTACTCTGGAGGATATATGCCTCAGCAGCAGTATTCAACTGGTGGATCACAGTGGCATTCTGGAGGACAGTCTTAGCAGGTTGATGCTGCTACCAGTGGAGTTGCGTCTTCGAGACAGTATAGTCAGTCAGGACAGGGACGTAATCCTCAGGGGCGAGGAGTTCATGCCAACAGCGGTAGAGGAAGACAGCAGACCCAGGGACGTATCAACAACCTTTTGATGCAGGATGCTCAGAACAATCCGGACTTGATCATGGGTACGTTAATATTCTTGGTCATTATGCTAAAGTGTTGATTGATTGTGGTGCTACACATTCTGTGATTTCTCATACGTTTGCTCAATTGACACAACCTCAATCTTCACCTTTTGGGTATGAGTTGGAGTTTGCTATGCCCAGATGGGAGAAGTGTTATGTAGATTATGTGTATCCAGGTTGTTCCGTATTAGTGGAGAATGTGGTTATGCTTGCTAACCTCACTCCGCTAGACATTGTGGATTTTGACGTTATCTTAGGCACAGATTGGTTGCATTACACTCATGCTAAGATTAACTTTCCATCGTCCTGGATTACCTGAGGTTACATTCTTTGGTGAGCCTAGTGGATTGAGGCATGGTATTATTTCAGTTGTGAGAGCCAAAAAGTTACTAAAGAAAGGTTGTCAAGGGTACTTGGCTCACGTGGTACTAATGATGATGCTCCGGTTAGCGTGGAGAATGTCAAGGTGGTCAGACACTTTTCTGACATTTCCCTGATGATTTACCTGGATTACCGCCAGATCGCGATGTGGAGTTCGCCATTGACTTACTTCCAGGTACGGATCCTATTTCCTTAACTCCTTATTGTATGGCTCCTGCGGAGTTAAGAGAATTGAAGATTCAGTTACAAGAGTTGGTCGATAAAGGTTTCATTCAGCCTAGTACTTCACCTTGGGGAGCCCCAGTTTTGTTTGTTCGGAAGAAAGACGGTACCTTGAGGCTTTGTATTGATTATAGGCAATTGAATCGGATGATGATTAAAAACCGTTATCCTTTGCCTTGTATTGGCGATCTTTTTTATCAACTCAGAGGTGCCTGTGTATTTTCTAAGATTGATCAAAGGTCTGGTTATTATCAGTTGAAAATCAGGGGCGACGATGTTCCTAAAACTGCTTTCAGGACTCGTTATGGTCATTATGAGTTTCTTGTGATGCCATTTGGATTGACGAATGCACCAGCAGCTTTCATGGGTTTGATGAATAAGGTGTTTCAGCAGTATTTGGATAGATTCGTCATTGTCTTTATTGATGACATTCTGGTGTATTTTAAGTCGAAGGCAGATCATGTTCGACATCTTACTTTAGTGCTGAAGAAATTGAGGGAACATCAGTTGTATGCTAAGTTCAGTAAGTGCCAATTCTGGTTAGATCAAGTTGCCTTCTTGGGGCATGTTATTTCAGCTCAGGGTATTCAAGTAGACCCTCAGAAGATAACAGCTGTGGAGAATTGGGAACAGCCACGAACCGTCACCGAGGTACGGAGTTTCCTTGGTTTAGCAGGTTATTATCTGCGATTTGTTAAGGATTTCTCAGTTATGGCTTCACCACTAATGAGGTTGACCAGGAAGGAAGTTAAATTTGAGTATGATGATAATTGTGAACAGAGTTTCCAGCAGTTGAAGTATTACCTCACTCATGCTCATGTTTTGACTCTTCCTGATGATAGTGGTAATTTTGAGATTTACAGCGATGCTTCTTTGAATGGTTTGGGATGTGTGTTGATGCAGCATGGTAGGGTAATTGCTTACGCTTTGCGTCAGTTAAAGCCTCATGAGATGAATTACCCTACACATGACTTAAAGTTGGCAGCCATTATTTTCGTTTTGAAGATTTGGAGACACTATCTCTATGGCGAGAAGTGTAGGATCTTCACAGATCACAAGAGTCTTTAGTATCTTTTCACCCAGAATGAGCTTAATCTTAGGCAGAGAAGGTGGATAGAGTTGCTTAGTGATTATGATTGCACGATTGAGTATCACCCTAGACGTGCTAATGTAGTGGCTGATGCTTTGAGTAGGAAATCCCAAGGTCGGATTAATGCTTTGTATGCTTCTCGTGTTCCTCTTCTTGTAGATTTGAGGTCTACTGGAGTGAAATTGGAACTGGAAGAACAAGAAGAAGCTGTGGTAGAACAAGAAAATGCCTTACTTGCTAGTTTCCAAGTTAGGCCTATTTTGATTGATCGTATACTCGAGACTCAGATGAATAATGAAGAGATTCGATAGCTAATTCATTTAAGGAATCAAGGGAAAAAGAAAGATCTCAAAGTTAGAGAGACGGATAGCATGCTTATGCAAGAGAATAGGATGTACGTGCCAAATAATGAGGAATTAAAGAAGGCAATTCTTGATGAGACACATATTTCAGCTTATGCGATGCATCCAGGAGGAAATAAATATATCATACCATTAGGCCATTTTATTATTGGCCAGGTATGAAAAAGGAAATTGCTGAGTATGTAAGTAGGTGTATCGTGTGCCAGCAGGTTAAAGCCGAAAGAAAGAAGCCGTTTGGTTTGTCGCAGCCACTTCCCGTTCCACAGTGGAAATGAGAAAATATTACTATGGATTTTGTGTACAAGATCCTCGTACACAAAATGGCTATGATGGAATTTTGGTGGTTGTAGATCGGCTTACTAAGTCAGCGCATTTCATTCCTGTGAGGGAAAAGTATTCTCTGAACAAGTTAGCTCAATTGTTCATCGCGAAGATTGTGAAGTATCATGGAGTTCCTGTGAGTATTATTTCAGATCGAGATCCGAGATTTACTTCTAAGTTTTGGATAGCATTCTAGGAAGATTTGGGTTCGAGATTACTGTACAACACGGCATATCATCCTCAGACAGATGGACAATCTGAGAGGACGATTCAGACCTTGGAAGATATGCTAAGATCTTCGGTGTTGCATTTTGGCGACACTTGGCATAAGCGGTTGGATTTGATGGAGTTCGCCTACAACAACAGCTTTTACTCGAGTATTGGTATGGCGCCATTCGAGGCATTATATGGCAAGCCTTGTCGTACACCTTTATGTTGGTCAGAGGTTGGCGAACGAGTTTTAGTGGGCCCTGAGTTAGTGAAGGAGACTACTCAGAACATTCAGGTTATTAAGTCTAATATGAAAGCGGCCCAAGATCGCCAAAAAAGTTTAGCAGACAGACATGCCACTGATCGAGTGTACAAGGTTGGTGATTGGGTATTCCTGAAGTTATCGTCGTGGCGATGTGTAGCACGATTCGGGAAGAAAGGCAAGCTAAGTCCTAGGTTCATCGGACCTTATCAGATCATCGAGCGAGTTGGTGAAGTTGCTTATAGGCTTGAGTTGCCTTCTGAACTATCTAAGGTACATAATGTGTTTCATGTTTCGATGCTTCGACATTATATTGCAGATCTTTCCCATGTGATACCTCCTCAACCATTGGAAATTAGCCCGGATTTGACTTATGATGAGGAGCCAGTGACTATTTTGGATTGGAAAGAAAAGATTCTGAGAAATAAGACGGTGCAATTGGTCAAAGTTTTGTGGAGGAATCATTAAGTGGAAAAAGCTACTTGGGAGACAGAGGATCGGATGAGAGAGATGTACCCAAGGTTGTTTTATAAGTACTAGTAGATGGTTTTGGTTGTATAAATTTCGGGGATGAAATTTTTATAAAGAGGGTAGATTGTAACAGCTCGTCCCTGAAAAATTTTCTCGAATGTGTGAAAAGACTAAAATGCCCTTGGGCGTTAACTAAGGTACGTGTGTGTTTGAGTTTGGGGGTGGTCCAATTATTTTGGTTGGTTGTATTTGGACCACACACACACACACATTCACATCACTTTCTCTCTCTCACTCCCGTACTCTTTCTATCTTTCAGACACTCTCTCTCTCTCCTTCTCTTTCGTACGGACACACCCAAACCCATTCCAAAACTTGCAGATCGAAGGAACTAAGGGCACCATCGTGTTCCTCGTGGTGTGGTGAGTTCAAAGGTACCATTTTCAGGTACAAATACGTTCGTTTTCACGTAGAAACCTTACCTCCGTACATGCACTATTCATGCAATTTTTCATGCTTGTTTTTAGGGGATTTTAAGCTCATAGGGAGCTTAAGGAGGTCCTTACGAAGCTCGGAGTGCTTCGTTGGAAGAATTTGGACGTCAGAATCGCGAGATCGGAGAGTTTCAATTTCGACCGAAATTTTCGAGGCTTTTTCCGGCGAATCCCCGACGAGTTGGGGGTCGAGGCAGGTATGGTTGTGTTCATCTTTGTGAGATCTTCATTTTGGTATAAAGTACGTAGAAATGGTGCAAAAATAGAGAAGAAACCATAGTTGGAAGTTTTTTCAGAAACCAGCGAACAGTCGCCGGTCGGAGAAGAATGTGGCATATTCCGTCAACTTTGACGGAATATGCTAACGGCGTTAGCTGACGCCGTTAAGACTTAATGGAATATTCTCGATATATACCTGACGGCGTTAACTGACGCCGTCAGTGTGTAGGTCACATGACCGCGCATGGGGGCGCGTAGGTCTGTGCGCCTGCCGGCGCGTGAGGGCGCGTGGAGGCCGGAAAAATTATTTTTAAAATATGGGGATGTTCGTGAAGTTGTGTAGATCACGGTGGTATATTCAAATACCAAAATTGAGCAATGTATGAGAAGTTATTTCTAAGGTTTCGATTATGTGCGTTAATTAACGTTATTTCAGTTACTACTCATATAGACGAGACCTATCCGGAGGACGAGCGTAGCCAGGCTAGACACGGGGGTTACGACCTGGCTACTTATCAATGAGTGGGCTTTTGTTTTCCGTATATACCTATACACTTGCTTTTCCCAGAAAATGAATTTAAAGAATTGTATGATTTGAAATGCCATGCAAAGTATCTATTTATTTTATTTATGCATTAGTGATTCCATATATTAATGATGGTGTTGCGGACGCACAGGTAAGTGGCAGGTAAGTTTATATACTGGTTATGATGAGAATGCATGATGTGATGTGATGTGATGTGATTAGAGCTCATAAACCTGCACCTTGATATTAGTGCTCCCGCCCAGAGTTAGGGGCATAGTCTTTCACGTGATGTTCACCCCCCGCACCGCATGCTCGCCTTGGATCCAAGTTAGGTGCACAGTCCTGTCGAATAGACCACTATAGGTGGGTTCGACTCGTAGGTGACCCGCGAATCATTCGCACAGTCTTCACGTGATTATAGCACTAGAGCATAGTATTCTATATACAGTGATGTTGTGCAGACCACTAGAGGTGGTATTGATGTGTGTGCAGGATATACGATATGATTGAATTGATTATGAGCTATATGATATGATGAGATTGTTATGAGCTATATACAGCCGAGGGCTGAGTTAATTATATGGTATTCAATCACATTCACAGAGTTATGATTTGGCATTCAGTTATGATATTTTGGCATGGCATACATATATTCATACATACATGTTTTCCAACAGGATTTCAAGATTTATATATATGAGAATATACTTTATTTCTGGGAAATTATACAGGTTTTACGGAGAGGGGTTATAACTTTTGAGAAAAGAAAAGATTTGTTTTTGCCCACTCACGCTTTCTGTTTTTCGCCCCTCCAGGTATTAGATAGTGTTCGTTGGTGGCATACGAAGAGCTCATCGGACGTTCTGACAGAATTCACTATGTAGGACCACCTTCGGGTGTTATCTCCATTTAGTACTTCTGCTTGACTGCACGTAGACCATTTATGCTCTGATTGTGTAAACCATCTTAATTCTCGCACTAGCACACTATCTTTAAATGGGTTGTTGGTTGCATGGTTTTAATTTGTTCTTATCTTTCTGATTAATCTTGCTTCCGCACTGTGCATATAGTTACGTTACCCTCACGTGACGGCCAGCACACCCCATTTTCGGGTCGGGGTGTGTCAAATACACTCCTCTAAAATCGAGTTGTGTGTAAAAATAAGTCTATTTTTTAATAAAAAGGTGAACCGCCTGCAAGTATATGCCCGTTGACCTGTTTGGCTTTGATGCCCCCGATGCGCACCTCAAGCACAAAATCTATAGTATAAATAAACCAAACACAAACTTGAACTAAAAAATTGCAACCTAAAATCCCATAAAAATGGACGAGAAAGCCGACAACAAAACCGGGGAAATCGAGGAAACGGGTCCAAAACCCGACGGGTATTCTCCGAACCCGAATTCGAATCCCAAAAGTGCGAGGACGAAGGTTCCAGAAGTGGAAGTCTGCCTGTATCGACAAGGGAAAGGCCCGATCGACACGTTCAAGTCGGGTCTGGGAGGTTGGGACCAGAACCAGTTGGAGGTCGGAGACATTCTCGACAAGTATGGATTCAAATCGCTTTACGCTTTCAATACCGAATCGGGTCGCGGGGTTCCGATCCGGTTTAACCCGAGAAACGGCAGGGCTATGCTGCCGTATAGAGATGGAGCCACGGTCCACATCGACGGAGAGCCTAAGGTAAAATTTTATAAGATTTCTCTTCTTGTTAGAACATGATTGCCAAAACCCAATTGATGAAATTAGTCACAGGAATTTTCTGTTTGGATGCCGAGAAAATTGTAAATAAATTTACTTAGCATGTGTGAGAGAGATACATTAGTGTTAATGTATTTTTTATGTATACATTTAATTTTTGTTTTTGTTTTGGATTTTATATATGTTTTCAGTTGTCTCTCTCAGTTAGCAATATAGTAGTTCCTCTTACGATTAGAGGCTTTAGAATTTAGAGCAAGAGATATTAGCAACTTATTTGGTTGAATTCGAGCCATCGCCATCCGTTTTCGTGTTTCGATTAGTTTAACTTGCTGCATTTCATTTGTGGCCTAAGCATGTAAATGATTTTAAATGCCCCTAAGAACCCTACGTGATTCATCCTGCAGAGCTTTGATTGTTTGTTTGATAAACACCGATTTTTAGGACCACATATTCCTAAAAAATAGGATTTTGCATCGTTGTTTTGGCGGATGCTAATCGTTGTTTTGATGGATTTAGTGAGCAAATGTGCAATCACCCCCTTAAGGTGATTGGGTTTAGGCACCGTGCTAATAGCACTGCGCCACAACCACACGGCGGTGTTGTTAACCATAACACGAGTAGTTGCCCACTAAATCCATCTCTAGGATTTCAATTCGTACCTAGTTTTTCGTCTATATCATGAGCAGTCCGTCAGGAATCAGGATCTCCTGACATTGTTACCTTTCTGTATCGTTTGTGTTTCCATCCCCCCATTTCCTTCCAATCACGAATGCTGAAAGAGGAACCATTTGTTCTCTCATTAAGGGAATGCTTGCAACTGTTTTATTTTTATTTACCACAAGATTCTTTCGTTGCAGTTTTGTAGATGGAATATTAAGTTTTGTCGGCAGAATATTATATTGACATGTGCAATGTCTTTTGATGCCAGTTTTGCTACTGAGTTCTAGTATGTTCAAAATCTCTTAATGCAGGATTCCATGATCCAACCGGTGACGAAAATCTTAATTGGAGTAGCTTTTATGACCATCCTGATAACATTGGTTTTGAGGGATCCTCCGCAATGGATCCAGAAATTAAACATTACTGGAGGTAACTTCCCTCCATGGATCATCGCTCTCGTGATCATAGTTTTTACTCGAATGAGGAAGAGAACCAGGGATTTGCTGAAAAAGTTTGGTTGGTGAAAGGCGCCATTGATGCTTCTCTTGTAAGGTTCATTAGTTTCTCTAATTGCTCTCGAATTTTGTTAAAAATTGATTCGTAATCACTGAAAGCTACTCTGAAGTATTTACGGAATTTTGACAACAACAAAAAAACGCTCATCCGCGACAAGCTGCTTGGGATTAAACTTTGGGATAATTTGAAATAGGTCCAATTTTTTAACCTACTTTTGAAACAGGTCCAATTTTTGTGTGATGTTGACTCTTGAAATAGGTTCAATTTTTAGTCCAATTGGACCTGTTTCAAAAGACCCCTTAAACTTTGTCACAAGCGTTATCCCCTGCAAAACTTTGCGGATGTATGCAAGGGGGCATTTTCCATATTTTCCCACTTACATTTTACGTAGCTTTTGTAAAGAACCCAAGATCTTGTATGCTTTATTTTTGAGGTTGTTTGAGGAGGATTGTGCATTTGTTGATTTTGAACTGCTAGTAAGCTGGCTATGGAGGTTGGAGACATTATTCGAAGGATTTAAAAAACTTGCATAATTTATGGTATGCTGCAAAAGTGTTTTCGTAACCTCGGAAAAGGATTAGCTCTGTCTACTGGGCACTTGTCCCAGCCTGGAACCCGTCGGCTGTTGCCTAGCGCTTGTTCTTTAGGTGGAGGGACGGTCGCCTCTCTAACCATCAGGTGCTTCGGGGACTTGAGTCCTTTCTCCTTCCCATCACCTGCGGAACTCATTCCAACTCTTGCAGAAATAAAAAGAAGAGTCAAATGGGCAACGGGAGCGTGAAAAGCACTACCCTATTGCATTAGGCAGGCATGCATATAAGGTTTATTTTCATTAACTCTCCTTGAAACTCAAACTCGATCTCACTAACCCTCTGAAACTTAGTTTGTCTCACCTTACTCGAGAAGTCAACTCGCTCGCTGTGCCCCATTTCCTTACATTCCGTCAAAGAATCGTTATAATGACTTGTACGGCAAGAATGTTAGAGAATCGTTGTAATGACTTATGTGGCAGGAATATAAGGGGAAGTGTTGTCATTTCGCGAACAAAACCATTGACCATTAGAAACCGCAAAAAATAAACCCAAATTCATCTACGTATAATATAAATGTTAAAATCACATACCCCCGCCAATTTGACTCTTTTTTCTTTTGAAATTTTGTCAAATCCTCTTTAGTACGTAACACAATTTACACTCCAAAGCTTATGGACGGAGGGTGGACATCCGAAACAACCAAGAATTTGTTATGCAGTCGGAGCCTCGGAGGCTCCAAGTTTGTGTAAAGGGAGGATTGTCATGTAGGTTATGTTGACATATAGCTTAGGTTAGGATAGGCTATGTTATGTAGGTTATGTCGAGAGAAACTCTTGTAACCAGAGACACCATGTGGCAAACATCTATTGGACTCCTGGTGCACATTTTGAACATGTAGCATTTAAAGTAAAAATGAATCAGATCAACTAGCCCCCAGTCGACATGATTCCTGAATTTTAGATATTTGATTATGGATTTCAAAGATAAGTCAACACTTTTCATTTTCTTACCTACTAATAATCACTGGGAAAAGTTATGAAATGATTCTCGTACATATATTTTAGTAAATGCAAGAAACTCAGGAATCAAAAGGATTCCAATTCTCATTCCTTGTGTTATGAAAGATGAATATCCATAGTTGGGTTTGCATAGTAAACAAAAGTTGTTAGAAGAATCAAAGATAGTAGCAAGATCACATAAGTAACTTTGTCCAATATACTAACTTTCCTTTAAATTGATTCTCTCACAAGTCAAAACTACAAGCATCGATTTCGCTTCCAAGGTCAAGCAAAACTCATAGTGACTACTTTCCTTAGCGTTCCTCTGACAAAAATAGGGGCTACTTTCCTCAAAATGGCCAAAGTCAGGCATCGCTAAACAACAGAACTTAGTATACAACGTGTACAAACAATGGCTATGAATCGGGACAATAAAATAATGAAAATTAGGCAACCCAGCATTGGAGGTGAATTGCTCAAATAATTCAGCATGCACAGCCGCCACCTCCTCTCTGATCGGACTCTGTAACAGCCTCCGGGACACCCTGGAAATATCTGCAAGTAAAAAGGAAAATGGAATAATGATGAAAAAGGCAGGTTTAGAGGGTCATAAAATATCTCATACAAGCATACAGCAATAATAGCAGAAAGATAGGTACTGCTACATTTGTAGATATAAATTTGGGGTAAATTGTAAGGTAATCGAAAGTTGGGGACACCATAAGCTGATTGAAAGGTTTTCATGTTCTGAAGTAAAAATTTCATTAAAATCATATGCTTATTCTACAAAGAAATTTTGACAGAATTTGGAAAGATCAAGATCAGATGCAATGTACTTTGTTTGATCACTTTACAGCAAAGATCAAATGCTCATCCTCTGATGCGACCGGTCAAACCAGGCTTTATCTTTACCTACAACTATTGTGACTGGTGATACCAGGCTTTATCTGCGCATGTGACTATTCTTCCCCTAAAAGATATTAACCAAGTCCTAAGAAGACCATTTTACTAGGTTTATATCCTTCATGTCATAAAAGTGAACTTAAAAACTACCTTCATATGAAAACTATCATGTTCATTCTATCTAATTCTTATATATAGAACCAAGACAAGACTATGATCAGACATGCTATATAGAATTATCCATCCACTATGTCAATGCTTCCAAACGAGAGCCGATGCTCATCTTCAGAATCTGGAATAGCTGATGAATTTAAATATATTCTAAAAAAGAACTTGCCAATATCCTCGATATAAACTTACATGTCCTGCTCATGTTCATTTGCAAGAGCAGTCTTCGCAATACAAAGAAATGCAGCATCAACGTTGTAATCCTCTTTTGCTGATGTCTCGAAATAAGGTATATTCCCCTTTGATGCACACCAGTCCTTTGCTTTCTTCTCCGACACCTGTAAAGAAAATAATTAGAATGATGTACATGGACAAATTTTAGACAGCACTACGAATGTGTCCTTACCACACGACTGTTTCCCCCATCTATATCAATCTTGTTACCAAGCAAGATAAACGGAAATGTTTTGGGATCGGGAGGGTTGGCCTGGGAGACAATTAGAACGGAAATGATGTAAGCATCAAAACAAAAGATATGCATTTTCTGAAAGAAAAAAAAAGTCAAATTACAGAACTGTAAGCCAAAGGGCGGCTTGAATGGTATCTATTTACAACTTTCAAAACTGCTTAGAGACACCTTTACCAAACCACTGTGTTTTATCAATTAAATCAATGACAACATAAAATAAGGTAATCACGTTATTCAGAATAAACAAACTGTTCAAAGGAATGTATAGAATTAAGGAAATAAGAGAAAGGCAGCCTTACTTAACCACCCATGGAAAAGCAAGCACAAAATGGAAAACTAAAAGCCTATAGCATGGAAACTTAGTACTATCCGAGGCTCAACAGTCATCTCGTGTCAAACACACCATAAAACATACACACACAGCATTTAGAAATTAAATCACACCGCTGTTGTGCTTTGCTGCAAGTTCAAATTTGCCAGCTAAACAACGAACCAAAAAGTTTTAACTTATCATTACTGCTAAAAGGTAATTCATCTGGAAGAATTCTCAGCAAATCTACAATTTTTCAAGCTAACACAAGAAATGATGGAAGGAAGCAAGATAAGCAACATTTCCTCCCTACATGGGAATTCCCTTCTTGCATACCAGAGAGGTCCCAGGGAATGGAGCATTGATGGAATATCGATTGTTTTCATACTTGGGAAGAAAAATACTTTTGCATTTGTCTCAAAAGCCAACGACAATAAGGGGACAAATAGAGAATGGATCATTAAAAAAACTAAAACGTCCAAAATTAGAATTGTATTTATTTTTACTAAATAAACTCTTAATGTATTCTTCCTCCATTGTTCTTGTTACCTCTCTCATTTTACAAAAACAAAAGAAAACATAAATATTATCAAGCCAACTCTAAATAAAAAATAATTAGGCATTAGACAACTAATATTCAGTATTTCTAAGCTCTAACCTAGTCTTCCTTGCCGCCATATTCATTCTTCATTCTAGAAAACCCCACTACCGAAAATTGTTATAACTTAAGTAGCTAGACCAAGATAAAGCAAATAGCTCATTATTGATGATAATGCAGTATGAACAGAAGTGATACAGAACTAGCATTACTTCTTTAAAGGTAGTTATATTCCATTGTGCTAATGCTGCCAATGTTTACTCAAGTTTTATTATGTCAAGGGAATTGTAAATAGTGTTCCAAAATAGTTATCATGCACTTTTCTACTTTATTTAATTCACTTGGGAGGAGTACTATATGCCTTTTTTGGAGTGCAAATAACAGCTCCCTTTTGACGAACATATATCATTGCTTGAATATAGAATGACTGAGAAACGTGATGTGTGTACGTGTGTGTACACGTTTACATAAGTAATTCGATCTTGTAACACAATTGGCACACTATGCTACAAGATAACAATAAGAACTGCACCTCAGATCCTCAACTTATGTTTCCAACTGATATCCTACTTGAGAATCTAACAGCACAGTACATCAGTTTGGCAAGAGAAAGTTATCAGATAAATGTATAAAAATTTGAGAAAGGCATGTATCAAACCTGCTTGAGAAACTCCTCATGCCAATTATCTAGA
The DNA here is from genome assembly GCA_024362995.1 of Heteromeles arbutifolia. Classification (NCBI taxonomy): domain Eukaryota; kingdom Viridiplantae; phylum Streptophyta; class Magnoliopsida; order Rosales; family Rosaceae; genus Heteromeles; species Heteromeles arbutifolia. The sequence continues at coordinate 37,482,810 of JANCRC010000004.1, forward strand.
GTATCAAAGGACTTCATTACGTTAACATCATAAACAAGAACACAGCAATCTGCTCCTCTGTAGAATGCAACTCCAAGACTCTGAAATCTTTCCTGCCCGGCTGTGTCCCAAATCTTCCAGACGAAAGAAAACAGAAAAAACCACATAAATTAGCACCCACAATTCCAACAATAATTACCCTAAATTATACCAAACAGAACACTGAAATACCATTGAACCACAAAACCCACTTGTAAAGTGACAAGCCTGTCATCGATTTGGAGTTCTTTGGTGACAAAATCGGCACCAATTGTAGCTTTATACTGCTGACTAAACTTCTTGTGCACATATCTAAGCCATCAGTTAAAGAACTGCACAGTCTTAACACCCAAAAAAATACATAATTAAACTGATACCTCATTAGAATAACAATGCCCCATTTGTCGATCATAATCCAACACCGAAATTGGAAAAACATAACTAAAATTAACGAAAATAATCTCACAGATGGTGAATGAAGGATACTGGTTCATCAACGAGGTCTTGCCAACCCTAACAGAAGAACAAACACAAATTTAATCACTAAAATTCAAACAAAATATTGAAATAAACTACAATTGCTGAAGAATCAGAAACCCTAAAACGTACCCACTGTCGCCGAGAACGATCACCTTGAGCAAGGTTCGTCTGCGCAATGACATGGCGACGAATTTAAACTGATGCGAAAGGCGAAAATTCCAACTATTTCGACAGTAAACAGATTTGACGCACCAAGGCGATTGATTGGTCGGCGTGTTTGAATTTTTCTTTCCACTTTTACTTCTCTTTTTTTTTTCCTCTCTCTCTTTCTAGGAAGGGAAAGAATGAATGGGAAGAGAGAGAGAGAGAGGAAAGGGGCGCCAATTTCGATCGGTTGTTGCTTGTCTTCAATTTTTGGAATTATATTTCTGTACGAGTCGGCAGGACAGACAGCAACATATATTATTACAATGACAAAGACCATGTGCCAGGTGACATTATTATAGTAAGAAGTAAGTTTAGATTGGACATGTGTTTTTTGGGTCCCACTTATCCACACAACAAAAGTGGTTTAGGACGGGGGCCATCACACCAGGGTGGGATTAAAAGTTTAAATCTTGATTAAGTCATGCAACCAAGTTGTAATTTTAGCTGTGTCATCCTCCAAAGTAGGCGCCAAGCGTTAAATCCAATCGAGTGACATGTATTGACTTTCACATGAACTTGAGTAAGTGCACAAAAATTAGTAATTTTTAAAGCTCGAAGTCAAAATATATGTATAGTTGTTTTTTATGATTATAGGTGATGAGTTACTTAGTATTACGATTTAATAATATTTTTTATTTGTATGTGATTAAGTTAGAGGTTTTACATTTCAATCTTTATTAAAGACGAATTTGAACCAAACTATTATAGCTAACTCTTTATGAAGCTTAACCTTTTTTTTTTCACCCCTGTAGATAATACTGTGTATATTACAAAAAAAAGTTTATAGAGCATGAGAGGGAAACTAACAAAAGCTAAATGTCCAAAGAATATTACACTCGATACTCTATCCTAATGCTCGCTAGCTCTTATAAGTAATTTATATTTCTTTTCAAAATTTGAATAGTAAATGAAAAAATAATTTGACAAACGGTAACATAATTACAGTAAATAAATTAGTTATAAATCTTTAACATTGAACACGATATCTTATATGCGTGGACAAATACTGATTTTTAATCAAGGTGCTTATTTTTTATTAGTAAAACATAATTTGATTTAAAATTTTGTTTTTTCTAACATTATCCTCTAACTTAGAGGGGTTGTGGGAGAGTTAAACACATTAGCCAAAGCCTAAAACAGCACTAGTTAATTTAACTACAGAAGCGACGTGGAGCTCTGGCGTCCGCGCGCTCCCGTCTTCCTTGAACCTCAGAAGCATACCCACAGGCCACAGAAGACAGAACACAGGAGCCGCACGCACACTTGCATTTCAGTCGTCAAAACTCCTTTCTTTTCTTCTTCAATTCCTGTGAGGCGGAGGCAATGGCGAATTCTTTGGTGATTGGCTTAAGAGTTTTGTTTGCAGCTTTGGGCTGCGCGATGACCGTCACTCTCGTTTACACTCTCTCCGTCGACGGCCTTCCCTTTCGCAAGGACCTTCTTACTCCGTACGCTCTCTCTCTCTCTCTCTCTCTCTCTCTCTCGTTCATACTCCCAGTCTTTTGGTTTTTTTGTTTGTTTAATTATTTTGGAAGTTTTGGGATTTTTCCTGTTTCAGGTGGATGGTGGCTACCTTGATTGATTTCTACATCAATGTTGTTCCTTTGGCGGTATGATCTTAAACACATTTTTCTGCTAAGCTTTCATCGAAAATCTTGAGGTTCCATCGTTGTAATTGTTTTTGTAATTTTTCTTGTTAATTCCGTCTTCTTTTTTCTGTTGGTGCCATATCATTAATATCGTTGTTTAAAAGGGACAAGGCTCCCGCAAAGTGGGGTCGATATCATATGCAGTCTTAACCTTGCTTTACAAAGGGGCTGTTTCCTCGACTCAAACCTGTAACTTTTTTGTCACAAAAGGAGCAACTTTCTTTTGCGCCAAGGCTTGCCCTCCATTAATAGCTCATAAAATCATAATAGTTCATTTGACTTTAAAGATGAAAAGAAAGAAGCATATGAACAACCGTACAGTGTCCGTAATCGATTGCAGTGAGTATCTCGGGGTACTTTGGTAGCTAAAAAAGTGCTAGATTAAGGCTGCTCGTAATCGTTGGTATTTCTATTAATGAGTCTAGAATGTACGTTGCTTGTTAACCAAGTATACTTCCTGACATTTCCTTGTAGATTTATTTCTTCCATGAGGAATGGAAAATAAGAAAATCTTTCTATATGTGCCAGAAAGCGTGTACTGGTAAACTTAATGGAAAGTGTCACTGTTTTAGTTTCTTCCCCTTATCTTTCAGGGTTTATGGCCTCTATGATGTTGTATTGTTATTTCATTTTGAGGTGCTTAAAGGCTCCTCGATTATATTTAGACACGAGATATATATATTACTGGCTGTTTAGGTTCTTTTGGTCTCTTACGGTCGACTTGCTATTTCATCATGCATTGAATTGAATATGCTGTAAACAAAATTGTGTGCGTAGCTCAGTTTGACATAGAATTATATAAGTTATGTCTCTCTTTTCAGATTTGGATTTCCTACAAGGAGTCAAACTGGATTATTGCTGCACTATGGGTTATACTACTAGTATGCTTTGGAAGGTTTGCTTTCTACCCTATACTAAATATATTCTGAACGTGCGTGTGGGGTGGTTCAGTAATGTGGTTAGACAAACTTTTTTATTACCTAGCACATTGGGTTTGCCAGTGATAAGCTTCTCTCAGTTGGTCTTGTATGGTTGAAATTTCAACCCAATACCGTTGGGTTAGATAGTTACGTTTCTCAATCCTGATCTGGCCGGTCCCAGAAACACGTCCTAATCCTATCAGTCACCATGACTGAATTTTGAGATGTGGTGATTGCATTACTTGTTACAACACTATGTAACAGAGCAGTGGTTCAAAGTTCTGTATTTCTACTATGTTTTCTTTAATCGTTATGTCGTTTTGCTTCTTTTCTGGTATCAGTTGCCTTTTTGTATTTGTGTATTGATTTCTTTCCATTTCATGACAATGATTCTTGTTCTAATTTGAGTGTGAAAGTTTGATTTGAGCTTGCCATCTTTTTTTTTTGACCTGTCATGCTTGGTAATATTTCAATGTGTTAATATTTGTTTGAATTTTCTGTCACACACAATTTATCTGGTTCATTATCAACTTTAGTTTGTTATTAATTTGTTGCTATTCTTTGGTTTCTGTTTCTAGTATCACTACATGTGCCTACATTCTGTTGCAATTTATGAAGCTATCGACTGCAGAATCGCAAGATCCTATGTACTATGTTCTGTTGCGACATTCAAACAAGTAGGTAAACTAAACTTTACCTTAGTGTATCGTGCTCTAATGTTGAATCAAATTATTGTATAGAAATTATAATAATGGGAGATGTGCATAGAGAAACTTGTCAGTGGATGGCAAATTGCATGGAAATCGGTTGATTCCCATCTGATTTCCTTATTGTGCTCTCTCTTGATTCAATTAATGTATTCTAATTTGATTTATCTCTTAATACAATGTTCTTAAGTTGTTATCTCTGGGAAATAGATTCAAATATGACGTGGTTATCAATTACATGAAAATGACAATTTTAATTTTAGGAATTCTGATGTTACTTAATTGCTGAATCATTATAGTTTTTTTTTTAATTATTACTTATAGCATGCAACCCATTAGTGTTTTGTAGAATTTATACCTGCGGCATTGAAAAATATTTATTGTGTAAGAGAAAAACTGATTTACCAGAGATGGTTCGAATTTGTCTGCTTGAGGTGTGACAAGGTGGGTGATATTCAAAAACTGATTGAAGTTCTAGCAGAGAAAAAGGACTTTCTGGTCAGCACAATTGCAGTGGAGGAAACAGAGTTTCCCCTTTTCCGAGGCAGCCATGAAAGTTTATTGAAAAGGAGATTGGAAGACAAAATAGCATTGTTGGCTATTATTGGGGTATGAGAAGCTGTTGTGATATTGGCAACTGGCTGCAAATGAAGGAAGGTGTGGTATTGTGAAGACTGGAGAGGCTATTTGAGAGAGGAAAGGGGGTGTAATTGAATGGTTCTCGTTGAATTGCTGCTTTGCAGCTTGGTGCGATAATACAAGAAAGGCTGGCTGTATTTGAAGATGGGAAATAATATAAGAACTGGATTGAGACCATCGATATAGATTGTGCTCCGGTGACCATGTAGAGGAGTGACATTTTTGGATGATTTCTATTGAGTCTGTGTTACTGTGTAAATGTTAACTTAATACATGATGTTATTTGTTTACAAGTAAACACTTAGAGAGGAATTTTGCTTAAACATACTTCAAACTAAGGAGTTCACTGTTGGGCTTTATTTGATTTATGAGCTCTGTATGACTATGATCACTGAGCTTTATCTGATAATGGTGCATCATAATTCATATGCATGTGACCATATACAAGAACTCGTGCAGGTTTGTTGATACACGTCATAGGATACAACACACACGAAGATGCACGTCTTACTGTGCTTTATGAAACTGCATATGCTGCTCCATTTTCTTTATAAATATGGTTTCTCATGCAGCTATTTCTTTTCTGTTAGATAAAGCTCTATATCATAGTATCATACTAAGCTTAATCAGTAATGGTGGTCCAACAGTGCATGTGGCTGGCCATCTTACATGAGTTCGTATCAGAAAATTTGTGAAAACATGCACACACAATCGTCTTATGCTAAGAAAGTATCCATATGCTGGTGAAGATGCTGCTTTTCTTATCATATATTACTTTCCATCTTTTTCTCATTTTCCTCTATCATACTCCCGGCTGGAGGTACTAATGTTATTGATTTAACTGGCAATAAATGTGATAGCATGGTAGAATGCACATTTTTATCTTGCCCCGTCCCAATGAAAACTGATTTGATTTGATAAATGTTTTCATGTAGTTATGGTACGGAAAGTAAGAATAAGAACTCCCACGTTCTGATTGCAAGAGTTACCTTTATTGCTTTGGGTCTCTTGATGCTGGGAACTCTTCTGTACACTCTCTTAACAGATGGTACTCCTTTTCGCACAGAGCTGTTGACTCCGTAAGTTTTTATTTATTTATTTCAGTCTCATGTGGTTCTTGCTTCTTGCGAACTATTTTACTGTGTAAGAGAGAATATTGGCATAGTAAGCAACGTTTTAATTGAAGATTTTGGTTGATCTTTTCAGCTGTCATGCATATTAAAAGTTAGCTGCTACATGTTTGTAGGTGGATGACAGCAACACTTATTGACTTTTACATCAATGTTGTTGCTTTATCAGTATGTCTCAGATACTCATTATATTATGCGTAGTTATTTATGCTCTCGGTATCTTGTGAGAAGTAGGCAGGGGGAGTTAAAAGACGCCGATAATAAATTGACAGAACTCGTTAAAGCCATGCATATAACTGAAATTGATACCAGTTAAGCTGCATCTTGAATAAACATTCAAATAGCTTTAGGCTCATTAATCTACCCTAGAGAATTTTCCCCTATGGTCGCTTTTTCCTTCCTGAACTTTTTCTGATTAATTATATTTTGAGCCAACCACCAAGTCAGGGTGTGATTCTGTTTAAGTAAGTTTGTCAACGATTGGAGTCTTAAAATAGAATGTTAGAAAACATTCGTATGCTCAAAGAAAAATGTTATTGAGGAATTCATGTTATGCAGCAATTAATTGCTAATGAATATTCTAAGATTTGTGGCTGAGGGTTTCTAGTTGCCTCAGTGATTGTTATCCTTCCCTTCTTTTAAGTTCATTTGTATGCTTGAAAAGTAGAAAGTAGTGATCAATTTAGCAACATGGTGATTTCCTGAACCTAGTGGTTTTTAACCTTTGTCATTTAATTTACTTCAGATCCTTGCTATTGAGTAAATATTTTGAATATATCTTTCTGCACATTTGTCTTAATTTTGAATAAAGATCTTCTTGCTTTTGTATAAAAATCAGGTTTGGGTTGTCTACAAAGAATCAAGTTGGACTACTGCAGCTCTTTGGATAATCTTTTTGATAAGTTTTGGCAGGTAACTCTCATGGTTTTAAACATCAATATACTTTCTGCTGAGAAGACGTCCATTCTGAAATTTTATAACAGCATTCATATGTTCCACACCTATGTAAATAGGGTCTACTTGCAAATTTGTAATTTTGATAGACAACACATTGACAGACACACAATTACTTGTTTCGTATTATCTTATATATACAGATAATATATATATGTGTGGTTTTCAGAAGGGGAATTCATAAAGTATGGTTATTTATAGTTGAGAAAACTTTTTTACTTTGAATTTTTATGTACTTTTTGTTTTCAGTTTTCATAAGTAATTATTCAATAATATACATAGATTGATGGTGAGAAAAGACAAAAATTGTGTATGGGATGGCAAAGGTTTTATGATAAGATGATATATTGAGTGTGTTCTCTTTTATCAACTGGGTTTGCTCTTTTCATAACACAGTGAATCTGCTGCTAGCCCATTAGGGTCAATTTTAATATATTAACCTTTTTTTCTGTCTACTTTCCAGCATTACCACGTGTACCTATATTGTCCGGCAGCTGTTTCTGTTGACATCCCAAGATCCACTCTATGTTGTTCTACTAAAAAGTGGTAGTAGGTAAGCCAAATTTCAGTAAAGCTGTTTTGCTGTATTTATCAAATGCTGTTTAAAGTACATAACTGGTTTGTTTGGAATGGAGACTAAGTGCAGTAGAGAAATATTTTGGTTGAGAGTTGAAACTACAGGATACAAGCTTTGGTGTGCGTGAATGTACAAGGACAAAAATGGGGTGAGAATAGTTGTTAAGTTTATTCGGGGTTGATAATCAAAATTGTAAGCGGGAGAAGTGATGACTAAAATAGTTGGACAATGATATTGGAAATATGTGGATGAAAGTCTGATTAATGGGATACAAAAGAATCAAGTCTCAATTAGAGAAATTGTTAAGCTTTCTTTGCGTTTGAACTGGTGAGCTTTGTTCTTCTAGCTGGAAGAATCTTAACTGCAGCCACTGGTAGCTTAATGAAACAGAAAAAGCAATCTGATTTGCTTTTTTTCTTTCTGTTTCTATTCCAGGATTGTTTTTCTCATATTTGTATATAAACCGGCCATAGATTTACCCATGAAATCTAGACAATTTTGAGGTGGAGGAAACAGGTTGGCATTTGGCAAGTAGGTGGGACAGAGAGAAGTCTAAATTTTGTGTAGATTTTGAAATGAGTAGATTTATGAAATATACAAATTGTCTGAAATCTAGTTTTAGGTCCGAAAAAGTTACTTACGACCTCTCTAGGATAAAGCTAAAATCAAAGGTAGAGACTTGGAATATGTAAAGCATGTTTAGCGTGAGGATTAAACACTTCAACTGTGATTTGAAGTTTGTTTGTTGTTTGCTGTAGGGCAGAAAGCAGAAGTGACGGAGCTTTGATCTGATGAGACACTGTAAAATTTGAGGTTGATGTGCAATTCACGACCTGTATAGCGTGTTGATGTGCAATTCAAGACCTGTATAGCGCATTTCTGTGTGGCATATTTTGAAGATGGTATTCTAAGAGTGCAGCTTGCATATAGTCATATCTATATTTTGTTCAGGAGAAAAGGCCACTTGAGCAGTCTCTTTGTAAATTTCGGAATTAATGTTATGATTCATAAAAAGTACCTTCTAAATTTACAGAAAATACCTCTCGGAATGGGAGCAAACATGTTCATGTGTAAACTAATATTTGTTATATATGATGCAGAATATGTCATCGTTAAAAATAATTATCGTTGAGTGTTGCTACATGTTGTAGAAGATTATTTTTTTCACTGCAAATCTTCTCAACTGATCGAACTTTATTTTCTATTGGTTGTTCGTTGACTGACGTGTAGAGCGTTGTACTAAAACTGTAGTCGGTCTGATCTTGTTCTTCGACCTGTTGAATGATGTTGTTTGGTTGCCTATTGCATTAGACAAATTGGATGCAACTTGCAAGGGATGGTCCTTGTAAGGTCAATCCCTCAAGTGACGACAACGAAACTGTCAATTGATTGACACTAGAACTGATGGTGAACTGTCTAATGCGATACTGAATCAAACAGCATTATTCGATCAATTGCAGAACAAGTTCCGATTGGTCAAACATTTTCTGTATGATGCTGAGGAGCTAGTCAATGAACGATCAATCGAGTACAGGGTTCGAGCAGTCGAGAAGGAACTTGGTTAGACAAAATCAACAAAATGTAGCAATGTAATATTGATATGAATATTCACACTGAAGAGTCAAACTTTGTGTCATTTAATAGGAAAAAAAAGAATAAGAATGAAAGGGTTATCATGAGTTCAGATTCTCTCCGGATCTCACTGTTCGGAGCTCTAGGACCAAGAAATTTAGACTACTCAAATTGAATCTTGCGGTCCTCATTAGTTATTTCCACCGGCTCACCTCACACAAAATGAAGGCCCGGATCTCTCTTTCTTGAATGGTCTGGATTTTTTGGTCCTTGGGCTCTAGACAATGAGATCCGAAGAGGATCTCAACTCGGTCTTATCACATGTGTTCTTTACCGTTAGTGTTAGACATGATAAGACAAAATGTGACAAGCAGACATGAGGAATGGTAGAATAGTATTTGGTGTGATGTAAAGTAAGGAATCTTATCTAGAATATATTTGGGGGTGTGATATTCACACACCCCATTTTACTTCTCACACACCTTTTAAATTTTCGATCGTCGGATCGAATGAATTGAACAAGATCAACGAACAGAAATTATTAAGGGTGTGTGAGAAGTAAAATGGGGTGTGTGGATAGCACACCCCTATATTTGATCTAAAGTAAAGTATAGTTGATTAAGAAGGTTCCAAGTAATGGACAAAACAGGAAGATGCCTTCTGTCCCCTGAGTTCTAGAAAAGTTCTGGGAAAGTTCCTCACAGGCCTATAAATATGTGCGTGTATCCTTTGTAACAATCAGACTTGATTTCAACCACCAAAATCCTGTAACTTAACTTCGGTTGGTTTTACACTAGATCTAATTCTGTCTATGATTTTGAAAATTGAACAGGGAATTTCCCTAAACTCCAAACCCTTCATAGTGAACTTTTCATTAGACATAAAGTTCCCCCATTTTATACCGATTTGGTTTTCAGGTCACACTAAGCATCTTTGCGTTAGATATTGGTTTATTAATGCTAATGATAACATGATACTTGAATTGCATTCACATAGTTGTTGCTAGCACCACCAAGTCCTCGATTAATGGATTGGCGTTAGTTCCTAAGTTGTCATACGCAGGTAATTAGACTACTAGATAACGGAAATTCTTAATTTTTTAATATTTAATTAATTTATCAATCCAGTTGGATAAGTGAGTAGACCTGCTACCTGCCACGTCAATAGTTAACAGCTAAATTGACAGAAAATTTAATAGAAATTTGACATTGTAACGAATTAATAAGTTGAAATATGACATTATAATATTTAAAACATGAAGTTAGGGACATTGCTCTCATTGTTTTTATTGAACCAATTCACAGAGTTGTATATTGGGCATTGACCAACCAATTATCTATGATTTTTTGTTTTTGTTTTTTGTCAACGCCAATATTTTCCATGATGAAATATGCAAAAGGGCACCTTCGGAAAATTAAAGAGACGTGTCCGAAAGCCCTGGCCAACCGTGACCAACAAAGTGGGCCAGCACCAACTGCCGTAAAGCAAATAAAAAGCGCGACCACATCTCACATAGAATGCCACGTCATCTCCCGCACGCGCGCTTTCCCCACCTTAATCGTTACGAACTCCCAACGCACCGCTTCGATTCACTCTCTCTCCGTATATATACCACTCCTCGTCTCCGCTTTCCACCCACTCTCACTCCTCTCTCGCCCTTTCCTCCAGAGAAGAAGAACAAAAATAAAAAATAAAAAAAAACACCCGAAAATAAAATTTCCGTTTAATTTTTTCCCAAAAAATAAAATTCATTCCATTTATAGAGCAAGTGAAACCCTACTCATCACTCTACATACAAAGAATTCTCCGCAAACCCTAACCTTATCCCTAATTTCCCATTTTTTCCCTATTTATTTGATTATTTATTCGATTTTCTTCTGCAATGGCGGCGGTGGTATCGGGTCCGGTGGCTCAACCAGTGTCTCCGGCGGCTCAACAGGCGCCGCCGGTTGCGGCTCCGTCGGTTTTCGGGAACGTGTCGCTGTACGTGGGCGATCTGGACCCGAGTGTGAACGAAGCGCAGCTGTACGATCTGTTCAACCAAATGGGGCAGATCGTTTCGATTCGGGTCTGTCGGGATCAGAGCCGAATGCAATCCCTCGGCTATGCCTACGTTAATTACGGCGATCCTCAGCACGGTCCGTGCTTTTCGCATTCTCGTACTCTGTCTCTGCGTTTGCCTGTTTGATTCAACACACAATGTCTGTCCTCTTTTTTTATGTAATTTTGTTGTTTTAGTGTTCCGTGAATCTCATTTGTTTACTAATTTGATTTTTGGTTCTGTTATTGTTGTCTTGTCGGATTTCGTTTCGTTTGTATAATAAAATGATATTTGTTTCGCGAATTTGTAGGAAGATTCTGTGATCGCATTGTTTATTGTGTGTGTTTGTGTTTGTCATTAAAAAATGCAAACAGATTGTTTAATCTTTTGTTTGTGTTTTGTGGATGAAGTTGTAGACTTGCATAGGATAAAATAAACTACTGAATATTTTATTACCCCGCCATCGCCGTCATTTGGCAAAAAAAGTAAATTTTTTTTAACTAGGAATTGATATCTGTAATTTTTTGCCGCGTAACTTGCAGCTGCTAATGCCCTGGAGGTTTTGAATTTTACTCCGATCAATGGGAAACCCATTAGGATTATGTACTCTCATCGTGATCCAAGCATTCGGAAGAGCGGAAAGGCCAATGTGTTCATTAAGAACCTGGACAAAAGTATTGATCATAAGGCGTTGTTGGACACTTTTTCAACCTTTGGCAACGTACTTTCTTGCAAGGTTGCACTTGATGGCAACTGTCAATCGAAAGGGTATGGGTTCGTACAGTATGACAATGAGGAATCTGCACAGGAGGCGATCAAGAAGCTGAACAAAATGCTGATAAACGGAAAACTGGTTTATGTTGGACTGTTTCAAAGAGGCCAGGAAAGGAATGGGCAAAATGGATCACCACATTTCACTAATGTTTATGTGAAGAACTTGTCGGAGACAACGACAGATGAAGACCTTAAGAAAACTTTTGGTGAGCATGGTAACATTACTAGTGCGGTTGTTATGAGGGATGGTTCTGGAAAGTCTAGATGTTTTGGTTTTGTTAACTTTGAGAAGCCAGAAGAAGCTGCTGCTGCAATTGAGAAGTTGAATGGGAGCACCGTTAGTGGTGACAAGGTTTTGTTTGTTGGGAGGGCTCAAAGGAAATCCGAGAGGGAGGCGGAGTTGAGAGCTAAGTTTGAACAGGAAAGACTCAGTAGATTTGAGAAGCTACAAGGTGCTAATTTATATCTCAAAAATCTTGATGACACAGTAAATGATGAAAAACTAAAGGAGCTATTTTCTGAATTTGGAACAATAACATCGTGCAAGGTATATCTTATTTCAACTGTACTTCTGGTTTGTCTTTCCTGATTTTGTCTCCTTTCTAGGTCCCTTTCGAAAGGTTAGCTTTAGTTATTATTCTGAAGCTATTCTAAAAAGTAATATATTAAAAAAAATGTTTATTTTCTTTATTTTCAAGGTCATGCTTGATCACCAAGGGGTGAGCAAGGGTTCTGGATTTGTTGCATTTTCTACTCCGGAAGAAGCCAATAAAGCCGTAAGCTTTTTATTATATGCTGAATTCTTGGCACATCCTGCAATTCACCTTTTGCACCCCCCACCCCCCCTCTCTCTCTTTCCCCCCCCCCCCCAGTTTTTGTGTAATTTTTGTGTTAGTAACTTCCCTTTTTCTCTTATTCAGTTGGCCGAGATGAGTGGCAAGATGATTGGACGGAAACCTTTGTATGTTGCTGTGGCCCAACGCAAAGAAGAGCGCAAGGCTCGATTACAGGTAGTTTTCTTCATTGCTCCTCCTTTTGTCGTTTTGGAATCTTTAATCTCTTGTCATGTAGAATTATACTCGTAGGTTCTCATTTGAGGATAAGAATTATATAGGCATCTTACGAAACTAATTATTACAAAATGGATCCAGATGACGAAACTAATTATTACTAAATGGATCCAGATGGTGTGCTCTCTTTGATTTCATTTTTCAGTGTCGTAATTTTACATGCCTCTGATATATGGCATTTCTCTGCATTTATGAAAGAAAGGATTTGCATAGGGCTCGTCATACTCAACTTTAGGAGAGGGGCTCTGCTTAAACATTTTGAGTCTGATAGTATTTTACATTAAAGTTTACAAAGTTGGTTTCCTTTTCTAAAGCTGATTAACTCCAGTGTAATGGGCGGAGTACAAACTTTACTATCTTATTTTTAGCTTTTTTCATCAGTTCTTGAATTTTTTTATATATAATCTGAGCATCAACTTTCATTTTCTATTAGCTTTGGTGATCCCAGATATTGGTTAGTCTGCACAGATTCTCTTTTTATTTTTCTTCTCGTGATAAACAGAAGCTTCAGTTGTCGCTCATATCCATTATTCCAAAGAAACATTACACAGGTGACCTTTATCATTTTTTTCAGGCACGTTTTGCCCAAATCCGATCCCCAGGTGGGATGTCACCATTGCCATCAGGAATTCCTGCATATCATCCTGGGGCACCTAGACTTGCCCCGCAACAACTGTATTTTGGTCAAGGTTCTGGCATTCTACCCCATCAGCCTGCTGGTTATGGCTTCCAGCAGCAGCTAGTGCCGGGCATGCGCCCGGGTATTGGTCCAAACTTCATTATGCCATACCACCTTCAGAGGCAAGGTCAACCTGGGCAGCGGATGGGTGTACGGCGAGGTGGGAACTTCCAACATGTGCAGCAGCAGCAGGTGCAATAGTTTCCTGATTTGGCATATCAGTTTTCTTTTCATTTACTCAAAATTTCGATACCACTAATGGGTTGTGTAATTTAATTATCGATCATGATGCATTATATTACTACATCACTTGCTCAATAGTCACTATTGTCAGTTTTTCTTTCACCTTTGATAATTTCTCACTCATCCATAATTTCAGTTACTGCACCGTAATTCCAATCAAGGCTTGAGATACATGGGCAATGCACGGAATGGAGTGGACCCATCTTTGGCCCCTCAAGGTCTTGTGGGTCCAATGATGCCTTTGCCACTTGACAGTGCAGGGCTGCCTGTGTCTCCTAATGATGTCCATCGTTCTGGGCCGTTGCCAACGTCAACACTTGCTTCAGCTTTAGCTTCTGCTACCCCAGAGAATCAGCGTTTGGTATGTTCTTTAACCCTCTTGTTATTACTCCTTCAACTTGTGTTGCATTTGGTGCCATCTGTGTTTTTGTTCTAGACTTGCTAATTATTATTGTGTTTGAAAATTGCAGATGCTGGGTGAACAACTATATCCACTTGTTGAGCGGATTGAGCCTGAACACACGGCTAAGGTGACTGGGATGTTGCTAGAGATGGACCAGACGGAAGTTCTCCATCTGATCGAGTCTCCAGATGCCTTGAAGAACAAGGTAGCTGAGGCAATGGATGTTCTGCGTACAGCTGCAACGAAGTCTGATGTTACTGATCAACTTGGTGCATTGGATCTGAATGAGTGAATCTCCCTCCATTGCATTTTTGGGTACTAAGGCCAAGTTTACTTTGCATTGGTAGTCGGATATTTTTTTTCAGAAGAGCATTGACAGGTATCTGGTTTATTTTGCGGGATTTACGTGGCAACTCAAATGCTTAATTTTTTTAGGCTTGAGGGATTTAAAGACCTAAGGTTGCTAGGAGTTTGTTCAGCGTCCTTCATTTTCTTAGACTTATTTTGACAACTTTGAATTTAAGATATCAGTTTTATTATTATCACTATCTTTATCATATATTATTTATCATTTCATTTTATTGTTGTTGAGAGGCAAAGGGGATATTAATTTGCCAATGAATTAAAGCGGAATGTTGTCGTAAACCTTTACTTTCTAAGACATTGTCTTAGTATAAAATTGAAATTTGTGGTTGCCAATGAATTGGCTCATTTTAGTGATTCAAGACATAACTCAGGTTTTTGAGACAACGTCTCATCGTTTGCGCTTACGGTCTCATAGTTTGTTGTTGTCTTGTCGATTTCATTGCCGCATTGGCCAGCATTATCTGCAGATTTTCTCCTACTATTGTGTTGCAAGCCATAATCGTCATCATCGTGTTGGGTTTACGTAGTCACTCCATTTACTGTAGTCTCAGTTCCTGTCAATAATCGTCATAATCGTCATTAGAAGCAGCAGTTAGTGTAGCCTTTGTAGCCTGACATGTTCTTCTCAGTTCCTGCTCATCTCTCGTTATAAAATGCCCTTGTACTTTGAACTGTCCTCGGTGATTGTCAGCTCGCACTTGACCTGCTCCGCGTCTGCCATTCAAATGCATTCAAGTTAATCATACTCTGATGGATGATCCTTCTACCTACTCACTGGTACTCCCTTGTGGAAGGGAGCTGAAATTTTTGTTGAAATTCCTCATAGAGAAAACTGGTTTGTGATTAAGCGGCTCATCTACACCATATTTGTACAGCTATGGTTACATCGAACTTTATAAGTCTTGATTCATAGATCATGTATGCAAAAATTTAATTCTATCCGAAATCATTTGCTCATTAAATTATCACAATTTTTTTTTTAACGGTAAATTTTTTTTAAATTAGATATTAAATCAATCATTCATGGAATTCCCGTTATATAAGATCTCAAGACCTTTCCACCATTATGGTGGTAAAGGCTGACTTGGAGGCGATTTGATTTGGGGTTTTGGCGCCAAACTTTGGAGATTCAAATCGGGTTTTGAGGCCAATTCTTATTATTTTGTTTTATTTTTTATTTTTAAAAGGTTCTCGCTGCTGATATGGAGAGTCTCTCCAAAACGGGCTGGCCGGCCCAATCCTGAAAACGTGGTTACAACTTACGAGGGGTGCCATAATTTCTTTTTGTTTTTTATACAACAGCTTCATGATTAAATCTTCTACACCAAAGTAGATGCGGAATTTATGTGGCCCCCAATAAGTGTATGAAACATATTAATTTTATGATGACAGAAGTAAGAAAAGATAATATTTTTCTAAAAAAAAATAAAATAAGAAAAGATAATAAATGCATCTCAATCACTTAGAGTGCAAGATCTTAAATAAGTAAATTATTTTCCGTGTATTTTTTTTTACTAGTAAATAATTGAAATTTAACTAATTGAGATTTAGTCGTGCACACATTGAAGCTGCCAAAAAAGTTTTTAACTTTCTATCACAAAACGAGCCTCAAGTTCAGAAACTTTTAGTATAATAGGAATACGAACATACTAAATATTATAATACAAATAATTAAAATGAATTGTTATTAGCATTTCAAAAATCTCATTTGTCACTGTTTTTTTTTTTTGAAGTGTAAAATAAAAATTTCAAAATGTTAATAACAATTCTCTAATTAAATACTTTAAAAAATACAGATGATTAAATACTTCAAAAAAAAAAAAAACGACTTGTATTGTGAGCCGTGCCAATAAGTTGGAGAAAGGAATCCTCAAAGTAAACGCCGCCACCATGTCCTTGGACTCTCACATAGAGAGGGTCCTCTGGACTCCCGACCAAATCGCCGCCCGTGTTTCCGACCTCGCCGCCCAAATCTCCGCCGACTTCTCCCTCTCCTCCCTCTCCCAACCCCCTGCCCTCGTAGGCGTCGCCACCGGCGCCTTTCTCTTCCTCGCCGACTTGGCCCGCCAAATCCCCCTCCCCGTCACCGTCGACTTCATCCGCGCCGAATCCTACGGCTCCGGGACCCGGTCCAATGGCGCTCCCACGATTTCCTTCGACTTGAAGGTCGACGTCACCGGCCGCCACGTCGTCCTGGTACGCCCTCCTTCCTTACCCTATTCTCTCCAACAGTTGTAGTTGTGCATGTTGTTCTTAAATGCGACGCCGTTTGGTGCGTTTTAGGTTGAGGACATTGTGGATACAGGAAGCACAATTGAGCGTCTGATTGCACACATGGAATCGAAAGGCGCTTCGTCTGTGTCGGTCTGCACATTTCTGGATAAACCATCGAGACGGAAGGTTCATTTTCAGCTTCTCAGCAACGGGAAATTCTACCGCGGTTTCGAGGTTTATATCCCTTTCTTCTTTCCTCTTTTTAGTCTTTAGCTGCCTTCCATTTGAATGTTGCAAACAAGTTACATTACTCTTGAAACTGTTTAGAGGAACCCTCGCATTCGATACTTGATTGATTCGGTCTTTTGATGGATAATTATTTGGACTGCTTAATGCGTTTCTGCGAAAATGTTTACATTCCTAATAGAATCTACCATCGATGCGTAATTTAGAAAATTCCGATGCATTAGTAATATATGCAAATGTAAATGAAGAGGAAAAGCTAACCGTGAAAAGTGAGCAACAATTTTTGCAGCTATGATCCACTCTTTCACTCTTCGCACTTTTGCCATTAATCTTCTTTCCTTATTCAACAAGTTGTTCCAAAATCTCAAAGTCGCAAAACAAAAAGTGGGTGTGGGCTTTCGATTTAATTAGAATCACAACTTTGTATGTTAAACCAACAAACAAACAAATAATAATTATAATAATGCTTTGTTACGCTGTCAAACTTATCTGTTTATTTGTATCTGCAGTGTCCAGATTACTTTGTTGTGGGCTATGGAATGGACTTTGATGAACGTTACAGGAACTTGCCGTACATTGGTGTATTGAAGACCGAGCTGTATAAGTGATTTGATTTTAGCTGCCACGATGAGGAAAGTAATTTATTGTTAGTGTTTGGAAGTGATCAGATATGGAGATGATTGGTATTACTTTGGAGCATGTACTTCATTCGATATTTGAACAAGGTATAGCTGCTTCAAATACATGAACACGGTTACTGAATATACGATGTTTGAACAAAGTGTAGCTGGTTCAAATACATGAACCTGCTTACGGAATATATATTTCACCATTTTTTACTACATACGTTTGCACCCATTAATTCTGTGGTATCGTGCTGTGAAGACCGGTTTTCATCTTTTCTTCTTAGCAGCTGTTGGCTGCTTCCTACAGAAGGAAGTATTGATTTTTACTCGAAACTGTTCTGTGTTCTTGTTAATACCCATCAAGTTATCAACGGCGGGACCACGGTGTTACACGGGTTATGAGCAGTTGCCTCCTACAGAAGCACTCTTAAACGGGACTTCAAATGTTCGTGCCTGTTAAATTTTCCATCTCATTCTACTAATTTTCCTTACTATGTACAGGAGGTGAATAAGCTTTTGGTAAATTTTTATAGGGTTTTTATCATGTTTAGTCTCTGAAATTGGACGTTCCAATCAAAATCCATCAATTTGGTTCCTGAAAATAGGTTTGCATCTCAATTTGGTCATTCCGTCAGCTTTTATGTTAGTGTGCTGATATGACACACGAGTGATTCTTATGTAGAACACTTAAATTTCCTCCAACAAAAAAAATCGAAAATCTAACAGAATGACTAAATTGACTTGCAAGACACATTTTCAGGGTATTCCAGGGACCATTTTGATTGGAATGTCAGAGACTAATCGTGATTGTTACCGCCAAAAGAAAAATTGGCTAAAATAATCATAAATTAGTTTCTCAAATAATATTAACTAATCAAATATCGACGATATAATAATTAAATATCGACATTTATATACCGGACTTAGGCCGAATCGGATTCGCCTTGGCTTGAGTTGGATTCTTGGGTACGCAAATCCGTATTGTAAATGGTATTGTCAGGCGACCATGAGAAGGTTTTATGGCATTGTTGATAGTTATCCATCATTTCTGAGAGAACCATAACCAAAATTTGCATTGCAAGGAAAACGCCATGGGAGGAGTATCCAGAACTCTCCTCACTTTCTCTCTCTCCTCAAACCTTTTCGTCTTATCACGTCTCCCTGCCTCCAAACGCTTCTCTCTCATCAAACCCACCAGGGTTTTAACAGGGTTTAGGCCTCTTTGCACCGCCACAGCCACAACCACCACCGCCAGCCCCGCCGGTACGGTTGATTTCGAAGAGGAAGAGAACCAACCCTTGAAGCACTCCTTGCTTCTCGAGAGGCTGCGGCTGAGGCACCTCAAGAGCAATGCCAAGACCCAAGCCAAAACCGGCGTTGGAAATTCAATTGGGGATGCCCAGAGGCAGAGCGAGGAGGGTTTGGGGAGGTCGGAGAACAGGAAGAAGAGGGAGGTTGGGAGTTTTGGGGAGTTGGGTGTGAGCGAGGAGGTCATGGCGGCGCTGAGAGAGATGGGGATTGAGGTTCCCACTGAAATTCAGAGCATTGGGATTCCGGCGGTGTTGGAAGGGAAGACTGTGGTCTTGGGTTCTCACACTGGCTCTGGCAAGACTCTGGCTTACATGTTGCCTCTTGCCCAGGTACTTTTTCTTTGCTGCTTCTTTCAAGATTCAAATGAAACTGTTTTTCGATTACTTTTCGCTATGTGGGTCTGTTGAATTTTTGAATTTCATGCTTGTTGGAGTTGTAGTAAAGCGCTGGAATGATTAGTTGTGTTCAAACTTTATTTCGATTGTGTTTTCTCAGCATGTAAGCTGTAATTTACATGTGTTATCTTCGGAGCCACCTTCCGTATCGGGTTGGATTGTGATTCTTTAGGTTGCTTAGATTCTACCTGCTTGTACTTTCAGCAATTTTTAGAAGCAACTCAAACAAATTCTAATAGATTAAGCTATTTATCAAGGACAAAATGGAAATCGTGTGCGAGTGTGATGCGTTATGTTGATGTTGCCTACTCTTGCCTGTGTTGTAATTAGAATTAGTCAGAGGAGTGCTGATACTCTGGGAATTTTGTAGCTGTTGAGAAAGGATGAGGCTGAAAGTGGTATTCAAATGAAGCCCAGGCGTCCTAGAGCTGTTGTGCCATGCCCCACAAGGGAGCTGTCTGAGCAGGTTCTTGTACATTGTTATTCAGAATTTAGAACCACCACCTGTGGACTATGCATTTTCTGTTGACATCTGGTCTGTTTTGTAGGTTTTTCGTGTTTCCAAGTTTGTCAGCCACCATGCAAGATTCAGGTCTACTATGGTAAGCGGGGGTGGTCAGTTGAGACCCCAGGAGGATTCATTGAATAACCCAATTGAAATGGTAGTTGGTACCCCTGGCAAGGTTCTCCAACATATTGAGGATGGCAACTTGGTTTACGGTGACATCAAATATGTGGTATGTTTATTCGTTTATTTAGTTTTTTCTATTAGAGTGTTGGTAGATAATATGGTCATATTAAATTGTAATCTTCAATGAAGAAAAACATACCCTAGTAAGTTGTTGGTGCACTTTGTCATGTTGGTAATCGCTTATCAGGTATTGGATGAGGCAGATACCATGTTTGATCGTGGCTTTGGTCCAGACATTCGCAAGTTTCTTGTCCCATTAAAACATCGTGCATCGAAACCCGGAGGGCAAGGGTTCCAAACTGTTTTGGTCTCAGCAACAATGACAAAGGTCCGGTTACTTGCATTTCATCTTATTTAACAAGAAGCTAAATTTATAAGTTGGAAAAATAGACTCCAATTGAAAGTGAATTGTTCCTTCCCCATTGTCACTAAAGGAACTCTTTGTTTTGTTGAAAAACTTATTTGGCTTGTTTATATTTTTCTCATAAAAATATAAAAGTATTTCATGAAAAATGAAATCCAGTTCGTATACTGACATTACTCTACAGCTATATTTGTATTTCTTTCTGATATTTTTGGGTTTCAATACCTATTAATTTATTCTTACAGGACCAAGTTTAACCATGTAATTTTACTTTATCATACTACCAAATAAGGGCCAGGTTTAGGAATGGGCCAAGCCAACCAATGAGCTGAGCCGAGCTAAAACCTTTGAAAAATTATTCAAACTTAGGCTGAACATCTTGATACTCAGCTCGGATTGGCTTATTTACACTCCTATGACATATAATAATAGAGTTATCCTCTGAACATATCTCTTAGTTGAGCTGTTGGAATTTTTCAGATGATCGCTTATGACAATGTTATATACCTTTGACAATTGTAATCTGGCACAAATTGTGTCTTCTATGAAGTCAGTCACTTGACCCTTATGATATTTTTCAAGCAGTGCAAAACCTGATTGATGAGGAGTTCCAAGGAATATTACACTTGCGCACATCCTCACTGCATAAAAAGATTGCATCCGCACGTCATGATTTCGTTAAAATTTCAGGTTCTGAGAACAAGCTGGAATCACTTCTACAGGTCTAATTCTGTGATACCCTTTTTCTTTTAGCGCTTTACTTCTCAAGTAGTGGTTGTGTCTCATGATGCCTAACATGTACGGTGGCCATAAAGTTAATCTTGCTTAAGTGGTTGCTAAACGCTTGGTGTAACTGAAACGAATCAGGGAATTGTGGCAACAGAGGGGTACTGTGGGGGTATTGAGGAGAGAGAAAGAAGGGGAAGTTGTGTGTGGGAGTGATTTTCCAATTTTACCCCTCAATTTGGCAGCAAAAGGGATGGAATTAATGGTAAGGATAACATTGATGCATGCCATATAAGAGTGGGGAAGATGTTGATTGAATTGAAAGAATAGGGACTAAAATGAGGAGTTTGGGCAGGGACCATTGGTGATAAAAATGCGGGAAGTTATTTTATCAATATTGGTTTTTATGCATTTCATCTTGGCTTACTGATGAAGGTTTTCTACATGAATAGAGCATGACTTGATATTGCAGCCGTCTAACAATAAAATACTTATGTGGATTTTGTGGTAAACGCAGGTTCTGGAGCCAAGTTTAGCAAGGGGAAATAGAGTAATGGTGTTCTGTAACACATTAAGTTCCAGCCGTGCTGTGGATCACTTTCTCAATGAAAATCAGATCTCTACTGTCAATTATCATGGTGAGGTGCCAGCAGAACAATGGTGAGGTGCCAGAGGCAGAGCGAGGAGGGGTTGGGGAGGTCGGAGAACAGGAAGAAGAGGGAGGTTGGGAGTTTTGGGGAGTTGGGTGTGAGCGAGGAGGTCATGGCAGCGCTGAGAGAGATGGGGATTGAGGTTCCCACTGAAATTCAGAGCATTGAGATTCCAGGGGTGTTGGAAGGGAAGACTGTGGTCTTGGGTTCTCACACTGGCTCTGGCAAGACTCTGGCTTACATGTTTCCTCTTGCCCAGGTACTTTTTCTTTGCTGCTTCTTTCAAGATTCAAATGAAACTGTTTTTCGATTACTTTTCGCTATGTGGGTCTGTTGAATTTTTGAATTTCATGCTTGTTGGAGTTGTAGTAAAGCGCTGGAATGATTAGTTGTGTTCAAACTTTATTTCGATTGTGTTTTCTCAGCATGTAAGCTGTAATTTACGTGTTATCTTCGGAGCCACCTTCCGTATCGGGTTGGATTGTGATTCTTTAGGTTGCTTAGATTCTACCTGCTTGTACTTTCAGCAATTTTTAGAAGCAACTCAAACAAATTCTAATAGATTAAGCTATTTATCAAGGACAAAATGGAAATCGTGTGCGAGTGTGATGCGTTATGTTGATGTTGCCTACTCTTGCCTGTGTTGTAATTAGAATTAATCAGACGAGTGCTGATACTCTGGGAATTTTGTAGCTGTTGAGAAAGGATGAGGCTGAAAGTGGTATTCAAATGAAGCCCAGGCGTCCTAGAGCTGTTGTGCTATGCCCCACAAGGGAGTTGTCTGAGCAGGTTCTTATACATTGTTATTCAGAATTTAGAACCACCACCTGTGGACTGCATTTTCTATTGACATCTGGTCTGTTTTGTAGGTTTTTCGTGTTTCCAAGTTTGTCAGCCACCATGCAAGATTCAGGTCTACTATGGTAAGCGGCGGTGGTCGGTTGAGACCCCAGGAGGATTCATTGAATAACCCAATTGAAATGGTAGTTGGTACCCCTGGCAGGGTTCTCCAACATATTGAGGATGGCAACTTGGTTTACGGTGACATCAAATATGTGGTATGTTTATTCGTTTATTTAGTTTTTTCTATTAGAGTGTTGGTAGATAATATGGTCATATTAAATTGTAATCTTCGATGAAGAAAAACATACCCTAGTAAGTTGTTGGTGCACTTTGTGATGTTGGTAATCACTTATCAGGTATTGGATGAGGCAGATACCATGTTTGATCGTGGCTTTGGTCCAGACATTCGCAAGTTTCTTGTCCCATTAAAACATCGTGCATCGAAACCTGGAGGGCAAGGGTTCCAAACTGTTTTGGTCTCAGCAACAATGACAAAGGTCCGGTTACTTGCATTTCATCTTATTTAACAAGAAGCTAAATTTATAAGTTGGAAAAATAGACTCCAATTGAAAGTGAATTGTTCCTTCCCCATTGTCACTAAAGGAACTCTTTGTTTCGTTGAAAAGCTTATTTGGCTTGTTTATATTTTTCTCATAAAAATATAAAAGTATTTCATGAAAAATGAAATCCAGTTCGTATACTGACATTACTCTACAGCTATATTTTTGTATTTCTTTCTGATATTTTTGGGTTTCAATACCTATTAATTTATTCTTACAGGACCAAGTTTAACCATGTAATTTTACTTTATCATACTACCAAATAAGGGCCGGTTTTAGGAATGGGCCAAGCCAACCAATGAGCAGTGCCGAGCTAAAACCTTTGAAAAATTATTCAAACTTAGGCTGAACATCTTGATACTCGGCTCGGATTGGCTTATTTACACTTCTATGACATATAATAATAGAGTTATCCTCTGAACATATCTCTTAGTTGAGCTGTTGGAATTTTTCAGGTGATCGCTTATGACAATGTTATATACCTTTGACAATTGTAATCTAGATAATATCTTTCAGGCACAAATTGTGTCTTCTATGAAGTCAGTCACTTGACCCTTATGATATTTTTCAGGCAGTGCAAAACCTGATTGATGAGGAGTTCCAAGGAATATTACACTTGCGCACATCCTCACTGCATAAAAAGATTGCATCCGCACGTCATGATTTCGTTAAAATTTCAGGTTCTGAGAACAAGCTGGAATCACTTCTACAGGTCTAATTCTGTGATACCCTTTTTCTTTTAGCGCTTTACATCTCAAGTAGTGGTTGTGTCTCATGATGAGGGGTACTGTCGGGGTATGGAGGAGAGAGAAAGAAGGGGAAGTTGTGTGTGGGAGTGATTTTCCAATTTTACCCCTCAATTTGGCAGCAAAAGGGATGGAATTAATGGTAAGGATAACATTGATGCATGCCATATAAGAGTGGGGAAGATATTGATCGAATTGAAAGAATAGGGACTAAAATGAGGAGTTTGGGCAGGGACCATTGGTGATAAAAATGCGGGAAGTTATTTTATCAATATTGGTTTTTATGCATTTCATCTTGGCTTACTGATGAAGGTTTTCTACATGAATAGAGCATGACTCGATATTGCAGCCGTCTAACAATAAAATACTTAAGTGGATTTTGTGGTAAACGCAGGTTCTGGAGCCAAGTTTAGCAAAGGGAAATAGAGTAATGGTGTTCTGTAACACATTTAGTTCCAGCCGTGCTGTGGATCACTTTCTCAATGAAAATCAGATCTCTATTGTCAATTATCATGGTGAGGTGCCAGCAGAACTAAGGTGAGACAATAAAAAGTACTCTCTCTCTCTCTCTCTCTCTCTCTCTCTCATAATACCCTTGTACTTGTATTGTCTGCACACTTTTGTTTTTTGTTTTTTGTTTTTTTTCTGTTCATGCTACAAACATGAGTTTTTATCTGTTGCTTTTGTTTTGTTTTAGTGGAGTTTGGTTGTTTTTATCAATACAAAGTCAAAGTTTAAGCTGTCTGAATTTTGGTTTCATTTTTCCCTTATTTTGCTCCTTTCATTCCCCTTTTTATGTTAAAAGCATCTATATACATCTAAAATATCTGTTTTCTTGCTATACAGTTTGGAAACATAGCGTACTGTGAATCTGGAACATTGACTAGTTTCCTTCTTGCCTGAATGTGTGGCCCAGACACACAAGTGCATACAATTTCATACACACTTAAAATTAATGTATATTAGTGCTTAGCCTGACGGCTTTCTTCTAACAACTCATACAGGGTTGAAAACCTCAAAAAGTTTAAGAGCAACGATGGAGATTGCCCTACATTGGTCTGCACAGACCTGGCTGCAAGGGGACTGGACTTGGATGTAGACCATGTTATAATGTTTGATTTTCCTTTGAACTCTGTAAGCATCAGATATCTGCTCTGCGTTTCAGTTTTAAATAATGTGCTATTTTATGTAGGACTTCTATATCCTTCCTTTTTCTTCTTTGGAAGCTAACCTTCACCCTTATTTGACCATTAGATTGACTACCTTCATTGTACAGGAAGAACTGCTCGTATGGGTGCAAAAGGTACACATTCATTTTCTGTTTGCATTTTTATTTAGTTTCCTTCTTAGAATTACAAGGAATGCACATCTCTACCACACTTAGGTGAGTATTTTTTCCTATTTGTGCTTGAATCTACCAATTTCATCCACAAGATTTTGAATCGATCGAAGATGAATCTTAACATGATATTGAATAAATAAAACAAGGAAATATTGACGGTATTCCATTGTAAGATTAGTTTTCATTTAGATAATACAACAAAGAGGAAAAGGAAAGGAATAAGAAACCACACGTCTTATGTAAATTCTCGAGTGCTCCCCTTTCTGAAAGGCCACAAGACTTTCTGTATCTGTATCTCTCAAAGATTGAATGTACTTTGGAGCAATTCTCATAGTTGGTGACAATCAATTTTTTAGTTCTTTGTTTGGTTACACTTCATGCTTTAGACTTCAGTGTAATAATCTCAAAATCAAATAATTCTTGTAATGCAGGGAAAATGACGAGTTTGGTTGCTAAGAAGAACCTCATGTTAGCGAACCGAATTGAGGAAGCAATAAAGAAGAATGAAAGATTAGACTCTCTCAGCGTAGATAGTGTCAAGAGGGACATTGCTCGTTCGCGAATTACTCTGCAGAATGGAAAGAACGTAAAACTGGTAAGAGTCTCAAATCAGAAAAACAAGAGCAGGCCAGCATTTGCTCCCGCAAAATCTGCAAAACCATCTTTCCAGTCATCGAAATCAGTAAAACCTTCCAGAGCAAGCAGCCTGAAAAGAGCTCCTTCCAGTGCTAGCAACTCAAGAAAAGCTCCTTCCAGTGCAAACAGCACTAGAAAAGCCTCTTTTAGTGAGAAGAGGCAACCAGAAGGCAGAAGATCCAGTACAGTTAAATCAACGCCCTCGAAGTTGAGTGTGGTTGGGTTTAGGGGTCGGGATTCTTGGTCTAATAAGAAAGAATCGTTGGCGTCGAGCTGATTGTAGACAAAATTTTAGATATAAACTATCTTGTAATATTTAAATCTTGAATGTTCTTTGCTAAAAAAAATGTTGGCAGTCTTGCCGTGGTTCTCGATATCAAGAGCAGGCCAGAATCCCTGAAAATCACCCATTAGGTTAAACACTGAATTGTGTTATAAGTTGTCACGTAATACATCGATATCACTGGTTTGAAGGACAAGGAAAGAAAAGATAAAAAGGAGGTATTGATGACGCCGGAGGTTTTGGAAGCCTTGTTTACTTCCAGGTTAAACGAGGAGTCTTGTCAGGCTTGACGATGTTGCCCTCAGCGTCGTAGATTATGACACCCGAAAAATCTGGTAGCTGGCACTTTCCACCCATGAGTATGTTCTTCTGCCAGACCGAGTCTTCTTCCTGCTCATCACTACTTGCATCATAGTTTCCAGGCTGAACATGTTGGACAACAGGACCACCGTCAAAGAAGTCGCTGCAAGCGTTCCACTGGCAGCGCCATCTACGCGAATGAGAAGCGCACATGAGCAACGCCACGGCACAAAATGCGAGGGTCATCGCGGCCAGACCGGCTTGAAATGTGGTCGGTAGGGAGAGTGCCGAAAGAAGCTTGCGAGCCATGATGAAGTTGAGGATGGAATTTGGGTATGGAGTTGCTATTGTCTCACAGTTTTATATAGGACAACGGGAGAGGAGTAGAGTAGTTGAAATTGGAGGATTTGTTAGGTTTTATCTGTTGTGTGGTTTTGGTAATCTTTTGACCTCCATTGTTCGTTGATATTTTGGTGAGTTTAGGTAACAAACTTATCTACTAAACTTTGTTGTTTTGGTAATTTTACTTTTAAGATTTGGCTATTTAATGGAATCACCATGTCGACGGTTTAGGTTTAGGTTTAGGGTTAGGGTCTAGGGTTCCTTTTCCTGGGGATCCTAGGGATTATACGATCGTGTCTGTTCATCGTACATTGTACGATCAAAAATCAATTTTAAAATAATTTTTGACTGCACGATGTACGATGAACGGACACGATCGCGGAATCCCTAGGATCCCCAAAAAAAGGATCCGGCAAGGATCATTTTCCCAATGACCATGTACAGTATACTTATATCCATAGGGTTTAATACAAGCTACAGGTCAATTAATATAATAAAGGCAAATGCTAGCGAAATTTTCATTTGATCTCGACTCTAATTTTTATTTTGGAAATTTTCCCAATGGTCCAAATTGGTTATTTTCGATGTCAATTTTTAAAGATCATTTTTGAGAAAATTAAATGAACTTGAAATTGTTTAGTTATTTTATCGTTTGGTCTTATAAGGATTAATTCAAGCCGAGCCAATTCAACTTAGTGTCTGAAACTAATCTAGTTTAAAACAACCATTGGCAACATTAACAACCAGGACCCACCACTAGTAACAAATTTTGCTAAAAGTTTTTAATTTTTCTTTCATAGTACGTATCAATGATTCAAAACTCGATAAAATATTACATATAGAAATCTAATAAATCTTTATAACGAGAACAAATTTTGTATGGTACATACTATTGTAACCTCGTAGCTGGGCCTTCCATCAAATTTTCAGGTATCCCAAATGCACAAAATATTGTGCATTCAGAATAAAAGAAGGGAAATGATTTTTAGGGTTTAGTTGGTTGAGATGAGACTTTCTTGAGTGCTCTAAACTAAAAGATAATTCGAAAGTTGTTTTTTTGTTTTTATAAAAAAAAGGCTAAGCTTTAACGATAATCAAATCTGAAACATCTTACTGAAAATGAATGTTATTGGACCGTAGACCGTTGTGATACTTCGAAGGTTTTAACCGTTAAAATTTAACAATACAAAAATTTAGATCTGATATTAAAACAGTTTAGGGTTTAGGGTATTCCGGAGCCCCAAGCATTTTCATAGTTTTGAGCGTGAGGGGTTTTAATTGTTCCTGTAACAGTTTCTGTTTCTGTTCGGCAAGTCGGGAGAGCAACAATGAATCATCAACTTGCACAAACTGCGCTTTGCAAATGGCTCTTCCGGCACTCTTTCCACCCTTCTCCGAAGCTCTTCTCCCTCAACTCGCTCTCGACGAGTCCTACTCCGCGCGTTTCCGACTCAGCTCCATTGCCGGAACCCGAGATTCTTCTCAACACACCCACAACAACTCTCCACCATTTTCTCCATCCAGCTCTCTTGAACTCACCGACCCAGTTGGCAGCTCGCCGGAATGTGAGGCAATTCAGCGGCGGGCCGGAGGAGTTCGATCAGAACCAAGTGGTGGACACGATCAACCTCAAGTTTGCAGAGGCGAGGGAGGAGATAGAGATGGCCATGGAGTCCAAAGAAACTGTTTACTTTGACGAAGAGGCCGAGTGCGCTCGAGATTCTGTGAAGGAAGTGCTGGAATTGTATGAAGGTCTATTGGCTAAGGTGTCGGAAAGCAATAAGGCGGCGTTGCAGAGGTCGATGGGGCTCAAGATTGAGCAGCTCAAGGCTGAGCTTCAACAGCTGAATGAGTGAAATTAAGGTTGGTGGATTTGGGGTTTTTCCCTTTTCGTCTTATTTCGATGAATTTTCGGTAATGCTTTGGTTTAGGTGTTTCTCATTTTATTCCCTTTTAGGAATATTTAGGCAAAGAATTAGTGGCAGTAGAAATTAGGGATGAATATTTGAATAATGTGGAAATTGGTGCACTCTGTAGTTTATGCTCTGAATTGCATTCCTGCGAATGGTCCTGCGGTCTGTTAAAATTCTTGGATTCTTATATAACAATGCCTATAGTTATATCTTTCCTTTTTTTATATGTTTTTGTGATACAATTCTTACTTGATATTGGGGTTTAAGTTGTGCGGGATTTTGACCCCTAAAAATAGAGTTGTAATGCGATGTTACCTTGTAGTGAGATCCGCCCGTAGGCAATATTAGTTTCTGTCAATCAAATGCCCGATAAAATTAACAAGTCAGACGGATCTTGTATAAGAGACAAGTAATGCAACAGGAAGAGAATAAAAAAGATGTAGAAAATTAGTCGCCTAATGAATGCGCAAATCAGGCCAAAAGAAATAGGGGGAAAGAACAAGCCACAAATAAAAGGTTTGTTTATTTTCTTTCTTCTTAATGGAGCCATTGCCTTGGCCAATCTGGGAAGTGAACCGTTTTATAGTCTACCATTTCTGTATGAAATGATTTTACTTTTCAGCCAGAAGTAAATGATTTGAAATCATACCCTTACAGTCTCTGTTACTTAGGAGCCATTCTACAACCTACTATATACTTGGGTGGATGTTCACAACGATACCACTAGTGAAGTTATCACTATGCAGAAGAACAGTGTTAGAGCATCATTTAGTACATCAATTAGTACTGATTTTTGGGTGAGGGATTTGCAAGTACCAAGGGATTTGGGAGAAAAATCCACCAAGGGATTTGGGAGCAAAATCGAAGTAGAATTAATAATTAGAAGGCAATCTTCACATGGTATCGGAGTTTGTGGACAATTGTCTAAGACTCTAAGACTATGTTTGGGTGAGGGATTTGCAAATACCAAGGTTTTTGGGCTAAATATAGTTATAAATGGGCTACAAAAGATTAGATGGAGAGATTAGAAATGCAGCACATGATCATTGCAAAGACATAAGATTTACAAATTACTCCTTTGAAGTAGTCATTTACAAGTCCTCTTACTGCTTTGTATCCACTCAT
Source organism: Heteromeles arbutifolia (assembly GCA_024362995.1). Classification (NCBI taxonomy): domain Eukaryota; kingdom Viridiplantae; phylum Streptophyta; class Magnoliopsida; order Rosales; family Rosaceae; genus Heteromeles; species Heteromeles arbutifolia. The sequence continues at coordinate 37,512,552 of JANCRC010000004.1, forward strand.
TTCAAATCCCTCCACGTTTTTGTAATTCATTTCTAACTATTTTTAGCCCAAATCTCTTGGTACTTGCACATCCCTCATCCAAACATATTGTTTATTCAGGGCTTGTGAGGGAGCCAAATCCTTGCAGATTCTTATCCTCCTCCAACATAGTAGCCAAGTACGAAAGAACTCGAGAAAAAAAGCACCCTCATCCAAAGATTAGAATTCCGCTCTATGCACTGCTGTTACTTATACTAACCTCTGATTGATTGCCATGCAAATGGAGAAGAAATGAAAGTTAGAGAAGGAAGTTAACTCTATTACCAAAAAGAAAAATACACAAACACAGATTGGTCTAATTTTAAGAACAACAAACCTGTTTGCTTGGTAGTTTGGTGAAATTTGAACTTTCCTGCTCAGTAATTGATGATCCAAGAGCTTAAATGGTTGATTATCATTTTGCTAAAATCATTTTGTGATTCGAACATGACAATGCATTAATGAGATTTGGAGTTATTTTGGGCCCGCCAAGCTGAGGATTTTACTTTATTAGGATTTAAAACTTATTTATTCTTTCTCACTTATTGTTGTAGTATTTGATTAATTTCAGGTTCTTTGTTCATTTGGCAATGTCTATGGGCCTTATTTTGATAGGTTTTCAGACTTCAGGCATTTTGTTTGAGCATGTAGATAGAGTTTATGCGTTCTGTCTCTCTCCCTCTCTCACCCACCCACCCATATACTTTTCTCCTTCTCTTATGGAATCTATATTCTCTCCTTTCACCTATTATCTTCACTGATGTCCGACTTTCTATTGTCCTTGGCTTTCTGAAGTTAGGACCCACAAGTGTAGACTAGAAGAGACCAAAACAAGGTGGAGAGAGAAAGCAATTGGGAACAAGTACGTCGAAGAAATCAGTTTCCAGAAGAGGACATAGTTTCTCATGTGGTGGGAATGGGGGGTAATCTAAATTAGTCCTTGGAACTACTGTACGGTGGCCTCCCAATTTGTGGAGGCACCGAAATTAGAATGTATCCTTGCTCCTCCACCTTGACGATTTTTGGCATGCCATTATGTCTTTCCATGTCCTAAATATAGATATTTCTTTATCTTCCTTGTTGATTCATTGAAAATGAAGCTTTAAACAGAAGGAGAACCCTTGGGGCGGTGGCTCTTCTGCAATTGTTCGTTTTTATCTTCTAGATGCTATTAGCGATGTGTGTGCTGAGCGTTAGCTATTTAACTCGAATGATAAATTTAGCATTGTATCCTACTTGTGGTGATGAATCTAAATGATGGATTTGATGCTGTGATCAGTTCAGACATGGCATGAGGCTTGAGTTGAGTCGATGGATACCTCACAGCATGATCTTTTTGGAAGAGTGGACACACCATGTTATCTGCAGTTCTTGTGCAACATTTCGAGAAAAAGGAACGAAACAAATAATGCGGTCGACAATTGAAGTCCTGCATTGTTTGTGGTAGGTACTGCTCTTGCTTCTCTGGTGGTCCTTTGGCCATGAGGTTCGACTCGAGCTGATGAAAACTTCTCAGGTGGATTCTTTTGGAACACTAGACCAAGCATGTTATCTGTAGTTCTTCTGGTGGTACCACTTTGCAATACCTTTCAGATAATAGTATTGATATATATACTGTGTCTGTGGTATGCTGCATGCACTGCACTTGCTCAAATATTTTTCTCAATATCTTATCGATTCAATCAAACGTAAGCCCTTGGGTGCATGAATAATTGTAGTGCTAGAGACGCTACTTGATGCGCCAGTGTTTCATTTGTTTTTTGTCTGGACCCACTTTCGGACCTATTTCAATCCAAATAACTCAAAAGTTGGTGTAATGAGTTTGTCAATTGTTATTTCACGAGTAAACGCTCGTATCCATTTGAAGAAATTAGACAGATTAGTTAATATCCTACTATCTTGTGGAATTAGAAGGAAAACCGTTTCATTAATGACTAATCCATCTACCTTCAAAAGTTTGGAAGTCGGACTTTATTTTATCAGCATACAATTAATGTAGCGAGTTATCCAGTCTATCAGATCCTCTGTACCAAACTTGACGGTTTTATTTCTGTGCCCAACGGCAAAAAAGAAACTGTGTTCAAGAATACAAGGATGAAAACATGGAGGCGCGCACACGTTAAATCTGCTGTGCATCCACCTTTATTTTCTGGGTTGTATTTTTGGCCATAATATCCGGATTGAGAAGATTTGACTTAGAAGACCACCAAAGACAAGTCTAACTAAACAATGAAAGATGGAATTTGATTAAGTATCATATTGACTATTCTGCTTTTGAACCATCCATCTTTAAAATAGCATCCACTAGTACTGTCCCAATTTAGCGGTATTTTCTCTAATTTTAAGTGAGATATTTTAGGTTACAGCTTTTATAGATGACGAATTCGATATCAAATTATTATAATTAGCGTACTGTGTGATATGACCCTAATTTCTCGCTCAATGTAAATTATCGTTATATATGAAAAGGGTAGTGTTATCCACACTCATTTTTACTTCTCACACATCCCTTAATTTTTCGCTGTCAAATCAAATCAATTGAAGAACATCAATAACCACATAATTAACAAAGATGTATAGAAAGTAAAAAATGAATATGTGAATAATAGTATCCATATTAAAAATATTCAAAACGGCATGGACCAAAACAAAGTGGAAGAAAATAGAGAGGCATGGGGGACAAATCTTGTGTCTGCTTAAGCATGTGGGGAAGCATGCCCTGTTTCTATGTCTCTGCTTTTACACTGCAATTCAGCCTCTAAGGGCATAGTTCTAGTGCAAGTTGTGGGGCATCTGCTTTCCATTTTTCCTTCCTAGCCTCCCATGTTTCTGATATTGTTTGCCATATGTGACAGATTTGGAAAAGTATCCTCGCCGGATCCTTTTCCTAGGGATTCCGTGATCGTAACCGTTCATCATATATCGTGCGGTCAGTTTTCGTTATGTACTATTTATATTTAATTTTAAAATTTAAATTTTGAAATGATTTCTGGATGAACGGTCACGATCAAGAGATCCCTAGGATCCTTAGGAAAAGGATCCGGCGGGGATCCTTTTCCGACAGATTTTCTCTCAACTGATTTTCATACTCCATTTTCTTTTCTCGCACTCCTCGTACGCTCTCACTTTAGTAAAGATTGAATACATCAACGAAGAATCATTGAAAAATTCATAACAAAACAAAAGAAAAAGAGTGTATACGCAGAAAACGGGTGTGAAAATCATTACCCTTTTTCTTTTCTATTGTTTGAAGCTGAGAATTTGATCTCCATACAAAATAGAATCATTCAATTTAGGCTCAATAAGATTTTAGGGCTGATAAAAATTAGTGAACATACATGTTATATGATATACCCTTTTTATCGTAATAAGCGTACTTGTTAAACGTAGTCGATAGTATTTCTCTTTCCAATGTTGAAAAATCTCTCGAGTTTAAATTTCCGTCCGCGGTTGATTATGAGAAGAAAAAAGCCATAGGAATGAAAGCATGTTAAAAAAATTAAAGCAAGAAAAGCAGGGGGAAGTGTGATTTGAAGCATTTAACCAGATTAACGTCTCAAAACTGTACAAGAAACCTAAAGCCATCACCATTCAAAACCATGAATCCCTCGCTGATATTGTTCTAGAAAATTAATCACTAAAATTGTCCTTGGAAGGTTTAGAAAAAGGATTAAAACTAATTAACTTTGATTTGAAGATTGCTTTATTAGGGGTTGGGAGGTTTTCCCCCCCTCTTCAGGCTGGCTCTTAACCTCCATTAGCAATGCCACCACTTCCTTCATGGTTGGTCGTTCTGCCGGCGAAGAATTCACACAGAACATTGCTATTCCAAGTGTTTGCAGCATCTCCTGCACCATTTGATCCGGTAGACCTTGGAGCTTTGTATCTAGTATCGATACAGCTGGTTCGAAACTTCCCATCTTCTTCTTCACCCATTCAACAATGTGTAGCCCGTCACCAATCTGCGGCTGAACAGCGCTACGCCCACTTAAGATCTCCAGCAGAACCACACCATAGCTATAGACGTCACTCTTCTCCGTTATGTTCATCGTGTATCCGTACTCTGCATTCGTAATGGATTGAGATTATCAGTTGAACAAGATTGTGACGCATAAATACGTTCATAAAACGAATGTGACAACTAATAAAATAAAAATAAAAAAATGTAGCAGCTAGTTTTACCTGGGGCAATATAACCATAAGAGCCAGCTACTCTCGACGTTGCGTGGTGGTAAGTAGGAGAGTTCATCAGCTTTGCCAGACCAAAATCTGCTAGATAGGCTTCATACTTTGAATCCAGTAGTATGTTATTGCACTTGACATCCCTGTGCAGAATCGTCGGGACACAATCGTGATGAAGGTATGCTAAACCTTGAGCTGATCCAATTGCAATCTTGTACCGAGTTTCCCAGTCCAAGTTCCTATTCCCTTGCAATAGCTGCTGCAGATTGCCATTGGGAATGTAGTTATAAAGAAGCAGCTTGACACTTCTATTTGAACAGTAGCCTAGGAGCTTCACAATGTTCCGATGGCGAATGTGTCCAAGAATTTGAATTTCTGCAGCAAAAGAGTCTATTGGCTCTTCCTCTTGCTTCGTTTTCCATAGCTTTTTCACCGCAATCAAATCCCCATTGTGCAATTCGGCCTTATAGACAATTCCAGAACAGCCCTTTCCAATCACATTTTCCTCCTTCAAACAATCCAAGATATTATCAATGGTGAAATTGAGCTTCTGAAATGGGATGAAAGTCCATGGATACGAGAAATCTTCAGCCCCTGACGACGCTGCCATTGCTCCTAAAGATTTCTTTACCATATATCTATGATTTCGCATAACAAGAACCCACGAGGCAACAAGTGCTATGGTTACTGACACTAGAATTACAGTAATTAAAGCAACAGTTTTTGCGGATTTCAAACCATTCTTCTGCATTAGACTTGAAGAACAAGTAGTCCCATCAACAGACTCACAAAGATGTGGATTCTGAACATATGAATTCGAAGAAAGAGTTCTGAAAAATGGCGTGACTGGGATGGCACCTGAAAAATTGTTGCAGGAAATATTTAGGGACGCGAGACTAATTAGAGAACCAAGAACCTTAATTTTTCCATAGAGCATATTATGCGAAAGGTCCAGCGATTGTAATTGCGTCAAATCTGCCATTGTCTCTGGGATTTCTCCAGTAAAACTATTCGAGCTCAAGTCCAAACTGATTGTCAAGCTTGTCACACGACCAATTTCGGGTGGGATTGGACCGGAGAGGCTGTTGAAGCTCAAATCCAGCAGAGTTAGCTTCTGCAGGTTCCGGATAGATATTGGTATCGAACCCGTGAGTAGATTATTGTTCGCAATGAGCTTGTTCAAGTAACTTAAGTTGCCAAAGCTCCAAGGAATTTCGCCAGTGAAGCTGTTCCTGCTCAGATCAAACTGCTCCAAATTCACAAGCTCCCCAAGCTGAGGCGGGATTTCGCCACTTATATAGTTGTTGTGCACATCCAACAGTTCAAGAACTGTGATGTTGGCAATCTCAGTTGGCAATCTTCCAGAGAAATGATTCATGTACAAGTCGAGAAACACGAGGTTTTGCAGCTGGCCTATTTCCTTTGGAATCTGTCCCGAAAGCTGGTTCTCCCCAAGCCTCAACCTGACTAGAGATTGACATTGTGCAACGCTTCGAGGCAACCCACCCGACAAAGAATTCCCCAACAGCAAGAGCTTGCTCAGCTTCTTCAATCCAAAAATCTCTTCTGGGATCGACCCGGTAAGCTTGTTTCTTGAAAGATCTAGTGCATAGAGCTCAGTGCAGTTGCCAAATGAAGCCGGTATAGTTCCGGATACAGAATTACCCCACAAGAAAAAACTCTGCAAGAGCTTGAGATTGCCAACCTGCCAAGGAATTGTACCTGACAATTGGTTCTTGTCAAGCTGAAGAGCTGTGAGGCTGTTGCAGTTGCTGAGCTGGGATGGAATTGCTCCAGTGAGCGAATTATCGGAGAGATGAAGCTGTTCAAGAACCACCAGCTTCCCCAAGTCTCTTGGGATTGGTCCAGAGAGATCATTGGCAGAAGCATCAAGAACAACAAGGGAAGAACAGTTTGAAATCTCAGCTGGGATTGGTCCTGATAATGCATTGCCCCAAACAAGCAGACTGGTGAGCTTCTGCAGTTTCCCCAATTGTGGAGGAATCGAACCAGTAAGCTTGTTCATATGCAAATACAAATTCCTCAGCTCCGAACAATGCCCGAGTTGCGGTGGTATTGAGCCAGATATCTCAGTATTATAAAGAGACAGTGTTTGGAGGTTGATCAAGTTCCCAAATGTGGATGGAATCACACCCGAAAGGGCGGTAGCTGCCGCGCCAAAAGTTGTGAGGTTGGTGAGCAGGCCTAGTTGGGAAGGGATTTCGCCGGTTATATACGGATTCCCTCCAACACGAAACTGTTGGAGGGAAACCAGAGAGCCCAACTGAGACGGTATTGAGCCGTTGATGAGGTTGTCTTGGAGACAAAGCACTTGGAGGGAAGTGAGGTTGGCAAGTTGTTGAGGCATTTTGTCCGAGAGTCTGTTGGAGTTGAGGAAAAGGAATTGGAGAGCGGAGAGGTGGCCGAGCTCCGGAGGAATGGGGCCGGTGAGGGAGTTGGAGGATAAGTCGAGGAGGCGGAGATGGGTGAGTTGGCCAAAGGAAGGTGGGATGGTGCCCGAAATGTTGGTGGAGGAGAGGTTGAGGAGCTGGAGATACGAGAGGGAGGAGAGCTGCGGAGGGAGAGAGGAGAGGTTGAGGAAAATGTTGGGGAGAGAGAGTGAGATTACTCTGTTTTGGGAAGAGCATGTTATGCCTTGCCATGAGCATGGTGTTTCACTTGATGAGTCCCATGAGGAAAGCACAGAAGATTGCTTTGCAGGGAGGAGGGAGAGAAGGGCTTGGCCATCAGAGGACAGAGAGGTAATTAATGAGATTCTTGTCATGGTTATGAAAATCAACAATGTGAAGGAAAATAGAAAATGGGTTGTGTTTAGCTCCATTTTTTGAGTGGTTCTGGGGGAAAATTAGGGCTTGAAAATGGTGGTGGTGTTGAAGGAGGAAGATGGTGGTGGTGGAGAGTCTTAGTGTGAGGAGGAGACAAGATGCATGTGGGAGGGGGTTTGTGGTTAATGAGATGGGAGAATGCTTGAATTTTACAACAAGGTGTTGAATAAGTTGAAGGCATGCATGTGAACAAAAAAGATTGTGTCACACATCTTTAAAGTGGATTAATATACAGTTCAGTTGAATGTTTTGGTCAAAGCAAAAATGGTGGAGTGTGATGTTATCTTACCTGAAAATGCTAGCTCTTTCTCTTCTATTTTAGTGTTGGCCGATCAGCTGGTGCTCTTGTGGTGGTGGTGGTGAAGGAGATGAGAAAGGTTAAAAAACCCTTTCTGGACTAATTAACACAACCAGAAATGGTGGTGTGTGTTTGAATAGTTTCAAAGGTTGGAGTGGTGGTGGTGGCTGTGGTTTTGCTATGAGGTTTGAGGTCTAAGGGAGGTAGAGACTACTACTCGCTCTTTTTCTCTTTGCTTGTGTTATGTTTCCAAGACTTCGAAATCCCCGCCCCTATTTGCAATATAGTGTCACCGCTGATTATTATACTCTAAATTTCATGCACTTCAAGGAAAGGGTTGAGCGCCCGTTATCAATTGTATTGCCCAAATTACCCTTTGGTGGTGATCGTGAAGGGTCCTCATTTTTCTCTCTAATACACTAGGGGCAATTCTAGCACACTGAGTGGTGTTCATATAATTTTTCTCCCTATGTTAACACAGATGTCACTGTTTCGTTATTTCAAAACAATCATGTATTATTATGTATTTTAAATTTTACAAATAAAAATAGTCGTCTTAACTTAGAATAACTTTCACAATAACTTGATTTCACATTCGGAAGTCCTCTCTTCCCTCATATACTTTCCAGTTGATTTCACATTCGGAAGTCCTCTCTTCCCTCGTATACTTTCCAGTGATAAGCGATACTTGAAACCTTCATCTTAAGGACCCGGATGTTAAATTTGGAATTAAATTAGGATAAAATATGCCTATTGTGTTACATAACTGAGATAAAACTATTTGGATCATATTTACTTTGTTGATAGTATTATAATGGAGGTAAGAGATATCTATGTAAGTGAATCTCACTTTCATAAAAAAAGCTATCCATAAAATAGTTACTGAGATGTTATCAGAAAATAAGATAATTAGTAAATTTGATGCCAAAAGAAATAGATAATCCAAGTAATAAGATAGGTATTTGCATTTAGGCCGAGACAGAATCAAAAATTTCAGAGTCTATTAGGGCATGGGGGTGGCAGACACAAGGAGGAGAGAGTACCTGCTGCCTAGGGAAGAGAAATTAAAAGACTTTGATGAATGATAATATTGGAGTGAGGCAGAGAAGGGGGCATGGAAGATTGCGAAAGTTTAAAGGGTTTGTTTGAAGTAAGCAAACCAATTTCAATGTCTTTTTCCTGCATAATAAACTATGCGACCTTACTGGATATTATAAGGAGGGAGAGGAGTCGGGTTTTAGGGTTAGCGTGGAGACAGAGGAACTTTTATTGGAGCATAAGGGTTTACTATTTGTTTACTGCTGATTACTGTGGTAGGGTGAAATTAAGTAGAGGGGCTGTGATTTGTTTACCAAGGGAGAGGTGGTGGGTTTGTTTTGGGAGTGGGGCGGGCAAAAGAAAATTTACATCATCACATGAATGAGAGAGAGGGGGAGGGAGAGAGAGGAGAGCGAGAGAGGGTTTTTGAATATATTATTAGGGCACAGTGCACGATTAGGGTTTTATTAGAGCTTTAGGTTTTTGACTGTATTCTAAACGATTCAGCCGCGCGATATATATTCATCTCAGTAATCTCCCTCTCCCTCTCCTACAAATCAAATACCCAATACGATCAATTTTGCCGCCCATGAGTACGTAAAAGATGTAGGAACATCTACAATGAAAGATGTACAATGCCTTAAACGAGCATGTTATAGCTTTTATATCAATTTTGCATCGGTCAGGGATATGGGTATTTCACATCCGTTAAAGAAAATAAATTATTGGAGAGCTTTTGGGTCGGTAAGAAATGTAAAATACATATTCAACGGGATTATGGATCTTTCATTGGACATGCTCTAAAGATTGTTAATGCCATTATGAGAAAATATATTATGACAAAAAATAATATTTTTCCATCTTAAATTTGACACAAATGATTTGTAGCTTAGTTGGTAAAGATGATTCACCTTTGCAACCAAGGTCTCAATTCATAATCTCCGTTCTCTTGCTTGTATCAAGAAGAGAAAAAATAGGTGGCCGGAGATGACAGTTGTGTACCAAAGGCTTGTTAAATAACATCTTAAGCATCTTCGACCATTTCTAATTGATTTTCTTTTAGATGTGATGCTCACATTCTAATTACCATAACGACCCTTAACCTAGTTGTTGTCCATTACTACTCATTTTTCCATCAGATTCTCCATTTCCGAGACATGAAAATCAGTTGATGAATAGGCAGTGGACCAAGGAAATCTCAAATCTCTGCTGCCAGAATTTTTTCAGTCCAATGCTTCACCGTAGATTTCACCGCTCTGCAATCTGGCCACACTATTGAAGGACTGAATGCAGAGGTTGAAGTAGAAGAGCACTGAACAAATAGAAGTTTAGTCAGCGTGCTATTTTTTCTTTCCTTCTTGCTCAATCTAGCGAGTGATTGTTCACAAAGTTAAAATTGCTAACATATTGGAGCTTAGTTTTTCTACATTTTTAGGTTACAATGGCCAAACAACCTCATTTAGCGAGGCTATTGGAGATGCTATTAGGATCTTAGCTAGAACATGTGCCTTATGTTATTTTGGGCCTAAAGCGTATGGGTAATGTTAGGGAGACTAAATTTGTAGATAAAATTTGCAAATTACATGATGTGTTATTGTTTAGGCCCAAAATATTAGGTTGGGCTGAATTAGAATTTTTCTCGGCCCAGAAGGTTCTATTTGGAGGCTGGTGGTTTATTTAGCCCATGGGCCGAGATCGGCCAGGTCCTGTTAGGAAAAGTGCTGTTTGGATAAAGGTGAAGCAGGCAGAGTCCTACGGATAACAGGAATCCTGATTCATTAAGGGGTCTCGGTAAGGATGAGGTTGACGAGATATGGAGATGTGTGCGGCATGATAAAGGCTAGGTTCAAAGTCCTGATTGGAGAAGGATTAATCAAGATAGTTTTGGATCAGAATACGGAGTCCTAATCCAAGTATGACTTGATTGCAGAGACGCCCCTATAAATACAGAGGCAGTGGCACCATTCAAGTCTCTCCAACTCAACACACAAATCTGCCTTGCGCAAACCCTCGCTCTACGCGAAACTTCTCAACAACCTTGAGATTTTTATTTTCCTTTTCGCCAACACATCTTCAGTTTGGATAAACAGCACTGTGAAGGCAACCGGTGGTATCTTCAGTTTGGATAAACAGCACTATCACCGTAGAATCAACCGACCGCGGAGCACCTTCAGTTTGGATAAACAGCACTGCGAAGAGGCCGACTGGTTACCTATCTAAGTCTCGGTCGAGAAGGATTTTCGAATCCTTATTGGCAGAGGTCATCTCATTAGCCTTCTCGGCGAAGTGAGGTGTTACCAGGTTACTACATTCGGCACATTGACAGCCGAATTTGATATTGAACTTCGCAAATTAGCAGCCTTGTCTTCAGGCTCTAGAACCCGAAGGCCGAGAATTGTTCCTTCCTCGGCAGCAGTCGCAAGATCAAGAAGTCAGTAGCGCGACCAACGCAACATCAACAAATTTTACTCCTCGGCCGATGAGTTGGCACGCCCTGCACACAACCGAATGATGTAGTTAGATCATAGATTACTCGGCCTGTGCGCCACGTAGGCTTGGTAGTTTTTAGGGTCAACATTTTGGCACACCCAGTGGGACCCAGTGCCAAAACTACGAAGTTCATGCCAATGGAGACACGATCAGTCAAGAAGAAAGCAGTTATGGGAAAATCAACGACTGATTTGTCAGTACCGCATACACAAAACCCCATTGTTACCGCAACACCAGAGTCTGCAAGCACGACACGCCGAGAAAAGGAAGCTGGTATCGGCGATCAGCCTCGCAATGCAGAGGCTCCTAGCAGAACCGCATGCATTTTCAATGAGGTGGTAGTGGAGGACTGTGATGAAGATGGTGGTGAAGGCGCTGATCCACCAACAAGGTCGTTTCTCCGAAGACGGCTAGATGAACAATCTCGGCAAGTTGAACAGGTATTCAGCCGAGGAATAGACAGTCTGCGCGACGTAATAAACAGTACTAGTGAAACACACACCAGATTGCTTGAAATGCTGGTACATAAGATCTGTGAAGAAAAACCCTCCGATCATTTTCGGCAATTGCCACCAAGGAATGATCATTTACCAGTAGGACGGGCCGAGCCAGTGCCTGCTCGGCTCAAGTCAATTGACCTGGAAACGAAAGGAGGATCGAACAGTAGAGCGGATGGATCTAACCAGAAAGTAGAAGCGACATCCATCGATGCGACCGAGATCCAGAGGATGATCGATTCGGCCTTGAAAAAGGGGCCGAAATTCCCAAAATTCATCCACCCGTACCCTGCTTACGTCGAAAAATTTGAATATCCCAAAGGTTTTAAAATCCCAGATTTCAGTCTGTTTGCCGGAAAGTCGTCTTTGTCCTCGTTAGAACATGTGGCCCGGTTCACCGCTCAATGTGGCGACGTTAATAGCGATTTCCATAAACTGCGGCTATTCAACTTCTCATTGACAGGCTCGGCCTTTGCGTAGTACATCAATCTCCCACCAAACTCCATCCAGAGCTGGGAGGAGTTGGCCGAAAAATTTCATGAGCAATTCTATCGGCCGGGGATGGAAGTATCGGTTTCATCATTAGCTAGGATGGCTCAAGCATCAGATGAGTCGCCAATGGATTACCTGACCAGGTTTAAGTCGGCAAGAAATTGGTGCCGAGTACCCCTTCCTGAAGTCGAATTTGTTAGACTAGCTTTGAATGGGCTGGACGTGGAGTACAAGAAGAAATTCCTGGGGGCAAACTTCCAAGACATTTATGAATTAGCTCAACACGTTGAGCAATATGATTACTTACTCCGAGAAGAAAAACTCTCAAAGTCTCCATCTCGAGGAACCATCTACAAAAACCCCACGGTTAGCTATGCCTCGACTGAACCTGAAAAGTATGCTAATATTGATGCAGCCGAGATAGTCATCGATAAATCGTATGTTTGAAAAGCATTGACGTACGCCAATCCCAAGGATGTAAAAAATCGCTCGGCCACCGAAGAATCTACCCCCAAAACATCAAAGGTTTATACTTTCGACATCACTAAGGCCGACGCCATCTTCGACCAACTGCTGCTTGCCAAGATCATCAAGCTTCGGCCTGGGCATAATATTCTTAAGGCCGAAGAATTAAAGGGAAGAACATATTGCAAGTACCATAACTCGAATAAACATACGACAAACAACTGTGTCATATTTCGAGATGCCGTCCAAAGCTGGATCGACAACAACAAACTCAAGTTTCCAGACAAGAAAATGAGCGTTGATATCTACCCGTTTCCTACGGCGACGGTTAATATGGTAGATGCCCGTCTACCTAGAGACAAAGGGAAAGAGAAGGTCGAGCCCGTCCCAGTGCAACACTTTCGAACGAAGAGTTCTCAGCCACGGCTTAAGATAGATTTATTTTCGAATGAGCCACCCGAGGTTCTTTCAGGACCGGCCATCATTGAACCTATGACAAACTCCAGCGCCGAGGAAGAAGATAAATCAACGATTCTTTGCAGTAGGTGTGAGACAAATGTTGACGCAGCGCCAAACAGAAGGCTGTTTCAAGTTAAGACAGACTCGGCTGCAACACCTCAGAAGACACTCAGTACGAGCCAGCGCCAGGGAGTTTTCGACAGACTCGACCCCAAAACGCGACCGACCGAACTACCCCTAGTTAGACGGAGCCTCGACTTCTATGCACCATTCTATAACGAGGATTATTACGCACGAAGTTCTACCAGCTCGAACTCATCGGCAAAGCGGAAAACCTTCAAACCTCCGGAACCATGTGATCAACGTTGGTACACCTATCATTCCCCTAAAGGTGTGTACACTGCACTATCCAAATAACAGAAGCGTCGGCGCCAAAGAATGGACTGCATGGCTTGCCGACAAGCAACTCAGGAAACTTCGGCCCCCAAGTGGCAGCCGAAGAATAAAACTAGCAGTAACGACGAGCGATAACCCCCGACCATCATGACAGAGTTGCTCCAAGAAAGACAAGTGATCAATCCTGATGTGGAAACCATATTTGAGGAGGCTGATAAGCGAATCAAACTTCTCCTTCGACCGGGGGAAATGAAAACGCGCCTTGAACATTTGAAGGCGGAAGCCGAGAGCAAACTCCCCCCGCTACCTATACAGGAGCCTCTGATCAGGGTTAGACGGAACCTGCATCCATCGTTCCTCGGAGAGGCATTGGAGTATATGCGAGAGTTTCACAAAAAGCATTCGGCCAACGATCTATACGGTTTGCCAAAAGCATGCCAAGATACGATTGATCTCGTTCTGGCCTGTCCTAATACCGAGTGAATTATTCAAAAGAATTCAGACCTAGGGCTGAAAGCTAGGTTCCAGCACATACGAGAGGCTCGAGTCCTCGGCCTTGATGTCGACCCATATACCGATATCGAGACAAGCGAGCTCCTCTTTTCTCTGGAAGATCTTCAGCACTTGCGATACCATTTCGAAGTCTTTTTGGCCGTTTCTCTTTTCGGCCTTACGGCCGATGAAACGAAGCCCGTGGAACGCTTAGATGCCTACCTAGACATCAGGGACGGGCGCATTATGTATCAAGAGCAGGCTCGCGGCACAACGCAAGTCCTAGACCCTGTTATAGTTCCCAATAAGCCTGTGCCCCTCGACCAACAGAAGGAAGTCCTCCAAGACGCCTTGCAAGAACATACCTCGGCAACGGTCGATGAGGTCAACCCAAATACTGTCCATGACAGGAGTCTGGAGGAGAAAAGCCTGGCAAACGAAGGACCGTCAGAGATGAGAGATACCGGGCCGATGGGTCCTTCGGTCCTCGACAACATGGAAATCAGTATGGTCCATGTTCTGCCTGCAGATTTTCAACCACGCACGTCCCAACCTAACTTCCTAGACAGTGACGTAGTGGCCGAGGAGGCTACCCAGGCCGACTTCGTGCTTCTTGCCGAAGTCGAGTTAGCGACAAAAGAAGATAACCTCAAGGCAGCTCTCGCCGAATTATTTCCTCGTTTGTCATCGGCTAATCTCCATCACCTAAAGCCGTTGTATGTTACGGCTCATATCGAGGGATACCCAGTGTCCAAAATTTTCGTTGACTGTGGAGCGACGGTCAATATCATGCCTGTGACAATTATGAGGGCGTTACGTCGTTCTAACGATGAGTTTATTCTATCAGGGATCACCATGAGCAGTTTCGTTGGTGACAAATCCCAAACCAAGTGAGTCCTCCCATTAGAGGTGACCGTCGCAGGTCGCAACCACATGACCGCTTTCTTTATAGTTGACTCCAAAACCGAGTACAATGCATTGCTCGGACGAGATTGGATTTACCAAACTAGTTGTATCCCTTCATCGCTATATCAAGTTCTCGTCTTTTGGGATGGCAAGACAGTCGTGGTTCACCCAGCCGATTCTCAGCCATTCGAAGCTAACATGATCCAGGCACGATACTACGACGATCACGTCGGGTACATCACTTTACACGGCCTTAACGAAGAAGGTCGGCCAACGCAAATTTCTGTTCAGAAGGCCATCGAGGTTGGCGCCGAAACTGTTCACCAGGATTCGGCGAGGCTTGGGTTGGCCAACTTCGTCACCGACCCTGATGTCTGACGCCAGTCAGACCAAACGCCGAGCCGCAATTTCATCGACCATGGAACGGTTGCTGGCTCATTGGTACGCTATCTCCCAACAGCCGGATTCGGGCGTCAACCTCGTGGAGTTCCTTACCGAATGCGACAATGGCCCTGCCCTCTCTCTTGACAAAATCCAGGCTGCCCCGGCCGAACTCGAGGATAGTCGGCCCCAAGTCAAAGACCCATTAGACGAAATAAATGTGGGAACGGCCGACAACCCTCGGCCATTGTTCATTAGTGCTTTGTTACCCTAGCATACTAAGACTGAACTCTGCAAGTTGCTTGGCGAATTTAAGGATTGTTTCGCTTGGAGTTATCACGAGATGCCTGGCCTTAACCGAACCCTCGTTGAGCATGAATTACGCATCAAACCTGGTTGCAAGCCTTTTCGCCAACCTCCTCGAAGGTTCTCAACCGAAGTTCAACTCAGCATAAAAGAAGAACTGGTTCGACTTTTAAACGCCGGGTTTATTCGAACTGCCCGATATGTCGAATGGTTGGCAAATATCGTGCCGATACTGAAGAAAAGCGGTGCCTTACGCATTTGTATTGATTTTCGTAATTTGAATTTGGCAACTCCCAAGGATGAATATCCCATGCTGATCTCAGATTTGTTAATTGACGCCGCAGCTACTCATGACATGATGTCTTTCATAGATGGCCATGCCGGTTATAACCAGATCTTTATCGCCGAGGCCGATGTTCATAAAACTGCCTTCCGGTGCCTGGGGGCACTCGGAACATTCGAGTGGGTAGTCATGCCATTCGGCCTCAAAAACGCTGGTGCCACGTACCAACGCGCCATGAACGCCATCTTTCATGATCTGATTGGTACCATCGTTGAGGTGTACATTGACGACGTGGTGGTTAAATCGAAAAGTCGCCAAACACATCTAGATGATCTTCGGCAAGCTTTCCTTCGCATGCGGCAACATAACCTCAAGATGAATCCGGCTAAGTACGCCTTCAGCGTATCGGCCGGTAACTTCTTAGGATTCCTTGTGCATCATCGAGGAATTGAGGTGGAGGAAAACAAGGCACGCGCAATTATCGCTGCCCCACCCCCAACGACAAAGAAACGATTACAGTCCTTACTCGGCAAGATAAATTTTCTCCGCCGTTTTATATCTAATTCGGCGGGGAAAATGACAGCGCTCTCTACGCTTTTGAAATTGAAGGACTCGGATCGGTTTGAGTGGGGCGAAGAACATCAAGCGACTTTTACACAGATCAAGGTTTCCCTTACCACGCCGCCGGTTCTCGTGCCACCTCGGCACGGTAAGCCTCTAAAGTTGTATATTTCAGCGGCCGAAGAGTCTATTGGCTGCCTCTTCGCGCAAGACAAAGATGCTGGCCGTGAACAAGCTATCTTTTATCACAGTCGGGGTCTGAATGCACCTGAGATCAATTATTCACCTGTCGAGAAACTTTGCTTAGCTTTGTTTTTCGCCACCACAAAACTTCGCCATCACATGCTTCCATCTGTCACGCAAGTCATCGCCCAAACCGATGTCATCCGTTACATGCTAACACGACCTATAGTAAAAGGCCGAATTGGGAAATGGACAATGGCATTATCAGAGTTCAATTTGCAGTACGTACCTCAGAAAGCCGTTAAAGGCCAAGCTTTAGCCGATTTTTTGGCCCAACATCCCTCCCCATATAATGTCGGGGGCAATGACGTCGAAATCGGCATGGTTCAAGCACGCGATAACTACTGGACGATGTACTTTGATGGCTCTAGTACCTCAGCCTCGGCTGGTGTTGGCATCGTCATTCAATCGCTTAGCCACAGCCAATGGTATTTTTCTCTCCGGCTCGATTTCGATTGTACGAATAATCAGGCCAAATACGAATCTCTTATCATCGGTCTTCATGTCCTTTATGACTTACGAACGACCCGTGTCCTCGTCCTCGGTGATTCAGAACTTGTGATTAACCAACTCAATGGTTCTTTTCGATGCATGAGTTGTACTCTGGCACCCTACCACATGATTGCCAGCTATTTGGCCGAGTCCTTTGATGGCATTACATTTGAGCACATTTCCCTGGTTCATAATACCGACGCCGACGAACTGGCTCAAATCGCTTCCAGAGCACAACTCCTGGGGGGCAAGCTAGGCCGGGAAATAGCTGTGTTACGACGACCATACCCGGCCTTGGTTAATCAGCAAGTCATCCGACGCGATAACGTGATACGCACAAGAGTCATGTCATTACCTTCGTTGTTGGACCGACAAGACCCTATAGATGTTTGCGCAGTTGAGGCAATGCTAGATGATTGGAGGAAGCCCATTATGCGGTATCTTGATAATCCTAATAAACACGACCGCAAAACAAGGGTTCACGCCAGGAATTATGTCATGTACCAAAATGAATTATTTTGAAAATGCGAAGATGAACTACTATTGTTATGTCTCGGCCCCCAAGAGGCTGCTCGAGCAATCACAGAAGTTCATGAAGGAATTTGTGGATCTCATCAGTCGGGCCGGAAAATGCGATGGTTGCTTCGACGGCATGGCTATTTTTGGCCAAGTATAGTAAAAGATTGCATTGAGTTCACACGGGGATGTGTGCAATGCCAAATTCATGGTCCTATACAAAGAGTCCCAGTCGAATCACTGCACTCAGTCACCAAACCATGGCTTTTTAGAGGATGGGCTATGGACGTAATTGGCAAAATCACGCCGTCCTCCGGGGCTGCCAAACATGCATGGATACTTGTGGCGACCGATTACTTTACCAAGTGGGTCGAAGCAAAATTGTATGCCGAATTAATGTCTAAAGAGGTTTGCGACTTTGTGGAGGAACACATCGTGACCGGATTCGGGGTACCAGAAACGATCATAACTGACAATGGCATGATCTTTACAGCCGAAAGGTTTAAAGAGTATGCGGCCAATCTAAAAATTCAGCTTGAACAGTCCACGCCATACTATCCACAGGCAAACGGACAAACCGAAGCAAGTAATAAGGTGATGATCGGTATTCTTGAGAAAATAATAGAGGAAAGGCCTGGCATGTGGCATTTGAAGTTGAATGAGGCTTTTTGGGCATATCGAACATCGCTCCGAACAGCGACTGGGACAACCCCGTACGCTCTAACCTACGGGCATGACGCAATACTACCAATCGAATTGAACATAAATTCGTTGTGAATAATCGAGCAAAGTAGTTTGTTCAGCGCCGAATATAGTCAGTCTATGAGGCAAGAGTTAAAAGATCTAGAAGAAGCGTGGCTTGATGCATATAATTTACTGGTAGCACAGAAAAAGATTGCCGAACGAGCCTATAACCAACGGGTTAAACAGAAAACATTCGGTGAAGGAGATTTAGTTTGGCAAACTGTGTTGCCTATAGGAATTAAAGATCCTAGGTTCGGCAAATGGTCGCCGAATTGGGAATGACTGTTCATTGTTCATAAAGTCCTCGGCAATGGGGCATATCACCTTAAAGATCGAACCGGCGCAGTTCACAAGTTACCAATCAATGGGAAATTTTTAAAGAAATACTATCTGACTACTTGGGAAATGCGAGAATAAGAGTTTCATCTTACTAAAGATTGTCAAAAAGTACAGCTTGAGTCGGTCAGTCAGCACATAAGTAAATCTAGGGTGACGAAGGAAGAAAAGTTTTAAGCACGGCCTTCAGCTCCAGCCACCTCACTTCGCCCACTGTGACCTCGACTTGACGAATCCTCTTATCCATTTTGTGCTGCTCGACCCGCTTCACGCTAGCCGCATAATCGGTTAGGCAGGTTTTGCCACCTAACTCGAAATCCTTCGCAAGTTCAGAAGCCACGGTCGATCTCTGATTTTGAAGTTCGACGATCTAACGGTCCAGGTCGGCTAGAGCGTCTTTCTTCGCTTTCATGGCTTCAACTTTTGGGCGAAGAGCTTCGAGGACACCCGACGCAGCCTTCAAGTCATCTTCGGCCCGAAGAGCTGTCTCGAAAATACCAAAGAATTCTCGAGTCCCCTCCAAGACCGAAGATGCCCGGGTAATAACTTCAAGGCTCAACTGACCATTAACCGCGAGGTCATTAAGACATTCGCCGACGGAGTCGAAACCCTTGCGTTCGAGAATTTGGGGGGCCGAAAGCGACAAAAGTTCTTGCTGCTTGACAAGAGTAGAGGAGTCAGCCGAGGACCCAGTCGTGGTCGCCGAAGGACCAGCAGTTCCCGACACAACTGAGAGGAGGGCGTCGAATTCGACTTCCCACGAAGGCTACACGAAAAAGAAAGGTCAGAATATGTTGAATCATCAGACAAGCAAGCAAGAGGGAAATTCTAGACCTTCTGAGAAGAGACTTCGGCCATGTCTGCTGGATCGTTGCTCAAACCCAGAGAGCTCAATGGCCGAGCCCAGTGTTTTAGACTACTTCTCAATTCACGCGGCCGATGAAGGTTATCTACATTTGATGGCCACTGAGGTGGCCAAGAGATATAGATAACGCCCTTCGGCGCATAAAAATTTTGGTGAAAAGAGAACGCGAGCACCTGACATTTAGTATTTTTCTGGTTTGGCATTCTAAGGCAGAAAGTTGATAAAACAGAACAATGAAGTGGGTGCTTACATAGGCGAAGGTGGCTTCCTGAGGAGGGATGCCGAGGTTTTGATCCTGCGGGTGGATCGGCGTTTCCATCGTTGCTTCAGGCTCGGGGGCAAGGCCTTTCCTATGAGTAACTGTGGGAGGATCGACCTGACCGACTGCTTCAGCAATTGCAGGTGTCTTGACCCGGTCGGCTGTTTTAACCGTCAGAGGAGGACTGCTGGGGTTGTTGTCGCTCTCATCATCCTGAAATAGAGTTTGTTAAAATCGTTCGAAGTTGTTCAAGAGAGAAGGAATTAACAACCGCATCATTATACCTCCATGATGATTGCCGACTGTCTTGGAGTCTTGGAAGGAGTTCTTCTCATCGCTGCGGTTACCTCTTCTAAGACAGGGGCCACGACCGGTTCAGAAGTGGCCGTTTTCTCAACCAGCGGAGAAGCAGCCGGTTCGACCGGGGCCGGAGGTGCCGTGTCCTCGGCTAGCTGGGCAGTTGCCAGCTCAGCTGTGACTTGTGGCTCATATCGAGCCTCAGGTGCTTGGCTAGTTTGGGCCCGCCGCACGACCGCCTCGGTGCCGATGAAGGGAGAGACGTCAGCCGCGGCCGATCCTGTCATTTGGCTATCGACGACATGGATCTCCCGTTCCCCTTTCTTTGCCAATTTCTTGACACGCTTGGAAGGTTGAGAGACCACAGCTGCTGTCTCGGTCTCTTGTCGGGGTCGTTTGCTTGGCCTGAAGGAAGGAATCAATTTCTTCTTGGCCGTAACGGCGGCCACCACCTCTACCCTCTTTGGCGCTCGGCTGCCTGGGAAAAGATGAGATCGAGTCAGTAAAATTATGACAATTTTTTCAGAAGTAAAGTAAAAATAGCTGTATACCTTGGGCCACTTCTTTAGGCGGGAGAGCTGGGGTCTTATTCGGACGGTCACCGAAGAGTCTGCTTGTGATATCTTCAACCGGTGTGCCAAAGAATTGTTGGGTGCACTCTTCCCACCAGTCACCAAAGGTATCGGTGCTGAGGGATTCAGGGACGACCGGTCGAAGGGGAAGCTTCTGGCACTGCTCCTGAAACACCCTCTTCACATCTTTGCATTCCTTTTTTGAGGAACCAGAAAGGCGCCCTCAGCTCAAAAGAGTGCGAGAAGTGAGAAGGGGGACCGGGCAGCCTTGGAGGTAGCCGAGTTGCCGAGCGGTGAAGTTTGGATGGTAGACCTCCCAGCTCGCTCGGCGGGCGTCACAGCCAAGAGGAAGGTCACGAGCGAGCATGAACGACCCCCAGGATTGACGGAGATCGGCGTCTTCCTCCGTGCTCCATGCTAACGAAGGAAGCGTGACCGAAGAAGGGTATTCCCGACGACGACAGATCAAAAATTCGTCGTCGAAGAAAGCATCGAGGGTGAAGAAGTATTTGAATACTTCCTCGGCCTTGTGCGGGGACGCTGGTCGGGAAGTCAACTGAGCACCAAACGCCTCGGTGGGTAAGAAGTTGGCGATTTCTGGCCGAAGGGGGACGAAGTAAACCTGCAGCCAGAGTTGGAAGACCCAGAGAGGGCTGCTCTGGTGCGGGTCAACCTTGTGAAGGGTCATCTCGGCCAAACAGCGGAGGAGGTGAGTAAGGATCGTCGGGCTAAGAGCCAAAGTGTGGCCGCTAGCCAGAGCTTCAGCCACTGGCATGTTCTCGACCAGACATTTGTTCGACTTGGTACAACAGATGTATTTATTGTACCAATAGAAGAGAAATGCCTCGTGCTCTCCTTCTCGCAGATCCTCGTCCCCTCGGCCGGCGAAATGGAGGTAAAGGGTATTGTAGTTGAAGAAGTTCTTGTGAAGTTTTTGAACCTCTTCCTTTGAGGGTGTTTGACCCTCGCCGCTCAGTATCTCGAGGGCCCGCTTGTCGAAAAGCGCTTTCAGGTCAAGATTCGACGGGTACCCAGAGAGGGCTGCATCGATTGGAATGCCAGATGGGGAGGTTGCCAGAAGGGCCGTGACGTCGAGGATGGTGGG
Organism: Heteromeles arbutifolia; assembly: GCA_024362995.1. NCBI lineage: Eukaryota > Viridiplantae > Streptophyta > Magnoliopsida > Rosales > Rosaceae > Heteromeles > Heteromeles arbutifolia. The sequence goes on from JANCRC010000004.1 coordinate 37,534,091, forward strand.
ACTGACGGGGCCGAGATGGAGGACCATGGTGTTGGTAGCCGAGCACCAGAGGCTTGTGGCGGCTATGAGAAGCTCCTTGTTCATAGCTATCTCGAGTGATGAAAGGCGGATGGCGTCATAGATGCCAAGTGTTTTCCACTGCTCGCCGAAAACCTTCTCCATTCGCTCAACCCAGGCCGCCCAGGTTGCAGTGGTCGAGGGCCAGGAGCCTTGAGGTTTTGCCGAACTCCATTTTGACCACTCGAAGCCTTGCAGCAGGAATTTCAGGCTCTCGGCTTTGAAAATTTTAGTAATAGGGGATGGCACGGCCGCTTTGAAAAAAGGACCAAGGATCTGATGAGGGGTGTTCATGTCGCATTCGAAGCGAATGGTTTTAATGGCGCAGGGATCGACGATCTTCTCGCATTTCTTGCATTCTTTGGAGAGCTGGGAGGTAAAAGAAGCCATTGCTAATAGTTGGAAGGTTTCTGGAAAAAGGGGTTTCTGGTTTGGAGTCTGAGTGCAAGGATCTTGGAGGAAAGGGGTTTTCCTTGGGTGTTTCGGGAGTGAGAGCAAGAGATTTCAGAAAATTGGAAAGCGTAAAGGTGCAAATGAAAGAGTTCTGGTATTTATAGGGTCCTTGGAGGAAGATCAATCGTTTCAGAATTCGAAATAAAAAGGAAATTAGTCGAAAAGTCTCTAATCATTATAAATATCCGGAGAATCCAGGTGAAGAGACCAAGTTTTTCGTATTTTGAGGATGCACGTTTACGTGTGGCGGCAAGTTTTATGGGAAAGGACATTTTGATGCTTGCACGATCGCCAGGTTATTTAAAAATCTGTGGATCGAGGTGTAATGATTAGGCTTAGTAAGAGATTCGACGGTTTAGTGAACCGCACGCTTCAGGTGTCATTACTAGGGGCAGTTATGGCAGAAGACGCCACGTAGTGAGACGGTTGGCAGAAAGAAGATCGTGAAATCGTGCTTCATAAATGCTCCTTGGAAATCGAAGACTAGGGTGATGAAGAGATTCGCTTCTTCAATGTCAGGGCTCGGCCAGTAGATCTCCAGGCCGAAGACCTCAGAAGCGAGGGGGCAATGTTTAGGCTCAAAATATTAGGTTGGGCTGAATTAGAATTGTTCTCGGCCCAGAAGGTTCTATTTGGAGGCTGGTGGTTTATGTAGCCCATGGGCCGAGATCGGCCAGGTCTTGTTAGGAAAAGTGCTGTTTGGATAAAAGTGAAGCAGGCAGAGTCCTACGGATAACAGGAATCCTGATTCATTAAGGGGTCTCAGCAAGGATGAGGTTGACGAGATATGGAGATGTGTGTGGCATGATAAAGGCTAGGTTTAAAGTCCTGATTGGAGAATGATTAATCGAGATAGTTTTGGATCAGAATACGGAGTCCTAATCCAAGTATGACTTGATTGTAGAGACACCCCTATAAATACAGAGGCAGTGGCACCATTCAAGTCTCTCCAACTCAACACACAAATCTGCCCTGCGCAAACCCTCGCTCTACGCGAAACCTCTCAACAACCTTGAGATTTTTATTTTCCTTTTCGCCAACACATCTTCAGTTTGGATAAACAGCATTGTGAAGGCAACCGGTGGTATCTTCAATTTGGATAAACAGCATTATCGCCGTAGAATCAGCCGACAGCAGAGCACCTTCAGTTTGGATAAACAGCACTGCGAAGAGGCCGACTGGTTAGCTATCCAAGTCTGGGTCGAGAACGATTTTCGAATCCTTATTGGCAGAGGTCATCTCATTAGCCTTCTCGGCGAAGTGAGGTGTTACCAGGTTACTACATTCGGCACATTGACAGCCGAATTTGATATTGAACTTCGCAAATTAGCAGCCTTGTCTTCAGGCTCTAGAACCCGAAGGCCGAGAATTGTTCCTTCCTCGGCCGCAGTCGCAAGATCAAGAAGTCAGCAGCACGACCAACGCAACATCAACAAATTTTACTCCTCGGCCGAGCTCGGCCGACGAGTTGGCACGCCCCGCACACAACCGAAGGACGTAGTTAGCTCATAGATTACTCGGCCTGCGCACCACGTAGGCTTGGTAGTTTTTAGGGTCAACAGTTACCAATATGAATAAGCACGTTTATCAACGTTTAAGTAATAATTCAATCATCAGCTTACATATCATTTAGCTGAGCTAGTATTAAATGGTTTGTTAAGAACCTTCTAGAGAGTCTGTATTTTATTTTGTGTGTTCCTTAAATCAGTTGTCACAGGAGGATGATGATGAATGAAATGAGTAATAATTCAATCATCAACTTACATATCATTTAGTTAAGGTAGTATTAAATGGTTCATTAAGAACCTTCTAGAGAGTCTGTATTTTATTTTGCATGTTCCTTAAATAGCCAGTTGTCACATGAGGATGATGATGAATGAAATGAGTATTATTTTGCATTAATTTCCTTGTATTTTCTTTAATTTCCTTTATTTTTTTATGTCTTCGGCTTCGTCTGTTGATTGATATAGTTGTTTCATATATCAGTTCTATTTTCGTCCCGCACAGAAATTTGTATTCTAACAAGTCACTATAAGAGTTTTGTCATTCGTTAATCAGGTATAGTACATGAAAGAAGTGTCGATCTCTTCACAAACATCATCACTTTACATTTTCAATTGAAATTAACGGAGATGTGAATTTGATCGGTAATCACCCTGTATATAGTACATGGAAATTTTTGTGGATATCTATTGAATTATAATTTCTCTACGTCTTGTTGAAGCTAGTATTTTTTGGGAGTTGGAAGGAGAAGGTAAAATTGATTGAGATCTATATATCATAGTACTGAACAATGAGAAATGTTAAGGAAACTCTCAAAAGTGGGATTTTCCATGTACTCTTTGCCGCCTCATGTTTTTTACACAATGTTTTATAATGTTGGCACGAGAATTGACGTTAAACTGTGAAGTGGCAGAAAATCTGTGAAGAGTCCTACTTTAAAAGAGTCTCCTAAACATTTCTCCCGATCAATACACAGTCGAAAAATAATAATTTAAATGTTAAATTGGTAATGAATGTAGGTTCATATTCCTTGAGTTTGACGTATAATTAAGTCATTATTTTGTTTGTCAAGCAAGATATTGAAATTGTTGGGGTTTAGGACTACATATATAATGAACATTTTTAAAAAATGAGGGTTTGAGGGTTAAAGCAGCAAGACACTCATAAAAGGGGTACAATCGGCCGCTACATCTGTGGTTATACAATATTTTAGTCGTAATTAAATGATTGTAAAGCTACGTAGTCTTGAAATATCTAAGTCTGAGTGCAAGGGGTTTGACTACACAGTCTAAAAGATACAACTCTTCAATAAATTTCACAATTTTTCTTTTATTGTGTGTACGTATCACGGAGTAATCCGAAAAACCAACAGTTACATCTTACATATAAGGGTTTAAAAATGTTTGCAACAGTGTTATATAAATAAAAAGAAAACTAATGAAAATGATTTGAAAACTTTGAGTTTTAATCAAAATGACAAAAATATGTTGTAAGTGAATAATATCAGGAGTGACTTTTTAGAGTAAAAATATCTTTTTCGTTGAAAATGAACAGTAACAGAAGTGTTTCGTTAAAACTCTCATATATAAAATTCATACCGCTGAATTATACATATCATTGTAAATAAAGAAACCATATATTATCATGGCCCTGGCTATCTCACCAGTCCAATGAATTGAGAAAATGAATTCATGTCAAAATAATACGACACAATTGAGTAGTTAACAATGAAATGGTCGTACTGCTGTTTTGCTGAGTAGAGTATTTGTGATAATAGTACCGGTATTTTAAATTTAATTTCTATAAGGTGTATATTAATATTTAATATAGTATGTGAAGAGCTTTATCCTCTGAAAATGTGGTTCTGTGTTTAATTTTCCTTATTAGTCAGTGCCATATGCAGGGGAGTGGACTTGAGGTGTATGTAGCGTACCAGCATGGACTTGGGTTTGCACTTTACAGTATTTTAAATATTGTTTTATTATTATCGTTAATGATTTAGCACTTGATGTTATCATTTTTCTTTTCCTTTTTTTTATATAAGTAATACTGCAAGAGAGGGATGAAATGTATAGAAATTAATACTCTTAATTATTACTTGAATTACAAATTTCTTGCATTCGGTATCTATGCTTCTAAAATCAACCCTATCATTTCAGATTGTGTTGGTGGCCAGTGGGCAAACCGTATCATTTCATGCCTAAATTTAATCACACGTTAAGCTTACTGAGTGGGAGTGGTCTATTGCATTGGTTTAAGTGAATTCATCACGTGAGGCGTGGAGAACACCTAGCCCCGGCAGGGGTGTCACCTCTACTGACACCTCTGTTGAGCGTGATTTATGGGAAGACATCTCCTCTCGCATTTAATATTCAACTCGCACAAAAGACTTAAGTGTTGGCATAGCCTCAAGAGTAATTTTGTCAATTGAATCTGCTTCGGCACATTCAGCGTCCCCTCTGAACCGATGAGATTTGTTGCGACAGTAGGCCCCTGGACAATCTTTGAAATCCCACTGATAGACAACTTCAGCTCTTGCGCTGCCAGACAAAGCTCGTCTCATTATCACATATGAGGGTGCCTAAACTGTTTTCTATCACGGGGATGACTTTCTTGGCTTTATTTTCTTCTTTTAAAATTGTATCATGGAGCCCCAAACCCTAATTAGTTAGGGCATGACAAACTGATCTAGGGTTTACTTTAATATAAATGAAATGGAAAATCTTCCGTATGGAATAGAAAAGGAGAGAAAAAAAAAACATGAAGAAGACAAAATCAGCCGCACCGCAGACTAATTATTATTGAATCGAATATTTGTATGTAAGTGCCCGATGCAGAAAATAGATTAGTCTCTGAAATTGTAGGGTGCCTAGGGTTGGTAAGGGCCCTTAACTTAAACACTAAGACGAACAAATCAAGCTAAATTTTAAGAGACATCTTGCTGGAATCCTGTTCTGGGTCAATAGAAGGAAGACTTCTTTGCATAAATATATGTATTATTTTCCTGATTCTTTCTTCAAGCATAATTACTAAACATGTGTTCTACATTAATTTAGTCCTCCACTTTTTTTTTTGGTAAAACCTTTCTGAATAAAGGAAAAGATTTTATTCCAAATAATATATTACAAACAAAGGCTCATTAACAAAATAAGACCAGAAACACAAATGGACCTCCCAACTAACCAAAAAAAGCTCAACCAAGAGCCTAACACTATAGATAGAACAAAAGAAACTTCTCGACCCCAGCATACACCACCGTAATAGTGTTTCACGATCAACTCAGAACACTTCCTCCAATAGATGCCAATAATCAATCAAGCAGCTCCGCAGAAACCAGCCACGAAAGCCTCCTCGATCTCAGCCAAAAATTGGAAGAAGCCCGTGGGATTGCCACGAACAACACTGCCATCGAAGGCAGACAGAGAGAAGGAGGTGGTGTTTTAAACAATGTGGGCTGATGAGCCCACCGGAGCTCTACGCACCCTCTCGAATGGTTGCAACAAATTGCGATGAAAACTTACTGCAAATTGAAATGAAAGTGGTTGGGGAAGACGGACATCCAAGAGAAGAGAAAGTTTGGGTAAAGCGGGAAAGACATATGGGGGGAAAAGTTAGCATAAGTACTGAAAAGGAGAAACAAAGAACAAAAGGAAAAGTTTTCCTCCTACCCCCGCCACAGCGAGAGCCGGCGGCAACGAATTTATATGACAGGGAACTCACTCACACAATCAGTGGGAAAGACTCTCAGGAAAAGAGAAAGCCTCTCACATGGAGAGAAAAGCACTCTTTTTGTTTGGATAGTTTAGTAAGAACATATATTTTTAGTATTCCTTTTGTCTAATATAAATTACTCTATAAAGATCATCTCTGCAAAAAAAAAAAAAAAAAAAAAAAAAAAAAAAAAAAAAAAAAAAAACCAAACAAAATTAAGATCGTTTAGTCAATCAATTGTAGCAAATAGATAGACAGTTTGTAATGCTTTTTCCGAATCTGTCCATTTTATTTTATACAGTTTGATCTTAGTTTTAATTGATCGTTTGTAGAGATGATTTTTACATAGTAATTTATAATATGAACAATTCCAACCATAGATTTATAAGCACGAAATTTTGTGAATAGGACACGACCATTGGTGGATCTAGGACTCTAACCTTAATAGGGTTCCAATGTAAAATATTCAAGTGCGCGCAACGCTCAAAATAATTTTTTTTTTCATTGAGAAATTTAGTCGAGCACGTGGTAGACATTTCGTCATCATCCTAGTTCTATCGATAGCTTCCAAGGCATGATGCCAAGTTTTACCTGCCAAGGCTTGTCCCAGGGTCTGCTGAGCATCACTTGCCAATGTCTGTCGAATTCTACCAAAGAGATATTTCATCGAACAGTTTGTGGGCATACTTAGGTCCCAAGAGAACTCCCTGAATCCACCCTTGGCCACGATGTAATTGAAGAAAAAAAATTCCTCCTTAATTCTTGAGGAGCCAAGCCTATTATATATCATCATGAGTGTATTTATATATAATTTTCTTTTTATCTTCATATTTACCCTTACTTTTGTTCCGCAGTAGAAGTGAAATATAATAAATACTTATCCACCACTCCCAGTGCTAACATCACCATTGCCTCTCTCTAGTTAATTCCTATGATCACGCTTGATAGTTGCTACTTGTCTTAAAGGTTTTCTTTTCATCTTTTTCTTTCTTTGCACTTGTATTTTGTCAGAGGAAATTGATCTTCTTCGCTGCTTGGACCCAAATCCACACATTATGGTAATAACTACGAATGAAATTAATAATACTCAAACTTGTGGTGTATTATTGAGTTTATTAGATGTTTGAGATCATATTTCCTTTGTCGCTTGAGTACAACGATACATTTACACTAAGGGGGTGATGGTAATAAATTGATTTTATACTCGTCGTCCATGAGATTTGAATCTAAAACCTCTCACTTAACGGTTAACAGTTCTTGTTGATCAAGACCAAGTGACATGACACATGCAGCTTTGCAATTGGATGAGAGTAAAGAAAAGGGCCTCATAAAACTCAACTTTTAATCAAAAAGATTTAATCAACTAATCTTCCCTACACGCTCACGGTACCGAAATATGATGAGCTTGATAGAGGAAGTCACTTTGTTTCCTTTACTTTCAGATTAATGAGAAGTGAGAGTAGGAAAGGGAAGCCATTATATACATATTTTAAGGCCTGTGGAGGTTCTGAGGTTCATGTCGTTTGGGCACATATCAACAAGGGTTTATGTCGCACATTTGTTATAACTCTATTTTGGATTTCAATTTGTGAACTCTATTTTTGTAGTGTCCAATTTGTAGTACACAATTGTCAATAAGAAAACATCTATTTTGGATTGCAATTTGTGAACTCTATTTTTGTAGTGTCCAATTTGTAGTACTGTATCAATAAGAAAACATATAAAAGAGGGAATAGGCCGTTCCATCCATATCCAACAGATCCTTCGATCATGTCCGTTCAAACGAAAATCAAATGGCCAGAAATTAATTCCATGTTCACCTTCACCTTCTCCTGTTCATCTTCACCCGTCTTCCCCTTCTCCTGTTCATCTTCTTTCTTCTTCCCTGTTAACCTTCCCATGTTCATCTTCTTCCCTTTTCTCCATCTCTCTCTCCAGCTTCAAAATTGAACGATCCGGAGGATCCGGACGGTAGGATCCGGAGAGAATCCCGGTCCTAAAAACAGAACCACTCTTCAGCTACATGAATGCTTCCTTGTACTTTCTTCACTCACCCTTTTTGGTGTGGTGGGTTGGGCCGAAACAAAGTTATGGGGATGACACCCATGCACAGGAAATAGAGTTTGATTGCTATTACACATAACCCATATCGATTCTAAATTGCAGCACAAGAAGCTGAGGGTGCATGAATAAACTATCCAACCTTAACAGGACCAGTGTTCGCTGGTTTCTGAAACACTCTTACAACTGGCATTCCATCTCCACCATCATTGCCTACCCTCCAGGAGCGATCCTTTTTCCTCTGAGTCTTTTTGTGTTGTTTATGAGGCGCAGTGGGCTTCTTGACAGCGACTTTCTTCTTGGTAGCAAGCCCATTAGCTATGTCAAATGAATTGAGGTCTTCCAGGGCATGGTCAAGCTCCGGCTCGTCTTCACCTTCATCATCTTCAGAGTTTTCATCATCAGAGGAGCCTGACTTATGAAGTTCAGGTAAGCCGTTTCCCACATCATCTTCCTCGGCAGTCATTCCATGGGGCATTTGATAATGGGGCAGTTTCCCATCAATGTAACCCTTCAAAATTTGGCGGGCAGCTTTTGTTTCATCAGGAAGTCCACTTGAGGCAACATAACCACGAGAGGCACAATAGGCCCTCAAAAATTCTGCTGCCAGAGGTGGTCGAGAGTGCAGTTCATACGATTTGGGTTTGGGCAGATCAATCCTGTAAACTGCTTCAATAACATGTCTTGGAACTCGATTGGCCACTACCTGCACAGCCTCCCTATTCTCGGTCATTCGATCAATTGGCAATACACCAGAAGCAATCATCTCATGTCTTGAGCTTGAAAACGATGGAAAGACTAATCCAGGGCAATCACATAGCATTAACTCATCAGACATAATCAATGTTTGGAAATGCTTTGTCTTCCCAGGAGTAGAGGTAACACCTGTCTTCTTCTGGCCTACCAAGGCATTAATAGTCGAGCTCTTTCCCACATTTGGATATCCAACAAATCCCACAACTACATTACTTGAAGCTGAATTTCCAACAACACTTCCGCTTCGAGAATCACTGGATCCTGATTTCCTCAGTCTGACTATTTCTTCTGCCTCAGATTGTAAACGAGCCAATAGCTCAATCCTCCCATATATTTTAGTATCAGGGTCTTCTGACTCGTGCAGGTTATTTTCTGTCCACGGGGAACTGAGATTTTTCCCTTCTGTAGCTGCTGTAGCGGCTTTAGCCGACCAAAACACAAAGAGAATATCTTGCGAACAGAAATAATTAGCCCACTTCTCTCTGAAAAAAAAGCCAAGTAATAAAAATATTTTAGAAGGGTGTGAAGTTGGAGAACAGATCAGCTGATCATGGTTACAAAAGTACGAACCTAACAGATAAAGGTAAGAGATCTGCTTTGTTAACAAGAAGCATTGTCCTTTTGTGCTCGTCGACCTCTCGTGCATAAACCTGCATGAAGTAAAGATAAGTACTGTTATTCAAAGTTATCCTCTAGTTAAAAAGGAAAGGCTCAGGGTTTCTCCATTTCAAAGTATCTTGATAGAAAACTTTAAACGACTTGTCCCCTGACAATTCAATGGAAGGGACTCACACCATCAAGATTGATGGCAAAAAGTTACAACATCTCTTTCTTTGTAACAGGTATAAACTAACTTAATCCCGTTAGCACTCTATATTTTACCAAACACACGGATAACAGTAACAACTCGTTCTTTCGAAACCTCACAAGTGAATGTTCTTGTTTCTAGAACCAATGAGTATTAAGTAATTTTGTCACATTCGTCATTTTTGAAACCTATATCGCTATCAAGCAATGCCACCAATTAATCACATTTCAAAGGTTAAACAATGTGTTCTTCTCAAAAAGGTTAAACAATGTGCTTATTCACCTATCATCCATTCGTCAACAAACACGACAAGGTAATGTAAACGAATGACAAAATTGATAACATTACCTCAAGATCAGGGCAGCGATAGAATAGCGGGTCTCGCGCATCAACAACCATCACAAGCTGAAATAAAATACAGCACAATATTATTACACAACAATGATTCATAGTGACATTGAAACAGAGACAAGGCCATTGGCCTATCTTACCAAATCGCTACGCTCGACAACCCGCCATAGCTGCCTCCAAATATCGAGGTTCTTCTCGAAAGGAGTAAGGAGAAGCTTGTCGTTCTCCTCAAGCCTGGCAAGGCTTCTGCGCCAAGTCAAGAAGGCTTGCCTTTCATTGTTATCCAGCTCCTCCACAGACATTTGAGGGGTCCACGGAGGCCTCCGCGGCACCCGCAGACTTCCGGAGTGCAGGGCCTCCTCTTTCCTCTTCTGCTCCCTCCCCTGGTCCGGGGTTATCTCATTCCCATCTCTTCTCTCATAGTAAAATTACATAAAAATCAATTCGATAATCCCCAAAAAAACAAGAGGAATTTGGAAATTTTGATTGATTGGAGGGGTAAAAGGGGGAAATAAAACAGAACTTACAGGTCGATGAGGAGGTTAGGGGCAGGGTGGTCGAGGGAGAAGAGGCGGTCGGCCTCGTCAGCTTGTTCGACGATGGCGTCGATGTCGCTGACTTCGGTGACGGATTCGAGAACCTTCTTCTGCTGCCTCTTGTACATCAGGCCCTTCTCTTTCGTTTGCTGAACCAGCTGGTTGTGCTGTCTCACCAGAGCCCTACCCAGACCCGTCTTCTCGTTCTTACCCATTCTCTCTCTCTCTCTCTCTCTCTCTCTCTCAGAGTCTCAGATGGAAGGAAAGGTAGTGGTTTCGATGGAGGTATATGGCGGGGAGAGGCGGGGATTGATGGCGGCCCGGGAGGGGGAACTGCGAAAGATTTGGGAATTTTTTTAAGGAAATTATTAACTTAATTTTAAGGCTTTATACCCACCGTTCAGATTGATCTGACGGCTACAATAGAAATGTGTACACATGGTATGTGTGTGTTAGTTTAGGGTTTAAGATTAGATATGACTTATTATATTAACATCCTACAAATTGTTGAATAAACATCACATACTTAATACACCTCACATTTACTTTTTTAATTAAAGGTTATCTTAATACACCCCACATACTTCCCTATAATACCCTCACACCCCACATTCTTAATATACACCTTACATTTTCTATATGCATCCCATATTTTCTATACACCTCACATTTCTCAAATCTTATAAAGCTTTTAGTTTGGACAAATAATGCTGACTAAAATTTTACAAAAGATGACGCCTAGGATTTAAAGCATATGTGAGTTGTTTTCAATTCCACCATTAAAACTCATGTCGTCTGTTTTTAATATTTGGTGGTAATTTTAGGTGTTTAATTCTTCATGTAATCCATGTGATCCCTAAAAGATGAATACGAAGATAAAAGCTTGAATAACACATCAAAAGCAAGATTAAATAATTATCGATGTCGTCAAAATCACTAAAACAATAAATCTTACCTCATGTGAAGCTTCCGAAACATCGATTTCGTGTTTCATTCGTTAAAAATAATTTTTCTCAATCAACATGTTTGTAGTTTCATAGGTTAGAGTTTTGTTCAACAATGGAGGGTTGGAGGGGCTTTAATAGTTGAAGAAGATAAATAATACGTTAAAAGTGATTTGGGGTGTATATATAATTTTTTTTTTTTAACCTCATAAGGTCAAAATTGTTATTGCATAGCAGGATAAATAAGTTATTTAATATTAAGTTTTAATGTGGGATGCATTCAACATTTTGTGGGGTGCTAGTATGAAAGGCCTTAGATATTTGTATGTAAGTATTTCGTTTATATTTTAAATTCCAAATTTCTTTACACTACAAAATATTTAAATTATGATCAATAATCTTAATTAAGCATTTTTTTTGGGTGTAGACTTCTATATCATAGAAGAATGACAAGTACCTTGTTAACATCTCTTAATAGCAACCAGATACGTCAATAGAGGAGCTGACACGTGATCCACAAGTGTCTCTACAATTGTTGATGGACGGGGATGATCAACGAAAAGGCAACGAATTTTACGGCTTAGAGAGGGTCAAATTCGAGACCTCGAGGGAACTTCTTCTTCATATAGCTCTCATTCTCCAAGCAGGACGTCTTTCAGACTGCAAAAGTTGGAGATGGAGGTGAGTCCTTCAAAGTCAGATGATGTGAAGATTAGGACGTAATTGTGCAAGACACCTCATTCATGGAACGGTTTTATTAAAGGGAGCTTTAATGAAAAGGGCTTGGGCCAACAAATATTTAACCAAAAACCATCCCAAAATGTTATTTAATCAAAATGGCTCAAAATTTAATAAAAAACCATCATCTGCTCACCCTTCTTTGGCTTAAGCGGTGCAAGCTCAGTACATCACTTGGGGTTTTTCAACTTCTCCAACAACGGCGACCCCAACAACAACATCTTTGGTGTTGAGTTTAATGTCTTCGAAAACCAAGAGTTCCAGGATCCTAATGACAACCATGTTGGTTTGGACATCAATTCCCTTACATCTAATGCTTCGAGCACCACTGGGTATTGGAGTGGCGGACTTGATCAAGATTTCAACGAGTTGAAGCTCAACAATGGAATTAACTATCAAGTGTGGATTGATTTTATGGGCTCGAGAATTAACGTGACCATGGCTCGTGCCGGTGTGGCAAAAACAACCAAATCGAATTCCTCCATTTCAAAAACAACCAAATCAAAGTTCAAATCAAAGTTGAAAAATGAAGCATTCATCGGAACAGAGCCGCCGAACACAAGTTCAAAGAAGTTTAATGGCAAAAACTGGTGAAAAAAGTGTCTGAAAAAAAAAAAACAAAACATAAAACTGTTTCTGGAGAACCCAAAACATAACATTGTTTCTGGAAAAAAAAAATCAGATACAATGTTTGTTTTGTCTAGCACAAATAAACACTGTATCTGGAAATAAAAGAACCAAAATCCAAAAACAGTGACTTAAATTTCAGAAACAGTAACTTAGATTCCAGAAACAATCTATGTTTTAACCTTTGACTGTTTATTTTCTTTCATGCATCAGTTGATTATATTTAAGAAACAAGGTGCTTAATTTGCTTTGAATCCAAATACAGTGAATTTCACTATTTCTTTTATTGCTTACATTTAAGAAACAATGTGTCTATTTCATTTGGATCCATAAACAATGACTTAGATTCAAGAAGTAAAGTAACTTAGGTTCTAGAAACAGTGACTTAGATTCTAGAAACAGTGTTACTTAAAATCCAGAGACAGTTTATTTTTACAGTCCAGAAACAGTGACCCGTCGTTATTATTGAATAGCATGCAGATCTCAAATTTATTTTCTGAAGAAACAAACGATGAACTCCACTGATGAAGAAAAATAAAAAAACAGTATCTCGAATACACTATGAATAATAACGACGATCACATTTCAACGAAATAATACAAAATATAGCATGATGATCTATATTTTTGTTTCAAAGAAAAAGAAGAAGGTCTGCAAAACAACGATGAACTCCATTAACAACGAAAATCTGGAACTCAACCTAAAAAAGTTAGGGGTAAAATCGACAAATCATAATTTATTATAGTTGGGCCATTTTTAGTTGGACTACTTTAATATGGGCCTTGTGCTAATCATTAAACAAAACTTATAACATGGTTTTTTTTTTATTAAAACTAAAACTTTTCAAGCCCTTTTCATTAGTTTTCCTTTTATTCAAATATTGATGTATATGTCCAGAGGGGACCGTCGATGCTGAAGTATAAGTAATTGTGCAGATTTCCTCTATAAAATTTCCTTTCTAAGTTTGTGTTCTTACTTTGTAATGGATGGTCAAGATTAGGACGTAGACAATCGTTAGATGTGAGCCATCTGTCACTTTCTAACAAGGAAAGGGATCCTCTCTGGATCCCTTCCACCAAATCCACTCAATCAATCAATTCGAGCCCTTGAAATTTAATCTAACTGCTACAAAGAGGGGGCCCTTTTAAAAGTTATAATAACTTCAGCCATTGAATCAAATTTCAAGGGTCCGGATTAGGTGATTAGGTGGATTTGATGGAAGGGATCCGAATAGGATCCCTTTCCTTCTAACAATACTTTTGTTTTTCAAGAGAGAGAGAAACTTATGTGCTGCTTATCATTGCATTTGTTGTTTAGGGCTAATTCAAGGACGGATTAAATAACTTTCGGCCTTCTAAGATGTTAATGTTGCCACTCATTAGTACGGTTTGGTAGTATTCATTTTTACTTACAAGTCAAAGGTTTTATGTTTGAATCTCGTGGATAGCCAATTCGATACCCAAGTACGCTGCCCATTGTCTAGCTTGGCCCAACTCTCATTTCCCTTAGCCTAAATATATCGTTGTACAAAAAAAAAGGGTTGATGTTAGGGTGAGTTCACTTTGTGACATATCAATCGCTTCGGTAGAAGTTGTAAAGAGTTGCAGGTTTGCTGTCACAGAATGCAAGTCCCGTCTATGTCCCTTTATCTAATTTTTCAACAAGTGTCCTTACACTTAACAAACTATTGACACTATTAACTCTTTCCCTCTTCTTTGTCTCTTCAGCTTTCTTTCTCTCGTCATTCTTCTAAAAAAATTCTACACCCTAAACAAAATCACTTTCTCCAACTTTTGTTATGGGAAGCAATCAAGAATCTATAAGTTTTTTTTCGTTATTTATACAATAGTTGATTTGATCATGTGAACTTGACATGAATAACCCATATATATAAGCGTACTAGGGTTAATATGTTAGTCTAATTTTTTATTTGTTTTTGTTAATATGTTAGTCTAATATTAGGGCTCAGATGTTAATCAGTTTAGGGTTAATATGTTGGATCCAAGGTTCTAAAAAACACTAGGCGCTAGTCGGGCGGCAGGCTAGCGCCTAGCGCCTAGGCGGGCGCCTAGGCAGGCACCTAGGTGGCCTAGGTGGATTTAGGTAAATTTCTTGTATATCTTGTAAATAAGTGCATATTGACACCTAAAAAAAAACTATACTTGTATGGATAATAAAATAATGATAAAATGCAAATTAGGTACACTATTTCCGTAAGCATTGGATGAACTTGTAGTTAATCCATCATATGCAAATTAGATACACCATTTCCATAAGTATACCACCATGAAACCAAAAAAGAAAAAAACACACAATTATAAAAAAAATATAAAAAAAAACCTCCTAGGACCGCCTAGGACTGCCTAGGGCCGCCTAGCCGCCTAGGACCACCTAGGGCTGCCTAGCCCACCTATCCCGCCTAGCCGCCTAGCCCCAACCCGATTTTTCAGCCCGATTTGCCCAAAAACGCCTCGGTTGCCAAGCGCCGCCTAGGGCGTTTTTTAGAACATTGGTTGGATCAAGAGCTCTGCAAGTTAAAAGAAGGCAGGCATGCCCTACAACATAAACCGGAGGAAATATTTGGAAAGAAAAAAAAAGGAGAGGGGGATGAACAAAAAATTAGCCATTAAATTGATGTATATTAATTAGTGAGAAAAATATTTATGAGAACCTTAAATATAAAAGAAGAGGAAAAAAATTATATATAAGACTTGTCACGTGGCGATTTTTGAGTGGATTGTAGTGCCACTCAGCAGAATCCAATGGCAAGCCAAGCCGCACACAAGTTTTTCTTGACAGTTAGGCGACTGCATCTTCACCCTGTACATAAATTGACCAGACAATTAGTTTAAAAAAAATACTTTTAAAAAAAAGTTAACAAAAAAATAATTTGATATTTAATTACAAATAGGATTTTTGACCAACCTTAACGCCATTACAATTTTGTGGATAAATATTTGTAGGAGGTGGTCGACCAAAGGGTTAAGGTTTTGCCCTACATATGGCAGCATCCTATTGACTAAGGTGTGTCATCCGTTGGTTGAATGAGGAGAGGATATTCCCAAGATATTATTAAGAGATAATATCATGGGATGATTATCGAAGCATTCATGATTGATTATGATAAGGATTCCTTACTTGATAGAGTTGATCTTCAATTGGGTTTATGGAATGTATTAAGATAGGATTTAGTAATTAATCCCATTTTAGAACATTTCGTGGCCATAACCTTTTTAGGGCTTCTCAAAAGATCTTAAGACTATTTTGTAAGAAAATCAAAGCCAAGTAAAGTCTCCAGGTTAAATTTACATGCCAAGAATCGCCTCAACTATGCAAAAATTCTAACCACTACTTGAAATTTCAAACATTCTCCGCATCACTGAGTGGATGAAGATGCACAAATCCGTTTTACTTGTAAAAGAACTTACACACGTAAGTAGCCGAGGACCAAGAGTGTCGTCCAAATGCTCTCCGACGGTCAAGTTAGTAAGAAAATATTTGAGACTCAATTAGTAGGTAAGAGATAATTGTATTGTCAGAGATGAACCCTAGAAGGGTGTATTTATACCAATCCAAATAAAGTACTTTTAGGATAAGAAATCCATTTTAAACCGGGAAAATCTCAAAGGATATCTAGTAGTAGAAATTTCACCCTCTTAGGAGTTACTTACGACACACGCAAATCCTTAGATTATAAGAATTCTAAGAATATAGGAAACTTGACTGATTTCTTACTGAACATGCTTTCGTTAGATTTCGCCCACTGCTCCAGTATAGGATAATGATGGCATCGCTGCTCCATCTGGGTAGCTTCGCTGCAGAAGTTATTGAGTCCATGACCGAACTTTTGAGATATTCGTGTTTCGATCCACCTTACTCCGGCTTTAAAAAACCATGGTCTCACAATTTCACCTGACTATGTGTTTCCTGTTCCCTTTTGACATTGCAGGGCCGGCCATGAGAATTTGGGGGCCCTAGGCCAGCCTTCGAGGTGGGGCCCTAAAGTTATCTGGCCTTCGACTTTTTGTACATTGATATGTATAAAAAAAAAAAGTCGCCAAATTGCATAAAAAGTCTATTTCTATGATAAATATCATTAAAATTAACGTCAAAATAAAAAAGATATACAAACTTTACTTAAATATTACACCTTTCACATTTTAGATGCAAATGTACTAAGTGTTTGCAGTCAAGAGTCTAAGATTAAGAGTGAAGAATAATAAAACTTGATGATCAAGAGAGTAAAGAATAATAAACTTGATTGATGAATATAATAAATTCAACAAGACAAATTGGTTCTCTTATGTTCTTTCTAAAATCAATATCACAATGAGGAATCAAATATTAGAATAATCTAGTTGAATAATAAATTATTGAAAAACAAAATTTAAATTCAAAATTTTAGTTACCTCAAATTACAATATTCAAGACTGTGGAGCTAAAAATAATCACAAGGCGACACGTGGATTTTTGGTAAAAAGGACAAAATTACCCTCGAGACGCACCGGGTCTCCTACACGCGAGCAGTGGAGAGTCATCCATCAACCAAATCAGGAGTACCCAAAATAGGTAACAAGTTCAAATTTGTCTCATCCATCCTCATTCCATAACCTTCAAAACCTTACATATAAATTGGATTAATTAGGCTAATTAATGGATTAATGCCTAATCAATCCATTAATCACCAAATTAATCACCATTTTCACACAAAATCCTCTAAGGGCCGGCCACCCCATTCCCTATATATGACCCTATTTCTTCTAAAAAGCTAAGTTTCACACTCTTGCAAAACTCCCAAAAACTCTCCAAACATTTTTCTCTCTAAATTCTAACTTTGACATCGGAGGTTCTTCAGCCAAAGCCCCCCCTCCCAATTCATCGTGGGCACGTGAGGCTCTTGGCCTTGACCAAATGTGTTGATTGTTTTGTAGGTGCAATTTTGTCAAAGAAGGAGAAGGCGAAAATTTACATCCACAAAGACCATGTGATAGTTGATTTAAACATTTAATAGAAATAAAAAACTGGAAAATTGAAAAAAAAAAAAAAGGATTGCAAAGGGAGTTCGGTTTTATAACTTTTCATGTTGAAGAAGAACCCAAAATTTGTATCTTTGGTTTTTAATGATTTGTTTTTGGAGGTTGCTTTCAAAAGCAAAAGGAAAAAATGCATTTGGAGGTTACTTACAAAAGAAAAAAGTTGCATTTGGAGGGCATGGTGGTTCGAATTGTCCGCCCCCAAAGAAAAAAAAGAGGACCAATCCCACTGCACTAACAACTCGTTTGCACTAGTTCTTAACATTTTATATATTTATATGTTATATACAGGATGTATAAAAAAATTTGGGGCCCTTGAAACTTGGGGGCCCTAGGCGATCGCCTTCCCCGGCTACCCTCAGGGCCGGCCCTGTGACAATGGATAGTTATCTGAAGATCATGTCTTTTGGAATAAGTCAGAATAGATATCGTTTCAATCTTTATGACGCATGGATATTCATCCTAGTGAATGTCGCAAGGCACTCGAGACACTCCGAATTCAGGCGATGATGCCATCGTCAATCATGGGAGTAAATTAAAATACGTGTCATTTTGATTTATTCCCACTCGGCTTACGGATGCCATTGTCAATCATTGCTCCAAATACCCAATCCTTGATCTTGACTGGATAAGTGCTGAGAAGGTTCAGAAAAACGTCCGCTTAGTTTGGACCGAGGAATCTTCGAAATCGAACAAGAAGAATGGGGATATCCAGCGGTGTGCCTCCTAAGTCAACTGTTGGAGTACCCCAAAAGAAGCAGATAACTGGAGGCGAAGGTTCTGGAGTTTTGTTAAGGGGGCTCAACATTAAGGAAGTAGAGGAAACTTCCTTGATTAGAGAAGGGAACTCCATTTATGCCCCGGTCAACCTCGCGAGATAGCGGACCAACAACCTTGTGCAGAAAATAATCGTTATTCTCTTTAGTTACCAACTCATCATCAAAGACGACGATAACATGAGTCACCTCAATATAGCCACGAGTCTTTTTCAGCAGCAACCCATTCCGCAATCGATTCATGGTGAAATCTCAAATCCTAAACCTTCTACCTCGGTTCCCTCACATCCCGTGGTCTGGAGTTTGATCATACCATCATTGGGCGAAACAGAATGGGCGATTTAGCCATCTCTGGTCATCAAGCATGCTCGGGATAGTGTCATACTTCTTGGTAATGCCATAATGCAAACTACGACCAGACTTTACTTCGCGTTATGGTTGCTCTAAGAGATTTCAAGGAGGTTTGCACATCCTTTGTGGATTTTCTCATGAAGTGCCATGAAAGTCAATATGCAGCAATCTCCTCCTTCATCTTTAGTTCTACTACTTAATTTTATGCACACTTGTCGCATTCCCTAATAATACACAACTTTTTGGGTGTATAATTAAGTGGGTGAGAGGAGTACTAAAGTGGTGGGCTGGATAATTTAGACTGAGTACTATTTAATATAATAAGGCACCAAACACCCAGCTCCGTATTATTAGTCTTATATTGTTTTTTCCTGCCGGCAGATATGGTTAGCCAGGTGCAATTTTCTGTTTAACTAGAAACCCATATACCCAAGGCAGGTATTGGTAGCCACCTCCCTCTCGGTTAATGCTTTCAAGGAGGCTATTTCTCCACTGGTATTCGGACATTGCCCTTCCTTTTATCTCAGAGAATACCACCTATTGGTTTCCTCCGTGTTAGGGCTTCGTGAAAATTAATGTGGATGCAAGTTGGATGGCAGGGGGGAGTATGGGGTTTGCGGGTGTGGTGGCGAGGGATGGCGATGGGAGGTTCTTGGCGGCATGCAAATATGGTGTCAAGGCGAATAGTGTAGCAATGACAGAGGCTTTGGCTATCCTGTATGGTTGTAAGTTGGGGATTAATAGGGGCTGGAATTTTGTAATCATTGAATTCGACTCCTACGAATCCATTTCTTAACTTTGGGATAGGTCAAAGTTGGGCAGTTGGGAAGCTTTTCCCATACTTATGAATTGCTATAGGTTGGGGAGATCCTTTCAAAATTGTCGCTAGTCTTAGGTTCCAAGATTGGCCAACTCGGTTGTGGACCTTTTGGCGTCGCAGCGTTGTAGAGAGGTATGTGATGTTATCTGGGTCGATAGGCCACCATCTTCCCTAGTGCATGTTTTGTGTAATGATGGCCTTCCTTGTCCCCCCTAGATGATTAGGTAGTGTGAGGAGGGACGCTTTTAGCATTAGATGCGGCGTTGTGGTTCCCTGTACCTCCTTACACTACTCTATCCCAGTAGTTTGTGTTGGCTGCTTGCCTCAGGGTAGGCCTTATGTAATACTATCTTTGCCCGGTTTATGTTATATCCCGTTCTCCAAAAAAAAAAAAAAAAAACTCAATTGACCTATTCACAGGGGAGAAAACCAAAGGATTTGAAGTAGCCCTAGGCATGGTACGATTTGGTGTGGGGATACTGAAATCGAATTACAATTTGGTAAGGTACGGTTCAGTATGCAAGGGTGCACCAAACTTGTACCAAACTTTTTGGTACCAGTTCAATTTGGGTACAAAATGGTACGGATTCGGTTTCTAAAAGATGCATACTAATTAGAACAAGACATGTGCATTGTAGCATTGTATACAAGGAAATTAAGAAATATAACACAAACCAAGAAAAGGAAAATAGCTAGGTGATGAATACACAGATTGCACAAATAACTAGGGCATGAGTGTATGATCATACTCGAGTTGAGTTCAATAACCGATGAAGATCACAGATGCGAGAGCAATGACATACTAACAAATGAGACTTTGAATTTCCGAATGAATAGGTTTGTTCTTGTTCTTTTCGAATCTTTAAAACAATAGAATGCCAGGTAAAAATGCTGCGAGTGTATTGAATATGATCAGTTTGATCCATGGGTGAAACACTAAGCTCACAATTAATGCTTACATCTCGGATAAGAACGAAGAAAGTGAGTACAAAGAAAGGAGGGATAAGAAATCACAATTTACAAATTTCAGCAAATACTCGGAGGGATAACCAGGCTTTACTGTGAGCATCGTATGCTTTTTGCTTCTGCAGACTGCAGATTTTCTAATGGATATGAGTTAACTAGAGTAAATCTTCTAACCGAAGACTAGTCCGAAAACAAAATAGTCTGCTCTTTTCACCTGACTCTCGAGGAATGTGTGCCTTTCAGATGGATATGAGTTAATAAAACATTTGTGGTTTTTTATTTTTTTAATTAAAGCGCTTTAAATTTCAATTAATGTGCTTCCACATTTATTCGTGTCATTTTTCTAATTTTCAATTCAATATTTTTGTATAAATGTTAAGAAAATAAAAGTTCTTGTTGAAAGTGGAATCTAGAGTACAAGGATTTCATGGCAAAAGAAAATAATTTTGAATTGTCTAACAATTGACTGAGAAACGTCCGTGAAAAAGAATTTCTATTTTTTCTTTGGGTATAATGTGTGTCCTTATTCCACTAATTAATTATTGAGGATTGATAGAATATGTTTTAGTATGAAAATTATCTTTTTTAGAGTTACACGTAAAATATCATTAGCTTTGTACGTACAAAAATTAGGATAACACAACGTACTAGTAGCATGGTATGTACCTAGGAAGGATTACATGACATACCAAAATTAATATTTGATAACATATTAAAACAAATACGTACGCAAATTAAAATTACACAACGTACCAATAATGCACCAAATTTGAATAAACATATCATTACTCATTATTATATGTGAATATAAATTTTGTTGTGCTTTTAGAATTTTAAAACCTTTTTATTTGAGTAACAAAAAATTCTTTTGAAGTGAAATTGTTATAATAAGATAATTTTTTTTTTTTTTTGAGTCGAGCGATATCGTTAGTAGGTTAGATGTTAAATTAGTCATCGACGGGATTCGAACCCACACCGTCATGCAAAAGCACAACACATTTCCACCACTGTGGTAAAGGGCCATTTGCCTTATAATAAGATTTATCAACTAGATTTTAGGAGTTTTGTAATAATAATTACACTTTGAATTAATTGGTAAATTAAATATTATGAAAAAAAAATTAATAAAAGAATGTTTGATCAAAAGTCTTAAAGCTACAAATATTTGATTTAAAAAAAATGAGGCATCTATATTAAAATGCCTTTTTGTAAATATACTTTTCGGTTGGAATTACAGTACAATACGGTTCTTCTATATAGCAATACTGTTAATCACACTATTAGGACATGAAGTTTATGTCAAGCCCCTAATGTGGACTCCAAAGTTCATATTATTAAGAGTAAATGACAAAAAACTACCCCAACTATTAGTGTCACGACACTTTCATATCTCATCTTTTAAAATTGACAATGTTATACCTCATCTTATGAATTTGTGCCAATGTTATACCTTCCGTTACTTGGCCGTGAAATTTTCAATTAAATGCTGACGTGACTTGATTCAGAGCCCACTTTCTATTAAAAAATTATTAAAAACTAAAAAAAATTTATTTAATATTTTTTAAATATTAAAATAATAAAGAAAAGTAAAATAAACAAATAAAAAAACCCTCATGTCAGTTCGTCCCTCCCCCTCTCTCTCTCTCCCCATATTCCTGCAACCCAGAAAGAAGAAGGAGGAAGAAGAAAAGGAAGAAGAGGAAAAAAAAAAAAAGCCCCAACCCAGTTCGTCCCCTCCAAAAAACAAACCCAGAAAGAAGAAGAAGGAGGAAGAAGAAGAAGAAGAGGAGGAAGAGGAAGAAGAAGAAAAGGAAAGAAAAAAAAACCCAAACCAAACCCAGTTCGTCCCCCCTCCCCTCACCACAAACCCAACCCCCTGCAACCCAAAAAGAAGGAGGAGGAGGAGGAGGAAGAAGAAGAAAAAAAAAAAAAAACTCCAACCCAACCCAGTTCGTCAAGAAAAAAAAACAAAGAAGGAAACCCAGTTCGTCCGTCCCCCCCCTCACCCACCCTCTTCCCTCCACACCCATTCCCCCATTTTCTCCGTGCCCATGTTCTCCACCTTCGGAATCAGCCTAGCGAAGGTTTCCCGATTCCACCTCAACGGGATCTGGGTTCTTTTTTTTTTGGGTTGCAGGTAGTGGGTGCGAAGGTGGGGAGGTTGGGTGCGGAGAGTGGGTGAGAAGTGGGGGGGGGGGGGGGGGAGGGGACGAACTAAGTGTTGTTGTTGTTTTTCTTTTTTTATTTTTATTTTTAACTTTTCTTTATTATTTTAATATTTAAAAAATATTAAATGATTTTTTTTAGTTTTTAATAAATTTTTAATAGAAAATGGATCCCGGATCAAGCCACGTTAGCATTTAACTGAGAAATTCATGCCAAGCTAACGGAAGGTATAACATTGGCACAAATTCGTAAGATGAGGTATGACATTTTCAATGTTAAAAGATGAGGTATGAAAGTGTCGTGACACCAATAGTTGAGGTAATTTTTTGTAATTAACCCTATTATTAATCATGGATATAATTTAGTACACTCCCTCTTAATTATATTCAATAGTCTACGCAGAGATTTCCGAATCACAAGGTAGTACACCACGTGTTACTATACAAATGGTGAAATATGTGTGTTAAAAAGTTAATAACTTAAGAAATAAAATGGGTAAATTACATTTTCATACCTTAGGTTTAGGGTCTATTTCAATTCCTTACAACATCTTCAAAACATTTCACTTTCATACCTTAAGTACTATTTTATTTCAAAATAATACCTCTGTTACATTTTCCATCCATTGATCCATTAAGTGCTGACGTGGCTGCCACATTTGTGTCACATGGCTGCCAAATGTGTGCCACGTGGCAAAAAAAATTAATTTTTTAATTTTTTTTTAAAAAACCTAAATATTCAACAAAAAAAAAAAACTTAAAAAACCCAGATCCCATCACCCCACTCCTTCCCCCCGCCTGTCGAAACCCCATCCCCTTCATCATTTTCCCCATCCGTCATCCCTCCCTGCAACCCAAATCCAAAACCACTTCCACCCATCCTCCACATCCTCCTCCGCACCCATCCTCCACCTCCTCCACACACCCATCTTCCCATATCCCCCCACCCGAGCCTAACCTGCAACCCAGAAAAGAAAAACAAAAAAAAAAAAAACCCCATCTTCATCTTCCGCGACCCCCTTCCTTGCAACCCACCCCTTTCTTCTCCCTCTTGTCTATCCTTAGCAAACCTAACTCCATCCAGACCACCACCAACTAAGCACTGAAAAATTCAAAATTTGAATACATACCTCGTGGTTTTGGGGGGGGGGGGGGGGGAATTTTCTGGTTTCGGTTTTGTGGAGTGGTAGTCTCTGGGTTCGGTTTTGTTAGGGGGGACTTTTCTGGGTTTGGGGGAAGGTCTGTACTGTGTGCAAATGTTTGGTTGCGGCAGGGGGGAAGGTTTGGGGTGTGGGGTTTTTTTAGTTTTCAGGTTTGTTTTTTTTTGTTGAAGATTTTGGTTTTTTAAAAAAAAATAATTAAAAAAATAATTTTTTGGCCACGTGGCACAAATGTGGCAGCCACGTCAGCACTTAACGGATCAATGGATGGAAAATGTAACGGATGTATTATTTTGAAATAAAATAGTACTTAAGGTATGAAAGTGAAATGTTTTGAAGATATTGTAAGGAATTGAAATAGACCCCAAACCTGAGGTATGAAAATGTAATTTAATCAAATAAAATTGTAATTTCGGATAATGACACATGTCGTAAAAGGATTGGTAAAAAATCTTATTTGAAATTAAATATAAATTTTTTTATTACTTTTTTCAAAAAATAATTTTTTTAAATTAATTGTCCGGTCAATTTATTTACGGGATGGAGATGCATCACCTAATTGTCAGGGCAATTATTGCTTTAGTGGGGTTGAGTTACTCTTATGGAAGTTAGGGAAATTGTTGCCTTAGTGGTGTACTATCCCGTGTTTCGATCATACTGAAAATTTTTTCCAACGCACCATCAATTTAGCAACAATTTCCTTAATATCCGTAAGAGTAACTCGACCCCGCTAAGGCAATAATTGCCCTGACAATTAGGCGATACATCTCCACCTAGATAAATTGACCGGACAATTAGTTTAAAAAAATTATTTTTTAAAAAAAGTAATAAAAAAACTTTTATATTTAATTTCAAATAGGATTTCTGACCAATCATTTTACGTCATGTGTCATTATCAGAAATTACAATTTTGTGGATAGATATTCGATAAGATTTCAATAAGATTTTCAACCAATCACGCTGCGCCACATGACATTATTTACAACTTCATCCTTTTTTATTCTCCATATAAACCTACATCCAACCTAAAGCTCACACACCAAATTCAAACTCTTTCTCCAAATCATTTTTCATAGTGTAAAAAATCTTGAGTTCTTACAATACTACAGTAGAACATAATTCCCTTCACACCGAAAAGACATCTTGCAGTGATTGCTCTTCAGGTATTATTCTAGTTTTTCTTAATCTCTTTTCATTCCGAGAAATCCTCTCTTTTTACTAAGTTATCTCCGTCGAATTACTTCCCAATAACCCAAAATTTTGAATTTGGCTTACCTTGCATTCAATTTGGATATCTTGACACTCCAAATTTTTCTTGTAATCTTGATGTTTCCTGTTCAGTATGTTCATTTTAACTGGAATATTTGTAGGTGGGGAAATAGTAACTTCCCTAACATAACATAAATGTAAGGGAGTTTGTTTACTTAGCAATTTCAGATGCTAGCAAGATTAGGTTAAAGTTTCAAATTCGTACCTTGTGTTTCAGAACTCTTTGTCAGCCGCTTTAAAACCGGACTCAAAGTACAATCAGTCCATGACATATAAAATGAGCAGATCTGATAAGAAGGATTCAGAACAACTTATTTCATATTTACCATATGCATATGTCGAATTTGGTACTTGCAACATTGTCGTTTATTTTTTGTTCTCACATTTTTGTAGCTTCGAAATCGCGTCTGACAACGATAGATATACTGTTTTATATATGATTGTTTGTGTATTTATTATTTGTAAATTGTGTTTCTAATTTTTTGTTTATCTAGTTTTTTTTTTTTTTTTTAAGATGGTGATGATTATACTAAAATTTGGAAGCTTGATGATTCTCTTTATATTACAATGTATGGAACCAAAGACCTTGTTAAATGATGATGAAGGTGATAGAAAAACACCTTTATCATTGACTTAAACTCAAAAGCATCCCCGAGTTTTATAATATCGTTCTATATGGGTACGTTATCTAAATAAACTAATTAATGAAAACAGACGGCCAAATTTTACTAATAATGAACTCGCTCAATAGGCACTGGAATACGACAAACAAGTAGGAATGTCCGTATAAGAATGTCTAATGGTGCATCATTATCATTTTTTACATTCACCCTATAGACAACAGGTTTCTGCACAACCGCAAAACGAATAAAAAATTGCATAGAAATAGAACAACCTAAGAGCAGCTCCAGCGGGAGCTCCTGCTCGAGGGACAGGCTCCGGAACAGGGCTTGATTGCCCGAGGGAGGAAGTCCAATGTTGGCTGGCGAGGGAGCACGAGCAGCCCCGAGCGCCAGGCCCGTCGATTCTCACCGGCCCGAGAGCTTGAGGTGGGTTTGACGTCAGCTGACGTCAGACGCCTATTTTAATGTTTTTTTCTTCTGTCAGGCACTCGTGGGTGAGGCCGAAAACGAGGAAATTGCAGTTGGGTGCGCAGAGGCGGGTGAGGGCGGAGGATGTGGAGGTGAGTTCTGGCGGGGACTTGTGGGGTGCTGACGAGGTGTTTGATGATGAAATGACGTAGTGAAGAAATGCGTCCAGGACGGCGGGCGGGAGGGGGAGTACAGAGGTGGGGTTGAGGGAAGAGGTGGTGAGGGTTTGGGGGATGGTGGTGCTGATGAGAGTGAGGGTGAACGCGAGGGTGAAGAAGGTGAAGAAGAAGAGGAGCCACATGCGGTGGTGCTGATGAGAGTGAGGGGGATGGTGGTCTTCATTTCAACAGAGAGAGTCAGATCCTGCTCTTTGTTTTGTCTTTTTTTAATTATCTTGGTATTATTTTATAAATAAATAAAATATTAATATTTTATTACCAATTGCCAAGGAGAATGGCTCCCACACTGGAGATGCAAAAGACAGTTACTATTTATTAAGAACAGTTACTGTTTATTCGATGGATTGAATAGTGAATTGCTTGAGGGATGACTTCCACGTGGAGTTACTCTAAGAAACTTTTTGGATTGTGTTGCATTTTTTTATTAAATAATTTTTAACAATTTTGATGTTCACACGTTCCTACTTGTTTTTTTTGTGTTTCATTCGGGCTTGATTTTCATTCGGTCCTGATGCGCCAGATGGAGCCCTCTCTCATCTCTCACTCTTCCTGTTTCTGTCCTTCTCAAACCCTAGCAGCCACAACTCCATCTTTGGAATAGCATCGGCTCCTGCTTCCTAAAACCAAAACCACACAAACTGGCCTACATTTCTGTAAATCGAGAGCTTCGGTGAGATGAAGGAGAGGAGCAGGGAGATGGGCTCGAGTCCGCCAACGGCGGAAGAGATCTTCAGGGATTACAGTGCTTGGAGAACCGACGCCGTCCACTTTTTAACTAACGGTACTCCAATCTCTCTCTCTTCTCCGTTTCTCTTTTAATTTCCTTTTTGTTTTGTTTGAATTTCTTTTTTGTGATTTTGGATTTACAAATGGATTTTGTGTTCAAATTTCCTTTTTGTGATTTTGGGGATTTTGTTTGTAGAGCGCTCATCGTCGTTGAAGATGCCTCTTCTCGAGTCTTCTGCTTCATTCCGTTTCTCTCATCCAAAAAATTAATCGCTGCTTCTCAAACTCTCTCTCTGTCTCGCACCGCCACACCTGGCGCCGCAGCCGCTCAAAGGCTGAGTCTCCAATGAACTCTACTTGCAGCACGCTCTTCCATTTGCTTCACGAACCCAGCTCCAGATCTCTTTCGCCAGTTTTCCAGGAAGCACAAATCGAGTTCCCTCTTCTTTTTCTTTGAGAAATAAAAAAACGCGAATCCCGTCCCAATTCGAAGAAAATTCCTCAGGTGGATTTGATTTCAGGGTAAGTCTCGAAGAAAATTCCTCAGGTGGATTTGATTTCAGGGTAAGTCCTCTCTCTCTTTAGAATTTTGTTTGGGATTCTCTCTTCCTCTCCCTCTTCCGCTCAATCTCAAAAAAAAAAAGGAATTTTGTTTGGTACTCTCTCCTCTCTAAAATCTCTCTGTTGTGTCTCTTCCATTATGTCAATTTGTATAATTTATTTTTTGATGTGAGATTTGGTGGGTTTGATTTGGGTTATGGTTTGAGATGTTATTTGGAAGATTTCATTTTTGAGTTGTATTCATGGTTTTTGCTTAAGATATCTTCATTTTTTTTTTCGTTGTATCTTGCTGTGTATGTGATATTTTCTACCATTTGCAGTATTATCCAAATTCATTACTGCATTTCAAGAGCTTGCGACTTATGACTTGGCTCCCAACTCCCAAGTGAGTCTTAGATAGCAAATCACCCTAATAACCTTTCTAACATACATTAAATGGTGAAATTAAGAAATGGTGGATCTAAATGGTGGCGTGGTACATTATGTAGAATCTTTTGAATTGAAGTTGGTTTTTTTTTTCCTTCCCTTTTTGTTGATTTAAATTGGGATTGGCAAGTGATTTGTTTTTCCAGATTAGGAGGAAAAGAGAAATCATGTCCGTTTCATTGTTTTGGAGCATTGCACATAAATACGATATACAATCAAATTAGGAAAAGATAAAGGTATATGCTTGATGACTAATTCGTTTATGGATTAGTAGTATTATTTGTGATGTAGATCATGGTTTTCAGGTCTTTTACAAATTTAGTGATTGTGCTTAAGGGTAGATGATGATGTAGGATGTAGATAGTTTTTAGAGAATGCTGGAGTTACATTCGTTGGAGTACATTCAAGTAGTTTTGTGTCCTTTTGAGGTATTTGGTATTCCTCATAGTTTCATTCTTGACCATATTCCTTCTCGAATCTTCATCGATAAAATGTTTCCTGAGCATCTTCTTTAAATGTGTCTATTATGTTTGATCCAGTTGTGACTTTCCCTACCTTTGTGTGCATGTACTGGTTTAAATTTATTTGCATTTTATTTGAAATGATTCGAATTGAATATTTATAACTAGAAGAAGTGATTTTTCTAACTGTGATAATTGTGCCTCATGTTTTGCTTAGGACTTTGATATTCTAATTTCTTCTTGATAATACATCGTTTTTGTAAGCGTATAGGGGTACTTATAATTCATCATTGTTTAACGATCGCATGCTTTACTGAATGTGAAAATGGTGACCACTGAAAGCTTTGACCCCTTAACAGGCCTATGAAACTAAAAGTATTTCATTGTGGTTAATTACTGATAGAAATTTAATTTGGGAAAAGAATATGCAAGTGGATTACTGATTTATGATGAATATGATTTTCAATTTGTTGGTGCTACAACAAAAACGTGTCCTTAACTCTGAGAGGAATCCTCCTTTGTGACTTTGGTTACCGATTTATGATGAATATGATTTTCTCAGCAGGACAATGTTAATTTCACCTGATTACTTCACATTTTCCAGGTCAATCTTTGATTTTGTGTTCCCGGAAGCTGCTGTCATCTGCAGCTCGCTTAGTTTGGCCACATGCTTTCATTGTAGCATGCTCTCTGTGACAAGTAAGCATTATAATTCCACATTGTGGATTGATATTAAGTTGGCTTATGGAATAATATAAGGTCGTGTCATGGTTGAACATTTCTACATTCTTTATAGCTAGGATTTTTTTTTTTTTTCTTTGTGATTTTTGACCTCTTGCTTTTCAGTTAAGTAGCCCAATTACTGTTGCAATTTTTTATGGCAGGTCACTAATAAATATTCGTACATTATTTTGATTAACCTATTTTTCTAGGAATATGGCTTTTATGAATTGTGGTTAGACATAGTATTTAAATTTGTTTTTTATTCTGTTGAAAATTGCAGGGCACAGTTAATAATTTCTCTATCATTATTCTTTTTGATAAATTAGTTTCTCTATCAAATTTGAAGTCTGAATATGGCAATAGAACCATATAATTATAATAGTTGGGACATTTTCTACAAATCTTTTTGTGACGTTTTTTAATGGGTATGTTGTTCCATTGCTTTCTTGCAGGTATATATTGGCTATTTGAGAATGTGAATGAAGACGCAAGGTCTTGATGATACTATATAGGTACAATGTCAGACTTTTAGTGTTTACAATCTGATACCTCATTGACCATGGGATTCCATTTTAGTCTATTTTTTCTTATTGCTTAGAAACCCGCTCTCTTTGTTGTAGATAGGCTTTTGATGTAAATTCAATAGAATATAGATACAAACTGAAAGATTCATTTTATCATGTGGATTCAGTTGCTTTGAATGTTTTCTGAATATTATAAATGGGTGCGTTAAATTGTGGTTACGATTTCAAGACCCGCAGCAGAGCGCGGGAATTTTTGCTAGTAAACCCTAAACATGCTCGGGTGAACTGGACAGAAGAATCGGCTGTTTCAATTCAGGTAACGCTCTCTTTTCTTCTTTCCAATTTCTTTTCATTTTGACTTCCTCAGCTGTATTGCAAAGCGACCCATAGTTTTGGTTATAAATTCTCTTGATTCTGTTTTATTTTTCCTCGCATTATATAGATATTGCGGAATGAAACAAATATGGATTGTTTTTGTTAGGAAGATTAAAGTTGTTAGAAGCATTTTTTAGTTATGATCCGTTTGTGTGGTATGCTGTAAAATTTGAAAGTGATGATTTTTCTTACTTATAAATACCAGCATACCTTGTTTGGTTTGTTCCTCTGAATCGGCCAGTGTTGCAGTATTTCTCAAGTGTTGCTCAATTATTTTTAATTTTTTGTTTTAAATAATTTATTTTTTGCAGATATTCTATTTGGGACCTGCAACATTGTTGCTATTATTGGTTCCCGCTGTTTTATAGCTTCTGAATCTCGTCTTATGAAGAAAGACAAATTGACCATTTGTAAGTTTTTTGTATAATTAATTGTTTATGTATTAGTTAATTGTATAATTAATTGTATTTTTATGTGCTTATTTTAATTCAATTTTTCTTTTTGAAGCGAGTGGTGACTATAACAAGATATGGAAACTTGACGACACTCTGTATCTTACCATGACTGGTAGCAAGTCGGTCATCGAAAAGATGAAAATCGATACTAAAATTATCATGATCGCTGTGAAAAACTGAAAAGCTTTCCTGTCTTTAAAGATGTTGCTCTGAATGGCTTCCAATACTTGTAGAAATTTGCTGGTGATAATAAACGTCCTGATTTCACTGAAGATCAGCTACGTTGTTGGGTGCTTAAGTATCAGAATGCTGCTTCGATTTTCTGTAGTTTCGTTGATCAGGTATGTTGTTTTTTTGTTATTTATGTTTTATTTGAATTCAAATTTTTATTGGTTTTGTTTTTGTGCTTTGAATTTTTATTGGTATTTATTTTTTTGCATAAACCTGTTATTTACAGGGTATGCGTCAAAAATGAAAACAATGCACTCGTAGACATTTCTACTCTTGCTGAGAACACTGGATTTGATTTTCTCGGTTCTAGCATTACACAAGCTAGGAAGTACTTGGTGGAAATTGAGTTTTTCAAAAGGTATTCTTTTTAATCCTTATATATTAAGGTATCAAACCTTAAATTTATGTGTGTGTGTGTTTTTTTTAATTCGAATATCTTAATGTCTGCTATGTGTATGTTGGTGACATATTTGTCCAATTTGCGGAGAACTACTTTGCCAGGGCAATAATGTCTTGTGCTCAATTTTTCTGGTGGTTTTTCAGTTAGCTTTTCACTGTGCTTTTGTTAATTTATATGTTTTATATAGATTTTGTTCGATGCTTGTTTTGTTTTGTTCAGTTAAATGTATTTCTGCTAGTGGGGAATGTTTTTCTTTCACATCCAATGTTGCTCTGTATGGAGATTTGGAGATGCACAAGGACAAGGTGTTGCTGTTGTTTCTATCAATTGAGTCAAGGGATGGAGCAGATGCTGTTTTAAAGTTAACTCATATGTTTAAGAAACGGTGAACTCTTGGCCTTCTTTCATCGGTTGGGTGTCTTTCGGAAAGCTTATGTTCATCGTATTGTATTTGCCAAGTCTGATGATGACATTAATTTGCTTGCGGACCATATGAAGGATCTATTCAATTCTAAAACAGGTAGGATTGGGCCGAAGTTTGCTGATTTGGGGAAGGTGAAGGAAATTTTCTCTAAGGTGAGGTGGGTGGGATGTTTTGGGTTTCCAGCCATTGAATACAAAGGTGTCAGGGCTCTTTCCTTTCCTGGTTTCGACGGTGTTCCCATCAAGGAACTGCTTTGTGGCAATCGTGTTGTTGGGTGGGTTTGATTCCTGAGTTACAAGTTCCACGGGATCTTTACTATGTTAATAGGAAATTGGGTATTGGGTTTAAATTAATAGGGAATTGGGTATTGTGCATATTGATTTAAACCTAATACCCAATTTCCTATTAACATAGTAAAGATCCTGTGGAACTTGTAACTCAGGAATCAAACCCACCCAACAACACCATTGCTACAAAGCAATTCCTTGATGGGAACACTGTCGGAACCAGGAAAGAGGCCTGACACCTAGACACCTTTGTATTCAATGGCTGGAAAGCCAAAATATCCCACTTGCCTCACCTTAGAGAAATTTTCCATCACCATCCTAAAATTAGCAAACTTCGGCCCAATCCTACCTGTTTTAGAATTGAATAGATCCTTCATATGGTCCGCAAGCGAATTAATGTCATCCTCAGACTTGGCAAATACAATACGATGAACACACGCTTTCCGAAAGACACCCAACCGATGAAAGAAGGCCAGAGTTCCCCATTTCTTAAACATAGGAGTTAACTGTAAAACAGCATCTGCTCCATCCTTGGACTCGATTGATACAAACATCAGCAACACCCTGTCCTTGTGCATCTCCATACGAGTCCAGTACAATTGAGCAACATTGGATGTACAAACATTCCCCACTAGCAAAAATACAATTTAACTGAACAAAATCTATATAAAACAGATAAATTAACAAAAACACAGTGAATAAACTAACTGAAAAATACCTTGAATGACTCCACCAGAAAAATTGAGCACTATTAACCTGGCAAAGAAGTTCTTCGCAAATTGGACAAAAATGTCACCAACAGGCACATTGCCATTTTTTTCAAACTCCGTGCACCTATAATACAGTAGACATTAAGATATTCGAATTTAAAAAAAAAATCATACATTAATATATAAGGATTAAAAAGGATACCTTCTGAAAAACTCAGTTTCCACCAAGTACTTCCTAGTGTAATGCTAGATTCGAGAAAATCAAATCCAACATTTTCAGCAAGAGTAGAAACATCTACGGGTGCATGTAGTACGCACCTAAACTCTGAACTTCTATTGTATTGCACAAGCCGTGACTTCCCTGTTCTCTGTCTCTTAACCAAACAAGTTTTTAAGTTTTTGTGATTTAGAAATAAAACTGTACTTCTTTTCTTTCTTATTTTTGTGATTTAGAAATAAACCTGTACTTCTTTTCTTAGTTTTTAAGTTTTCAAATACAAGCCCACTGAAACAAATTTGCATATATAACTAGGACATGAGTGCAACATCATACTGGTGATGAGAGTTCAATTACAGTTGAAGATCGAACCAGCGAGAGCAATGATATAGATGAAGAATTTAAAATTGGACGTGATTGCATTTGTACAACCCACTTTAAATAGATAATTTATCATTGTGAGAAGTTGAAATGACACAAAATATTCATTTACACCGTAATAAAATATGGGACTTTGAATTTCCCAATCTTCAAATGTAAGATTAGTCCCAAAACAACAAAGTTTGCCCTTTTACCTGTTCGCTCTCGAGGAATGTGGGCGTATGAAATGAATGGCAAAGTTAAACAGTGCTTTTTCGAACTACCAATATCACAGGCCAACCTTAAGCAGCACCCTGGTTCTTTTGAGGTTTGTACCATTTCCAATTTGCATACCTGCTTAACTTGCTAAAAGGTAGAGCATCATCTTCAGGGGATTCCGACTTTAAGATCGGTGAGCACAGTGGTCACCTTTTGCCTAATACTCAGGCGAAACGAGTAAATCATAACTGACGGGAAACAAATATTTTCTTAAGGGATGGTGCTACCTCGCTGTTTGATGAAAAGAGGCCACGCTCACTTTCAAGGCCAGCAATGCTGCAAGCCAAGAAAAGTTGAATGCTGCAAGCTTTGCATCTTTTCTTATTTTCCAAGAAGGATGATGTTTTTGTCTCTCCTTTTTGCAGAACCTAATAAACAAAAGCCATGAACCTGAATCCTCAGACCATGGTTCACAAAAGCTTCATCAGTAAACAAAATGTACTTAGAGCAATCCTCAACATATGAAAAATGTTTTATGAAACAACAGATGTTGTGGCATTAAACATCATGTGACCTAAACATAACTGAACAACTAGATATTTCAGTTGTCTGTTAGATCATTTCTCCTGGCCCTTACGCGTTATGTCTCCCGGAGAAACCAATTTAATTATCTTATGTAGCATGTAAGACATCTCGATTGGTGTTGAGCAAAAATTGTCATGAGGGCAAATGATTTACTCAACACAATTTCACTCCCGTTTATCTTTTTAAAGAGATTTTTATTATTTTGAGTTCGACCCATTCTAGACCTCACCTATGAGCCTATTAATTACAACCCTTTTTTGAGAAAGGGATTCCCTTTGATTCTAATATGAAAGAAATGAAATTTAAGGATTGGTGTGTTTATTTGATTTTGCGACTACACCTAGGTCCAGCCATAGATTGCCTACGTACCTTTTTGAGGGATCAAGTCACCCGTAGTTCTTTTGATTTGGGTTTGGGGTTTTTAGTTAGTAAATGACACTAAAATGAATTGGTGTTTGGTTTATTTAGATGAATTTGGCTGAATGAACTAGGGATTCGATTTGGTGTTTCGGTTTTGCGGTTGGGTCTACAATGTGAGACTAGGCTGCCTACGTATCCTTGACGGAATCAAAACCG
Source organism: Heteromeles arbutifolia (assembly GCA_024362995.1). Lineage (NCBI taxonomy): Eukaryota > Viridiplantae > Streptophyta > Magnoliopsida > Rosales > Rosaceae > Heteromeles > Heteromeles arbutifolia. Next base: position 37,568,706 of record JANCRC010000004.1, read on the forward strand.
GTGTAGTTCTAGATGTAGGTTTGTGCCATTTGGAATTTGGTGCTGTTTTGTGCCATTTGAATTTTGACACAGCTTCGTGCCATTGATTTTTGATGCGGCTTCGTGCCATTGAATTTTGATGCGGCTTCGTGCCACTTGGCCACGTGGAAAATTTGACCCATTAATTTTGACGTAACGTATTTCCTTCGAGCTTTGTGATTTGAGATGGTTCTCCTCTACGGAATTTGAAGTGGTTCGAAGCTGTCTCCATGCCCTTTTATTTTATTTTGGATTTCTCGGACATATTGTACCCCCGGCATGCCGTTTCGCTCTTGGCCCAAATTTGGTCTTCTGATTTTTGAGCGGATGATTCAAGGGAGGGCTTCCATCTTTTAAACCATCACCGTGATTGCTCCATTTCATGCAAACAATCTTGAGTATGCCCAGACACTTTTTCTTCCTCTTAAATTTTTGGGGCATCCGGTAGACTGGCACTTGTTGAAAGCAGAATTGTGGTGAGTGCTATCGGATTGCAATCAATCCGTAGCATAACCATTAACCAACAAACAAATATTTGATTTGCTGACTCATAAATCACGGCAAGGAGAGACAATTTGCGTCCCTCATGTTTTAGTTGGATTGTTTACTGTCCGTAGCTGTGAGGAGACGAAGCTAATTTTGAGCCTTCATCTGGATGAACTTGGCATCCAACAGCTGCATGAGTGTACCCCAAACACTTTGCGGATTTTAACACTTAGGAATTGAAATACGATTTTGAGAGCATTGGCCTCTGGTTCAAACCTTGTCAAAGCATGTTATTTTTCTCCACTGTGGACGTCAGAGAAAAGTACACGGCAGCTCTGTTATGGGACCTTTCTCCATCATGACGGCCTTTTCCACCAGAGAACACAAAGGCCTTTTTTTCCAACACGATCATCATCTGTCAACTGAACTGAAGGTCTTCCATTTTTGTTTTCTCGTGCGAGGCTCATGCATAAATAACTTGTACACGCTTTTGCAAGCTACTAGAATGTGATACATTTCACCTTGCATATAGATATATTATCTTTGTGATACATTTCAAACTACCAGAATAATCTTCAAGAATCAGCTGAAGTTCTGAAACTTTTCAGAATGGGGCAATTCTGAGGAGCAACCATTAGGTGAAAAGTATTACATAACTGCACGCCTTTTCAGTTTAAAGTTCGGAATTTTGATTGAGGTGTGATATCCACATATCCATTTTTACTTCTCACACACCCTTCTAAGTTTCAGCCGTTGGATCGGGTAAATTGAAGAAGATCAAAGGGTAGAAATTAACAAGAGGTGTGTGAGAAGTAAAAAAAGGTGTGTGGATAGCACACCCCTTTTGATTTATATTATGAATAACAATATTATGTCTTGTGATCATCTTCATTCATTTAGATACCTTTTAGAGAAAGCTAATGCTATTTTACTTCCAATTTGTGGCGTTCTGATCTTTCAAAAGCACAACAACACACATGCAACATTTCTTCAAAAGAGGCAAATTCAGGGAAACTATGAGCCAGTCTGATTTTGAGGTAAGTTTTAAAGCCAGCATACCTCCTGTTAGTTTCTCCTATCCTCACTTGAGCTCCATATGGAAATATTTTCTTAACGGTTCCTTCCAAAAGTGTTCCTTCCTTAAGGTTTAACAGTTCCTGTAACAGTATATAGCAAACCGATGTCAGTTTTGAAGAAAAATAAGATCATAAATTCTGAAAACAAAAAATGAGAGAACACTCGAAGCAACAAAAGAACATGAATAACTTAAGTGTCAATATCCTAACTGACCCAAGCTTCTTTCTCACTCAATACTAAGTCATTCTTAGCTTCGTCTATTCAAGTAATCTGCACGTGCATCCGGCAACCCACCTACACCATTAGGAAACATATGCAAGAAGCAGATTAACAAATAAAACTTATGAAACTATATTAGAAGGAAAAAGTTAAACTATGAAAAGGTGTTGGTGCCACATTAAGAGGCTGAGTGGGATGAGAATACCCGGCCTACCCTGCCCTGTTGCTGATTCCTAGTCTCAATACTTGTACAAATAGCTTCACCAGAAAGAAGATTTTCAAACTTCAATTTAAAAATCTTACTTAAGTTCAAACACATCACGGACACATTGATTAACTATAATATATGTTCAAAAGATGACAAAAAAATCGACAAATGTGTTATCTTGATGAAAATGAGAAAAACTTCCAAATGAAAATTCTTGATATTTGTAGAGATATAATTGCCTTATCCACACTCTTTAAGTATCCTCATTGCCTTGACTACACTTTAAGGATAAAGCACACTCTTATCATTATGAAACACTGGCTTTAAGAAAACAGTGTATAATGGATTGTGTCCAGTGTTTCAAGTGCTTCAAGTATACACAAGCAAGCATTGATGTTAATGATAACTCTGGCCGGTTGGACTATCAAAAGTACATAGAATTTCCAATTATTATTCTTATATTTTCATCTCTTAATAATACTGACATCTCAAAGAAATTGCTTCATTTGACGTTGATAGTGTCATAGAAAGAAGTAGTTCCAGTGGATACATGATATCAGTACTGATTGATGGCTTGGATGCATTAACACAAAGAAATACAAATCATACCGGAAATGTAGCTAAATGAACACTGCATGAAAATATACACACACACACACATTCCACAAAACTATCAACATACATTCTCTCTCAATTCAGTGAAGTTGTTCACTTTACTCATTAAGTAAGTTTTTGGAAGGAAAGCTCGGAGACCCTAATGAACCAAATTGCGAAATGTTAGTTTGGAAACAAATACACCTTCACAATTTCACACACAAGACAAAGACACAAACCTCAATTCTTGTAAGAAGGCCTCCAGTATTCCATTCTGTAATTCTAACTTCAGTAGGTTCATTGAGTTGTTTTATCTGTACATCATGTCGAAAAGCTTTAGGAAAAATTTGGAATACATTCTCACCCAACATCACCAGTCAGAGTGTCATGAGCTAAATGCTACAGTCAACGTAGTAGTTGCGAAGAGAAAATAAAGTATCATGAAGTCATGATAATAAAATACTTCAGAGTTCCGAATGAACAAATAAATATGGTCTAAAAAATAACCGCGAAGGCAATATAATCCGAAAATGCACACTAAGTCATGCAGCAAGCACAAGGATTCACCATAAAAATTACCAATGTCATATCCAATGAATAGAAAAGAAACAAAACAAAGTGAGATAAGAACCTGCCTCACTCGATGCCAAGCAATTCGCCTGAAGAGCGTCTAGTTGAAAGCAAAGGCCTACCACTGAGCATTCTTCCAAGGACCTCAGCAAACAAAACAGTGCCGGTTTCAACAACTTGCCCTTGCGGCACAGGTCCCCCCATCACAGCTTCATTTTTCACAATCCCCATCTTCCCTCTCACCATAAACTCTTCGGCGTCATAATTCGTATCACATAACAAGTAATCCATCTCTTTGTCATACAAGGCAGCACCTCCTTAGTCCTTAGTCAGCATTACCCAACAAGTCTGCCCCCACATTCACGTCGAGTGTATTCTCATTACCTGAAACAACAACTTCAACGACAAAATCACCCGGTTTCGGTTCGTAATACTCCACATTAACCTTCTCAGCTCCCTCATTTTCACCATCCAATTCACTTTCTTCCTCAAAAACTCCCACCTCACCTCCCTTCTCTTCCACTCCATCTCCATCCCCACTATCTCTCGGAGCGAAAAACTTCAAAAAAGGCGCCAATGCCTATTCTTTATCGACCTTTTCGGAGTCTTCATCCGGTTTTTTGGGTTCTTTATCCACTTCTGAAGCAGACCCATTACTCATAGGTACAGGGGAAGGCTTAACAAGCAGCTCAAACTCTTCATTCTCTTCAATCCCATCCCCTTCAAACTTGTTACCCAAATGGATACTTGGAAAAACATCATACACCTCACTCGTAGAGCAAAACGTAACCCGGGTTCTTCCCCAAACGGGAAAATTCCTACAAATTTTCAGACTTTTCGACAACCGTGGAAAACGAGCTATAACTTGGAGGTTTGGCAAACGCTGAGGTCTGTGAGTTGAAATTGTCAATTTGAAGTGACCAGCCGGGGAAGGAGAAAGACTTACAGGGGTCGACGAAGAGTAGCATATCTGTTTTCGTCATCTTGGGCACCTCATGAGATTCAGCTAGAATTTTGCGTTCTAATCGGTTTACTGTGCAAGGCAACGTTTTAGAATTCTTTCTTCTCGACATTCCGTGACCATAACGTTTTTTGGGCTTCCACAAACATCTTTTAAGACTATTTTATAAGAAAATCAAAGTCAAGTAAAGTCCCTACGTTAGATTTACAAATTATTAATTATTAATATCTAAACCACATATTTAAAATAGATATTAATAAAATTCTTTCAACCAAAAACCAATAGAATTACAATTATAACTTTTAATATATAACTGAAAAAAAAAATATTAGAAAAGAAAAAAATGTGGGCATTAACACAAACAACTTTTTACTATTTTTTTTTTTTGGGAAAGGATGACACACCCCGACCCGGAAAGTCCACTTGGACTCTGAATCGAGCTGTGCTGGCCGACACCTGGAAGGTGACGAAGACATAAAATGTGATAATGTGTGAATTGTGAATAAATTTAAACCCAAAAGTGTCTAAATACCAGAGTGCGCTGTGAGCAACCCCTTTCACACGCGATGTCAGAGCATAAGTAAAGTACAGTACTGTGGGTAAGAATCATACCCTCAGAGATAGCCACCAATACTAAGATTCGCCCCTGATCCTCGTCGATACGAACTCAGCAGCTAAAACCTGGAGGGGCACAAAACAGAGAGTATGAGTGAGCAACAAAACCAAGCATATATATCCAAACCATACTCAAGACTGACCAAAACCACGGGTATGCCATGTCCATCATCTCTGCAATGCATTAACAAGTAGGCCAAATGAACTTAATTAATATAGAATGATATATCAGCCGAGTCACCTTTAGTAACCCGTACGACCATACTCATATCTCATCAATCATAGCTAGCACATAAGTCGAAGTCACCTCTAGTGACCTGTACGACTGTACTCATATCTCATCAATCATTGCTAGCATATAGATTGGAATCACCTCTAGTGACCTGTACGACTGTATTCATATCTCATCAATCATGGCTAGCACATAAGTCGAAGTCACCTCTAGTGACCTTTACGACTGTACTCATATCTCATCAATCATTGCTAGCATATAGATCGGAGTCACCTCTAGTGACCAGTACGACTGTACTCATATCTCATCAATCATGGTTAACACATAAGTCGAAGTCACCTCTAGTGACATGTACGACTGTACTCATATCTCATCAATCATTGCTAGCATATAGATTGGAGTCACCTCTAGTGACCTGTACGACTTATCCATAACTCATCAAATATCCCTGCACACGAGTCGGAACCACCTCTAGTGGTCTGTACGACAGGACTGTGTGTAAATAAGTACGCTCAAGTGCTACAATCACGTGAAGACTATGCAAATAATCGTGGGTCATCTACGAGTCGGAACCACCTATAGTGGTCTGTACGACAGGCCTGTGCACCTACCTTGAATCCAAGGTGAGCGTAAAGTGCGGGAGGTGAACATCACGTGAATGACTGTGCCCTGGCCACGGGCGAGAGCACTAACACCGGGGTGCAGGATTATGAGCTCTAAATGCATCTAATACCGCATGTACGACTCATAGGCAACCTATACGACAGTGTCGGAGTTGCCTAAAACATAAATGTAGTGATGCCATAACTCCATCATTTCAACTAACACCATATACTCACCTGAACTTACTTGTGTGTCCTGCGTTCACCTTTGCACTTCAGGGTGTTCACAATAATTATGTGCAAGTAATATACATATGGGTATACCAAGATGTAAATCTGAAATTCAACCATATCATAATATTTCCAAATACATAAACATATATACAAATGGCATAAGATGCATAAGCTGCAACGTCCCACTCTCGAACTATTTACCTTTAGAAATAATTATCGGTGATAAGCCCAAATAGACACTAGTTAAATTAACTATCAATGCTTACATTTCCTTCCTTCAATTTCTTTATTTTTTACACCTTGATGTATGACCAACATTTAACTACCAAAACTTACGGTTAAATCTCACATTTTCTACCAATCTCCTTCATACTACTCAATTCCCCAAACAAAGCTATTGTCTCACTTATTTAGTCTCATTTATTGTATGGCTGCATCTAACGTCTCGTCAGACTGCCTACGTACCCTAAACAGGGATCAAGCCATTCGTAGTTCATAATAATTAATTGTAGATAACATGCATAAATCAATTTAGAAGCGTTTGTGGAACTATCAATTATGCCTATGATAAAAGAAAAGACCCACTCACCTAGAGTCCACGCTATGATTCTCTAGCAGGCGCATCGAGGCATCCCAAATGATTGGCGCCTAGAACAATTATTGAATCACATCTCAGATTTCTTATCAATATCAATAGAATACGTAATTCGCATAAAACACATCCTCGAGGACATTCTAAAATAGTTTGAGACCCATTGACCATAAGTCAACTGTCGATCAAAGATCGACGGTAGGGTCTACAACCCTGTATAACTCGATCCGGAATAACCGCATATCCGATTTCCAATCCGCTACTTCCAAGGATCCACATTATACTTTTAGAATAACATGCTAAAATTTCATTACGATCCAACAGTCGGATCTCCGCCAATTGCCCAAAACCAAGTAGTGGTTAACATTTATTTTATAAACTTACAAACCCAATTCGGGAAGATCCATATGTCGGATTCCCGATCCATAAGTTTCTATGGTCCTCAAATATTACGTATTATAATGTACTAAATTTTGGTGACGATCCAACGGTCGGATCGTCGATTCATACTTTTACCCATTAACATAGTGTAGAGAATTCAGGTTCCAACCATCAACCTATATCATACAATTATCAAGACTGAACTCAAAGTATCTAATCTAGCCTAAGAATGACATCAACGACCCCCTAGCCACGTGCCGCCGCTTGTGGCGGTTGGCCGCCTCGACTCGCCGGAAAATCCAACTATTTCCAAAAATTACCAAAATTTACAGGAATGAAGATCTCAACGAGTAGAGTAAACTTTATACCTGTGGCCAAGTCTAATTTGGCCGGGAAAAGCTCCAATTTTTCTCAAACCCGTCGGAACCCTAGAATTGGGTGTGATTCAATTCAACCCCATACAAGCTCCGATGCCTCCACCACTGCCTGGGCTTTGTTCCTGGGATTGAGGAGAGTCCTTTGGTGGTGGTGGTTGACGGAGTTAGCTTCACGATCATAAGATTTCCGCCGTGCACCCTGGAACCCACGGGTTCTATTTTTCTCGATATAAAGGCAATATCTAGTGAAATTTGATTGGAAATGGAAGATGGGAAGTCATGGAAGGTTTCTCAGGTGGTAAATCGGTGTAAAACCATCGGAACCCATTGAGTTCCACTGCTCCGAGGGTCGGGTCGCAAGGATCCGGTGAGGGATCCATGATCCCATGCATCTCACTCTCTCATTTCCCCCTCCTTTCTCCCTCTCTGATTGGGTCATCCTCTCCTTCTCTCTTCTCCCGATTCGTTGCACTTTCTCTCCTGGTCCCTCCTGTTCTCTTCCTCTCCTTCTTCGATTGGGCAGTTCTACCCAATCCCTCTTTCTCTGCTTCATCCTTCTTCTTCTCACAAACTAACCTTAATTCATATAATAATAATACTTATAATAATACTTATGAATATATATAGAATAATAAATAGAAATCCTTAGAAACATACGTTTCAGATTTGTAGCTTTATAAAACTTTAACCCTAGCTCCAATTTCACTTCATCTTGCGTCTATGCGTTCGTATCATCGGGTACTGCACAAATACGCTGAAAGCATAAGTCTTCTGTTTCCCTAGACGATGGTCAATGGAAGTCAAAGTCCTCGCCTCCAAGGCATTTTTGTCAATTCATGCTTTTAAAATTTATCAAATTGTAAAATTTGGGACGGGTTTTCACAAAGGATACTCGACATATTCTTTTCTTAGGGATCCCGTGATTACGACCGTTCATCGTATATCGTGCGGTCACAAATCATTTCAAAATTTAAAATTAAATAATAAATAGTATCTAACGAAAACTGATCCCACGATGTACGATGAACGGTCACGATCACGGGATCCCTATCCTTTGCCTTTTTTCTGAACCTCATACCGGATCCTTTTCCTTTTTTCTGAACCTCATAACCTGATGACCATGTCACTCAATCGTTATCCTCTAAACTCACACATCCTCTCTCTATATTTAACTGCCAACCCTGTTAAAAGCAAATAACTCCTCCCTTAAAATACTAAAAAATAATATTTGAGAAAAATTATAATTATAATTCTCATACAGAGAGCGTGTGACCTTTGCTAGTTAATATTAATAGAACTTTGGTTTTCAACCAAAACTCCATAAAATTACCATTTTACCTCTCTAATTAAAACTGGACATAAATAAAAAGTACGGGAAATTTAGTAATAAATTTTTTGTTGTTTTTTTATTAAAACATTACCCACATATGATTTTAACATCTCTAAATAGTAAAGACTAAAAAATAAAAAATTAACCTCTCTCCCACCCCCACGTTGTGTCTCACTCTCTTCCTCTCGCCTTCCATTTTAAAAACAAAAATAACAATATTGTGTGTGGATATATGTTAGTATATAAAGTCAGAAGGCAAAAAATGTGAAATGTTCATTATTCTAAAAATATCCCTCCTTAATTAAGATTAATTAAAATTTAAAACTAAATTTTAACTTAAAAAACAATCTACTAACAGAATAAAACTACACATGCAGTGGACAATTTTGTCCTTTAATTTTTAAAATAAAAATATAAAAAATATTTAAAACAAAAATAAAAGGAATAAAATTACAAGTAAAAGATAACATGTAAAAGAGTAAATTACCACAAGCATGAGCATGTGGTTAGAGGCGTATATATAAATGGAGCACTCTAAAATGGTGAAATATTTAAAGTACCATAAATTGCACCTCAAGGATTTTAAAATTACAATTGAACTAAAACAAGTTAAAATATTCAACAAGCCACTTAGTACTACGATCTAGTAGTATTCCTCTTTACTTGTAAGTGAGAGGTCTTAGGTTTGGATACTTGCCAAAGACGAATTTGAACCACATTATTGCTATATCATTCATTGTGAGAGCTAAACCTACCATTTTTCTCTTAGTGTAGACAATATCATGTTTAAAAAAAAAAAACATTATTCAACAAAGATTAATTTTGAATGAATTTAAAATTCAAAACCTTTTGAATGAATTTAAACTTTAGAAAAAATAACAAAACCCGCACTAACGTGGGGTTTATGTTTAACTTCTAATTTATGTTCAAATAAATTTTTTAATAAAAAATATATAAATTTAAAAAAATGGATTTTTTTTTTTTTTTTTTTTGTAAAAAACCATAAAAACCTTAATTTACCATACAAGAGGCTAGTATGTACAAAAACTTGACAAGCGTCCTTCTTTCTAAAATGAGATGTAGTTGTTAATTGTGAAAGACCGTTTTAAGCCAAAATTTCTTTATAAATACGGTATTGTATTAACTAAAGCTTTCATACTACTCAGCTGTATCGATATTAAGAGATTGATTGAATAGATGATCTATAAACCTCATGTTCCCTTCATTTCTGTATATTTGCAGTTGCTTTTTCATATAAATCTTCTCTTGCAAAGAAATTCAAAGGGCTCTAATTGTATTCATGAACTCTACCCTATAACCTGCTATCCAACAATTCCCTGTACTAAATCTTCAAATCCTTCGCATAAATAACATGGAGCACTTTGGCCGTTGCCTAGGGATAAACCTGCTATCCAACTATTCCCACATGATGGGTGACCAAAATGAAAAATGCTAGGAAGATCAATTTTTTTGAACAAATTTTTTTAGACCAAATGATGTATTTCCTCTCACTTAATAACGAAGAAAAATACCATTAAACTTTATAACTAAATGACCACATCCTTCCACTTCGCACAGTTATATAATGGTAACAACTTTAGAACTAAATGCTCCACGCACAGTACGAACAAACTAAGGACACACAGTACGACCAATCTAAGGCCGCTAGAGGCTAGTACAACCCACAAAGTTTTCATCATATATATATACACAGACTGATTAAGGGGAGGGATCCCATTTTTCTCAAAAAATGAGGACACGCTCACCACCGTTGGATTTAACTTTAATGAAATTGTATGGTTGAGATTAAACCACAGGCCACACAATCTCAACCACACAATTTCATAAAAGACAATCTAACGGTGGGAAGTGTGATCCCCATTTTTTGAAAAAATAGGGATCCCTCCCCTTAAGCAATTTGTATATATATATACACACACACACACATATGCTCCTCCTCTCTCCTCTCTGGATCTCTTCCACCAAATTCACCTAATCAATCAATCCAAACCCCCTTATCCAACGGCTACAAACAGGGGACCCTTTAAAAATTATAATAACTTTAACCGTTAGATCAAATTTCAAGAGCCCGGATTAGGAGATTTGGAGGATTTGGTGGAAGGGATCCGGAGAGATCCCTTTCTCTCCTCTCTAGGTGGTGGAGAAGGAGGAGGGGGAGATGCCAGTGCCAGCAGTTTCCTCTTGTACAAGTTATACACCAGGCTTGACCATAGCTCTTCGTGCGACTATTTCACCAGGGTGGGCTACTTCTGGGTCCTCCTGACAACACCAACAGACTATTTCAGCATAAGGGCTGACAAGTTCGTTGGATGGGACAAAATACGTCAAGGGGCAGGTTGCAACAGTGTGGTCATCCTTCCAACAAATTATACAGGTACCATACTTCTCTGATTCGGAACCATCTGTGACAAAACCCAAAAAGAATAAGAAATAAATACCGCTGACCACACAACGTACGTTGAACGAGTAATCGCTTTCATTTTAATCCAGAAATGCATTGAAAGACAGTAAACCAACCGACAACATAAACAGAAACATATAAATTAACAGATAGATGAAATGACATGTCAATGATCGCTCCCATCAACAAATTACTAGTTATTTATATATATGTATATAATCCTTTGTGGGTTATGCATCGCAATCATTCATGCACCAAATGAAAAGACTTGAGCAACAAGTTATGTAACTTGAAAAACTTTGGCACAATATTTCCTCAAACCAGTAGCAATAAATCATCAGACCTCTCAACCTCTAGTTATATGAAAGCACTAAAGACCTAGAGGAAATAACATGCACGAAGGAGCATATCAAGGCTCACACGGTAATACTAGGAGCAAAAGGATAAATTTCACAAAACTTTCGGCAACCGATTGATTCCGACATGAAAAAAAAAACACAATGGGTAAGCTAGAAAGAACGCATAATTAGGTAAGCCCGACATACCAACTCATTCATGCACCAAACAAAAAGACTTGAGTAACCAAGTTATGTAACTTAAACTTTGGCACAATATTTCCTCAAACCAGTAGCAATAAATTGTCGAACCTCTCAACCTCTAGTATGAAAACACAAAAGACCTAGAGGATACAACATGCACAAAGGAGCATCTCAAGGCTCACACAGTAATACAAGGAGCAGAATGATGAATTTCACAAAACTTTCGGCAACCAATTGATTCTGACATGGAAAAAAACACAATGGGTAAGCTAGAAAGAACGCATAATTAGGTAAGCCCGACATACCGACTCATTCATGCACCAAACAAAAAGACTTGAGTAACCAAGTCATGTAACTTGAAAAACTTTGGCACAATATTTCTCAAACCAGTAGCAATAAATCCTCCCAACCTCTAGTTATATGAAAACACAAAAGACCTAGAGGATATAACATACACAAAGAGCATCTCAAGGCTCACACAGTAATAGTAGGAGCAGAAGGATAAATTTCACAAAACTTTCGGCAACCAATGGATTCCGACATGAAAAAAACACAATGGGCAAGCTAGGAAGAACGCATAACTAGGTAGGCCAGACATACCGACTCATTCCGCCGATTGTTGTATTGTAATTTATATTGAAAACACAAAAGTAAGGCAGTACTTGAAACTAATTAGCAGTGATGGTGAAGTAATTGACCATTCTTCTATGAACAATCCAATTCAATTAAAGTTTAATTTGTGTAACTATTTTCAAATCTAAGAAAAATTGCTATATCAAACGAAATTCTATTACATACACCAAAAAGCAAATAAACACAAGTTTCGAACTCAGGAATTGAAGTACGAAATTAAATTTCTAGCCGAAAAAGAAATTAAGCATACCAGAATCCGACCAATATTTTTCGTCAGGATCGTCCGCCTCTGGTCCTTGTTCCCCAGCCGCCTCTGGTCCTTGTGCCTCTGCCGCCTTCGATCCTTGTGCCTCTGGCGCCTCCGATTCTTCTGCCTCTGCAAGCCGTGGTTGTTTGGTAGGCCGCATCGGTTCGTGATCGGGACGGATCCGGACGGATTCTGGTGTCTGGGGCGGCATGGGTGTGTCTCTGTGAATTGGAGAGAGAGATCGGGAAATCTAGGGTTTGCTCTTGTGGTGAGAGTGAGAGAGGTAGCGTACCAAACGCGAGAGATACCAACTTTTACCCTTTGTCCAAATTTATCTCTACTATTAAATAATACAAGGGGAAAACAAAAATAGTAAACATCCAAAAAACGGCAAGGAAAACTAATTTTTAAGGAATGTGGTTCTACCTTATCTTATTTTTAGATTATTATAAATTATAAAGGAAATTTGAAAAGTCATATAAACTTGTTCATATTTTTTTAATTTGTCATATAAATTAAGAGCTCGTTTGGATGTGATCTTTAAATAGCTGAAAGCGTTTTTGGTGAAAATATTTTTAAAAGCAATCTTTAGTAAAAATACAAGTAAATATAAGAAAAACACTTAAAGTGCTTCTTGGAAGAAGCACATAATTGATGCCTTTTGCAAAAAACACTTGAAGAGTTTTTAGAATCCAAAAACATTTTCTCTAAAAGCGCTTTCAGTCATTTTAAAAGCACATCCAAACGAGCCCTAAAATTTTAAGCCATTTGTCATACCAACTTTATTAGTTTGTCATCTCACCCTAATTCTGTTAAATTTTTCATCCAATATCAGTCATGTGCCTCGCACATGATTGTGTTTAGGGTTATTTAGGTCATTTTAACATCTTTTCACAAGTTTTTACTTTTCTTTAGTACAAACACTTAATTATTTTTTTTACTTTTTTTTAGCCCATATGCATTTACAACTTCATTTGTGGCACAAAACGTCAATCTAAAGAAAAACTAAAAATTGTACTCAAAAAAGGGGTTGATGTTAGGGTGAGTCATCAATCGTTTTGGTGGAAAAATACTTAAAAGGCTTAAAAATTCGAGTATAGCGTTTTAGGTTAAAGTTTCAGATTCGTGTACTTTGTGTTTCCACAACTTTGTTAGCCGCTTTAAAACTAGACCCAAAGTAGCAGAGATTTTTCAGTGTGATCGGTACACTGGATGATATATCACGTGTCACTATATAAATGGTGGGGTATGTGTATTAAAAAGTTAATAACTTAAAAAATAAAATTTCCTACCACTTATATAAAAGCACGTGGTATGCCGTCATAATAAAAAATTTCTTCCAAAGTAAAACTATTACGTTCCATCCACCATTTCCATGTCGTTTAGGCTCAATTCATATGCAAGTCAGGAAGGGTTTGTCAGAGAATAGTAAGTCCATCTCATATGCATCGCTAGATATGAAATGAGGAGATCTGATCTGAAGGATTCAGATTTATTTCATATTTACCGGATGCATATATGTTCCAAAGTTTTTCCAATTTTATCATGTCTCAGAAGGCGTAAATCTGTTTTTGTTAATTTTTTTTGTTCTTGTTTAATTTAATTTTTTTTTTCCGTTCAATTTTGAATTACGAATTTGGTTGATTTACTTGTGCGTGTTTTTTTCTATTTTTTCCTTTAATTCTTGTGTTTGTAATTTGTATTGGTTTGTTTTGTTTTCTTGAATCTTACCCCTTCTATTAACAAATTCTAATTGATTTCTTTTTAAGTTACAAAAATTCTAATTTTCTTTTGTTTGCGTTTGTTTTATTTCTGTAGTTTGATATTTTTTTCAGTCTTGGAAATTTGGTTGATACACGAAATCCAATTGCTGAAACGATGATTGTTTTGGATTGTGTCTCAATTTTTTTTATTAATTAATTTTTAACAATTTTGAGGTTCACACATTCCTACTTGGCTTTTTTTTTTTTTTTTTGGGTGTTTCATTCGGGCTTGATTTTCATTTGGTCCGGATGCGCCAGATGGAGGCCCAATTGCAAATCTGGCCCATGTGCCCATGTTCCTCTAAGCCTGTGGCAAAGCTAAGAATTGTCGAAAGGAGCCAAATTTAAAAGGGCAAAAAGTTCTAAAAAAAAATTTAGGAATCAAATCATTTTAGATAATAGACAATATAAATGTCGTTGATAATTTAAAGCCCATCGTAGTTTATCATTTACACACTACACGTAATTGCCTACAAATCCATTGACATACTAAAATCCATTGCCAAACTGTAGAATAGAACACCGTAATTAAGCTAGATTTCTAACTTCCCTGGACATAATATTGCTCTTAACATAAACAAAGGATTTTAATCAATATGACATGCTAATATTAAATCTGCATTTTATGTAACCATCGAAGTCATAGCATTCGGGAAGTGGGCTATAAATGTTTTGACTACTCTAATGAATTTTTAGTATAAAGAAGCGTAACAAAGTGTGTATTGCGACTTTTGAGCTGAAAACTGCCATTGATGGGTAACAAATGGCATATAAGATGAAGCGTAGGAGAAGAACATGCAACCAAATATCTAAAAGACGCTAGGCGCTAGTTGAGCGGCGGGTTAGGGTCTAGTGCCTAGGCGGTTAGGCGGGGTCTAAACAGACGCCTAGGCGGACTAGGTGAATTTAATTAAATCTATTATATTTCGTGTAAATAAGTGTATGTTTATGCTTAAAATATATATGATTTCATCATAAACTACAAAATAGAATGACATATCTATTACGAGCTATTGGAACATAATGAAAACATGGGAACAAGCATATAATGTATGTTTATTTAAGTATTCAACAACTCTGTTACAATTTATTGAAAAAATAAAATGTAAAATGAAAGTTATCTATTTTCTGTCTAAGTGAGTCGCAACCTAGGTGGGTGCCTAGACGGTTTAGACGGGCGCCTCAGTAGGTCTAGACGCCATTTCTTAATTTTCAAACACCTAGGTATTAATCAGGGCGGTGACCAGCCGTCTAGCGCCTAGACGGTGTTAGGCGGAGATTTTTAGAACAAGGTTTGCAACAAGGAAGCAACATATTGATTAAAATCCTGAAACAAAAAAGAATGAATGTCACTTGATAATTCAAACTAGAATGCCCAATACAAATCCATCCAAACCTACTCAAAACAAGAGAATGCCCCATTCCAACTAGAGAAAACAAATTCAACCTGGAAACCATAATTAGCACCAAACCCAGATAAATTCACACAAATCATACAAAACCCATCTCACATAGATCTCAAATCATCAATTAATTTAAATTATGCAAATGAAAATAAGAGATTTACCTAAAACTTGACCGTGGCTGGGTGGCGGCTGACGATAGCGTAGAATAGTGAGGGGCGACGGCGCACATTTTTCAAATGGCTGGACGGCAGCGGCACAAGAGAGACTCTTGCAGCCCTTGCTATTGATTTTCGCCCTCTGCAATGGCAGAACAAAGGTTCTGCAACCTGCATGTGAATTGTATAATGCCTAAATGGTCCCCCGTTTATGTTACTTTCTTTTTACGACCAAACGAACTGTTTCATTTATTTTTCCATTTTAATCCCAAGCCCAAAACGACGTGGTTTGGCCTGGATAATTGGAATAAAAAAATAGGTCTTTTGATATAGATGCCTTGACACACCCCGTCCCGTAGGTAGGGCGTGCTGGCCGTCACGTGAACATAACATAAGTCATGTGCACTGTGCAGAAGTAGGATCAAATCAAGGATACGAACCAATTAAAACCGAAACACTAGCAATACTAGTGTACAAGAAGTGTGAAATTCAATAATACAGAGCATAAAGGTCTACGTGCAGTCAAGCAGAAGTACTGAATAGAAATAACACCCGAATGTGGTCCTACATAAATGGAATTCTGTCAGAACGTCCGATGAGCTCCTCGTATGCCACCAACGAACGCTACCTAATACCTGGAGGGGCGAAAAACATAAAACTGAGTGGGTCAGCAACAATTCTTTTCAAAACCTTTCCTTTCAAAAGTTATAACCCCTCGCCGTAAAACCTGTATAATTTCCCAGAAATAAAGTATATACTCATATATATATTTCTCAAAATCCGCTGGAAAACAAGTATGTATGAAAGTATGCATATGCCATGCCAAAGTATCAGCTGAATGCCAAAGCATCTCTGTGAATGTGATTGAATACTCAAATATCATCTTAGCCCTCGGCTGTATATAGCTCATATCATACTCAACAAATCATATAACTCATAATCATCATAATCAAATCATATATATACCCTGCACACACATCAACACCACCTCAAGTGGTCTGCACAACATCATTGATAATAAACTAATATGCTCTAGTGCTACAATCACGTGAAGACTGAGCGATAAATCGCGGGTCACCTACGAGTCGAACCCACCTATAGTGGCCTATTCGACAGGACTGAGCACCTAACTTGGATCTAAGGCGAGCATACGGTGCGGGGGGTGAACAACACATGAAAGATTGAGCCCCTCTCTGGGCGTGAGCACTAATATCAATGTGCAGGTCTATGAGCTCTAATCATATCACATCACATCACATTTCATCATTCGCTCACAATAACTAGTATATAAAATTACCTGCCACTTACCTGTGCGTTCTCAGCACCGACATTAATATAAACAATCAATAATGCATAATTAAACAAATAGATACTTTGCATGGCATTTCATATCGCATTTCATAACATATTTCATTTAAACTGATTTTCTGGGCAAAATTCATTTATATAGGTATATACGAAAAAATAACTGCCCACTCACTGGTATGTAGACGGGTCGTAACCTCCGTGCCTAGCCTGGCTACGCTCGTCCTCTGGATAGGTCTCGCCTATATGAGAAGTAACTGAAATAACGTTAATTAATGCACATAATCGAAACCTTAGAAATAATTTCTCATACATTGCTCAAATTAGGTATATGAATATACCACTGTGACCTACACAATCTCAGGAACATCCCTATATTTTTAGAAAATTTTTTTGACCACCCACCCGCCAGCGAAGGCACGGCCAGACCCGCCGGCCACGCGCGGCCACGTGCCTGGCACGTGTGACGGAAACAGTAACGGCGTTAGGAATATTCCGTTAAAACTAACGGTGTTACCTGACGCCGTTAGGAATATTCCGTCAACTCTAACGGAATATTCTCCCTTCTTCTTCTTCTCCGGTGAGCTTCGCCGGCCGCCGCCGTCTGTAACTCGAATTTTGGCCGAATTCTGGGGAAAATTTCAAATCTTCTTCATTTCTCAACCAAAATTCATGAAATTTATATCAAAATGAAGCCCACAACAAGCAAAACACATTTATACTTTGAAGTTCCAAAAATCACGGGATCTTGCCAGAAAAAGCCTCGATAATTCCGACCAAAATGTAAACTCTCCGATCTCGCTATCCCGACGTCCAAAATCTTCAAACGAACCACTCCGAGCTTCCTTAGGACCTCCTTAAGCTCCCTATGAGCTTAGTTTTCCCTAAAAATCAACATTTTACGTCCACATGAACAGTGCATGAAAATTGGAGTTTCGGTTCTACGTGATTTCGAATGTATTCTTACCTGAAATTGGTATCAATCAACTCATCTGAGCTTCACGAACACAATGGCATCCTCCTTGGCCACGATCTGCAAGGTTCTCAATGGGTTTGGGTGCTTGCCGTACAATAAGGGTGAGAGAGAGTGAAAATCTGAGGGAGAGAGAGAGACACGGGAGTGAGGGAAGAGAGAGAGTGATTGTGTGTGTGTGGTCCAAAAACAACCACCAAAATATCCCAAGTACAATACACACATACCTCAATTAAATGCCTAGGGGCATTTTCGTCATTTCACGTCCTCCGTACGTAAATTCCGGGACGGGCTGTTACATGCCTCAATTTCGAATTTTTTGAATCAAACATCTACAGCTTTCAAACTTTTGATCAAACATTTTTAATTAAAAAATTATGATTGTTATTATATTTAATTTACCCATTAATTCACAAATTAATATCACAAATCTCCTAGAACCACAACAAACATCTTATGTTATCACAATTCGTGTGAAAAGAATTTTTTTTTTTTAACTCAAATAATTTTTTTATTTGAATTCTGAAAAAAACTCAAACATCCTTTTAACATACAATTATGAGATACCAATAGGATCCTCTCCGGATTTTGGTGAGGATCCTGATGATCCGTGAATCATGTATATTCATCGTACTTCGTGCAGTTAGTTTTTGTCAAGTACTATTTGTGGTTAATTTTATATAAAAATATTTAAAATAATTTTTTACTGCACGATGTACGATGAACAGACATGATTCACGGATCTCCAGAATCCTCATAAAAAGAATCCGACGAGGATCCGGATTCTATGAGATATAACATGCACATATATTAAATATAACGTACCAAATGATTGGCACGTTATATAAATTTTAGGGAAAATTTATTTGAACCCATATAACCTCTGTCTACACCTAACTTAAACTTTAAATGTGAATTGTCCTTTTTACATTATTGCATGATTACATTTAAGTACAAGATAAAATTAATAACAAAATGAAATTTATCAATTAACCCACACCCAAATTAAACCTTACCATCATGTAATGTTTATCCTACGTTGGCTAAAACCCTACGTTGAAATGTTTTTTTTTTTTGTTTGATTTCTATTTTTTATAGAGTTGAGAAGATGTGTTTTTGAGTTTCAATTTACGGCCATCAACACTAAAAGTTGAGAAGATGGGATTGGGGGGTTTGGGTTTCGCTATGTAGGTGGTGGCGAAGCCTTACCTTGGACTTAAGACTCTGTTCTTGGTTGAATATTTCAACGAAAAAGAAGTGGTTTCCCAACTTGAGAAGGAGGTGAGTGTTCCCAACGATAAGTCACCTCTGAGTATAACACATTATCTCCACGATAGAGCTTGGCAAGCTCATCCTCCACCGCTACGGGCCACACAAATTGTCCATCACCATTCTCTATACCTATGGCAGCTTCTTCGATACCCCTAGCATTCCCGCCTAAGTGCCGTAGACCACAATATCTGCATAGAAAGAAAAGTTGCTATTAGTTTGTTTTCTATGGTGTTTTAAGTATAGACATATGAAAGCATGTACTTTATGCTTATGCATGGATATCAAGAAAGTATATGGAAGATTCATAAACAAGTAGAAACTTCACCAAATTATTCAATTGGGATTTTATTTTTTAGATGGGTGTAAAGATAAATTCACATTTTGAATTGGGTTTGTGAGGGTAATTTAGGTATAAAATTGGGTTTAAAGTGATATTAATTCTTTCATTAAAAATAATATGGGTGTAGAGGGTAAGTTGGGTTTAGAAAGAGGTTATATGGGTTCAAATAAAATTTCTCTAAATTTTATTTGGGTACATATTAGTATTTTGGTACGTTATAAAATATTACTTTGGGTATGTTATGCAATTTTTTATTTGGTACGTACCAAGTTATTAGTACGTTGTATTATCCTTATTTTAATTATAAAAAAAACTCTTCTTTTTTTTATAATCTGTATAAAATGCTGAGTTGAAGATTAAGAAAAATATATATTCCATCCAATTAATCTTCATCCCACTAGATATAATTGAATCCTTAAATTGAGGAAGATATGAGATTTCATAAAAATAGCAATAAATTGATTAATATTATTGAGAGCATTTTTTTATATGAAAATGAATTTTAAAAAAATTAAGTTAAAAATATAACTGGAATATAGAGTTTAATCAAAAGTAAAAACACCTTAATCAAAAGTTAGGAAGTAACAAATGTTTAATCTATAAATGTTGAAAATGAGGCATCATTCTAATTTTCTCTAAAAAAGAAAAATAAACACAGCAGTTCCCAGTAGAAGCGCAGCGCTGCAACCAGAACCAAACCCAGATTCCGGCGAGCAGAGGGGCAGAATCCTCACCTTCAGTGGCTATTTCCGACGAGCGGAGCTCCTTGCCCCTATGTAGCTTCGCCGCCATGCTTTTCTTTCAAAAAAAAGAAAAAAGAGTCGCTATTTAATAAACCCTAAACATGCTCGGGTGAACTGGACAGAAGAATCGGCTGTTTCAATTCAGGTAACGCTCTCTTTTCTTCTTTCGAATTTCTTTTCATTTTGACTTCCTCAGCTGTATTGCAAAGCAACCCATAATTTTGGTTATAAATTCTCTTGATTCTGTTTAATTTTTTCTCGCATTTTATAGATATTGCCGAATGAACAAATATGGGTTGTTTTTGTTAGGAAGATTAAAGTTGTAAGAAGCATTTTTGAGTTATGATCTTTTGTGTGGTATGCTGTACAAGTTGAAAGTGATGATTTTTCTTATTTGTAGAGAATGATCTTTCTTACTTATAAATACCAGCATAACTTGTTTGGTTTGTTCCTCTTAATCGCCCAGTGTTGCAGCATTTCTCAAGTGTTGCTATGGAGCCTGAGAATGGCGAAGGTTATTTTTGCTCTTTATTTATTTTTCTTGTTACTGTTGGCTCAATTATTTTTAATTTTTAATTTTAAATAATTTATTTTTTGCAGATATTCTATTTGGGACCTGCAACATTGTTGCTATTATTGGTTCCTGCTTTTTTATAGCTTCTGAATCTCGTCTGACGAAGAAAGACAAATTGACCATTTGTAAGTTTTTTGTATAATTAATTGTTTATGTATTAGTTAATTGTATTTTTATGTGCTTATTTTAATTCAATTTTTCTTCTTGAAGCGAGTGATGACTATAACAAGATATGGAAACTTGACGATACTCTGTATCTAACCATGATTGGTAGCAAGTCGGTCCTCGAAAAGATGAAAGACGATACTGAAAAGTACCTGAAAAGTTTTCCTGTCTTTAAAGATGTTGCTCTGAATGGCCTCCAATACTTGAAGAAAATTGCTGATGATAATAAAAGTTCCGATTTCACTGAAGATGAGCTTCGTCATTGGGTGCTTAAGTATCAGAATGCTGCTTCGTTTTTCTGTAATTTCGTTGATGGGGTATGTTGTTTTTGAGTTATTCATGTTTTATTTGAATTCAAATTTTTATTGGTTTTATTTTTGTGCTTCAAATTTTTATTGGTATTTTTTTTTGGCAGAAACCTGTTATTTACAGGGTATGTGTCCAAAATGAAAAACCCGTAGACGTTTCTACTCTTGCTGAGAACGCTGGATTTGATTTTCTCGGATCTGGCATGAAACAAGCTAGGAAGTACTGGGTGGAAACTGGGTTTTTCAGAAGGTATCCTTTTCAATCCTTATATATTAATGTATCAAACCTTAAATTTGTGTATGTGTGTTTTTTAATTCAAATATCTTAACGTCTGTTGTATTATAGGTGCGAGGAGTTTGAAAAAGATGACAATGTGTCTGTTGATGACATTTTTGTCCAATTTGCGAACTACTTTGCCAGGGCAATAGTGTCTTCTGCTCTTGTGGACAAATTTTCTGGTGGAGACATTCAAGGTATTTTCATTTTTTATGTTTTTCAGTTAGCTTATTCATTGTGTTTTTGTTAATTTATATGTTTTATAGAGATTTTGTTCGATGCTTGTTTTGTTTTGTTTTGTTCAGTTAAATGTATTTATCCTAGGGGGAAATGTTTGTCTTTGACATCCAATGTTGCACAAGTGTACCTGGAGTCGTATGGAGATTTGGAGATGCACAAGGACAGGGTGTTGTTGTTGTTTGTATCAATTGAGTCAAAGGATGGAGCAGATGCTGTTTTAAAGTTAACTCCTAAGGTTATGGAATGGGGAACTCTGGCCTTCTTTCATCGGTTGGGTGTCTTTGAGAAAGCATATGTTCTTCGTATTGTATTTGCCAAGTCTGATGATGACACTAATTCGCTTGCGAAAAAGGATCAGTTCAGTTCTAAAACACATAGGAATGAGCCGAAGTTTGCTGATTTGGGGAAGGTGAAGGAAATTTTCTCTGATGTGGGGCAAGTGGGATGTTTTGAATTTCCAGCCATTGAACACGAAGGTGTCCGGGCGTCAGCGCTCTTTCCTGGTTCCGACGGCGTTCCCATCAAGGGACTGCTTTGTGGCAATCATGTTGCTAGGTGAGTTTGATTCCTGAGTTACAACTTCCACAGGATCTTTAACACTACGTTAATAGGTAATTGGGTATTGAGTTTAAATCAATGTGCTCTGTTGAACCAGGCCATGCTTGTCAGGTTGTGTGGAGATTGTGTAATTTGAGTAAGCCCCTAAACTTTGAACTGTTGTATTGCACAATTGTAACTCCTTGTTGTGTAAGATTTAAACTCTGTATTGCACTATCGTAGCTACTTGTTTTGTAATTCTGCCTAACTGATTCAATCACGAGTTAAACCTGTTTTGGTATTTGCTTGTGAAAGTGAAGAAAAAGTTCTGTTTGAAAGCTAAAAGCTCTTTTGCAGCAAAACTGTTGTAACTTGCAAGCCGTGACTTCCCTGCTTTATGTCTCTTAACCAAACAAGTTTTTAAATTTTTGTGATCTAGAAATAAAACTATACTTCTTTTCTTTCTTATTTTTGTGATTTAGAAATAAACCTTACTTCTCTTAGCTTTTAAGTTTTCAAATGCAAGCCCACTGAAACAAATTTCATATATAACGAGGACATGAGTGCTCCATCATACTGGAGATGAGAGTTCAATTACAGATGAAGATCGAACAAGCGAGAGCAATGATATGAGACCTTGAATTTCCCGATCTTCAAATGTAAGATTAGTCCTAAAACAACATAGTTTGCCCTTTTAACCTGTCCGCTATCAAGGAATGTGTGCGTTTGAGATGAGTGGCAAAGTTAAACAGTGCTTTTTCGAACTACCAATATCACAGGCCAACCTTAAGCATCACCTTGGTTCTTGTTACTTTTCAAGTTTGAACCATTTCCAATTTGCATACCTGCTTAACTTGTTAAAAGGCAGTGCATCATCTTCAGGGGATTCCGCCTTTAAGATCGGCTAGCACAGCGGTCACCTTTGGCCTAATACTCAGGCGAAACGAGGGGATGGTGCTACCTCGCTGTTTGATGAAAAGAGGCCATGCTCAATTTCAATGCTGCAAGCCAAGAAAAGTTGAATGCTGCAAGCCTTGCATCTTTTCTTATTTTCCAAGAACGATGATGTTTTTGTCTCTCTTTCTTGCAGAACCTAATAAAACAAAAGCCATGAACCTGAATCCTCATACCATGGTTCACAAAAGCTTCATCGGGAAACAAAATGTACTTAGAGCAATCCTCAACATATGAAAAATGTTTTATGAAACAACAGATGTTGTTGTGGCATTAAACATCATGTGACCTAAACATAACTGAACAATTAGATATTTCAGTTGTTTGTTAGATCATTTCTCCTGGCACTATGTCTCCCGGAGAAACCAATTTAATTATCTTATGTAGCATGCAAGAAATCTCGATTGGTGTTGAGCAAAAATTGTCACGAGGGCAAATAATTTACTCAACACAATTTCACTCTCGTTTATCTTTTCAAAGAGATTTCTATTATTTTGAGTTCAACTCATTATAGACCTATGAGCCTATTAATTACAACCCTTCTTTTGAGAAAGGGATTCCCTTTGATTCTAATATGAAAGAAATGAAATTTGAGGATTGGTGTGTTTATTTGATTTTGCGACCACACCTAGGTCCAGCTCTAGATTGCTTACGTACCCTTTTGAGGGATCAAGTCACCCGTAGTTCTTTTGATTTGGATTTGGGGTTTTTAGTGAGTAAATGACACACTAAAAGGAATTGGTGTTTGGTTTATTTTGATGAATTTGGCTGAATGAACTAGGGATTCGATTTGGTGTTTCGGTTTTGCGGTTGCATCTAGAATGTGAGACTAGGCTACCTGCGTATCCTTGATGGAATCAAAACTGGTGTAGTTCTAGATGTAGCTTTGTGCCATTTGGAATTTGGTGTGGCTTTGTGCCATTTGAATTTTGACGCAGCTTCGTGCCATTGAATTTTTATGCGACTTCGTGCCACTTGGCTACTTGGGAAATTTGACCCATTAATTTTGACGTAACGTATTTCCTTTGAGCTTTGTCATTTGAGATGGTTCTCCTCTACGGAATTTGAAGTGGTTCGAAGCTGTCTCCATGCCCTTTTATTTTACTTTGGATTGCTCGGACACATTGTACCCGCGGCATGCCGTTTCGCTCTTGGCCCAAATTTGGTCTTTTGGTTTTTGAGCGGATGACTAAAACGAGGGTTTCCATCTTTTAAACCATCACCGTGATTGCTCCATTTCATGCAAACAATCTTGAGTATGCCCAGATACTTTTTCTTCCTCTTTTAAATTTTGGAGGCATCCGGTAGACTGGCGCTTGTTGAAAGCAGAATTGTGGTGAGTGCTATCCGATTGCAATAAATCCGTAGCATAACCATTAACCAACAAACAAATATTTGATTTGCTGACTCATAAATCACGGGAAGGAGAGACAATTTGCGTCCCTCATGTTTTAGTTGGATTGTTTACTGTTAGTAGCTGTGAGGAGACGAAGCTGATTTTGAGCCTTCATCTGGATGAACTTGGCATCCAACAACTGCATGAGTTTAGTACCCCAAACACTTTGCGGATTTTAACACTTGGGAATTGAAATACGATTTTGAGCAAAGCATGTTATTTTTCTCCACCGTGGACGTCAGAGAAAAGTACACGGCAGCTCTGCTGTGGGACCTTTCTCCATCGTGACTGCCTTTTCCACCAGAGAACACAAAGGCCTTTTTTTCCAACTCCATCATCATTTGTCAACTGAACTGAAGGTCTTCAATTTGTGTTTACTGGTGCGAGGCTCATGCAGAAACAAGAGTGCTGCAGTTGCGTGGTGAACAGCTTCCTGTTGGGTCTTCAATTTTGGGGTAAGTTTTAAGGTCATCATACCTCCTGCCAGCTTCTCCTATCCTCACTTGGGCTCCATATGGAAATATTTCCTTAACGGTTCCTTCTAAATGTGTTCCTTCCTTACGGTATAACAGTTCCTGCAACATTATATAGTAAACCAATGTCAGTTCTGAAGAAAAATAACATCATACATCCTAAGAACAAACACTGAGAGAACACTGCATGCAACAAAAGAACATGAATAACTTAAATATATGTAAGCTGCATTGACGTTAATGATAACTATGGATGGTTGAACTATCTAACTACATAGAATTTCCAATTATTGTTCTTATATTTTCATCTCTTAGTAATACTGGCATCTCAAAGAAATTGCTTCATTGACACTGATAGTTTCGTAGAAAGTAGTTCCAGTGGGTACATGAAATCAGTGCTGATTGATGGCTTGGACGCATTAATATAAAGAAATACAAATCATACTGGAAATGTAGCTAAATGAACATTGCATGAGAAAAATATTATACGCCACAAACCGATCCACTTACATTCTCTTTCAATTCACTGAAGTTGTTCACTTTACTCAATAACTCAGTTTTTGGAAGGAAAGCTTTCGGTTTCAATGGTTTTAAAGTCAATCTCTTTCACGCTACCTCCAGTGTTCCATTCTGTAATTCTAACTTCAATAGGTTCATTGAGTTGTTTTATCTGTACAACATGTCGAAAAGCTTTAGAAAAAGTTTGGATTAAATTTTCACCCAACATAACCAGAGGCGGAGCCACAGTGGGGTCAATGGGTCGCACGACCTCTTGGAAGCCATGGAAATAACCTTAGTGGTCCCTTGGAGCTGCTGGTGCGACCTCTTGGAGCTGCACACCACGTGGTCGACGAAATGTCTGAAAAAAGAAAGAGTTCGCTTGCAGGTTGAAGAAGAAGGAGTTGCACACTAGCGTATCCTCCAGCCTCTCCTTCTCCATAGATCCGATTCCTCCATTCCAAAACCCCCAATTTTCTTTTGTTTTCTCCTCCTCCAACCCTAAGTTCCAAACTCAATCCCCCCCCCCAAACCGTCAACTCCATCTCCTCCCTTGCTGCCGCCATTGAGGTGCCTTTGTGCTGCCGTCGTCGTCGCTGTTGCTTAATGTAATCTTTCATTTTTTTTCTTTCTTCTGGGTAATTTCTAATTTCCAATTGCCCATTTGGCATTTGCTGCCACTCAAATCATGTTACTGGAGTTTAAACTAAAAAAATCTAATTCTTTGATTTTAATAACATGAACATCAAGTAGGGGACAAGACAGACACTTGAGTCTTTATAAATTTCTTGTCTTGTATGGATGATCGTTGTAATTGTTTCTTGGTTTATAGAATGTTCATCAAGGCTATCTAGTTGAGACTTTCGGCCGCTTTCTCAAAGCAAGGGATTCCAATGCTGCCAAAGCCCATAAAATGGTAACACAGCATCCCTTTCGCCTCCACATTTCACCTAATGATATCATATCCATTGTCGGCTCACTTGTTTTGCTTTTGTTTTTATTGATGAAATCAAATGGTATGTTTCTGATGTTCCAGTTGGTCGATTGTTTAAACTGGAGGGTACAAAATGATATTGACAATATATTAGCCGTAAGTTTATCCTATTCTTCTACTTGTCTAATGTTTGCCACTGATTGCCAAATTACCAATCTAATGTATAACCATGGTGGCCTACTGCTGCTGACATTTCCTGAAGCTTATTCCTCTGTTGCAGAAGCCCATGGTTCCAACTGAACTATACAGAGGAGTGCAAGATTCACAGCTCATAGGTCTTTCGGGTTACTCAAGAGAGGTGCTCATTCTTTCTTAAAACTTATATCTTTTGT
Organism: Heteromeles arbutifolia; assembly: GCA_024362995.1. Taxonomy (NCBI): domain Eukaryota; kingdom Viridiplantae; phylum Streptophyta; class Magnoliopsida; order Rosales; family Rosaceae; genus Heteromeles; species Heteromeles arbutifolia. The sequence continues at coordinate 37,595,748 of JANCRC010000004.1, forward strand.
GGTTTTTCTCTTATAATATGTGTGCGCTATAAGCCTGTGAAATGTTTATTCATTCTCCTTTGCTCTTCAGGGCTTGCCCGTCTTTGCCATTGGTGTTGGGCTAAGTACATTTGACAAAGCATCGATAAGTATTAGATGAAAATGAAAGACCATCTTGTCCTACAATTGACAACAATGTTACCTACTTCAGCCATTTTAACTTGGTGTTGGGGGTCCTTCAGTCTTGATAGTCTTTGAGAAATATTTTTCTTCTTGATTACAGGTTCACTACTATGTGCAGTCACACATTCAAATTAATGAATATTGTAATTTTGGTGAGTATCAGATCTTGAATCTCTAAGGTCTCTTGAGTCATCCTTCTGACCTGTATGTTTGGCTGTAGCCTTCTGCATCGAAGAAGTATGGTAAGCCTATAATGCTTCATTTTCAAAATATGAAACCTTATCGTGGACAATTATAGCTTGTAATATTGTTTCCGTTATGAATTATGAATGAAAGTACTATGATTTCATTTTCAATATGTTTTTCCATCCTAAATTTGTATTTGGACTTTTACACTAAGACCCCTTGTGGTAAGATTCCTAGCTCTGCCACTGAACATAACCAGTCAGACAGTAATGAGCTAAATGCTACCACCTACGTAGTAGTTGCCAAGAGAAAATCAAGTATCATGCAATCATGGTACTAAAAGACTTAAAAGAGTTCCGGATAACTATTAACAAATAAATACGGTCTTCAAAATAACAGCACAGGCAACATAAATTGCCAATGCCATATCCAATGAACAGAAAACAAACATAACAAAGTGACATTAGAACCTGCCTCACTCGACGCCGAGCAATTTGCCTGGAGAGCCGTCTAGTTGAAAGCAAAGGCCAACCACTGAGCCTTCTTCCAAGAACCTCAGCAAATAAAACAGTGCCGGTTTCAACAACAGGCGCTTCGCCACAGGCTCCCCCATCACAGCTTCATTTTTCACAACCCCATCTTCCCTCTGACCATAAATTCTTCGGCATCATAATTCGTATCACATAAAAAGTAATCCATCTCCTTGTTACCCAAATGGGTACTTGGGAAAACATCATACACCTCACTCCTAGAGCAAAATGTAATTAATCTACTTCCCCAAACGGGAGAATCCCTACAAATTTTCAGACTTTTCGACAACCCAATTGCGGAAAACGAGCTATAACTTGAAGGCTTTTGTGAGTTGAAATTGTCGAGATGAAGTGACGAAGCGGGGGAGGAGAAAGACTTACAGGGTCGACGAGGAGTAGCATCTTTGTTTTCGTTATCTTAGGCACCTCATGAGATTCAGCTAGATTTTTGTGTTCTAATCCGTTTACTGCGTTTTAGAAATCTTACTTCTCAGCATTCCGTGACCATAACGTTTTCTGGGCTTCCAAAAGATCATCAAGACTATTTTCTTGCAAGAAAATCAAAGTCAAGTAAAGTCCCTAGGTTAGATTTACAAATTAGTAATTATAAATATATATAGTCAGAAGGTAAAAAAATTGAAATATTCAAATTCTAAAAATATCCCTCCTAAATTGAAATTTATTAAAATTTTAAAATTAAATTTTAATTTAAAAAATCTATTCACTATTGCGGTCCTAATAATTTAGGAATGTGATCGTGTAAATCATATTATATTTTGGGATATCCTTGTGGAATTCTATCATATCTTACCTTTTAGATATTACCTTATTAAAGTTGTAATTATATGAGAAGAGAAAGAAATTAATCTTACAATTCAGAACTTTTATTTTTTTCTAACAAACGATAGTGGGCTAAACCCTATAATGGTGAGCAATAATGTGGTTCAAATTCAACTTTGACGATAATCAAATCTAAAACATCTAACTTACAAGTGATAAGAATATCATTAGACCGCAACACTAAATAGCACAAAAACACTTTTACCTTTCAAAGAACACTTTTTTACCTTTTAACAACCAAATCCCAAGTACGCTTAACTTGTGGTTTGATCAGTTAGGTTTAATTAGTAGGTGACCGGTTTCATGTTTGATTCTCATCAAAGACGAATCTGAACCAAATTATTGCTAATCCGTTGTGAGGCTAAACACACCCCTTCCCATTTAATGTAGATATTATCGTTTGTTCAAAAAAACCAAAGTAATTTTTTCCAAGGCAAAAATAAGATGGAAGAAAATAGTAGAGCAAGGAAAACTGAGTTTTTTAAACAAAATTATGTGATTTGTCACTCAGTAAAGAATAATATCATTAAACTGTAATATTAAGCATACATATCCTTCCACTTAGCACAGTTATATATACGGCAACAACTTATGTTTGAGACAAATTAAGTCTACGAACGAACTAAGGCCGCGAAAGGCTAGTACAACCCACAAAGTTTTCATCATAGTTACACACACACACATGCTCCCAGGCCTTTTATACAAAAGGATCCTCATTTTTTGAAAAAAAATAAGGATTAGATGTGAAGCCGATTCCGCTTCGAATTTCAACAATACAAACCGCTTTTTTTGTTAGTCTCGATTCATAAATCATCCTTGCAAATATTCAATTCAATCCGAAACAATTTGCCTATTAAATTATCAAAATCAAATTTTATTGTTTTTTATTTGAATAATATTTTGCAAGGACGATCTATGAGGTACAGCTTAAAAAATAGACGGTTCGAATCGTTAAAGTTCGATGTGGTGTGCACCTCACAACTAATCCTCATTTTTATAAAAAAAAAATGGGGAGGCGTTGGGGAAGGGGAAGGATTTGGATCCTCTCCTGAGCAAAGGGTCCGAATCCTGCTGACCAGGCAACACGGACCGTTGGATCAAAATCCAACGGCGACAATTATTATAACTTTTGGAGGACCCCCGTTTGTAGCCGTTGGATCAAATCCAATGGTCCGTATTGCCTAGTCAGCAGGATTCGGATCCTCTGCTCAGGAGAGGATCCAAATCCGAAGGTGAAGGGGAAGGGGGAGGGGAAGGCGCCAGTGCCAGCAATTTCCTTTTGACCAAGTTATACACCAGGCTTGACCATAGCTCTTCGTGCGACTATTTGACCAGGGTGGGCTACTTCTGGGTCCTCCTGACAACACCAACAGACTATTTCAGCATAAGGGCTGACAAGTTCGCCGGATGGGACAAAATACGTCAAGGGGCAGGTTGCCACAGTGTGGTCATCCTTCCAACAAATTATACAGGTACCATACTTCTCTGATTCGGAACCATCTGTGACAAAACCAAAAAAGAGAAAGAAATAAATACTGCTGAGCACACAATGTTCGTCGAACGAGTAATCGTTTTTATTTTAATCTAGAACTGTATTGAAAGAAAGTAAACCAATCGACAACATAAACAGAAACAAATAATTAACAGAGATGAAATGACATGTTAATGATCGCTCCCATCAACAAATTACTAGTTACTTATATATATGTGTATAATCCTTTGTAGGTTATCCATCGGAATCATTCATGCACCAAACGAAAAGACTTGAGCAACCAAGTTATGTAACTTGAAAAACTTTGGCACAATATTTCCTCAAACCAGTAGCAATAATTCATCAGACCTCTCAACCTCCAGTTATATGAAAACACTATAGACCTAGAGGAAATATCATGCACAAAGGAGCATCTCAAGGTTCACACAGTAATACTAGGAGCAGAAGGATAAATTTCACAAAACTTTCGGCAGCCAATTGATTCTGACATGAAAAAAAACACAATGGGTAAGCTAGAAAGAACGCATAATTCGGTAAGCCCGACATACCGACTCAATCATGCACCAAACAAAAAGACTAGAGTAACCAAGCCATGTAACCTGAAAACCTTTGGCACAATAATTCCTTGATCAGACCAGTAGCAATAAATCATCGGACCTCTCAACCTCTAGTTAGACGAAAACACGAAAGACCTAGAGGATATAACATGCACAAAGGAGCATCTCAAGGCTCACACGGTAATACTAGGAGCAGAAGGATAAATTTCACAAAACTTTCGGCAACCAATTGATTCCGACATGAAAAAAACACAATGGGTAAGCTAGAAAGAACGCATAATCAGGTAAGCCTGACATACCGACTCATCCATGCTCCAAACGAAAAGACTTGAGATACCAAGTCATGTAACTTGAAAAACTTTGGCACAATATTTCCTCAAACCAGTAGCAATAAATCATCGGACCTCTCAACCTCTAGTTATATGAAAACACTAAAGACCTAGAGGATATAACATGCACACAGGAGCATCTCAAGGCTCACACAGTAATACTAGGAGCAGAAGGATAAATTTCACAAAACTTTTGGCAACCAATTGATCCCGACATGAAAAAAAACACAATGCATGGGTAAGCTAGAAAGAACGCATAATTAGGTAAGCCCAACATTCCGCCTCATTCATGCACCAAACGACCCAAGTCATGTAACTTGGAAAAACTTTGGCACAATATTTCCTCAAACCAGTAGCAATAAATCATCGGTCCTCTCAACCTCTAGTTATATGAAAACAATAAAGACCCACAGGAAATAACATACAGAAAGGAGCATCTCAAGGCTCATACAGTAATACTAGGAGCAGATGGGCAAATTTCACAAAAATTTCGGCAACCAATTGATTCTGACATGAAAAAACACAATGGGTAAGCTAGAAAGAACGCATAACTAGGTAGGCCAGACATACCGACTAATGCCACCCATTTGTGTAATGTAATTTATACTGCAAACACAAAAGTAAGGCAGTACTTGAAGCTAATTAGCAGTGATGGTTTTAAGTAATTGACCATTCTTCTATGAACAATCCAATTCATTCAATTAAAACTATTTTCAAAACTAAAAAATTGCTATATCAAACGAAATTCTATTACATACACCATAAAGTGAATAAACACAACTTTCAAACTCAGGAATTTAAGTGTGAGATTAAGCATACCAGAATCCGACCAATATTTTTTGTCAGGATCGGCCTCCTCTGGTCCTTGTACCTTAGCCATCTTTCGTCCTTGTGCCTCAGCCACCTTTTGTCCTTCTGCCTCAGCCGCCTTCGATCCTTCTGCCTCTGCCGCCTCCAATTCTTCTGCCTCTGAAAGCCGTGGTTGTTTAGTAGGCCGCATCGGTTGGTAATCGGGACGGATCCGGCCGGATTCGGATTTCACGGGCGCCATAGCTGTGTCTCTGTGAATTCGAGAGAGATCGCGCAACTTAGGGTTTGCTCTTGTGGTGAGAGAGGCAGCGTAGCTAAAGCCCGAGATATTCCTCAAACCACAGCTTTTTCTTTGGGACAATACTTGCGTATTCACTATTCAGTACCTATTTTACACACCAAACAATGTGGCCCAATCATTTTAAGACATCTGTAAACTCCAAGACTTGCAATCTTTGTAACCAAACAGAAATTCTTCCTTTAAACATGTTACCAAACAAAGGTCTTCTCCCTTCACTACCACAAGACCACAGCCATAGCAGGTCCGAACTCGTCGACTCCATAAGCTTCAGAAATCGTGGACTAGACTCTCTACAACGACGGCGTCCATCGCGAGAGACCGTCTTCAGCAATCGCCGTCGTTCAAGAGAAGGACGACGAGTCGGTCTTCCTGTAGAAGAGAGTGAGTGGAGGTGGGTCGCGCGGAGTATAGTAGGATTGGTGGTGGGTCGCCGGAGGAGATAAGGATTGGTGGCGGGTCGCAGTGAAATTTGGCTATTTGTCCAGATTTGAAAAAAGACAAATTGGGTTTCCAAATGGGTAAATTATTGCTGGATTATTGTTTGTGTTTGTGCTTATGTTTGAAACGGAATGGTGATGATAAGAGCAATGGCAACCATGGCACACAGACGTGCGGAGATGTTGGGGACGAAAGGAATAAATGGGTTGTTTGGATGCGTGCCTTCCTTAAACCCGGGGATGTTTGGTTGCTTTGTAGGCCTACAACAACAGGGTCCATTTGCAAGTCCGATAATTAGATTTTTTTTTTTTTTTGGGAAATTGTTATTGAACTCAAAAAATCTCATTTATCATTCTAAATTTTTTATAATTAGAAAAAAAAATACACTTGTGAAAAGTATAAAATGAGATTTTTGAAGTATTAATAACATTTTTTTTTAACAAACAATATTACAAGGGAAAGATATGGGCTTAGCCTTATAAATAATGTGGTTCAAACTCGTTTTTAGCGAGAATTAAATTTAAGACCTCTTACTTACAAATAAAGAGAAATACTATTAAATTGTAGTACTAAGTGACAGTTTAGTAATTAGATTTAAGAGCTCAAATTATAGATATTGTTAATTAAACATTTGTAGTTTTTTATTTTTGAATTAAAGCGCTTTAAATTATGATTAATGTGCTTCCATTTTTATCAATGTCATTTTTCTAATTTGCAATTCAATATTTTAATATAAATTTTTAAAAAATCAAAGTTCTTGTTAAAAGCGGAATCTAGAGTACAAGGATTTCATGGCAAAAGCAAATAATTTTGAATTGTCCAACAATTGATTGAGAAACATGCGTGAACAAGAACTTCTTTTTTTTTTCTTTGGGTATAATATGTGTCCTAAAATACAAAATACGTACGCAAATTAAAATTACACAACGTACCAATAATGTACCAAATTATTGGTACGTTATATGTCACATCCCGGCCCGGGCCCCCACCACATCCCGGGCACGACTCCATCGTAACACGATATTATCCGCTTTGAGCCCCTACCACACCCTCACGGTTTTGTTTCTGAGAACTCACACGAGAACTTCTCAATGGGTCACCCATCATGGGAGTGCTCTCGCGCACTACTCACTTAACTTTGGAGTTTCAATGGAACTCGAAGCCAGTGAGTTCCTAAAAGGCCTCGCGCTAGGTAGAGATGAGAATATACATATAAGGCTCACATGATCCACTCCCCTGGGCGATGTGGGATCTCACAATCCACCCCCCTTAAGGGCCCAACGTCCTCGTCGGCACACACGTGGCCAGGGTTAGGCTCTGATACAAAATTATCACATCCCGGCCTGGGGCCCCACCATATCCCTGGCACGACTCCACAGTAGCACGATATTGTTCACTTTGGGCCCCGACCACGCTCTCACGATTTTGTTTCTGGGAACTCACACGAGAACTTCCTAATGGGTCACCCATCATGGGAGTGCTCTCGCGCGCTACTCGATTAACTTCGGACTTCCGATGGAACCCGAAGCCAGTGAGCTCCCAAAAGGCCTCGCGCTAGGTAGAGATGGGAATATACATATAAGGCTCACACATCGCCCAGGCGAGTAGGTCTTGTGAGCCTTATATGTATATTCCTATATCTACCTAGCGCGAGGCCTTTTGGGAGCTCACTGGCTTCGGGTTCCATCGGAACTCTGAAGTTAAGCGAGTAGTGCGCGAGAGCACTCCCATGATGGGTGACCCACTGGGAAGTTCTCGTGTGAGTTCCCAGAAACAAAACCGTGATGGCGTGGTCGGGGCTCAAAACGGATAATATCGTGCTATGGCGGAGTCGAGCCCAGAAAGTGGTCGAGTCCAGGCCGGGATGTGACAATTTGGTATCAGAGCCTAACCCTGGCCGCGTGTGTGCCGACGAGGACGTTGGGCCCCTAAGGGGGGTGGATTGTGAGATTCCTCATCGCCCAGGGGAGTGGATCTTGTGAGCCTTATATGTATATTCTCATATCTACCTAGCGCGAGGCCTTTTGGGAGCTCACTGGCTTCGGGTTCCATCAGAACTCCGCAATTAAGCTAGTAGCGCACGAGAGCACTTCCATGATGGGTGACCCATTGGGAAGTTCTCGTGTGAGTTCCTAGAAACAAAACCGTGAGGGCATGGTCGGGGCCCAAAGCGGACAATATCGTGCTATAGCAGAGTTGGGCCCGGGAAGTGGTCGAGCTCGGGCCGGGATGTGACAATTTGGTATCAGAGCCTAACCCTGGCCGCGTGTGTGCCAACGAGGACGTTGGGCCCCTAAGAGGGGTGGATTGTGAGATCCCACATCGCCTAGGGGAGTGGATCTTGTGAGCCTTATATGTATATTCTCATCTCTACCTAGCGCGAGGCCTTTTGGGAGCTCATTGGCTTCGGGTTCCATCAGAACTCCGCAATTAAGCGAGTAGCGCACGAGAGCACTTCTATGATGGGTGACCCATTGGGAAGTTCTCGTCTGAGTTCCCAGAAACAAAATCGTGAGGGCGTGGTCGGGGCCCAAAGCGGACAATATTGTGCTATGGCAGAGTCGGGCCCGGGAAGTGGTCGAGCCCGGGCCGGGATGTGACATTATATTTGTATATATTTGCATTAATATATCATTTCTCATAATTATGTCAATAGAATTTTTGTTGTGTTTTTAGAATTTTAAAAACCTTTTTATTTGAGTAACAAAAAAATTCTTTTGAAGTGAAATTGTTATAAGATAAGATTTATCAACTAGATTTTAGGAGTTTTGTAATAATAATTACGCTTTAAATTAACTGGTAAATTAAATATTATGAAGAAAAAAATTAATTAAAAATTAATAAAAGAATGTTTGATCAAAAGTCTTAAGGCTACAAATATTTGATTTAAAAAATACAAAAATGAGGCATCTACATTAAAACACTCATTTGCAAATATACTCTTCGATTGGAATTACAATACAATACGATTCTTCTATATAACAATACTGTTAGGACAATACTTGGGTACTGACTTGTCAGTTCCCAATTTACTCACCCTCTTAGTTGGCGCACTAAAATCACAACACCTGTAAAAAAAAATTAACACAAACCTACAACCAAAACCATCTTCTTCCCTATAAACCTATAACCAAAAGCCATCATCTTCCTCCCCTTTCTGGGTTACCATGGAAAATTTGTCATCCCCATCCCCTCCTCTAAGCATCTCGCTCCTCGTCATCAACACATGCTTCATAATCAATATCATTTGAATCTTTACTGAGAATTAATGATTTTTTATGCTTTTAAAGTTAAATTTTGACATTTTACGGGAAAAAAAGGTTAAATTTTGACCACAACTAAGAGATTAGAGTTTGAAAAATCACATCAAAATGGATGATTACCACACCTATTTGGTAGGATTTATTGGTTTTTATCAGTGTTGCAGAGGAAGGGTGACGATGGAGGAAAGATATCGGAGGTCTGGGGTGGCTTGACCATTGGAGGATGGAGTGGAGTGTGGGGTGTGATTGATGGAGGACAGAGGTTAGAGGAGAGATGAGAGTGGATAGTGGGTGGTGACTGGTAAGGCTACTTGAAAGTGTATGGAACGTGGAAGGTCTGCGTCTAGGAAGAAGAAGATGAGTGTTTGGTTTATGGTTTAATGTGAGAGGGTGTTTGGTTACCAATATAAAAAGTGTGTGGTAGAAGACAAGTGTTGTATTTTTATTGGGCAACTTAATAAGGTGAGTAAATTGGGTATTGGCCAATTTACCGCTTAGTCAGTGCCCAAGTATTGTCGATACGGTTAATCATATTATTAGGACACGAAGATTATGTCAAGCACCCTGATGTGGACTCCAAAGTTCATATTAATAATAATGAGTTTAATGTAGAACTATCTCTTAATTATATTCAATAGGCTAAGCAAAGATTTTTGAATCATATCTTAAGAGTATTCTCATTCTTTACCGAAGGCAGAGATTCCTTGTTATGCACTCACATGTCTATATGAATAATTCTAATATCCGGCAGTGTGTGGAAAAAACCTGGAGCTATGATGCATCGTCAAATGATTAAAAAAAAAAAAGAAGACATCTCCATAAGACAATTGTGGTGTCATAGGTCTAAGGACTAATTGCATTATTGTAACTTTAGAGTTTCTTATTTGACATGTCAGTAAAGACTTTCATATAAGAACTCTCATTTGATGGCATTCAGTGAACTCATTCTTTATTGATCACCTACATACATGGTCTTGGTGTCTTTCACACCAATGACTTGAGACCATTCACTCTCTCAAGATAGAAAACACAGTGTGTACTTATCTTATCAAATTGTCGATGTCCAATTCGCAATCCTATAATCAGAAACGTTTAAGATATGTGTATGAGAAAGAAATGTCTTATGAAGCTAACCTCTATAGATTAAATTCTCTCTATTACATATTCTTTGGACTTATTATTTAAGTATATAACATTTAATGAAACGACTTTAAACAATAATATTACCCGTAAATTAAACTAAATTAATTTAATATGTAAAATGTTCGTAAGTATTATCTCATGATTGCCTTTTACGGTACATGTCCAACACATCGTGCCCACACGCAACACAGACAACATGCCGGCACCCTGCCTAGCAATGCCATGGCATCAAACTTGCCCACTATGCCTGTCCATAAAAGGTCGAAGAAAGCTTACTAAGCACACATATTTCGTTGCGCAATACACTTCCTTAATTAACCCAGCTATTGCAAACTTGAAGCCCAAGGAGTTCTAGCTTGGTCTGTCACATGGCAGATCACCATAATGATCTTCCACCTACTTCACGCTCGCATCTGAAGGAAAGATCCGAAAGGCCGTAAGATTGCCTGCCAAACACTAATCGAAGGCCTGCTTTGCCTTCAACCTCCGCTGACTTGGTGAAAACCTCCCTTCCTCGGAGAGGGAGCCACTATGCTTTTGCAAAAGTACCTTGACAAAACTCTCAAATTTCTTTGAAGTTGCCATGGAAAACTGTAGCATAATTCCTGTCAAAGACAAAAGTATCGAATGAAAGGCCCAAAGGACTCTAATTTAATATAATATTGCTTCCGTTAATAGCATGTTAGAGATGGGTTGATGTTAGATTGAATTAGAAAGAAGAAATTTCAAGTGGCCAAACCGGTCCCACCTGCACCGGCCTGCCAAGCTAGCGCGCCTGCCCAATTGCCCAATTGCCAGTGGCCTTGCGCCTGCCAACTATTGACGCCCCTACGCCTAGGGTGGGCAAATAGATAGAGGAACCACGGGTCAGGGCAGGTAATGTAGGTTCGGGACGGGTATAGGTCGGTTCCAAATGTTTTAGAAAATAAACAGGCCTAGCCCATGTCATTTACGGGGTGGGCCGGTTCCTAAACCCTAGAAAAAGGGGCCCCAGACCGACCCGTTTCTAATTATAATCAACGGTTGAGATTGAATGATAACTTATCATTCAATCTGAACCGTTAGTTTGTACCCTAGTCTCACACTCTCACCACGGTCTCACTCACATACTCTCTCTCTCACTCACTCACTCCCACCTCTCCTCCACCATCCGTCACTCGACTCACTCCCTCAACTCCCTCGACGCCGCGACCAACACAACCCATCCAACCATCCTCCGACCTCGACGACATCCTAATTCCCAAGACCCAGAGAACCCCCAGGTCCCACAACCCCGATTCTCTCCTCTTTGACAACACCACCGCCGTCACGACCACCATCACGCTCCATCACCGACGTCGATAACACTGTGGGACCGGCCTAGATTCTTTTACTTGCCCGGCTACCGGTAAGTCTACTTCTTTGAAAATTGAACTGTTACCAGCCTATGTGGATTTGTTAGGTTAGGATTGTGGATCTGTTAGGATGGGATTGTGGATCTGTTAGGATGGTATTGAACTGCTACCAGCCTATGGGTGAAGGAATTGTGGATCTGTTAGGATGGGAGTGGGATTTGAGATTTGGAATTTGTGTTAGGATGTGTTTGGTTATTGATGATGAAACCCTAGAAACGAAAAGCTATGTCATGTAATATTGTTATTTTGGACTCTCGGAATTTGGATATGTTGTTATTTTGGACGTTGGTAGTGCCGTGGTAGAATCATAGAATTTGTGCAATTGTTGCAATATTGCTGCAATCTGTGCAATTGCTGCAATCTATGGTTTGCAGTATGTGTAAATTGCAATAATCTCCTATAACCAATATAATCTGCAGCAGTGATCTTCCTTTTACCAAAAGCCAACTTTATCCGCAAGAATTGTTAAAGTTGAACATGTGCAGTTGTGCACCAGAAGATGGCTGCAATATATTATATATAGCTAATAGCTTTAAATTTTTGTAGGACGAATATTGGGCTCCTCAAGATTTCAAGAGGCTATTATCGAACGATGTTTGAATTTGTGCCGGTGTAATGGTTGGAATGTAATGTTTGAAACTGAATTTGTGCTGCTGCAATTGTTTTCCCAAAAGAAAAATAAATAAATAAAAAGGGGGAACTGTGGACCCAGACCGGCCTGTTTTCAATTCCTGTAATGAAATATGATGTACCCGGCCCGTGCCCAACCCTACCTACGTCTGCCCAAATGTCAGTACCCCTGCGCCAATTCACATCCATCTGTTTGGACCCAAATTTTACATCATCGGTCCAAGTAATCAAGGCCGTCAAATGATTAGAGATTTTTCTTGACATTACTATTGTTTTTTTTTATCATAGTAATTATCTTGAGAATATCCTTAAAGTGTGCAGAGTGTAATACGCGTAAAGCTCCATGTAGAAGAGGCTATATGAAATGCCGTGCAACATTAGAGTCATATCTTACATGCGAACCATTAGGAACAATAACACAAGGATGCAATTAATATTGGATGGTCATTGTGGATGCAAATTTCTTCCTCATTGATCTTGGACAATATTGCACCTACAAAACAATTAACACCTTTGGTCAAGGCCAAGAGCCTCACGCGCCCACGATGAATAGGGGGGCTTTGGCTGAAGAACCTCCGATGCCAAAGTTAGAATTTAGAGAGAAAGAGTGTTTAGAGAATTTTGGGATTTTTGCAAGAGTGTTGGAATGAGTTTTTGGTGAAAATAGGAGCCTATTTATAGGGCTAGGCTTGGCCATTTTTTCCAAGGAATGGCCGGCCATTGATGTGGTTTTGGGTGGTTTATTTGATATAATGGGTGATTAAATTGGTGATTAATGGATTAATTAGGAATTAATCCATTAATTAGCCAATTAATCTCTATTTATATGAAATAATTTGTAGGTTATGAAGTAATTACCTAAGATGAGGATGGATGAGATAACTATGAATTTGTTACATTCCTTTGGGCACTTTTAACTTGGTTTAGGGATGATTGCCCGCTGCTCACGCGTTGGAATCCCAGTATGCCTCAAGGGTATTTTTGTCCTCTTTTACCCAAGAATCCACGTGTTGCCTTGTGATTATTTTTGGCTCCACAAATGCCCCCACACCTGTTGGGCTGCTCCTAGGAAAGGGCAGCAGGTGTAGAGATCTTTTTGCTTTAGGAAACGTAAGACTGCTTCCTATTTTGATGTAGATTCCTTCTTTAATAGGAAATTAGGTCCTTCTAGGAAAGGGAAATAAATTTCTCTCAAAGTCTATTTAAGTCCACCTTAAGTGGGTTATTAAATCAACTTAGGAGAACAATTTATTTTACCTTACAAGAGAGAGAGAGAGCTTAGAGGATATTTTGTTCCCCCTCCTCTAGCAATCTTCTACTTCTTGCCCATGCAAAGGACCGTCTTTCGTTGATTTCTTCATCTTCTCCATGCCGCATGGATGTAAGAAAAATTTAATTTTTCTTGTCTTCTTCTTAGATAGTGCTATTGTGGGGCAGCCGTCGGAGTGGTGCGGCACATCGGCTGGCAGGGGCTAGGAGTCGGCTCGGCATGGGTCGGCGAGATGTCGTGGTAGGGACTACTGCTTGGGCAGCTCGGCTTGGTTAGAGCCAAGGGCAGCTTGTGCGGCTTGGACCGCGGATTGTTGCGTTAGGGCGCAGTGCTAGGCGAGCCGTATGGCTCATGTCCTTTAGGCTTTTGGACCTGACTTGGGCCAGGCTGGCGAATGAGAGAAATGAGGAAGTCGTGAAACCTCATGGGCTGCTGGAATGCTGGGCATGTAGGCCTCCTGCCTGCTAAAATGCTGGGTTGAGCTCTTCTGCTGAGTATCGTGAATGTCGTTGATTGCTTAGTCCTCTTCGTCGGGAGAAATGTAGGCTGCCTCCGAAAGAAAAGGTAAAGAGGATCAAGATAGATGCATTGGCTCGTCTGATCGCTGTTGTAGAGCTTACGATGAATGAAGGTGGAAAGAAGAGATCTTCCCTGCCTGCTCAAGAGATGCCGGTTGAGAAAAACTGAAGACTTCATCCGCTGCTCATGAGAGTCCGCCTGCTGCCGAGATGCCTGTGATTGACATAACTTCTTCCAATGGGAAGAAAAAAAATGAGGCTGCTAGATTTGAGCCTGTGGAACCTGCTATGTCGAGAATGGCTAGTACGATTGCTGATAAGATTGTTCAGCGTAAAGGTCCTGTCATGCCCCCAGTGCCGAAGTCTGTACCAAGATGTCTGTTTGGAGCTAAGTCTAGTTCACCTTTAGAGAGGCTTACTATTATGGAGTAATTGGAGAAGTTGGTGCCCAGGTTGGGGTAGCCGGAGGTAAAGTGCTGGATGATGCCGCTGCTAAGAGCGTCGCGACTGCTGAAGGTGTGGCAACCAAGTAGTCATGGGATGTCCAAGCTGCTGAAGTGTAGTCTTTTAGGTAGCCTTTAGGATTTTCTTTGTTTTTCCTTGTAGCTCTTTGCTTTGCTTGAACTCCTTCGGTCTTCACTAGTTGTTTATCAATTTTGTTAGAAAATTTAATAAACTTGATTCCTTCGCTTTTCTCCATCTGCGCTTCTTTTGTTCATGCCCTAACCTTTAGACTTTATAGACCAGTGGCAGGCGTGCTACTTTTCTATAAGCAGACAGGTCCGCGTAGCCGATGCAGCCGCAGGTGTGGGTGTAAAACTTTGCAAAGTTGTTAACCATATGATTGGCAGCCGAATGTCTTACTTACAGAAGCAGACAAGTCCGCGTAACCATTAGGCTGTTAACCTTGGCTTCCTCCAAATCTGTAGGTTGCGTAGCAAGTATCACAACACTTCAGGACTTGGTGTAAATCATTCCGCGCTTGGCAGAGGTGAAGCTTATCGACTACGTAACATGTCGGCAGTGGATAAGGCTTCGTATATGCATACTAGCTTGTTTAACCTTTCACAAGAATGTGCGGTTGTATAAGTCTAGCATGGCTTTACTGCTCGAAGGGCAAGCTATATGCAGTCTTCTGGAAACCGTAGGCTACCTTAGTGCACTCAGTAGCAGCTTTAGGGTTCCAGGGCAGCCGTCCCTCGGATGTACTGCGTAATGTGCCCTCTCCGTCTCTAGGGCCCGGTTCCCCACGGATTAGGCCAAGAGACCAAAAATCCTTCAGTTAGCTAAGCCTTGAAAAAGACCATTGTGGCTACTTCTAGGAATCCCGGCGCAAGCCATCGTGCATCTAGTTATACTAGGGTAGCCCGGCTCATCCACGTTTGGATATTCGGAGTGTAGAGTTTATCCTCCCGCTTTGGAGAGTAGGCCCATGTGGGTGTCGGGGAATTAGTTTACCCTCTCGCACTGGAGAGCAATTAGTTTACCCTCTCGTACTGGAGAGCATGGTTGGTCCCTCAGGGGGCGCAATTTCTACGATGAGTCCCTAAGAAGGGCGCAGTCTTTTTTTGAAGTGCAGGGATGATCAGTTGTTGTAGGCATGTAGTCGAGCCAAGTTACAAATTACTTCTGAATTCCTCATTGAAAAACGAGTGAAACGAACGAATAACTTAGTTGTAGGAGACTGCATAATAACTGGATAGTCCTCGGCTTGCGAGGTAGTGCCCGTTGAGCTGCTTGAGTCTTTGGGTCTTGATATAGTGGGAGGTCACGCATGGTACTTCCTCAGGTTATAAGCGTTTCATTGCTTCTTGATTTCTTTGCTGATCTTGTACGGACCTTCCCAGATGAAATCCATATTTTTGGAGCTTTCTCTACGAGCAGTGATGAAGGCTTTTCTCATGGCTAGATCTCCAGGTTGGAATTGCCGAATCATGGCCCTTTTGTTGTAGTTAGAGAGGAGCTGCTGCTGTTAGGCTGCAATGCGGGTGATGGTCTGCTCGCGCTTCTCCTCTGCCAGATATAAACTTATGGCCATCTTCTTATGGTTGCTCGTCTTTTGGTGGTGCGATATGCCCATAGTCAACTGGGGAGTTTGTCTGGCCATTTTTCCTTCTTGTTGGTGAGGGATTTCTTGAGGCAGTCGAGGATCATCTTGTTGGATGCTTCGACCTGCCCATTTCCTTGAGGATATCTCGGCGTGGACATACGCTACTTGATGTCATACTTTTGGAAGAACTTCGCCAAATCTTTTCCCACAAATTGCAGGCCGTTGTCGGTGACAATGGATTGAGGGATGCCAAATCGGCAAATGATGTTTTTCCATATGAAGCGCTCTATGTCTGCCTGAGTCGTGGTTGTCATGGGCTCTGCTTCTACCCATTTGGTGAAGTAATCGGTTGCCACGATCAACATGCTTCTGCCCCCAGTGGCAGGTGGCATAGGTCCTACTAGGTCGATTGCCCACTGCATGAATGGCCAAGGACTCGTCTGCGGGTGTAGTTCGCTGGCAGGCAGTGCTGACTGGCTTGTAGTGTTAGCAGCGGTCGCACTTTTGTACTAACTCTTTAGCATCTTGATGCATAGTAGGCCAATAATAACCCGTATTGAGAGCCTTCTGTGCTAAGGATCGCCCTCTGGAATGATTTCCACAAACACCTTCATGGATTATGCTTAAAACCTTTAAGTCATCGGGAGGTGCTAGGCAGCGGAGATGCGGTCCAGTGTAAGATCTTCGGACGAGAATGCCGTTCCACATGTAGTAGCGTGCTACCTTGATTTGGAGCTTCCTAGACTCCAATCTTTAGGTGGGAAGTGTACCGTTGACCAAGTAATCTATAATAGAACTTTGCCAGTTGGGAGTTACACTAACTTGTGACACTTCGACAGCCAGCTCTACCTCTATGCTTGGCTTGTCTATATATTCCACCGGGATAGAGCGTTTGAGTTAATGGTCTAGGATGGAGCCTAAACCGGCGAGCGCATCTACGTGGGCATTGTCTGCTCGTCGTACTCGAGTGAGAGTATAAGTCTGAAATGCCTCAAGCTGCTTGGGTACTTTTTCTAGGTATTGCGCCATCCTTGGATGTTTTGCCGTATACTCCCCGGTAGCTTGGTTGGTGATTAACTGGGAATCATAATAAACTGCAAGCTTCTTCACCGTCAAGTCTTTTGCTATTCGGAGGCCTGCTAGTAGGGCCTCATACCCTGCTTCGTTGTTGGATGCTTAAAAGCCTAGAGTAATCGCCTGCTCGAGCATTGAGCCGTCAGGAGTGACAAGGACTACGCCTGCTCCTGCGCCTTTATAGTTGGATGCTCCATCGACATACAAATGCCAGAAATCTTCATTTAGAAATGCAGGCGCAGCTAAGGTGTGCTCGGCTGCTTCTGTGGTATTGCTAGGCTGCTCTGCTGCGTCGCCTAGGCTATGCGTAAATTCTGCTATGAAGTCGGCTAAAGCTTGGGCCTTTATTGCTGTGCGAGGTCAGAAAACTAATCCATATTGGCCAAGTTCCAACGCCCACTTCATCACTCGTTGAGAAGCATCCAGGCCGTGCAAGATTAATCGCAAAGGGTATTGAGTCATGACGATGATTGTATGAGCTTGAAAGTATGGTCTAAGCTTCTGAGCTGCAACAACTAGCGCCAAAATTAACTTTTCGATTTTTGGATATCTTGTTTCTGCATCGAGAAGAGCTTTAGAAGTGGAGAATACCGGCAGTTGGGCCCCCAGCTCTTCTCGTATGAGGGCAGAGCTCACCGCTACTTTGGAGACTGCTAGGTAGATGTATAAATCCTCCGCTGCTTTCGGCTTGGATAGTAAGGGAGGTGATGTGAGGTACTTCTTCAAATCTTGGAAAGCTCTTTCGCACTCTTCATCCCACTTATCTCGTTGCGCCTTCTTGATAGCTCTGAAAAATGGCTTGCATCGATCAGTTGACCGCGAAAGAAAACGGTTGAGGGCAGCTGCTCGTCCGGTCAAGCTTTGGATCTCCTTCAAGGTAGTTGGAGACTTCATCTTTAGGATCACTTGAATTTGCTGGGGATGGGCTTCAATTCCTCGTTGGGTTACTAAGTACCCTAGAAATTTGCCTGAAGATACTCCAAATGTGCATTTGGTAGGATTGAGCTTCATCTTGTACTTTCTAAGAATGTTGAAAGATTCCGCCAAATTGCGAATGTGATCTGACCGTTGCTTGCCCTTTACCATGATATCGTCGACATAGACCTCCATGGTTACCCCAATTTGTTTTTTGAACATCATATTTACTAATCTTTGATAAGTGGCTCTCGCATTTTTGAGGCCAAAAGGCATGACTTTGTAGCAGTAAGTTCCCCGCTCGATCACGAATGCGATTTTCTCCTTGTCGGGCTCGTACATGGCTATTTGATTGTAACCGGAATATGCGTCTAAGAAGCTGAGTAGCTGGTTCCCAGAAGTTGAATCTACTAATAGATCAATCCAAGAGACAGGATATGGATCTTTTGGGCATGCTTTGTTGAGGTCGGTGTAGTCTACGCAAACCCTCCACTTGCCATTTTCTTTCTTCATAACTAGTACGACATTGGCAAACCATGCTGAGTGTGCTACCTCTTCTATGAATCCGGCCTCTAGTAGCTTGTCAATCTCAGCCTCAATTATCGCTACTCACTCGGGTGCAAAATGTCTTCTTTTTTGAGTCACTGGTTTGGCCGCAGGATCGACGTGCAGCTTATGGCAGGCCACTTCGGGATCAATACCGGGCATGTCAGATGGCGACCATGCGAAGACCTCTCGGTTTTCTCTTAGGAAAGTCGTAAGTTCTTCTTTTTCGGCGGGGCTTAGTCGTGAACCAATTATGGCTGTTTTTTCTGGCTGCTGGGGATCAAGAATGATGTATTCGGCATCCTCTTCAGGTTTCCATCCTACTTCGTCTGCTCGGACGCCATCTTCTTGATCCACTTGCTGTAATTGCTATTGGGCAACCTCTTCATCTCTTTGAACTTTAGTAACTTCCACGGGGGTAAAGATCTTCTTCCTTGATTCTTTCAGCATTTACACAGTGCATCGTCGGGATGCAGCTTGGTCAGACTTGATATCTCTCACTCCTCCTCCCAGGATGCGGAATCGGATTTTTTGATACTTGACGGAAGTGACGGCATCCAATTTGATCAACCAAGGTCTCCCAAGAATCCCATTGTAGGGAGATGGGTCACTCACGATCGTGAAAGTCTGTTTAGAGACAACTGGCGGTGTTTGTACGTCAAGTGTAATGTGGCCAATGGAGTTCGAGGTGTGCCCATTGAATCCAGTAAGTACTTCTACTCGGCGTATGATCGTGCTTTCCAAGCCCATCTTCTGAATGACTGAAAGTTGAAGTAAGTTGACTGCACTTCCGTTGTCAACCATTATTCTGTCAACTATAGCATGGGCTAGTTGGACAGATACTACTAGCGCGTCGTCATGTGGGAAATCAACACCTTCTCCATCCTGCTCAGTGAAGCCATTATTCCGATATAGGACCATCGCGCTTCTATAGTGCTTCAAATGTCTTTCTGGATCTTCATCTCCTTTAAAAGATGCAAAGTGCGGCATGCTAAACTTGCGTGGTGGCTCTGCCTGCTCGATCTCATCAGTGAAAGGTGATCTGCTTATGTTGGCCATATCCCGCCGTAATGCTTCATCAACCACCTTGTTGCGTCGAAAATCATGCAATCGTTCGTTGAATAATCTCTCTACCTCTTCTTGGATTTGTTTTTGTTGAGGTAATGGAGTTCTCGGCTGCTCCCGTTCTTGGCCTGTTGGTCTAGGCTGCTCTTCTTCCTGCTCAGCTTGCCTCTGCCTCGGCTGTGGTGTATGAGGTAGATTTCTAGCGAGCGAGGGATTTCTTTACAGGCTGCCAGTTGAACTTGAGCCGGACTGAATGACTGCTTCTCTCCGTTCGTTACGCTGATTGTCCTGATATGACATAGAGAATGCTCATTGCGGGCTTAACCGCAAATGAACAGTTTGCCTTGAAGGCTGTTCACGTTGATTATCAGAGTGTAGCTCCAACCGTGAATGTATACTTGCTCGTGGGCCTAATCGAGAGTGCACGCTTCTCCGCGCGCTAAGACGGGAGTATACGCTATCTCGAGGACCTAATCGGAAGTGTACGCTACTAGAATGCTCGGTTGGGTTGAGTAGCTGCTTGCCAGGACGCTGCTGGAGCGGTTCATCATCTGCCCTTGTCCTACTTCGGGACACTTCGTCTGGAGCACATTGGATCTCAGTGCGTTGCAAGAGTTGATTCACCAAGGTCGTCTGTTGTGCAAGGGCACTCGTCAACTCCATGACTTGTCGAGACCAAAGTTGTTCACCATTCGGATTAGATGAGTTTGGAAGGAATATGCCTCCTTGAGCAGAAGAATGATGATAGACCCCAAGTGCGAGATTTGAGTCGGGAAACGTCAAATCTGCAGAGAAATGCGGTGAAAATACCCCCGGCTCGATGATTGGTCATGATGGTTGTGATGATCTTGGGCCAACTTGGGTTGCTTGGGATACCACGGGAACAGGCTGCTCAACGGGAACATGCCTCTTGGCGGGACCAGGCTGCTTGGTGAAAGCAGGCTGGGCCGTGGGAATGAGCTGCTCATCGTGTGATGCATGTGAGTGCGAGGCTCGGGCCGTGGCCCTTGTGCCGTGAGTCACCTTGGATGGCATGGTTCGAGCCGTGGTGAAGGCATCATGGACCTCGCCACGGGTAGCTACCGAGGTAGCCACCGCGGTGGTTCCCACGGTGGATGTGCCGTGAGTCGCCTTGGATGGCATGGTTTGAGCCGTAGTGAAGGCACCATGGACCTCACCGCGGGTAGCTACCGAGGTAGCCACCGCGGTGGTTCCCATGGTGGAAACTAGTGGTGGTGGTGCCGTTTCACCTATGGTCATGTTTAGCCTCGTGGATCGACGCGGGCCCATTTCTTGAATATTAGAATTCCCGCTTGTTGAATTTTCTAAATTCCTTGCCATTGTATTTCTCTTTTACGTTTTACTAAAGAATCCTTTTTCTATACGGGAGTCTTCTACGAGTATGGATTTCTTCTCTCAATGAAAGCACCAATTTGTGGATGCAAATTTCTTCCTCCTTGATCTTGGACAATATTGCACCTACAAAACAATTAACACCTTTGGTCAAGGCCAAGAGCCTCACGCGCCCACGATGAATGGGGGGCTTTGGCTGAAGAACCTCCGATGCCAAAGTTAGAATTTAGAGAGAAACAGTGTTTAGAGAATTTTGGGATTTTTGCAAGAGTGTTGGAATGAGTTTTTGGTGAAAATAGGAGCCTATTTATAGGGCTAGGCTTGGCCATTTTTTCCAAGGAATGGCCGGCCATTGATGTGGTTTTGGGTGGTTTATTTGATATAATGGGTGATTAAATTGGTGATTAATGGATTAATTAGGAATTAATCCATTAATTAGCCAATTAATCTCTATTTATTTGAAATAATTTGTAGGTTATGAAGTAATTACCTAAGATGAGGATGGATGAGATAACTATGAATTTGTTACCTTCCTTTGGGCACTTTTGACTTGGTTTAGGGATGATTGCCCGCTGCTCACGCGTAGGAATCCCAGTATGCCTCAAGAGTATTTTTGTCCTCTTTTACCCAAGAATCCACGTGTTGCCTTGTGATTATTTTTGGCTCCACAGTCATCATGAGGATATGCCATTTGGAGTAATCAAACTGAGGTGATGTGATGGGATCAGGGTGGTTTTGCAGATAATGCAAAACCATCAACCATGTGTTTTAATTATCATACATGCATGGATAAAGCTTATGAAGATATGGTAGGATAAGTAGAACCACCAAATTTACAAGATTGGATCCGACAAATGGTGATGACGTAAAGGAAGGTCATGATAAGGATGGTGATGACGTAATCCCATTTTAAAAGATGGGATTAAGCTTTGATTGATGTGATAAGGCCTAAGGAGTGAATTTAGGTGCATAAAAAATAAAGTTTTTAGAGTTTCATTTATTGTGATTATGCATGGGATAAATGCGTGGTCAGCAGCAACAATTAAAGATTTGGAGTCACAGTGTAATTGGGATTGTTTTCCACGACTTAGGCATGCACGTCTTTATAAATACCAAGCGGCAAACAACTAAAAGCCCCCTCCAACTTAACACACAAACATGCCCTACGTAAACCTTCACTTTACGTGAAACCTCTCAACAACCTTAAGAACTCTATTCTTATCCCCTTTCTTGCCAACACACCTTCAGTTTGGAAAACAGCACTGTGAAGGTAACCGGTGACATCTTCAGTTTGAAAAATAGCACTGTTGCCGTAGAATCAGCCGACTGCGAAACACCTTCAGTTTGAAAAACAGCAATGCGTCGAGGCCGACTGGTTATCTATCCAAGTCTCTGTTGAGAAGGGTTTTCGATTCCTTATTGGGATAGGTCATCTCATTAGCCTTCTCGGCGAAGTAAGGTGTTACAGGTTACCAGGCTCGGCACTTTGAACGCCAAGTTGTTTATGATTGGATACTCACAAGTTAGTTTTAGAGTTTGGCATTCTGACGGCCGAGCCACATTGACCATCAAGACATATATCTCTTTTGAGTATTTATGTCCATATAGTTTGGTACCGGTTCAGCGTGCTTATACTCTTACGAATATAATCACCGTAACCGAACCAGGCGCCAACGATCTGTGAACTTTGCAAGACTAGTAGCCTTGTCTTCAAGCTCTAGAACCCAAAGGTCGAAACGTGTTCCTTCCTCGGCCGCAATCGCGAGATACAGAAGTCAGCAGTGCGCCCAACACCACGCAGCACATTTTACTCCCCGGCCGAGCTAGGCCGACGAGTTGGCACGTCCCGTACACAACCGAAGGACGTAGTTAGCTTATTAATTACTCGGCCTGCGCACCACGTAGGTTTGGTAGTTTTTATGGTCAACACCATCCTTGGAGAATTTTTTAGTTGTGACGGGAACACGGATGGTACACCACGTGTTTTTATGTAAGTGGTGTGAAATTTTATTTTTTATGTTATTAACTTTTTAACACACATATCCCACCATTTATATAGCGATACGTGGTGTACCATCCTGTGTAACGGTCACACTGAAAAATCTCTCCCATCCTTGGACGACATTTATCAGACCAATGTCGAAAGGAAGAAGATAGGGTGTGACCATTCATTCCACTCACTCGTGCAAAGAAGGAAGAGGAAGAGGAAGAGGGAAAATTTCCATACTTAGAAACTTTCCTCGCTCGGTTCTCTACGTAATTCCCGAAGTATCAGAGTAAAGATTTTTGTAGAATCTTTACAAGGGTTATCTTCTATTCATGTCAAAGACTTGTGAGCAAGGAACAAAATATCGATAATATCGGCGAAATATCGCCGATATGATCGTTTTTTTGATATGACGATATTTTCACGCATAACCATTAATTATCGTCAACATATCGACGATATTATTAATATCGATTATATCGCGAAATACTTGATAATATCGCGATATAATCGATAAGGGTCACGACCACCGGGTCCAACCCTAACAATGCTCCTTCATTTGGGCTTCTGGTCCCTTTTATAATCCCTCACCTAGCTTCTTCTTTAGAACTTGGGCGATGTGGGACAACAGCAACAACTAGCCCTTTCTATAATCCCTCCACCAGCTTGTTCTTTAGAACTTGGGCGATGTGGGACAACAGCAACTACTAGCCCTTTTTATAATCCCTCCACCAGCTTATTCTTTAGAACTTGGGCGATGTGGGACTTGGGCGATGTAGGACAACAGCAACTACTAGCCCTTTTTATAATCCATCCACCAGCTTGTTCTTTAGAACTTGGGCGATGTGGGACAACAGCAACAACCAGCCCTTTTTATAATCCCTCCACCAGCTTGTTCTTTATAACTTGGGCGATGTGGGACTTGGGCGATGTGGGAAAACAGCAACTAGTCCTTTTTATAATCCCTCCACCAGCTTATTCTTTAGAACTTGGGCGATGTGGGACAACAGCAACAACTCTAATCTCATAATTGTATTGTATTCTTTGCTTTCCCATTCAACAGCCACCGGCTTTATCCAACAAAATTGCGTTTTTATTATGGGTAATGATCTTTTGGACTTATACGAGTTGCAATTTAGTTTTTCAATTACCCACCAAAGAATTTAAGGCTACTTCGATTTATACATTTTAGGTTGGGGAATGAGTTTAACGATGAGTATTAATTTTCTCACATTGCACCATTAGAAAAATATCATATTGATATACGTCTTTTGGTTATTTGCTAATTTGACTGTTCGCCAGAATAATAATATGATATGCATTCGATTTATTTGTGGGCTAACGAGGGAAACCAAACTAGCACATATGAACAAAAACTCGTCATCGTAGAGCTTCGGCTTCTATTCAAATTAGTAACATGAAAGGAAAACCAATCATACAATTTAGTCTAAATGATGTTATGACGTTTCTACGTCAGTCTTATATTTACTACACCATCAATTTAATTAAAAACCTATAATTACCTAAGTAGAATCGTTCATCTCATTGTGGCGTCTTCGATTACCAAAACATAATCATGTACTATGTCTATATGATTTTGTATTAACACGTTGGATAAAAATATCACTCAAAATTTTGATATGGCTTTCAAAATTGACCAAACAGTTTTCTTTTTTCTCAAAACTAGATGATGTAAAATCTGATTAACCAAATTATTATTATTTTAAAAAAAATAAAGAAAAATTAGTAGCCAATCCCTAGTTTCTAATGTTCATTGACTAAGATCTTATCAGTTTTTATATTTTGATCAAAGTCCCTAGCATTAATGAATTACATGTAACTTACATAACTTTCATAACAAAAATTAGTAATTGATTTAGAGTTTTAATACTCACATCCTTATTAAACTCCTAATTAATTTTCAATTTAAACATTTCAAATATATAAAAAAATAAAATAAGAATAAGTTTGTACCCATTAATTTTTATAAAAAAATTGATATGTACCCGTTATAAGAATAAGTCACTCATGTATCTTACCATGCAATGTATAAAGTGTAAAATATTGTACTAATTCATTATATATAAATGATTATGGTGTGTTTAAACTTCTTTCATTAATTACTACATATTTTCTACACTCACAATGTTTGCCAGCTCGCTATATAATCAACTTAAATCAGTTAAATCCATCATGCAATGCATTTCCTTCCAATTTTTTGTGATAAACTAATAGATAATTGACTAAATAAACATCCTGCAAATTTTCAATAAAAATTTCCAAGTTTTTCTTACAATTTCCGTGGTTTCCATATTATTTTTATCGATATCAATATTATCCCGATATTTCCATCGATATTTCCGTATTTTCGGACTACCGATATTTCTGATATTACCGATATTTAATACCTTGCTTGTGAGTAGGAAATACATCTCCTTGTGAGTAGGAAAAATAGCGGTCTGCTTAGCATGGGTTATTAGCTCAATAGGAAACATAGCAGTCTGCCTAACATAGTCTGCAGCCTTACCTCTCAGCTGTCTGAAGAGTCTCTCCTGTAAAATTCAAGTTGAACAAGAGATTTGTAATTGCCAATTGCTATTCAGAATTCTCTTTGTTCTAGTTTTTCTCAAATTAATTCTGACTTAGGCACGATGTTTATTGTATTACAGTTGTGATTTCATCCAACCACCCCTGAACGAAATTTTCATCCACTTTCAATGTTACAAAATAATGATAAAGCTATATAGTTAATAACAAATAATTACATTGTTATTAATGTAACAAAGTTGGTGTTTATGTTCTGAAAACATCTTAGATCATCTCTAAATGAGATGTCAAAATATCCAAATCAACAATATAAAAAAAAACAACAACAATGTTTTCCAACCGAGAAATCAAATTTAACGTGCCATGATATGAAACAGTATATCTCCCATTTGCTACCAAATTTAATAGCAACTTCAAATATCATTTAATTATTTTTTTTTATTTTTTATTTATTTTTTATTTTTGTCAAATCTGCAACTCTCCGTTCTCACTCTTATCTGAGAATCTCAGCCTCGGCCGCTCATCCTTCTTCCATTTTCTCAAAACCAAACCCATAAACCAACCTCTCTTACTCGAACCTCACGATCTCGGCCTCCGCAGTATTCTCTCCATTAATCATTGGAAAGTCAATGATTCATAAATTTGAGTTCGCAATTTATGAAATCCAGAGAGAGGGAGAGTTAGAAAGAGAAGAACGAGGAAGTAACTTGGGAGGAACCGATGATTGTGATTCAATTGGGAGGTGGAGCTCCGATGGACGTGAACGCAGTTGATGGAACCCCAGATTGTGAAGTGAGTTTAGCATCAGAGATTTGGTTGCAGAGGATTGAAGAAGTGGCGGGAAGAGAGAGAGAGAGAGAGAGAGAGAGAGAGAGAGAGAGAGATTGAATTGAAAAAGAAGCGGAAAAGTTGTTATTTTTAGTTTCAGGTGTGGAGGTGTGTGACTGATTTAACTTTGTGGGATGAGAAATTGTAATGTCGAAGATGTTTTGTCTTCGTTTTCAATTCATCCCCAGGATCTGGATAGAGATATACGAGAGATTATATTCACACATCCTAAATTACTTCTTCCACACCCTTTTAATTATTTTAATATTTTTCTATCAAGTGTTAGTGGTGTGTAGAAAATATTAAAAAATTAAAAAGGTATGAGAGAAGTAATTTGAGGTGTATGAATATAATCTCTCTAAATATATTCCGGTGAGGATCCTTATTAATTATTTATATATGTAAAATTTAAAATTTATAATAGAAACTTTGAAAAGAAAATAGTATAATAGAATAATTGTTTAATTTGACATATCGAGTAAATAGCAAAATTTTAAATGACGTCAAAGTGCCACCTAAGCTGTCAAATTCAGATTTTATGTTTAAATTTGACATCTTTGGAGACGCTCTTATTACACTGTCAAAGTAGGTGATCATGCATAAATGTGATTACGTCAAAATGTTATTGTTTAAATTAAAAAGTGTCGAACTAATTTCTTTTCAAGGTTAGAACAATTAATTATTTCACAGTTGTTTAGGAAAATGTTGCACTGAGTTAATACATAACCAAATTCAACGACATCATGAATCCTTGAGTAATGACTAGTTTAGTGTGAAAATTGAAATCCCCACCTACCTTCGTATGCCGCTACACACTGGAAAGGTGGGGGGTTGTTGGCAGGTTTAAGTAATAAATTTTGAAACCAGTTACAATAATTAGACATGTATTTTCCAAGACTGTATCCATGAAGTCAAAAGGATTACATATTTATCTGCATACGTATACGGTAAAACCCAGAAAAACAATAAATTTCATAAATGTTGATAAACGTGCTTATTTTTTATTGATAACGCATCATTTAATTTACAATTTTAATCTATAAATTTAGTCTCTCAATCCTCATGTATTCCATCAACAAAAACAAAACGATTGTTCATTTCACTGAATTGGTCGACAAGAAAAGCTAGCCGTCCGCGAGTCCGTTGGTCCCTTTTCAGTTTTCATATTTTTATATAGGAAAATCAATTTTCGCATACTCGCTTGGTCTTTTTTTTTTCCTATCCATCTCTGTTCATGTTTGACCTTTAAATTAAATAAATTAAAAGATAGCTAAAAGATAGGGTTCTTTTTTTTTTTCGTATCCATTTCTGTTCATGTTCATAAGTCTTGGGTAAAAAAAAATAGGGTTGTTTAAATATAGGTCCTTGTAACTATTATTGTTTAGACAAAAACCTACTTCATATTAAACATCCAAATAAAACTCAAAATTCAAATAATCTGTCATGTTGGCAAATAAATGACCTATCCTTATAAAATATTTACAACTTATGCCACAATGACATAAATATGTCAATAAATACTATTATTACTCACCTTCAATTATGCTAGCAATGAGCAACGAGCTCATGTTTTAAAACCACATATTACAAACTATTTACCTATATTTTAAAAATTCACTAATTTACAAAGAAACTAATTGACCTACATTCTTTGACACACCCCGACTCGTACATCAGGACGTGATGGCCGTCACGTGGGCGTGACGAGGCCATGTGCGCAATGCCGAAGAAAAAATGTAGATAATAAGTACTAGAGTATCATTACTAGTGCTACAGGCACATAAAAGAGTGTGGAAGTTAACAGCATAATTTACAGAGTTCGAGCATCCTAGGTGCAATCCAAAAAGACACAAGCAAGAAAGCAAAATATTTACATGGATAGTGTGCTGTCAGATATGCCTTGAAGCCTCGTTTGCCACCAACACTACCTAGTACCTGGAGGGGCGCAAAACAAAAGTGTGAGTGGGCAAAAACAAAGCTTTACTAAAATCACTTCGATATAAAAGTTGTAACCCCTCTCTGTAAAACATGTATACTTCCCAGAAAATATGTATATACGTACTAGTACTGAAAACCATCAATCAACCAATCAATCAATGCCATGATCGAATGAACCATAATCAGTAATAAGCATGTATCAAATATCATCGATCAATCAGGTGATATCCCAACTCAAATCATGCCGGCAATATATATGTCAATCAACCGGAGTCACCTCTAGTGACCTGTACGGCTGAATCTATGGCTCCTCAACCACATCCTCAATTCATCTCTCAATCAATAACCTGCACCCATGACGGAACCACCTAATGTGGTATGTACGTCAAGCTGGGTATATAACGCTCTGTGCTACAATCACGTGAAGGCTGGCGACGAATCGCAAGTCACCTACGAGTTGGAACCACCTAGTGTGGTCTGTACGACAGGCTGGCACCTGCCTTGGATCCAAGGTGAGCGTATGGTGTGGGAGGTGAACGATCACGTGAAAGCTAAGCCTTACTCTGGCGGCACAAACCTCGATGTGCAGGTAAATGAGCCATATACTAATCTCATCGATATCACCATAACCATCATATCACAAGAATACACTTACCTGACTTACCTGGCGCCCGCGGTGCATCAATATATAATCATATAAACATAAAAATATATATGGCATTCGACATGGCATTCAATATCATAAAAGCATTTTAAAACGTATTTCTGGGAATCAAATATATATATATATACTGAAAACCAAAAGCCCACTCACTGATAGGTAGACGGGTCGTAGCCCCCGAGCCTCGCGTGGCTGCGCTCGTCCTCAGGATACGTCTCACCTATATGCGAAACAACTATATAACCGTTAATTACGCACATAACCCAAATCAAGTAATAACTTCTCATACATTGCTCAATTGGGGTGTTTGAATATACCAACATGCTCTACTCA
The DNA here is from genome assembly GCA_024362995.1 of Heteromeles arbutifolia. NCBI lineage: Eukaryota > Viridiplantae > Streptophyta > Magnoliopsida > Rosales > Rosaceae > Heteromeles > Heteromeles arbutifolia. The sequence continues at coordinate 37,624,908 of JANCRC010000004.1, forward strand.
ATCCCACGAACACCCCCATATTTTTAAAATAATTTTTTGGAAGCCTCACGCGCCGATCAAGGCACGGCAACACGCGTCGCCCACGCGCGGCCACGCGCCGTGCACACTGACGGAAACCCTAACGCCGTGAAGGAATATTCCGTTAAAGTTAACTGACGCCGTTAACCTCCGTTAGGAATATTCCATCACCTTCAACCTCAGTCGCCGGCGCCGCTGTGTCGCCGGAAATTGAGTAATTTTTCTACCTTCAATTTCTAACTCATTTTTCAACCAAATTTCACTAAATTTACACCAAAATGATCCTTAGGACAAGGAGAAGAGATTTATACGTGTTTTGAACCCAAAATCCACATGAATCTCGCCGGAGAAATTTCATGAATTCCGGCCAACTTCCAAACCGGCGATCCCGACATCCAAACTCCTTCAATTTTGTCCTCCGAGCATCCCAAGACTATTCTAAACCTTCCTATGATCTCCAAATAAGCTGAAACACCATAGATTTCGAGTGCATGAACAGTACCATCCACTGTACTACACGGGTTCTAGGGTTCTCAACAGTCTAAACCTCAACAAATGGTACGGTTAGGATCACCAGGTTACCAGGGTTCTAAATATGCTATCTAGGGCTTTGATCCGTGACTAAATCACAAGGAACAAGGTCATCCGTACAGTTGCAGGGGAGAGGATAGAGAGTTCGAGAAAAAGGAAGGAGAAGGTGACGGGGAGGGGTAGTCTGCACATGTGTTGTGCAAGTGTGTGTATATATATTCCTCATCCAACCCCATCCACACAAAATCAACCAAAAATACAATAAAATAAATATATAGGTACCCCTACCTATAAACATTAATCCTTATTCACACCTCTTCTCACTCCCGTAAGGGTAAAATCGTCATTTCATAAATAACATATTCATTAACTCGGAACGGACTGTTACATTCTTTTGATACAAACTATTTACCTATATTTAAAAAAAAATCACTAATTTACCTACATTCTTTTGTTACAAGCTAATTTATCTACATTTTTGTAGTACATATAATTCACTAATCTACTTATTAATTTACCTATACAAATAATACTGTCATATTATTACTTATAATATCCAAAGTAATCATATACATTTTTTCTTTACAATATCACGCCTATGGGGTAGGTAAATTATTTTTTAAGGTATTTCTATTCTAAATGGGTACTAACATAGAGATAGGTAAATTATTTTCTATGAAAAGAAAAAAATACAACCATTATTTTGTATAATTTTTTTGACAGAAATTATTTGTCCATGTTTCAAAGTAAAACACCATAATATTTTTATTTATATTATAGCTAATAAGGTAAGTTAGTTTCACGAAAAAACAATTTTTGGTAAAAAAAATTGAGAAAAGAAAGCTTAATCAAATAATAGGTTAATTGACATTTAATTGCATTGAAAACAATAAAATGCAAAATTTATTATTAATCATAAGTCAAACCTAACCCACTTTACACTTTATGAGGAGAAATTTTTAGTTGTAACAAGAACACAAGTGGGTACATCACGTGTTATAATAGAAGTGATGAGAAAATTTATTTTTTAAGTTATTAACTTTTGAGCACACATATCCCACCATTTACATGGTGACAGGTGGTGTACTACCCCGTGTACCGGTCACACTAAAAAATATCTCCTTTATGAGGGTATTTTAGGAATACGAAAATTATAAAAACTGACATACCAAGCTTTTCAAGGAAATTTGCTTAGTTGGACTCTAATAAATGGGGTTTAAGTCTGAAAAAATAAAGAGGATGGGTTTTAGCTGGACTCTCATTTTCAGAGAAAAAAAAAAAAAAAGTGCTAAAATCATATCCGTTCTATATAACCCCCTCTTCCCCCAATCCTCATTCACTGAGCTTGCATTTTGCAACAACAAAAGAAAAACCACCTTTTAGAAAACAAACATGAAGAAATCCACTTCAAATTTCAAATTCCACCAAGCCTTTTTCGCAGCACTTTTATTAACTACAACTCTCTCATCAATTAACATGCAGTTTAATTCAATCCTACCCAATCCAGTTCAATACAGTAACATCCTCCATTTTCTCTTCACCACCAACCCTACACTTTCATTGTCTTGCATTTGGTGCCTTTTCATTTCCATATTTTTCTACTACTACACCTCTCGTCCCAAGTCCATCTTCCTCCTTGATTTCTCATGCTTCCAACCAAACCCTGACCAAAAATGCAGCTACGTTGCCTCCGAGTCCTTCGTACGCAAGACGAATCGCTTCACCGAAGAAAGCAGAGAATTCATGCGTAAAATCTACCTCAAATCCGGCATAGGAGACGAGACCTACGCACCCCAATTCGTCTTCGAATCAAACCCCGAAGCGAACTTGAAATATGCTCTGGATGAAGCTCAACAAGGCATGTTCTCATCCATCAACTCACTCCTTGCCAAAACCAACATTGACCCAAGTCGTATCGATTCCCTAATTGTAACATGCGGGAGCTTCTCTCCCGTGCCCTCTCTCACATCCCTCATTGTCCACCGTTTCAAGCTCAAACCTGACGTAAAGACGTACAATCTAAGTGGCATGGGATGCTGTTCCGGAGTAATATCAATTGATCTAGCCGCCAATCTGTTGAAGCAAAGCAAAAAAATTGGTTATGCTCTTGTGGTCGTAACCGAGACTGTTAGTTTGGATTGGTACTATGGCGATAACCGTCCCATGCTTGTAACCAATTGCATTTTTCGAGTCGGTTGTGCGACCGCATTGATCACAAACGACCCGAGTTGCCGCCGAGTTGCAAAGTTGGAACTCGTTCACTCGCTTCGTACTCACCACGGAGCGAGTGATCGAGCTTATAAAGCCGCATTTCAAGAGGAGGATAACAAGGGCAATACCGGGTTTGCTCTTAATAAAGATTTAACAGCGGTTGCAGGCATGCATTTACTTGAGCACATCAAAATTCTTGCTCCTCGAGTCCTACCACTGACTCAACTTGGTGTTTACGTGTACTCGGTCATTGGTTGTGCATTTTCAGGGGGGAAGTCGAAACCGATAGTCCCGGATTTCACCAAGGCATTTGATCATTTTTGTATTCACACGGGCGGGAAAGCGGTGATCGAGCAGGTTGGGCGGGTTCTGAGTTTGAGTGACGAGTTGACTGAGCCGGCTCGGATGAGTTTGCACCGATTCGGGAACACATCGAGTAGTCTTGTATTTTATGAGTTAGCATATTTTGAGGCTAAAGGGAGAGTTAGGAAAGGAGATAGGGTTTGGATGTTGGCGTTTGGGACAGGGTTTAAGGTCGGAAGTCTTGTTTGGAAGGCAGTTTCGGATTTAGGTCAAGGTAGTGATGACAATCCATGGAGCGACTGTATTGATAGGTACCCATTGAAGTCATGGTAATTAATTATGATGGTTGATAGGTACTCACTGGTAGCAAGGGTTTCATATTATTTATTTTGAACTTTTGTTATAAGATTTGGCAATGGAGTTACTGCATTGATATATATAGATTGCGAATAGTACAAGCACGAAAATGGACCATCTTTTCTTTGATTCAAGAAAAGAAAAAATAGAGAAGAAAAGGACTCTCTCCATCTTTGTCTACTGGTTAAGTTTATTTATACTGAATGAATATAAGAGCCAATTTATAGCTCTGATTAAATGCGCAACTAACCACTCGTGATTGATAATAATAAAATAAGTATTTCGTTCATAAGAGACGATTTAATAATATAAAAAAATACTGATGGTTTGAAAAAAAATAAAAAAATATTGATGCTATCACTATTGTCATGTGTTTGCCTTGTTTTATATTTTGAGATCTCAAGTTAGGCGTGGCCTACTTCTTAGACGAGCAGAATTATACGATCGATGAATTCGTGCGAGCTTAAAAAATTCGAGCTCAATACCGAGCTCTAGTTGGTTGTCGGTTGATTGTGTAAATTTTTTTGCAACTCGATAGTGTATGTCAATAATGTTAGAGTATGATAGTCTAAGACTATTTTGGCTAGTTTGCTTGAGTTCAAATTCGTTTAGAAATATTTTAAATAAAGAGGATTACATGTTCTATTCCATATGAAATTAGAAATTAATATATGAACTATTTTTATAACTTATAATTTGACAAGAAGATTTTGTTGATTTTCTATATGGACCCTAATAGAAGATGAGATTAATTGTCTACATAAAGGTGGCATATGCTCGTACAGTATGACGCGCACTCATTATTGAATTAAAACATATTGTTGGTTGAGCATTTAGCTGTCTGACGGAGAGTAGAAAGTTGCTTTGAAAACCATGACTTCATTCTACAGTTAAGATTGTTCATAAAAATAATAGAATAAATAAAACATCAAAGAAATGCAACAAAAAGTTTTCAAGCACACTACTTTAAGGTAGAAAGTATAAACTTTTTTCTTTTTTAAAACAAATAATTTATGACTAGAACTTAGTGAGAGACGGAAAGATATCATTTCCAGATTTCTTCTACCAAGATTACCAGATCAAGTGATCCGAATTTTTGAAATTTGATCAAACGGTTATAATTATTAAGACTTTTAAAGGGGACCTTTGTTTTTAGCCGTTTGATTAAATTTCAAAAACTAGGATCACTTGATTCGGTGGCCTTGGTGGAAGAGATCCAGAGAGGATCCGTGAGAGACTAGACCATCACGCCTATAGTTTCTTTGAAAACAAAGGAGTACAAAAGGACATAATGACTTGAAAAAATGAAACAAAAGATCGTCAAGTTAAAGTTCAAGTATATATACACTAGCATATGCCTACACATTTTGTGTGGGTGAATATTTTTAAAATGGGAAGGAGAGTGGGAGAGAGAGAACGTCGGAGTAGGAGTAGGAAGAGAGGTTTTCTATTTTTTATTTTTAAATATTAGATATATGCTAAAATCCCATGTAAGAGGCCACTTAGTATTACAGTCTAGTGGTATACATCTTCACTTGTAAGTGAGAGATCTTAGCTCAATTCTCGTCAAAGGAGAATTTGAACTACATTATTGCTAACTCATTGTGAGGCGTAGCCTACCCCCTCCCCTTTAGTGTAAACAATATCGTTGTTCAAAAAAAAAAAAACCCCATGTAAGTGAGGCTTCAATAAAAAACAACAAAAATTATTTTTGTGAAATTACATTATTGCCCAACATTTTTTTTTGGGTAAATTACACAAAACTACCTCAACTATTGGTCGCATGACACTTTCATACCTTATCTTTTAAAATTGACAATGTCATACCTCATCTTTAGAATTTGGTCAATTTTATACCTTCCGTTAGCTTGACCGTTAATTTGTCAGTTAAATGCTGACGTGGCTTGATTCGAGGCCCACTGTCTATTAAAAAATCGTTAAAAAACTTAAAAAAAAAAAAAAGAAAAGAAAAAACCAACTCTATTCGTCCCTCCCCCTCCCCATCTTCCTGCAACCCAGAAAGAAGAAAAAGAAGAAGAAGAAGAAAAAAAAAAAAAAAAAAAAAAAAAAAAACTCTGTTCATCCCTGCAACCCAGAAAGAAGGAGGAGGAGGAAGAAGAAGAAAAACCATCAGATTCAATTACCCTCCCCACCCCCACCCCTCTCCCCTCATTCTCCTTCCCCCATGTTCATGTTCTTCCCCAGATCCCCATTCCTGCAACCCGAAAAAAAAAAATAATAATCCAGTTCGTCTTCCCCCCGCACCCGCACCCACCCTCCCTCCCCCCCTTCTCCTTCCCCCATGTTCATCTTCTTCCCCGGAAACCCCTTCCTGCAACCCCAAAAAAATAAAAATAATAAACCCAGTTCATCTTCTCCCCTCCTCCCCCATCTTCTTCCCCTGTAGCCCAGAAATGAAACGAAAAAAAAAAAAAAATTCAATACCCAATTCGTCCCCACCCCACCCCCTCTCTCTCCTCCCCCATCTTCTTCCCCTGCTGCCCAGAAACGAAATGAAAAAAAAAAAAAAAAAAAAAAACTAAAAATCAAAACCCAGTTCGTCCCCACCCGAGACTTGGGCTCGCACACCCATGGCTCGCCGGACCTGGGTTGGGTGTCCTCTGGGTGCCCCGGAGCTTCACGGAGACGAAAGGAGAGAGGGTTGACGCCAATGATGGTTTTGGTACCGTCGTCGATGGGTGTAGGTGTGTAAATGGGTGCGTGAGTGTAGATCTGGGAGAGATGTATACTCTGTGCAAGAGAGAGGAGGAGAAAGAGTGAGTGAGCTGAGAGAGAGGGACATGTTGGCATGGGTGAGGGGTTGGACGGAAGGGGAACGGGAAGGGGTCGGGGTCGGGGGTGGAAATGGTAATGGGTTCTGGGATGCAGAGAAGAGAGAGAGGCGAGAGAGAGGGGGAGAGAGAGAAGAGAGAGAGGAGAGAGAGAGAGTTAATATAAAAATAATTTTTTTTAAATTTTTAAATTTTAATTATTAAAAATATATTTAATAATTTTTTAATCCAGTTGGATTAGTGAGTGGACCCCTCATGTAGCCACGACAGCACTTAATAGAAAAATTAACAGAAAAACTGACGGAGGTATGACATTCGCACAAATTCGTAAGATGAGGTATGACATTGTCAATTTTAAAAAATGAGGTATGAAAGTGTCGTGACACCAATAGTTGGGGTAATTTTTTGTTATTTACCCTTTTTTTTTCTGTGATAAAAGACTAAATAATATTTCTACCCTCTTTTGGCTAATAAAAACGTTTCTATTAATATGTGATTTAGAAATAATAATAAATACTAACATATGCCTAGACAATTCGGGTGTGAACATTTTTTATTTTTGTTTTTAAAATGGGAAGAAGTAATGGAGAAAGAGAACATGGGAGTGGGAGCAGGGAGAGAGATTTTTTTTTTTAATATTTTTAATTTTTAATATTAGATATATGTTAAAATCACATATGGGTGTTTCTTCAAAAAAAAAAAAAAAAAATCACATATGGGTAAGGTTTAAATAAAAAACAAGAAAATTTGATTTTATGAAAAATACATTACCTCTTTTGATTGACTACAAGAATTTTGTAAATAGGTAGTTTAAATACTGCATAAAATATTCAGCGACACATGGAGAAAATTTATAGCATTATCTTATCCCTAAAATTTTTTGAAGTAAACAATAGCATTGGGAACAATGAACAGTTAGGCAATAGGACTTTGGCTTTTGAAATTTTGTAGTATTTTGAAGGGTTCTTTGAGCGTCAATGTTAACTAAATTAATTTAACTTAGGCACAAGAAAAATTATTATTTTTCTAAGGATCTCCTATACACTAAGTAGGCTTTACACAAACTTAAATTATGGGAATCTATAAATATTGTTATCAAGCGTGTGGCATAAGCATAACAATCCAATCTAGTATAGAATTGCTATGCTATATAATTTAGGTATTCATGTACGTTGGAATCAAATTTCTACACCACTGTTAGTGGAGGAGTGCTTGATCGACTATTTACAAGAAAGAGCAAACAATCGTGAAATCCTCGGTGTGGTATCGTCCGAAGATTTTCCGACGATCAAGTTAGTTCAGGATTTATAGAACTCAAGCAGTAAGCAAGGGAGCAAGAGTGATATTTATAGTGCACGATATCAGACTATTGAATTACCTTTAATGAATTCTAGGATTGTGTATTTATACTAGTCAAGAGAGAAACTTTTTAGGATAGTAAATCTTTAAAAACCGGGAGAATCCTAAATTATATTTAGCAATAGGTTTTATTTCCTTCTAGAATTGTGATTATTTGTAGCTTAAGTCAATTCCTAAATCGTAGAAAAATAGAAATCACCAAATATGTAGAAAACCAATTTGATCCCCGGTCAAATCACGTTTCTGTGTCTCGACTACCATTTTGGGATCCAACAGAATGTTGTAGCATCGTTGATCCGTTTATACAGCCAGCTCAATTAGAGCTATCCAGCCCATGACTAAATTAAGGAGGCGTACTTACTCCATTGCATCTTGCTCCGGTTAGACTCCTATTAAACCTGATCAAACATTGATCAATTAAGAAATCTCTAGAAGAACTTAGATAGGATTATAGACTCGCACATCAAATATAACAATCTAATGACGACTGTGAATTCTTGATTGGAACAATGTTTTTTTAAGAGGAAGGATATTCTTAAGTAAAAACAATTGCAGTGCAAAGCTAAAACTGGAATTAAAAAAATTAAAAAAAAATAATGAAAAAGCCTTTAAAAGTTTAAATGTTTTTTTTTTTAGTACATCGATATTTTTACACTAGGAGGAGTTCGGCTAAGCCACACAATGAGCAACCTAATTTGGTATCGAATTCGCCATCCACAAGATTCGAACCTAAGACCTCTTACTTCTAAGTGAAGAAAAATACTACCAGACTGTAGTACTGAGTAGCTTAAAAGCTTAAATGTTAACAAAAAAACATTTTAATAACTTTATTTAATAATTATGACAAAACTCATCACTAAACCAGTCCACTAAAAGTCGCCCAACAATAAAAAAATAGACTACTTTCCCATTTTACCCTGAAAATGTTTTAATTTCCATTATGGAATGCAAGTGATACATGTTTTACCGATAACTTTATAAGAGCTATGTTCTCCTAAGGTCCTCATTTTGACGACCTGTGAGGAAAAAATGCATATTATCCACAAGATTATACTGGTTTAGATCCAAAGTTTTAAAATATTTGACAGCTTAATAAAGAAAAACGAACTTCAAATCCATGAACCATTAGAAGGCCTTTTTTTTTTTTTTTTTTTTTTTGCTTTATTAAGTCATCAAATATTTTAAACTTTTAGATCTAAACAAACATAATCTTGTGGCTAATATGACAATAATAATCTCTCTAAAAAACCAAAACCTTTTACAAATTTTCAAGAACAAAGGGAAAAAAAGGAGTAGGAAAAAACAGGGGCGACCTGACCTTCAAAACACATAAAGGCAAGGGCTAAGTTTTGTCCCTATCATTAAATATTAAACCTTTATGGTTAAATAAATGTTTAAGATGGTTTTTAGTTAAATAAAACTTAGTTCACGCCGTTTTCATTAAAGCTCCCTATATGAAATTGGATATATTTAACGAATTAGACGAGAAAAACTACAAAGAAGGCTTGATCAGTCTACATTAGCAGCCTTACTCTCCTCCCGCAACACAAGTGGAAAGAACCAAGACCTCGGAGTTTGGTCGCTGGCACTACTGAAGTAGCCTACCTCACGTAAAAACGAACTATAAATCGATTAATCTAAAATTTACAATCGTCAAGACACATATTAACCATATAAAATAGAAGAACAACACATGGAAGTTTAGCTCATTATGACGGATGTACCGTTGATGTTGTGAGCAAACCACACCGGACCTTCAGGGTCTAAGCACATGGTTGTTCACGGGTCGTAGGCCATCGAGCTTATATACATATCAAGGCGTTTTTCTGGCCCATCATATCCCACTTCTGTCATTGTTCCTTCCCCGGCAGTAACAGCAGGTTTCATTGCCAATTTGAGATAAGTCATGTAGACAGAGCGGGGTAAAATGGCAAGTTTGTGTCGATTATAACGACCTCAACCGCGCCTGCCCAAAGTACAACTTCTCTGTTCCTCGATGCATATTAGGGCTACAACCATATCAGAATGTACAAAGTTGACAAAGACAAAAAGCCGTTCATCATTGAAAAGGGCGCTTGCTTCTATAAAGTCATGCCATTTGGCTTGAAGAGCATAGGCACAACGTACCAACGACTTGTGAACAGAATCTTCAAAGACTTGATCAGAAAAACCATGAGATCATGTAGCCAACATCATAGTGAAAGGCCCAAAATATAAACACAGCATCAAAAACCTTGCAAAGATCTTCTCGCTCCTGCTAGTCTACAACGTGAAGCTGAATCCAACTAAATGCACATTCGGGGTCTCCTCAGGCAAATTTATTGGCTATTAGTCACCTAATAAGGCATAGTGGGACATCTAAATCACATCACAGTAATCCTCGACATTAGGTAACCATCAACCATGAAGGATATCCAGAGCCTTACACGCAGATCATGAACTCGTGGTCGGCCTCGTCTAGATCGACGACAACGTGCAAGTTACAGAGTCGTGGGATCCAAATCTGAGAGCGATTCAACAAAATCTCACGATCTCAGCCACCCACTATCTAATAAACGATTTCTATAGACATGGAGATGGGTTCTAGGCCATCGCCGACGACATACAGTCGTCGGAGGCATCGGGGAACCAAGGAGGCTGCATGGGCTCAACCTAGAGGAAGGTGAAGACCAAAACGTCGTCGTTTGTGCTGGGCTTGGACTCGCGGCTCACACAGCTCCGCTCGCGACTTAGTGCGGCACGGGTGTGGCTAGGAGCTACGACTCTTGCGTGTTATGGTTTGATTTCTCTGGGCTCGTTTGGCAGCTCGGACTGTACTGACTATTTCTGTCGAATATGATGAATAGCCACCGGATAGTACTGACTAAATTAGTCAGACGTTTGGTGTACTATCGGACTAATAATCGTATTATTTATACTGTATTTGGTATTATACCGGAGAATTAAACTTAAAATAAAATTAACAAAAAACTGAAATCATCTCTTTCGTTCCCCAGATCTCTCCGTCGCACCCCAAATCCCTCCCTCTCTCTCCCTTCTTCTTTGTTTGCTCTCCTGAACCAAACCCCACCACAAAGGCAGCAACAAGAAACCCAACAAAATGACGACATTGAAGCAGAAATTCCATGCTTTAGAGGGGAATTAGTGCAGCCAAAAACCCATATGAAATAAAACCCCCAATTTTGAGTTTCTAATCCATTGAAATCAAAGACCCAAATAAAATCTCACTCAATTTTGAGCTTACCCACCACACATCAACAAAATCAGGGAACAATTAAGCTAAAAACTAATAAAAGTTCTGCAACCAAAAAATCCCCAGGACCGGCGACATGCAAACTCGTGCGGGTACCACGACGAGGAACTGAAGAGGAGGGCGAAGGCCGTGGAGTGAAAGAGGAAGAAGAAGATACAACATCTTGATTTTCTTTCGAACCAAGTCGACTTGGGATTCTTTAAGAGAGACCCTGTTGAGAATTAGTTCTTCTTACAGCCATGGCTTTGGAAGTGGGTGTGAGGAGAGAGAGAAGACGAAGGAGAAGAAAAATCTGGGATTGGTGATGGCAACGGCAACGACCTAGCAGAACGATGTGAGAGAGTGAGAGCGATGGAGCAAGACTGGACGGAACTGACTAATTATACAAAGGTTTTTGGAAGTATAAATAAACAGGCATACACCGGATAAACGTGTGGGCCTAGTATAAGTAATACAAGTACTATTTAGTACTGAATTGCACCAAACACTCGGAATCGTATTAATTATCCTATCCGATCCTTTATACGGGCTACCAAACGAGGCCTCTATTTTCTTCATTCCACACACAGTTTAATTAATCAATCCAATTTCAAATAATAATATTAATCAAATTGCAAACATAGCAAGATATATAATTTGAAAACGTAAATAGAGTTTATGCTTCATGGGATGGTTAACATGCATAAAGGCTCATTGAAATTTGAGAAAGATTAAGTATAAAAGATACTTGGATAACAACTGCTTAAACACCGTTCTTGAACAATCCTCTTTTTAGAGACACACTTCGTGCTGATAACGTGTTGAAGGAAAACAGATGGCGCTTTACCGTAGTGGCGAAAAATAATAATGCCTACACATCCTAGTGCGGGTTTGATCCCCGCCTCTTCCCCCTAACATTTAACAATTTTAACCACTAAATTTATCGTTTGTAAAAAAAAAATGTGTTGAAGGAAATTTTATTAAAGAGTGAGGATAGGATAGGGACGTCAAGAGAGACAGAAGAAAAGGGCTTAACCGTTCTTTGTTGACATTCTTTTATACTAATTACATGAGATTTACTTGCCCTACAAGTACTACAAGTCATAAAGGGATTTGATCTCCAAAATCCTATTAGATTTTACTTCTAGATTTATAGAATCACATTCTTAAACAATATTAGCTACAACAAAAGTAATTACTTTGGTTTTGTATAGATTTTTTATTGCCTAAGAAATATTCTAATTATTCTAATCTAAATTAGAAGGTGAGAATTCAAACTCAAGTACAAGAGAAGAGCAGACCACTTTATCTAACTTAACTACGTCGATGTCAGATTTTCTGGTGAATTTACATGCTCTAAGATTTCACAAAAAAATTGACTCATCCGGCCCATGCAACTTGTAAATATGGGCAACCAGCAGATAGACTTGCTTCAGTTCGACTTTGAGCTAATATTTTTGTACCTGGTTGGCTTTGCAAAGCCCCAAAGGGTCTGCTGTAAGTTGATTAGGGGCTGTTGCCCTCATGAACGACGACATAAATTAGCTTTTACGAACAAGAAAAAAGGACCATCATTTGATCTTTACTTAAAAAATAAATCATCTAACAAAACAGTATGAAGAATGATTGAGTCGAACACAGACAACAACCACTAGTATTCCAGAAATAATCATGCACAGGTTGACTCTAAAGTCTTCATCACATGCCATGCTTAACTAAACAACATCATAAATCTCTTTCTTGGTCTGTAATTAACCTTCCAGAATCATCACAACAAACCATGTTATTACAAAATATTCTATCAATCATCCACACAACTTTTTGATAAATAACTTGAAAACTTGGTTTTCTATTTCTTATTGGTACTCGAAATAGTCTTCATGTAATTCTGCTTAACAACAAAAATATAATGTAGTATACAGTGAGTCTTATATAATAACAAAAATTTTGAAATACCAATAATAATTAAAAAAAATACTAATTTTCTCATTATTAATCATGATTGGATATAAGCTTTTGCTTTACTTTGTCTGATGGTAGCTACTAGCTGATTAAATAAACTAGTAAACGTACGGTGCCTCAAGCGATCAAGCCATCTGGTTGGATATAAACCGCAAGAAGACCATGAAGGATATAAAACAAAACAAATTACATTAAACTTATTATTCAAGTATTATGCAAACAAAGACAAGTTCCAACTTTCTCAGAACTACCTGCATCCAATGCAACAACTAATCAAATTCCCCCAAATCAAAGAATAACCGTAATATATTAATGACTCTGATTGTAAATAATGTTATCATTTTTCCTTCTTGTTGGCTTAATCCCGATGTTGCTTTCAGTTCAGGGGACACATTGGGAAATCTAATGGTATATAAGACCAGAATGAGATGTTTTTTTTAAGGCCAACGGATAATATAAACTAGGGCATTACGCGGATCGAATCTAAACTCTTAAACTCTTCTAACCTCCATCTTTATATACGAATAATCAATATGAAGTTACAATTGATTAATTGATCTCTCCAAGAAATTACGAACTTACATAAGGCAATCCTAATGTCTAGATTGTGATCACTGAAGTTAAGTTATTGAACTGTTGTGTCATGTTTAGTACACCTACTTGAATAATATAAAATTTTCAGACACATAATCACATCCTATCAAAAGAAAAGATAACGCCCATGAGGATAGGCCTCGCATCACATTGTTCAACTGGCAAACAAAAAACGCTCATTCGGCAAAGAAGTCTTGCTATGAGACATTAAGAAGAGTTCCTTATAGTCCTTTGCCGGGCGAACAAATACCAAAATAAAAAATAAAATAGAAAACAAAACACATGGCTACAAATCACCTTAAACCACTGCAACGACATCACAATAGAAAGACTGCACCACCATTTGATAATCATACAATCGTTGACAAAAAAACCTTTGACGAGTCGCCTTCAACAAACCTGGAGCATCATCCTCATAATCATTTTTCAGGTGCACAAACCACAAAATCACCACTTCAAATTTGAACAACGATCGTCTCTTAAGATTTGAGGTTGAGCAGCAAGTCATAACCACTATAAAAGGCTCATCTCAGCAAAAGTAGAGAGCGACCACAACCACAAAGGCTCTACTCGACAAAGCGAGAGAGTTAGCACTAATAGAAACAATAAGAGAAAGAGAAAAACGGATCAAGATGGATTGCTGCCGACACCAAAGCTAAAGGCATGTGATCGGAGGTGATAGGTTTTTTCTTTTCTTTTTCTCCCTAGTGGCTAGGTTTTTTTTTTTAAAAAACTTCATTTTAATCCTTGGCAAAGATGACTTTTAGATAAAAACCATGAGTAAGATCAAAATCTAATTTTAGTCCCTTGATACATTAATAATCTCATTTATTAATTATATTTTGATTTTTTAATTATTTATCTTTTTCTTTCTAATTTTTAATGTATTAATTTTATTTCATTATAATTGTTATTTTCATTTCATTCATCGTAATATATTTTGTTGTGAACATTTAGATAAACTAATTTTTGTTATACAATATATTTCGATGTACTTTATCTTCTTCATTTAGGTATATTAAATTCATTATAATACATTTATGTGCATACATTTAGGTACACATATTTCGGTACATACATTTTGATACAAACATTTAGGTACATTAATTCAATATAATACATTTCGGTACTAACATTTAGGTGCATACATGTCGGTACACACATTTAGGTACATTAATTTAATATTAATACATTTCGGTGCATATATTTAGGTACATACATTTCGGTACTAACATTTAAATATATTAGTTCATTATAATATGTTTCGGTACACACATTTAGGTACATTAATTGAGTCTTTCAAGTTTGAAGAATGTTAAATAAAATTAATATAAAGTAAAGAACTCTTTTTTGGTCAAAAAATAAATTAAAATTTGTGTATTAATAAATTTAAATATTTAATAGGAGACATTAAATAAAATGCACATTAATTATTTTGAATTAAGGACACATTAGGGAATAAAATCAATATTCAATCTAACACCATTTTGTTTTTTTAAATTTTAATCTTCTTGAAGGATTAAAGTTCAAAAAGCCCTTTTTTATTTTAATCTTTTATATTCACATGTGTTGACGAATGTAAAAAGCTTCACAATAAAATATGACAAAACTAAATGTAACTTATGTATATTGAGTAGATTGTTATGTGTGAGAAAGATATCAATGATTACTAGCTTTCTTCTAAAATACGATTTTATACAATTACACTTTAGAATCTGCCTTCGCTTGAATTTTTTTGGCAGGATTTGATTAAAGAAGTTGAAGCATTACCATCAATAATCATTTTGGAACTACCAATTTTTGTGACCATATTATAATCAGATACGTGTCAATTCCTCAAAAGTTCCACCAACGGTTACCTAAGTTGGAGTTTGACTCTCAATGCATATAGAATTGGAGAGCATCTCGTGATCTAACTCATTGCCAAATGTGTCTTGAGATTGTGGTTTATCTTCGCTCGTCGTAAATCCAGGATAATATTTGTTAATTAGGACAACATAATTCAGTTAAAATAATTATACATAAAATCATAAGATAAAACAGCTTATAATGTTCTATAATTAATTAAGGGCATCATTTGGTTTCTATAATTAATTAGAATTAATAATTCACTATGTTTAATATGTTGAAAAAATAAATAAAAAAATAATATCAAACTTGAAGGCTGAAAATAAATTACTCACTAATGAAATTTACATTTTAATCCACTAAAAATAGTAGGACATGAAGGGGCATATTGAGACACTGTATATTATAGCCTTTCATTATGAAAAGGCATGGTATCAAACGGTTGGACATTATCTAAAGGACATGGCTACTTGGAATTGTATAATGCATAATAGTTTTATGTCTAATAGGCATAAAACGTTGCTGCTCATCAATTATATTGAAAGGATGGAAATAATATAAATGGTTCCATACTTCAATTGAATAAACATGTCATTTTTATTCAAGTTATTTCTAAGGGAATACTTCGAATTTTGCTGCTTGCCGATTCTAAACCTTCTTGTATTTTGAAAGTGGTTTATGAAGAACCCTTTAGCAAACTCATTTTAGTAGAAGCAAATAACACTTTAAGCAATCGACTCAAGTCGTACCTTAAAGTCGTCTTACGTATTATTCTCCATGTATGTTTCTACATTTACCACAACATTTGCTATGGGGGCATTCTAGGCCTACGGAGATGTGTGGAGGTAAACGCTTAAACTTCTATAACCCTAAATTTGAAATAGGGATTTTAAAGTTTCTTGGAAATTAAGCTAAATTTGTTAGGAATAAACTATAAGAATTAGATAGAAGAACTTGAAACTAGATGCCATAAATACATATACTTGAGAGAACTTTTAAATGACATCTTGAAAGGTATTATTTTGAAAGTCCGTAGTTTTGTGTCATTGTAGTACATTTGGAGTTTTTAGTAGTTCATTATGATGTTCTTGTTGTCCATATTTAACAATCAAGCTTAAAGTTCATTTGTAATTTGAAAGTTCATTACCCAAACACAAAAAAATAATTGATATATAATGGTTTTTAGTGAATTCGTAATTAACCTGTTAATTGAAAATTGTAGATTATCAACTCAATTAATTGAGGGTTTGCTTGGTAACTTTTTTATTATTTTGATTTTAAGTTTTTCACTAGGTGTCACAAAGCCAAATTAAAAAAAATTAAATTAAAAAATTAAAAAATAAAAAAAATAAAAAAAAGATTACTAGGTATCACTAAGCCAAATAATCATGAGTTATCCCTATATATTTCGTAGTATTGTTAATTTAGACAATAGAATTGTCTTTTCTCACACGAAAAACATTACTACATACAAGGACGTACTATCTAAATGCAGTAGCACCAATCAATTAACAAGAAACATCAGTACACTTCCACCAACCAATTCAAGTTATATGTTCTTTCTAATTAATCTCTGAATTAATTTAAACCACTGATTAATTAGTATATATGGAATTGTCGCATAAGATCTTCAATTGCATGAAAATGCAATCATGAAACAAATGATTCATGAACTTGGACCCAGTGCCGGCCGGAGGCAGATTGTCTGCCCTTCTAGTTGTGGTGCCCTTCCATGTCCTTCTATTTTGTGCGGTCACGGTTAAGCCACGTCAACATTTTATATTAATTTTTTAATAGAGATAATAAGATAAAAAATAATAAAAATATAAAATATTGACGTAACTTAACCGTGACCGCATAAATAAGAAAATATAAAAGGGCACCACATCTAGGAGGGCAGAAAATCTGCCTCTGTGCCGGCCGGGCTCAATGAACCCTGAATTCGAAAGAGACTCATCATCGAGTACAGAAGTCGACATAATCTGGCACATGAAAGGTGTCTTGTCCTATATAATTATATGAGGTCAAATTTCTTCTTGTATTCCAGTTTGACACGTACAGCTTTATTTTCGTTCCAGTTTGTTGTTTGTGTGTGCTCCGTTTTGACTTTTGACAAGTCGTGATAACGGAGACAGTCCATCCGACCATTGCATTTTTCAGAATTAAAACGCTTTCGCTTCATGAGGTTTTATATTTGAGAAATGTTAAAAGACTTTCAAAAATGTAACTTTTTATTAATTTTTTACCATTTTATGTTTTTGGTACAATATTTTATAATATTAGCATATAAATTAACGTTAAACTGTGAAGTAATAAAGTGTTTATAGAGAGTCTTACATTGAGAGAGTCTCTTTATTTTTTCTGTTTATATTTTATCATAAAGTCCTAATATTGGAGAAATTTTAGGATCCGGTATTCGAATCATGTGTTCACCCGGATCCGGTAATGTAAATGGTTGCATACTTTAGTTGAATAAACATGTCATTTTTATTCAAGTTATTTCTAAAGGAATACTTCAAATTTTGCTGCTTGTGGATTCTAAACTTTAATTGTTGTATCATGGAAGTGGTTTGGTAAGAACCCTTTAACAAAATCATTTTAGTAAGAGTAAATAACGCTCTAAGCTACTACTCAAGTCGTACCTCAAAGTTGTCTTACATATTATTCTCCATGTATGTTTCTACATTTACCACAACTTTTGCTGTGGGGGCATTCTAGGCCTACGGAGATGTGTGGAGGTAAACGCTTAAACTTCTATAACCCTAGATTTGAACTAGGGATTTTAAAGTTTCTTGGAAATTACGCTAAATTTTTTAGGAATACACTAAATAAAAATAGATAAAAGAACTTGAAACTAGGTGCCACATATATATTTGAGAGAACTTTTAAATGACATCTTGGAAGGTATTATTGTGAAAGTTCGTAGCTTTGTGTCATTGTAGTGCATTTGGAGTACTTTAGTAGTTCATTACGATGTTCTTGTTGCTCATATTTAACAATCAAACTTAAAGTTCATTTGTAATGTGAAAGTTCCTTACCCAAACACAAAAAAGAATAATTGATATATAATGTTTTTAGTGAATTCACAATTAACATGCTAATTGAAAATTGTTGATTATCAGCTCAATTAACTGAGGGTTTGTTGGTAACTCTTTAAATTTTGATTCTTGGTTTTCACAAGGTGTCACTAAGCCAAATAAAAATAAAAATAGAAGATCACTATGTGTCACTAAGCCAAATAATCATGAGTTATCCCTATATATGTTGCAGTATTGTTTATTTAGATATAATTTGAACCGGAGCAGAGCCATGAAGGGACCAAAATGGTCCAAGCCTACCTTGATTTTTTTTCCACAGAGAAAAAGCTAGAGTTATCCCTCTAATTTCTAAAGATTTTTAAGGGGATTAGGACCCCAACCAGAGGGAGAGAGAAGAAGTAGGCGATAAAGCTGGTCCTCCTAGAGTTTATTCTTTTCACATGGTGCTGGTGGTTGTTGACAAACTTGAATTATGCTTCTAAGTTCTATGCATGTGCGATTTTCATGTTCTCGTTAGCCCTTTCTATTAGGTTCTTTTCTTTGCCAATTAACACGGCTCCCAACTGGTCGGAACTTATTGATTTTTTTTTTATAAAAAAATTATTATTATTAAGGGGAGGGGAAGGGTTCGAAATTATTACAATAATTTACGGAATGAAGAGTTTCAAACCCGAGATGCAAGAGTCGAAACGTAATGATGAAATGGGATGAATTGAAAAATCAACGCCATCGTCACCAAGCAAACTAACATCAAAATCGAGCGAAAAATCTAGAGAGAGAGAGCACAACTGTGAGAGAGACAAACAAAGAGAAGAGAAGGATCAATACTGGATTTCAGATGATGGATGACACAATAACCAGGCGATGGCAGAGAGATGGATGAGCAAGCATGTTGCTGTGTCGTTGCAGAGATAGTGTCATTGGCGGTGTTGCATCGTTTTACATTACTACGAACAAGGACGTACTATCTAAATGCATATAGCAGTAGGACCAATCAGTTAACAAGAAACATCAGTACACTTCCACCAACCAATTCTAGTTATATGTTCTTTCTAATTAATCTCTGAATTAATTTAAACCACTGATTAATTAGTATATATGGAATTGTACTTATAATATCTTCAATTGCATGAAAATACAATCATGTAACAAATGATTCATGAACTTGGACCCCAAAGTGCCGGCCGGGCTCAATTAACCCAAAATTCGAAGCAGACTCATCATCGAGTGCAGAAGTCGACATATTCTGGCACATGAAAAGTGTTTTGTCCAATATAATTATGGAAAATGATCCTCCGAATCCTTTTCCTAAGATCCTAGGAATTCAGTGATTTTATATGTCCATTATATATCGTGCAGTCAAATTTTCTGATGTGTTACCCCAAGATATTTTTCTTCTCGTTCCTGTTTGACACATACAGCTTTGTTGTTTGTGCTCAGGGTTTTGACAGGTAGTGATAACGGAGACGGTCCATTCTCCGACCATTGCAGTTTCCAGAATTAAAACGTTGTCGCCTCAGGGTCAGGTTTTA
Organism: Heteromeles arbutifolia; assembly: GCA_024362995.1. Lineage (NCBI taxonomy): Eukaryota > Viridiplantae > Streptophyta > Magnoliopsida > Rosales > Rosaceae > Heteromeles > Heteromeles arbutifolia. The sequence goes on from JANCRC010000004.1 coordinate 37,644,685, forward strand.
TATTAGAGAAATGCCACCTCTTCTATATATTATTTGTCACTCATTTTTTTACATAATATTTTATAATATTAATATAGATATTAATGTTAAATTATGAAGTGATAAAAAATACTTGAAGAATCTTATTTTGAGAGAATCTCTTGTTATTTTTATTTATATTTTCATATGCACGTTAAAAACTATCATAAAGTCCTAATATCGGAGAAATTTTAGGATCCGGAATCATGTGTTCTTGGCTCCGCCATACGCCAAAATACACACACCCCACCCTCCTTTATATTGAGACCCTACACCTACCCCACTTTAATCCCCATTTTACGGTAACAACTAACAATGTTATATATGCTATCAACTATTAAGCAACTTTAGGGTTAAAGTTTGATGATATAGCCTATAGGGTAACTTAACCTTTCTAGTAATTCAAACGTTGAATTTTAATATCATTTTGTAACACCATAATGTTAATCATCAGAAGTTATTGAAGAAGAAGAAAGAACGAAATAGAGAGAGAAGTGAAAGATAGAAGTTTAGAGAGAGAAATCTGTTGAGAATTGTAATATATTTTCTTATCTCTTACAATGATTTGTTATAAGCTATTTATAATAGTGTTTTTGTAGCTTACACTCTAAGAAACAATATAACCAACTTAACTAACTTCATGATCTTTTGACACTTGTCCATTTCATAACCATTGGATCTTAATACTCCTAACATCCCCCCTCAAGCTCAGGGGCAGAGAATGTGAGCCTGAGATTGACACAATGAGTCTGAAAAAGAGGAGCAGATAATCCTTTGGTGAGTATGTCAGCAAACTGCTCGTTGGAAGAAACAAAATGCACCTGCAGTTTCTGTTTTGCTACCCGCTCTTGAACAAAATGCACATCAACCTCTATGTGTTTTGTACGCTGATGCTGAATAGGATTTAAAGTCAGTGCTATGGCAGATAAGTTGTCACAGAAGAGAAGTGGCTTTTCTATAACTGGAATATGCAGAAAATGTAACAGTTGTTGGATCCAATCAAGTTCAGCACTTGTAGTTGATAAAGCCCGATATTCAGCTTCTGTGGATGAGCAAGAAACAATTTGTTGCTTCTTAGATGACCATGAAATAGGATTAGATCCCAAAAATACAACCATTCCAGTAGTCGATCTCCTATCATTAGGATCTCCAGCCCAATCTGCATCACTATATGCAGTAATATCCAGTGAACCCTTGACATAATGAATGCCACAGCCTTAAGTAGCTTTTATGTATCTAAGAATTCTTTTAACTGCCATGAAATGCGACTCTATAGGGGTTTGCATAAACTGACAAACCTGATGCACTGCAAAAGCAATGTCAGGTCTAGTAAATGTTAAGTACTGTAAAGCTCCAACTAAACTTCGATAAAGGGCAGGATTATTATAAGGTTTGCCATCATCTTTGAGCAACCTGTTGTATGGCAAACATGGAGTTGCACATGGTTTAGACAGCAGCATATCAGCCTTAGTTAACAAATCTGTAGCATACTTGTCTTGAGAGAGAAATAAACCATCATTCTTCTGCAAAATCTGAATCCCCAGAAAATAATGTAGGACTCCCAAGTCTTTGATATCAAACTCCCTTGTAAGTGAATGAATGACCTCAGTGATTGCTTGTGTTGCACTGCCAGTAATAATAATGTCATCCACATATAAAAGTAAAATCACTACAGAACTGTCAACAACTTTTACAAACAATGATGAATCTGCATATGTGGATTTAAACCCCAAGGATGGTAGAAAGTTAGTAAATCTCTCATTCCAGGCCCGTGGTGCCTGCTTTAATCCATACAAAAATTTATGTAACCTGCACACATAATCTTCATGTTTTAATCCACAAATCCAGGTGGTTGAGTCATGTATACCTCCTCTTGCAAGATACCGTGGAGAAAAGCATTTTTCACATCTAATTGCCTCAATGTCCAACCAAAATGTGCAGATAAAGCTAGAACCAGTCTTACTGTTGTAGGCTTCACAACTGGACTAAAAGTCTCCCCAAAATCAATACCCTCTTCTTGATTAAATCCTTTAGCTACTAGGCGAGCCTTATACCTCCCAATAGAACCATCAGCATTCTTTTTTATCTTAAAGACCCATTTACAGCCTACTAAGTTCTTATGTTTTGGTAGAGGTACCAGAGACCATGTACCTTGATTATGCAAAGCTGAAATCTCATCCTTCATAGCCTCATGCCACACTGGTGATTTTAAGGCCGACTTATAGGTTGCAGGCTCAACTTGACTGAGATCAACGCCACCATGTTCATGTATAGCAGCTAAAAGAGCAATTTTCTTGGAGATACCACTCTTTGACCGTGTCTGCATAGGGTGGAGATTCATTGGTGGTATAGATAAAACCACTTGAAGACTTTCAGGTTGGAATGCAGGTACCACAGGGAGAGTAGGTGGCAAGGACTGTGTAATTTCTGCACCAATGGATTGATTAGAGCTTGAGTCATCTGAGTTCGAACTTGTATCTGCAGATGATATGGACTGGAGTGCAGGAGAAGCTTGAGTCACATCAGTATTTGACATATGACTCTGTGTAGTTTCTGAATTTGGGTGTGTAGAATCAGGGGACAGACCAAAAGTGGATGGATTCTGAGTTGGTGGTAAAACAAGAACATTATTGTGATCTGGTATTGGAATATGTAATGGTTTGAGTGATGGTAATGGTGCAGAAGTAACATGCTGGTATTTGAGAACCAAAGACTTGTAAGGAAACTCAGTTTCATCAAAAATTACATGTCTGGACACATAAACTCTCTTTCTAAACACATCATAGCAGAGATACCCTTTATACTTAGATGCATATCCCAAGAAGACACATTTTGTTGTTCTAGGTTCTAATTTTGTGCTAGTGTATGGTCTTAACCAAGGATAACAGGAACAGCCAAAAACTTTTAAGTGTTGAATCTCAGGTAAAGAATTATGCAACAATTCAAAAGGGGATTTTTGATCTAATGTTGAGGATGGCATTCTATTGATCAAATATACTGAGGTTTGACAAGCGAATGACCAAAACAAGGATGGTAATGAAGCAGTTTGTAACAGGGTAATAGATGTTTCAATGATGTGTCTATGTTTTCTCTCTGTTGTGCCATTTTGTTCTGGTGTATGAGGGCAAGACATCTGGTGACTTACTCCTTTATCAAGAAGAAACTTTTGAAATACCTTACTTATATATTCACCACCACCATCACTTTGAAGAACTTTTATGGATGTATGAAACTGATTTGAAATAAAATTGTAGAATGACACAAAAGTTGCAGAAACATCACTTTTATTGCAGATTGGAAAAAGCCAACAGTACTTGGTACAATGATCAATGAAAGTCACATAATATTTGTATCCCTCTAAAGACACACAAGGAGCAGGGCCCCACACATCACTATGAACAATATCAAATGGGTTTACAGACTTGGAACTTGAAGGAGAGAATGACAGTTTACTAAACTTACCTTCTAGACAGGGTTGACACACAGAAGGGATACTATCAGCAATACAGGAAAGTTTTGAATTGGTTAAAATCTGAGAGACTATTGTATTAGAAGGGTGACCTAGCCTCTTATGCCAAATACTGATTGTGACTTGTTTTCCAAGAAGAGCTACAGGTTGTCCTTTATTGTCGACTGGAAGATAATGCGGTGAGATGATGGGATACAATCCATTGTTACACAGCCCTTTGTAGAGAATCCTCCATGTGGCTTTGTCTTGAATCCAAAATGAAAATGCATCGAAAATCAACCAGCAGTTATTATCCAAACAAATTCTGTGTACAGACAGTAAGTTTTGTGACAGTTTTGGAACATATAGGACAAAATTGAGCTTTATAGGCTGCATTGGAGTTGTTAATAAAGAAGAACCAATGTGAGAGATAGCTAAACCTTCACCATTGGCTGTCGGGATTACTTCATTTGCTGGATATGGAGTTACCATGGAAAGATTACTCAACTCGGAAGTCATATGATTATTAGCACCTGAATCAGTGAGCCAAACTTGTTGCTGTACAGGTGCCGATGATACTGAGAATGGAGAAGTAGCAGCATGCATTGCATTCATTTGTGTGGTAGAATTCTTCTGAAAACATGTTTCTGCACTATGATAAGGGTTGCCACAAATCTGACAGCCTGAAGAAGTAGCTGCATTTCTATATCGGCAGGTATCAGCAAGGTGATTGTTTTTACCACAAATTTGATAGCCTTGTAATGTGGCTGTATTCCTAAATCGGCAAGTAGAAGCCAAATGATTACTCCGTCCACAAATTTGACAGGGTGGATTCTGAAAACCATAGTTTTGAGTCCGTGGTGGAGAAGTACCAAGAATTCCAGGGGCAAGGCTAGAATGGAAATTTTTGTTGTTCCCAAACTTTGAATTGAAGTTGGAATTGAACCGATTTCGACCCTTATTGTTGTAGTTGAATAACTTGTAAGCATTGGAATTAGGACTGCTATGATTAGCACCAGAACCAGAAAAAGATTGATTCTTGGAAGAGAAGCCATTGCTTTGTGCCATTAATGTAGATAACACAGGTGAATTAGAACCATTTTCAAGCAAAGTTTCTTCGGCAAGTAATTGAGATCGAAGATCTTTCAGTGATATCACAGTCTCATGGCCTCTAATTACAGATCTTATGGTATTGAATTCAGCAGGTAAACCATTTAGTGTAAGAATCACAATGTCATCATCATCAAAGAATACACCAGCAGCAGACAATAAATCTCTTGCTTCTTTAATTTTCTGCAAATATAATGTGACAGAATCATTACCCTTCTTTATTGTCTGAAGTTCAGATTTGAGTTGAAAGATGCTCGTTCTTGTGACTGTAGAAAATTGGTCTTTAAGGCGATTCCACAATTCTTTAGAGCTAGTGCTTCCAATTACACAAGAAACTGCAGCAGGAGACAAAGTTGCAGTAATTAATTGCATTAACGCCTTATCATGCATCTTCCATATCTTATATTCATCAGATGGAACCCGTGTAGATGAATCACCAGACTCAATTGTCGAATTATCAGAGGAATCTTGACTGAATTGAGCAGGACAAGACATTGAACCATCAACGAAACCAATGATGCTATGGCCTTCAAGAAGTAGCTGCATCTGGAAATGCCAAGCCAAATAGTTCGTCTCATCCAATTTCACATTTACCGAACTTGAAACAGACGAAATCAAAGAAGTAATCGGAGATTGTAAGATCTGTAACTGAGCAGCGGTCACCATTGTTGTAGATTGTAGAGAAATCACAAAGAATCTTGATAGAAACCAAAACACAAACAGTTGGTAGGCACGTTTTGAAGGTTGAAGAACCAGATTGAGGATTGCAGAGAACACACCCCAAATACCAGAAACTGATTAGCAATATACCAGTGTATCAGAAAACAATCACAGTAGCGGAAGCAATCGAAACCAAGATCGACAAATCCGTCAAGCTTTTATGCTTGTTCCGGCGATGATACCATGTTAATCATCATAAGTTATTGAAGAAGAAGAAAGAACGAAATAGAGAGAGAAGTGAAAGATAGAAGTTTAGAGAGAGAAATCTGTTGAGAATTGTAATATATTTTCTTATCTCTTACAATGATTTGTTACAAGATATTTATAATAGTGTTTTTGTAGCTTACACTCTAAGAAACAATATAACCAACTTAACTAACTTCATGATCTTTTGACACTTGTCCATTTCATAACCATTGGATCTTAATACTCCTAACACATAAAACGTGAAAGTAAGAAAACCAAAAAATACTAGTTATGGGTAACTGCAAAACGTCCAACGATAACTTTATTAAAACAATTTTTTTTTTCTTTCAAAAATTGGTGTGAAGTTTCCAGGATTGGGCAATACTTTAAACTACTCAAGAGGAAAGGCCTAGCTAACACAAATGTTTACATTCTACTTCCACACGTAGCACTACGTGGTCATGCCACATTACCCAAACTCTAATAACAATAAGGGTTTTTGTTACAAATGGTCCCTGAAATTGACTCACCTCATCAAGATGGTCTCTGAATTTGAAAATCAATCAATGTAGTCCCTGAAAATGGGTATCACAAATCAATGTGATCCTTCCGTTAAAAATCTGTCAAAAATTTTGTTATGTGCTAATGTAGCACATAATATGGTGCCACAAGTCTAATTAAATATTTTTATTTGAATTAAAAATATTTAAATAATTAAAAAATTATTTATATAATTAAAAACTTGAAAAATAAAAATGAAAAAAAGAGAGGAAGAAGATGAACAGCTCATCTTCTTCTTCTGCCCACCCCAATTGTCGCACATGAAGGGGAGATGCCATTCCCTGTATAAACTATAAAGTTCCTAATGAATGTCATATAGTCGTCCAAGCACTGCAAGAAGCTCAAGCCTTTGCGCTCTAACCACCTCTCGAGCGTCCCCTGTTGGTACCTAAATGCCTCCCACGTCGATCTCACGCTCTGCCCACGAGTCCCAGACGCCTCCCTCGCCGTCGTTCAAATGCCCTCATTTCGATAGATCTTTCGTGGTCGAATTGCTTTTCCGGAACTGGGTTACTGAGTTTGGTTGCCAATTGCAAAGAATCTGGTGGAGATCGACCTGTCGAACGCCACCGAGCTCAGAGACTCCGCGGCGGCGGCTCTGGTGGAGGCGAAGAGCAATCAAATGCCTGCAATTCATCTTCGTTATTCTTTTTTTTTAATTATACAAAATTTTTTTTTTTATTAATTAAATATTTTTAATTCTTATAACAATATTTAATTAGATTTGTGGGACCTAGTTATGTGCCACGTCGGCACATAATAGAATTTTTGACATATTTTTAATGAAAGGACCACATTAATTTGCAGCATCCATTTTCAAGAACTACATTGATCGATTTTCAATTTCAGAGACCATCTTGATAGGGTTGGCCAATTTCAGGGACCATTTGTGATAAAAACCCTAACAATAATTTGTTGCAGCTCAAATATTAATTTTTTTTAGTTCATTCTTCACATGCAATAAGTTACTATATTAATGGAAAGTTACATTAGATTCAACCCAAGCTCTTGCAGCTATCAGAGACCACTCACGTGGTTTGACTGCGTTGGGATTTTTAGCAGAGGGTGTTTTCCAATTTGCAGAAACTCTACAACCTACTAAGTTTCTGCACGTTTCTAGAACTTGTAATGAAATAACCCAAGATTGGATTAGTTTGCTACTTCTATTGGCAATGTGATAGTTTGGTTTGAAGATCCCTGATCTTATTTAGAATCTACTCATCCAAGATATAATGTAACATTTGGTTTCAAGTTAATAATATATGTCGTCTTCCCTTAAAAAGAATTGAGTATATAGAATGGAAGTGGATCTGGCTAGATATAATTAATATAGTTGGTAAGCTTGGCATCTATTATGTGAATAGATTTTTCAGTGTGTCGAGAACATAATTCACTATTTCAAGTGATATAATACAAATGATTGGATATTTTGGAAGAAAAAAAGAAAATTCAACCGCTTGTATTATGATACTTCGTGTATCGGGCTGTGTTTCCGGCACACTGAGAAATTTCTCTATTATGTGTTGATCTTTCACAACCTAGCTACTCCAATTTCTAAATTTAGTATGTACTCCATTTAATAACCTCCTGTAGTCCTAATTATTTAGCTAAGCCACAGAAAAAGCCTAAACAACTTTGGCTAATTGTCACCTAAAATCACCTAAACTTTAAAGACATACCAAATCTCCTAACTTCCGGTGCCAATTTTAACAATTAGTTATTTCCCCTTAGCTGTTCGTTTAGAGTTTAGAAAGCATATGAATGCTGATCCAACTTCACATGCGTAGATCCATATAATCCGAATGCTTTTGGCCAAGAGAAAGGAAGTGGTACTAACAACTGTTCCTAAACTTTAGTTGTTTTTTCATATAATCGTACGAATAATTTTATTTTCAATAATTTTTTTAAAGTTGCCATTATTTATAGTTTTCTAAATTAATATAATTAGAATTAAATATATTATTTATTTAAATATTTTTTTTAAGGAAGTTTTAACGAAAAGTCTACGTACTGTTCACTTTAACGAAAAACCACATTTGTACACTAAAAAGTCAAACATATATTATTCACTTTACCCTTTATTTTGTCCTTATCTTTAAAACTCAAAGTTTTCAAGCCATTTTCATTAGTTTTCTTTTTTTTTTAAAGTAAAAATTGTTAACCCAATGAACTGTTTCGTCGAGGAAACATTATATTACTTTTTGAATTTTGGTTTCTTAGAGTTGACCCCATAGCTTTTTAATTACGTGCCAACGACGAAATATGCTTGTCAGGCAAGATCATTTCGTCGGGTCAATACGGTCAACGCATGTTTGTCCGAAGACTTATCCATCGGGTTAAACGAAATTTCGTCAGTTAAAACTTCGAGCCACAGGTTTTGCCCGACTAATCTTTCTCGACGAAGCTTCATCGGCTAAACGTTAGGTAACGAAACTAAGTTTGACCCGATAAAACTTTTCTGTCTAGCGAGGTTTTTTTTTTGTAGTGTCATAATTGTCATATTTTCTAATGCTCGCGATTAAATACAGATATCTATCGGACATTCAAGAACCTGATACATGGAATTTTATGTGCTACATCTTGATTACATTTAGCATGTGTTTGCCCTATTCTAATCCACATGTTTCACGTTCTACGTTGAACCATAAAATATTTGCAAGTGGCTACCTTTTGTGAAAGTGTTGAACCTTTCTTATTGGTATATTACACGATTACCATAATGTTTTATACAAAATTGGAAAAGAAATCGCACTTAGTAGAATCAATTATGTACACTAAATACCATTAAAGATCCTGCCAAATGGTAAGAAAAAAACACATACGGTAACCACTATCCTAACTTTTTATTATTCTAAGCAATCAGCAAACAAAAAAGTCACTTTTTTATTTAACTTTTTTATTGCGTTTCTTTTCATTCTTTTAGCTTGTAGACGTTAGGGTAATCACATTAACTAGAACAACTGTGTTTTTTATTTATCTTTATGCAATTTGTATTTGTATGGTTCTCTTTGTAAGTTTGATTAATTTAAAGTAATATTGCTTTTATTAAAAAAAAAAAAGTTTGCTAATTTTCCTAATTGGTAGATGACTCAAATCTTTTCAAGTGGATTATTTTTTTATGGTATCATTCATACATATCTTTCAATTTTTAGCCGTCAAATCGAATAAATTGAAAATAACTAAATGACAAAAATTAACGGGAAATGTGTAACAATTAAAAAGAAGTATGTGGATATTTTTACTCAAATGATGATCAACATGTAATGATGAAACTCTTATATATCTTTTTTGTGATCAAACGATATTAACTCTACTAACAGGTAGGGATATTAAGTCTCACAATGAGTTAACAATAATGTGGTTCAAATTCGTCTTTGGCCATAATCGAACTTAAAATCTCTCACTTACAAATACAAGTAAAAAAAAATACAATTAAACTGTAGTACCATATGTCACACTCTTATTTTAACATAAGTACCTCTAACAAAAATTAGTAAAGGTGGGACCCATAATGATGAAACTCTTGCGAAGTGTCCAGCCACTTGGGTAGCTTAGACTTATAATAAACTAATTGTTGACCTACAAAAAGGATTTATAAAGCAATTAGCGTTAGTTAATAGTTACCAGCGTAATTCTTGCTAGATAAAGTTATTATTTTAAGGTAATACTATTCACGTAATTATTTTTACTGCATATTTTTTTGTTCCATTTTATCGTTTGATAATTTTTATTTCATTAAATTCTATTGCCGAAAATTAAGTGCAATGTTAAAAAAAAAAAAATTGTGAATAGTACTATCTTTATTTTAACCGGGTGACACAATCACATATGGCATGTGAGGTAAGATTTGTCCATTGATGTGCTGAAGCACCTGATACATCATATGATGGGACACAAGTAATTACTCGTCGGGAATAATGGCCAAACTGTTTCGGTACATGTATTTATAATTGTATATCCTAAACACTTAGACAATTAGACCATTTTCAATTCGGTTTTTTTTTTTTTTTTCAATAGTAATGTTAAAAAAATTATAATTTTGTAGTATATGATGTGATAAGTGATTCATATAATATAACTAACCCAAACACATCATAAATGAGAGAGATTTTCTCAAATATCGAGAAAAGCTAGGTAATTTTAATCGGGGTAGGCTAATTTATTTTTCTTGTAATATGTAGTCAAATTTAAGCATTGAGGTACGCTAAAAATATTGTTTTGTGAAAATTTGACCATAACTTGCTTATTTTAACATAAAAAAAATGTCATCTTTTAAAACTTGGGGTGTGTTAGAGCCCATAGCAGTCAATAATTGGCTTTGTCTTTGATTCAAGGAATACTCACATGTCATAATACAAGTGGATGGTGAGTGATGATGGCGGCGATGACAGTGGTAGGTGTTGATGCTATTGGTATCGGCTATGACGGGTGGTGGTGGGAGTGACAATAATGGCCACTCATGGTTGAATTTGTTTTATACTCACTCATGGAAATTAAAAAATGACAACTATTTACATAAAATTTAAATTTAAGAATTTAAGGTCTTAAATTTAAATTTTTTTTTTTTCATTCAGAAATTCTAAATTTCTATGTTTATGAATCCAAACAAGGAATTTGTGCAAGATAATTTATAAATTCTGAATTTTGTCTAAACTCCAAGTGTATATCCCTCATCTAAACGGATGGCTAGGGTTTACTAGTTGTTTTCTAGCGAAGTATTATCGTTTGATTTTTTGTTATATCGTGTTGCGTCAAATCGATAACATAATTAATATGACTCATTTTTCGACTATATTAATAAAACCAACTACATGTTCTATAATTTGATTAGAATACTCATAATTTTGGGCTGGTTTATACAATCCGAACAAAAAAATGTTTGACATTGGTTGTCATTTACATTTCTCCACCAATGTTTATTTTATAAGAAAAGAACTTCTTGCATTAGTAATTAAAAAAATGCACCAAAGCCACAGGGATTGGAGTGTCCTGTCCGCTGTTAATATAATAAAGAGAAGATAAAGAAAACCATTAGTTAAAGAATACATACAGGCATTATAGAGAAGAGAACCGCAGAGCTAAGGTGTCACAATTGCCTTAAATCATATTTATCAAAAGCTAATATGACAACAGAGTATTTTGCTTCTATGGTTCGTAATTACGATTACTTCGGTGTTTGGTTTAGTAATTTTTCAAATTTACATTGTCTAATTTATTAATCGGTATGGTTTTAGGATCCGTCGGGAATCCACGAGTAACTTCAGTTTTTTTTTAGTGTGTTGAAAACTTGAAAGAGACGTGTGCTGTTTTTTCCAACTTTATACTAGCCACTAGTTAGAAAAAGCTCTCTCTCTCTCTCTCTCTCTTAAAGAAGCACAACCAAGCTGAGAAAAAGCCAATCTATGCATCTGCAGAGAAAGAACTCCCTTTGAGTTTAAATACAAAGGAGAAACTTTAGCTAGCTTTCCTAAACACCTACACTCCTATATACCACCAAAAGAACAACAGCCGAGTTGTCTTCATTTTTGTGGATGCCGGGGAGAAGAGTCTCATCATCTGAAGAGCTGAAGTAGTAGAAAAAGAGCACCTATATTATTAAACCAAAGGTATGTCGTCTGTATTTTTTATCTCCTTCTCTGTGTCTCTGTCTCTCCTATTTCTTTCTGTTTCAGATGCATGTTACTTACTTCCACTTCCATACATAGACAGATATATAGCTAGTGAACTATATTATGTATATACTTTTTTCTTAACGAAGGGTTTAGGTTTTTCTAGCTCGCTCACCGCAATTGGTTGATCACGAATCAAGATCAACCAAGATCAACCAATGACTTATATATAATTCCAGACCTTATAGAAGAGGAAGGCGATTTTTATATTCCTTTTTATACATTTACACTTCCTTCCTCTTAATTTTATTTTTTATCTTTGATAACTGAGTAAAATTCCTGCACTTTGAAAATCTTCTATTTAGTGAAGGGAAAAAAAAGAAATAATTGAAGTGAATCACATAAAAGTCTGCTTTATTATCAATGGAGGCAAGGAAAATTCTAGCTTCCATTTTTTTTTTAATACAACAATATATTTACCTTAAAGTTTAGTTTCTTTTTAATTTGTTTAATTCAAATAATCAAGTTTATTGTTTCTGTTTATGTTTTACTAGGCCTGGTCACCTCAATTTTGTGATAACTGGTAAATGTGTGACGACTTATTATAGTGGTTTTTTTTTTTACAAAGACTAAACCCTAAATTATATATAGATCTTCCTTTTCATCAAAATTTTACTGTATTTCTAAGTTTATGATAAACTGTTCGTTTCACGGTAACCTGAATTCTCTTACCCAATATATTATTATTCCAATTAAAGTAAACTCCGACCCCTCATGATTTCATATAAATTAACGTGCAAGAACTGTAAACTCAACATATTAAAAATGATTAAAGGAAGGCCCACACACACCCCCACCCCACCCAACAAAAAAACCCACGGTGATCAGCATGAAAAACCAGCTGCAGTAGCATCAATAGCCTCAGTACCTTTTGTGACAGAAAGTATGATTCATTGTGGATTAGGATTCTTTCCTTTCTATTTTTTCATCTCATTCCCTCTCTTTCTTTTACATTCTCTATTTCGTTTTTTTTTTTTCTTCTAAAAAATTAATATAAGATATAAACGTGATTTAAACGTCATCGTTCAAATAAGAGGAGAGCAAAAAAAAAAAATGAAGAGAATCCTTCTCCGTTCATTGGGTGTGCTCTGCTCACTCATGACTCATCATGATCATCATGACCACTCTCATAATACAGTATATTTAGTCAGTGCATTTTATTTGTGGTCTTTTAATCACCAAAATGTGCAGGGTGATTGACTAACATACCAAAAAGCGTATGGTCAACTGGTAATTAACAGTATCAGTAGACAACAATTTTTGTTAAAAAAGCTTATAATTAGTATCTGCCCCGTTGGTGGGAGACAAAAAGGGTCATGTCCATAGGGTGAAAAAAAATTATATTAGCATGTTTTCCAAAAAAAAAAAAAAATTATATTAGCATTTTCAATTAGCTTGAATAAGAATGGACAATTATAAATTTTATATAACACACTTAGAAGTCTCTTTTTTTTTTTTTTTTTTTTTAACTCGGTTAACGATTTTGCATTTCATAATTCGACCGGTCCGAATCTGAGAAGAAGAAAAAAAAAAAACCCAAAATACCAATGTAGTTCCAAGTATATTCTGGTTTAGCATGACGCTGTGTTGCCCTTTCCAAGGGAGGATTCATTGAATCTTGGGATCTTTGATTTGGGACCAGAACTTAGTCCTTATTAAATGAATAAATGGTCTTTATATTTTACTCTATCAGTTAATTTGATGTTTGTGTTTTTAATTTGGTCAAATTGATCTCCGTTTTTACCTTTGTTAGTCAATCTTAGACAATTTGTTAAAGGACCGTTAAAATTGACACTTGCCTTGCACATGAGATGGGCATCGTCGATCTTTTGATCTTGCGCCAGTTTAATGGGTTTACAGTGAAGCTACATTAAGATAAAACACATGAATTATTTTGACATTTAAGCCTATTCTTATACTAGGTATTATTAATGATTTTCTTTATAAACATATTAATTTAATTTATTATTTGAACAAAAAAAAAAATATATATATATATATATATGTATATATATCTACACAAAGATTGAAGAGTTTAGACTAAACTAGGTCTTGGATTAATCCTAATTATCTGATATCGAACTAGCCATACATAAAAATATCTTAGAACCTCGCACCTATAAGTAAAAAAGACCACTCTTAAATTATTTCACTAAATGGTTGCACAATCGATTAGATACACACAAAATTTCAACTACATTGATGATGAATTTAATACTAAAATTATAATGACCAGCTCATCTAGAATGGAGATGGATTGTCTGCCTTTCCATTCCCATACCCTTCTCATGCCTTCTGTTTGTGCGGTCAAGGTTAACCCACGTTAACATTATATATTCTTATTTCTTTTTGCCTTATTATTTTTATAAAAAAATTAATATAAAATGTTGACATAATTTAATCGTAATCGCATAAAATGAGAGGATGAAAAGAATATGAAAATGGAGCGTAAACAATCCATCTCCATCTAGAATACCAGAGCATGCATGTGTTACGTGACATAATTTTGGTGAGTTGGCACGAGATGTCTAACCACATGATTATGGACCTCATAAAAAATCACACCTTTACTTTTTCGGTGAGGATAAGATGGTGTGGTCCCTTTTACCTTTGGCAAAGTGCCAAATGATTTTTACGTTCTTGTACATTGTGCTTGACCGTAGGCGTCCCTGTCCACATGAATAACTGATGGGGAAACTGCCAGTATGTCCAAAAATGTAGTTGTGCTGCTTTGCTTGTGCATCTGTTTTTTTCTTATTTTTTTGGAAGACTGCTTGTACATCTGTTTGTCTTCCTATAATTCTAGTTAAACTTATTTAGGACTCTTGTGGAGTATCTTTTCTTATGCTTTTTAAAAATAATTCTGTGTATATATCATTGGTATAAAAAATAAAAAATAAAAATATTAGATAGATTACATTTTTGTACCAAGTTGGTATACAATTTCATTGGCAAGTAATGTGTACATATTATCACCGTCGATTAATAATTTATTTGATTGTATGTAGTTTGTATGCATCACTTGTCACGTAAGATGGTACACAATTGTAGCATAAATATGTGGTCTCGTTAGCAGTAAAAAAAAAATTAGAATAATGCTTGGCTCTTCGAGGAGAAAGTCTGACTGAAATGAATGAGTGACCCTATCGCAAATGGATATATGTCTAAACAATTGAAAACTACAAAACTTAGAACCAAAAACTGACGATCGGCAAAAGAACGCCCACCCACAAACATTCGACCTCCCACACAAACACCCTTCTCCGACCTCCCCACATCACTGCTCTTCGTCAACCTCCCCCACCTCTCTTGACAGAGGTGCCAACGCCAAAATTGTAGAGCCTTGGTTCTTGGACTGGTCGATGCGGATAGAGGTGTTTTTTCTCATAGTTTCTAATTGTTTTTAATTGTTTCGAATATGTATTTATTTATAATTAGATTTTCAAGATGACTTCCTCCTCTTCTTTTATTTTAGGAGCCGAGCATCATTCAAAAGTTTATGATTTGGGTTTTATATATAGTTATAGAATAAGAATAATGTTTCGCTCCTTCCTTCTCAAGGACTTAGATTAGATCATCCCCCCTCCACCACAAATCCCGCACAAAAAAATGAATTAAAAGTGACGCAGCCCTCGAACAAAAACATCAGAATAAAGTTAAGCGATGAAAGTGTACAACCCAAAGTAGCCAATCAGTTGCTACCCCATTTGCTTGACGACAAAACGCAGGAGAACTTTGAGCGATGAAGATTCTGTGGAAATGTTAGGAAGCGAAACTGAACACACAATTTTAGGTGTTCATTTTCCAACCCGGATCCTAATAATATGAATTTAAGGATCAAATCATCCGGACTGTTGAAATTTGATTCAACGGTTATAAACATGGGACACCTTTAAAAGTTATAATAATTATAATCGTTGAATCAAATTTCAACGGTCTAGATCAAATAATCATTGAGCTCAGATTATTGAGATCCGGAGAGGATCCGGGTTCTTCATTTTCCTTTATTGGTAATCATTTTCATCGTTTCATTGTGGAATCCAGCAGGCGGATTAAGATTGACGGCTGACTTAGCCACCAGAATAGTCTATATACACTTTTTCGTTCTTGTTTCTTTGGGGTTAAATCATGGTTCACAGCTTGATATGTAAACCAAAACACCAAGAAATTAGTGGACATAAACAAATGGAGAGGCCCCAACGAAACCAATGGATATTGGATTTGGATGACCATCCAATTGGGGTGGAATGAAATGTGATGGGTCTTTTCCACCATTTGCTGTCTCTTTGCTCTCACAATCCCACTTTGTTCTTGTTAGAGTCTAGTACTGTTTTGGTTTCACTGCACAAAATAACATTACTAGTTATTGACATTAGTGATGCAATTGTGAGGTGGCGAAAAACACAATCAGTAACTAAGACAAGTTAATTAGAAAGTTTGATATGATACATCTCATTTACAATTGAAAAAAAATATTGCTAAACTGCAATATTAGTTAGAATCTAGTTAGTAGTTATGCATCTAATTATATAGGTTGGGCTACACTTTCAAGATAAAACATGTTAACACGTACATGCCGCAGTGCATGGTAATCATTATTGGACCTGGATTGTCTGCCCTCCCTATCCTATACCCTTCTCATCCCCTCTTATTTCTGTGGTCACGGTTAAGCCACGTCAACATTTTATATTTCCATTGCTTTTTGTCTTAGTATTTCTATAAAAAAATCAATATAAAATATTGACGTGGTTTAACCGTGACAACATAATATAGGAGGGATGGGAAGAGTATGAGATGGGAGGGCAGACAATCCAGGTCCATCATTATTTGTATTCCTCAGTAATTAGGCATTCAGGAATAGATGCATACTCTTAAGTAAAGATGGTTGACAAAGGAGTAGGATTGTCTGCCCTCTCATTTCTGGTGCCCTCCCATGCCCTCTTGTTTTATGTGGTCACGGTTAAGCCACGTCAACATTTTATATTATTTTTTTTATAGAGATAATAAGACAAAAATAAATAGTAATATAAAATATTAACATGCCTTAACCGTGACCACACAAACAGGAGGACATGGGAGGGCATCGAAACTGGGAGGGCAGACAATCCTCCTCCGTTGACAAATGCAGGCCGCAGTGCTTGGTAATTCTTTCAAATACAAAAACTTGGAAGTCCAATCGTGGAAATTTAGGTCAGTTCGTTAATGATCGCAAAAGACTTTTTCGTTTTGCAGATTAAAACTAAATGAAAAATGGGTTCGGCACACTACTTTAAGAACACAAACTCATAAAACGAAAAACGCAGAAAATAATATCTAGTTTAAGTTCGGTAGAACATCAAATTGATGTTTTCTCTCTATTTCAAAAACAAATTTTAAAATAATAAAAAATATAAAATACATTATAAAACACAAGTTATAGTTTTAAGAAAAAAAAATAAAAAGGAGTTTTGCTCACCGCAAGTTAGTGTGGTAGATGCTCATCATCTTATTTGTCATCGTTAGATAAGTTTGAATTTTGAGATTCATGTAATGGATAAGCACAAATCTCAAAATTTAAACTCATCTAACAGTGATAAATATGATGATGAATGTAAACCACATAAATGGTGGTGAACAAAAATGCACTGAATCATTTATGACACCACTATCATCATCATTACCCCAGCACAACCACCTCCGTAATCACCATTTTTTCCACCGCCATCATCATCCTCCTCACCACCACCGCCACCATTTTTGACATCACCACCTCCCGCCTCCATCTTCACCACTACCATCTTCTCCACAGCCATTGACTAACCGCGCCACTATGGCCACCACCACCTCCACCGTCTTTTCATGACCACCACCTGCACCTCCGCCACCATGATCACCACTACCATCACCAAATTCTCCACCCCATTATTCTCATCATGGCCACCACCGCGTCCATCATCTCCGCCACCATGATCCCCATCTCTCAACCACCATTTTCACAACCATCCCACACAACCATTGTTAACACAACCATCCTCTGCAACAATCGTAACCACTGCCGCCACCACCGCAACCACTCTCTCCATCATTACTAGCTTCCCTTCTATTGCCACATCCCATATCCCACTACTGCTAACACCTCTATTGTCACCGCTATTGCCACTACTGCCACTACTCCAACCACCATTGCTACCAAGACTGCTCTCGTCTTAACCTGTTAACCACCATCCCACCATTATTACCAAACACAAATTTATATATTACTAGATTAGTCTTTTTCTTCATTTTTGATTATCTGTTCTGTTTTCACAATTCTGCTTACTGAAAAAAACAGAATTTTAAGCAATTTTAAATTCCTTCAAGCCTAAATACTTCATTGTTTTTCTTCTTCTTCTTGTTAATTGTTATGGTCTCCGACCATGCATTCACATCCAGAGATGAAGCCCCACTCCAAGAACCCACAACAGGTACTTTCTCTCACCAAATATACATACGTATATACATACATATATATTGTTATTTAGATAGGATAAGAGGGAACGTTGTGTTTTGTTTTGTTTTAAGTTGGGTGTTAATTATGGGAAAAAATGAGAGGAATGTGCAGAGGAGTTGGGCTGAACTTATGTGTTGTTTGGATTATTGGTCGTGCGTACAGGTCTTCTGGCCCAGAGTCGTCATGCGCAAGTGGCTCAATATCTCCGCCCAAGAGTCCGATTACAGCGCCGACACCGACGAAGACGACTGTGACGCCGACTCCGACACCCAAGGTTGGTGTCCTTTCTTCTTCTTCTTCTCTTTCAACCAAGTACAGACAGTTTTTATATTTTCTGATGATGGGTTTGTGTTTCAATTGGAATCTGGAAAATGGATTTTTTGTATGATTATTATTTTCTTTTTGAATATTACGGGAATTCTACAGTATTTCTTGTGGAATTTGAGCTCAATTTTGTGTTTTTAGTTTTCACCTTTTGGGGTTTTAGGCTGACTGTAAAATGGGTTTTGCAGAGTTTTATCAACGGGGAAGAGATTTGAGGTTTAAAGGTATCAAAGAAGATGAATCTGAGAGTGATGATGCTACTGGTAATATATGCTTTTATTCTCCGTTCTACTTAATATCAATTTTCCAGTCCTCGAGTTTTTCGCTTTTTTTGGTGTTGCCTTTTGATGATTATTGAAGACCGAAAACACGGTTCTTAGCATCTGTTTGAGATAAACAAAGATTTCACTATTTCGTTCTGAGCCTAAAGGTTTGTACCGAAGATGGAAGTGAATAATATGATTCTGATGTTTGATCAATGTCTTTTGGACATTTTGTAACATTGTTTAGTCTCAAAGCTCATATGCATTTCCACTTTTCCACTGTTCGAACTTCTGATTTGAGTTTCCGGTGCCATATATTTTTTATTTTGTGCCATGGGATATCCCGGTTCCAGTATACTGTTTTTCGCTAATTATTTTCATGACTGTACTTTGCTTCTTGTCTTTTTGGTTATGTAGACGATCTTCCAAGGGCACGAAGACGAAAGTCAGAGACTTTTAGGGCACAGTATATAAACGCAAAGGAATTCAGGTTGATGCCCATCGTTTTTTTGTGACGCTAAAGTAAACCATATAATTCACTACAATTACTGAATAGGTGGTGGTTTGTTAGACTAGGCATTTAACTTCCGATCTTTCTTACTTTTGGTGTTTCCAGAGTATGTGCTACGACATGGAATGTTGGAGGACAAATTCCACCTGAGGACCTGGACGTTGATGGTTGGTTAGATGTCAATGAGCCAGCTGATTTCTATGTGATTGGGTAAGCGTTTCTCCTCCCATTTTCTTGATTCACTGATTTTTCATTTAGGGATCTTATGCTGTTTCTGTCATGATCTGTTAATCAAGTGAATGATACCGCTACTGCAAATACAATAATTAAATAGATAAGCAAATGCTACCGAAAATACTGATTTTGTATGTGTCATATTTGTCCTTCATGTCCGCTATTATTTTTTGTGTACGATCGAAACTTTCTGTCCTCTTTAATACCCCCCACCACTTTGATCTTTTTTATCTGAATCTATGGTTCGTGGTCAAGAGTTAATCTTAGAAGTGTGAACTTTTTTGTTTTTGTTTTCAGTCTTCAGGAGATTGTTCCATTAAATGCCGGGAATATCTTTGGCGCCGAAGATAGCCGCCCAATTACTAAATGGGAAAACATTATTCGTGAAACACTGGATCGAGTTCGACCTGCGACGAGCAAGGTTAAATCCTTTAGTGATCCTCCATCTCCATCAAAGTTTAAGCCAGCTGATGATATCCCTGATATAGAAGAGGAGAGCCTACTTGAAAGTGATGATGATATTGGGGAAGAAGTCCATCCGTTGGATGACGAAACCATAAATTCTGGTGACAGCAAGGGTATATCAGTCACAAATGAAGTAGTGAATATTGGTGCTCAGGTTCCAGAATTCACTGATAATAGCAAACCAGGCATGGTAACCGGACAGGATTTACAGAGGCAAAGTTATTCTGCAAAGAGATTGGATAGGTTATATTGCCTTCGGACAGATGATTGCTCATTAGATGATGAAGCAACTTCTGGAGTCCAATTTAATGGCAAGTTAACCAGAATGCTTAGTGGATCTGAGAGGATTGGTTTGAGCTGGCCGGAGCCTCCATTAAACTTGCTATCTCAGAAGTCACTAGGAAGACGGAATTCCTTTCGAACAATGAAGTCTTTCAAATCCTCAAAATCTTTCAGAACATACAATTCTTTCAAGTCAGCTGTGAATGACATGCCATCAGAAATAGCATTGCTTGCAGAGGTTGATCTTGAATCTCTCATGAAACGAAAAAGAAGGTCATCGTATGTAAGGATTGTAAGCAAGCAGATGGTTGGGATTTTCCTAACTGTATGGGTTCGTAGGAGCTTGCGTAAACATATTCAGAACGTTAAAGTGTCTACTGTTGGTGTTGGTGTTATGGGATACATTGGTAACAAGGTTTGTTTCTTTTCTATAAATTCCGATCTCCGTTTTTGTAAATTCTTTGTCATCACATTTAGTGTTGTTGCTGGTGGTGTACTAATGTATATGCTTCTTGTCTTTGTCAGTAACAATACAATAGTCTTAACAATTTCTTTCTTTCTTTCTGCTAACATAATTTTGTGAACGGATCTTATGACGCATTTTTACACATAGCTGATAACTTGTACAAGCCATTGGTAAACATTAGACCAATTTTATAGTTTCCTCACTTTGCTTCCGCCTGTAATATACTATTGATGTCTGTCTATATTGTTCAGTTATGGATGAGCAATAGAGTGGATCCGTTTATCTAACTTGGAAATCAAATGCGCATTTTCTGTTGATTAATCATTACTAGGTCTACTAAGGTTTAACGTTTAAGAGGTTTGTTGCTTCCATTTTTGCAGGTCCTTCAAGATCTCTTTACTCCATATGATCCATCTCTATTATATTTTCCTTCTTTTAAAATTTTGTTCGCTCGTTGAAGCAATACACTTTTCTAACAGATGACTTCATATTACATTTGATCAAAACTAATTCGAACAACTCTCTCTCCCATTATTTTGTACTGTTGCAACCTTTGTCTTAGAATTTATAGTATACCTTCATTATTTATTGTATCTCTCCTCATATTCCTGCTCTTCGAATGCTCCCAGTATCTCCACCACCCTTGTTCTATGGCTATATCATAAACTTCTTTTCATCATATACCTGCTCGTTAATTTGCTCAAATAAGGAAGAAAGTAGTAGAAATTTTTGAAAATAATCCAATGCCTTCATATTCTACATTAGAAAGTGACCTTATGAAGTAAATTTAATAATTGTTGGATTTGTTTTCTTATCGTTTATTTGATTCTTAGTCAGTTTTTCATTTTTTCAGGGATCTATATCTGTCAGCATGTCTGTGTATCAGACGCTTTTTTGTTTTGTGAGCACACACCTGACAGCAGGGGAGAAAGAGGCAGATGAAATAAAAAGAAATGCTGATGTGAATGAAATACATCGGAGAACTCAGTTTCATTCGTTCCCCGGTGTGGGGTTTCCCAAAACTATCTATGACCATGAGTAAGTACACTGCAGCTAAATTACAATATGCTTTCTTCGAATCTTCGGAGAGAATATTTTTTCGTATTTGTTTTTCTTTTTTCATCTTCTTAATTGAAATCTTTTCTGGATGAAATTATCTCATGAATCATTAAATTATGTTGCAGAAATTATTATACTTGTAAAGAGAGAAATGTTTGCGCTTTGCACGACATTGACTTTGAATAATTATGGTGTAGGAAATTTTGGAAATCGTAATGAAAGATAGTTGCGTGATATTGACTATTGTCTGGTCACTTTTTATTCAGTTATAACTGTAACATTTTTTGATGTAATAGTCTCCAACTAGAGGTTTTCGGTTTTCCCATATCCTACCATCTCATGTCAGGAAAATTATTAACTATGTAAGTTATGTATTAATCTGATATAGGAAGTTGCAAATCTTGGCTTATCCACATTCTACTTTTAACGGTTCATCTTCAACTATATTATGACTTCAATTTACTAGTGTTTTAATAACAGTGAAAGTATTTCCTTTTCCTACAGAAGAATAATCTGGTTGGGTGATCTAAATTATCGTCTTAACTTGTCATATGAGAAAACACGAGACCTTATCTCCAAAAAGGAGTGGTCGAAGTTGGCTGAGAAAGACCAGGTATGTCTTTTTAATTTTCTTAAGACAGTTTGCTTCTCTGAAATTATTTTTTTATTTATGTCTGTCTAGTTCCACTCTATGCATCTGTGTTCTTGTCCCCGACTATCTTGAACTTCCATTTGATTTACTAAGGATTTGAACCAATGTTATGTATCCCGCTTTTGTAGCTCGCTAATTCATGCTTACTGATTCTAGGTCAATCTTTATGACAATGAGAGGTTGAGCCAACAGAGGAAGTTGGGCCTCTTAGATGACACATAAATATATAAATGTTGGTTCTTTTAAATAATGTATTTAGATTATAGATTTTGTAAGATGCAAGATGTAACAAGAGAGACTATCTTAAGCTAGTCTGCACCCGTAAATTTTTAGAATTATGGAAACACGGAACAAATTCATTCATAAATGCAAATTGAAAATCTGAAGCCAATAAGTTGAGTGTCTTAAATCATATAACCCTAATGTGTATGAATGATGGTTCATTTGTTCCATTAAAAGAATTGTGTGCTTTAATGTACAGAAGATCTGCTTTAAATAAATTCTAATCACTTGACTGCAAATTGGGGATGGGACATTTCTGAGATTGATCCACTGAAATTTTTGAGTAGTTGATTGAACTTTAGACTTTCAGTGAAGTTAAGCGGGATTCCGAACTTAGCTATTAAGCACATTATGTTTATCTTGACAGCTTGCAAAACAACTTAAAAAAGGCCGTGCATTTGATGGATGGTCAGAGGGTGTTCTAAATTTTCCACCGACGTATAAGTATGAGACCAATTCAGAGAAGTACTGCGGGGAGGATGTAAAGACTGGGAGGCGCACTCCAGCATGGTAGGCCTCTGTTCATCTCTGTTTCTGCAATTTTATTTGGTGGCTTACTTTTTTACTTGTTTTGTTTCGACGACTGCTTTGCACAATACGTGTCAACCACTTTTGTTAAGGCTGATTTTGAATTTTGATTTTGGTATGATTCTCCACTAATCGTAATATAGGTGTTATAATTTATACTATATTTAAGGAACCTTCTTTGTCAACCAAAGAGAGTGAAATGACATTCGACATTTGTGTCCTATCGCTATTTATATTAAAGAAGTTTCATAGTATCTTTAGTAATATCTATAAAGAAGTTTAATGACGTTCGACATTCATAAGCTTTGATGACAGTGCCAGAAAACGATAATCTATTACAACTACAAAAGACAAATTTCGACGTTAAACACCCTTAATTATGTATGGAGATTGAGAAATGGATTATGTATCTTTTATATTTGTACTTACCCCATAACCAGCGTGTAACACCTTATGTGGATTTGCCCTGTAAATGGTGCTTTGGTATTATACTAATTTGTTTTATTGCTAGGTTAATAGGTAAAGATCTTCAAAGTTTTGGTTTGTTCTAAGATTTTGACCTATGGGTGGTAGGTTTCGTGTTGAATAACTTGTTTCTTAAAATCTAAACATATATAATGAGTAAATGCGAGGTCTCAAGTGGATTCTGATAGTTCTGTAGAGCTTACTTAAATATGTGAAATTATTACTTATTTCATTACCCATGAACGTTGGGGTGAAGTTTCATATCCTCTTCATGAATTCTTTTTTGTTTCGAATCTTAACAAGTGTTTGAATTATTTTTTCATGTTCGTTGCAATATAAGGTGTTTCTTCTATTTTTATCTTTTTTTATCAGTTACTTGAACAGAATTGACCATAGTGTGACCGTATTTCTCAGGTGTGACCGTATTCTTTCGTATGGACGAGGAATGAGGTTACTGAGTTATAGAAGGGCTGAAATTAAACTTTCTGATCATCGGCCAGTGACTGCCACATATGCAGTTGAGGTTGAGGTGTTTTCTCCTAGGAAGCTACAACGGGCCCTCACGTTCACTGATGCTGAGATTGAAAATGAGGACGCAGTAATGGATGTGGGTATTGATTTTGGAGAGAACTGCTTAAAATTGGGACAGGTGAGTACTTTCCTAGGCATTTGATTTGATTAATATCTTGCCTGGATTTTTGAATTCTACTGTTACTAGGGAAAGTTAATGGGATAGGTTTAATCTGTCACCCTACCTAGTTCCGGCAACGGGCTTTTTCCTTGCTTTCTGTTGATAGATGTGTTTTCTCAATGCCTTGTGTCTATTTTGGTATCTCTACTTCTAAGAAAATCCTCATTGTCACTTTGTGTACGAGATTGAATGACAACTATCATTTTGTTTGTCGCTGACTCCCCAGTTAAAATACGTAATGTGTACATACTACATTCTAAAAATACCTCCTTTTTTCGGCCCCAAAGTTCAATTGATTACCCAAATGGTCAATTGTCCTAGCGGCTTCCCCACAAGTCGTCTTGTAATACGGTTTTGTTTAATGTTTACCTTAAATCATTTGTGATCCCATTCCTACTTGCTAAACATGCTTCCTGATGCAGGATATTTCCGATTGGGAGCGTTAACGGATGCGGAAATGTGGTAGTTGGGAGTTCGTAAAACTCGTGAAATGTTTTGCATTTACATTTACAACGAACAGTCATTTGCAGTTGGAGTGTATATGTTATAGGGGATTTTGCGCATTGGTCTGAGAGCATATTAGTCGAGTTGAGTCGAGTCGAGACGGAACGGAGTCGGAGTCGGAGTCGGAGTCGAGACGAGTCACAGAGAATATAGTTTGTACAGTGAAGTTGGATATTTATACATGCGTATCATCAATGTGTGTGTATAGAGATTATATATTTATCTTAGTACAAAGTTTCAATGTCCGAAAATAAAAAATAAAAAGTTTGAATGCATCGTTTACTCCTTTTATATTCTTTCCATTCCTCAAGTGGCTCACAAAATGAAAATGGTGAATCGCCACTCATACCACTCATGGAAATATAGAAATCCTCAAAATATATTCAAGATATGAACTGAACTAACAATTATGTAGGGACTATTTTAGGGCTCTTTGTTACTTGGTGACTAAAAATTCACGGTCATCGTTTTTTTGGGTTTAATAGCAAGTGTTGAGATTAAAATACTTAAAAGTGCATTTATTTATTTTCCACTCTTGATATCAAATTCAAAGATGAGTAATCATGCATTTCTTGGTTAGCCGAGTGACCAAAATAAAAATAAATCTTAAATGGGTTAAGTGGGTAAATAGTTTACACTAAATAAAAATTCATCCTATTTCATACCTATACACGTTACACTTGTTGGGTTATCACTCGTTTAATAAATAGGTTTGTATTCAAATTTATCATACATGAGATTCAATTAGATTGTTCAACTGTATGATTATTATACGTACTCCATGAGATTCAATTAGATTGTCCATAAAAAAATTTATCATACATGATGGAGCAGGTAAAGATGTGAAAAATCATTTCACATCAAGTGTTAAGAAACCCTTGCAAAGACTAATAGGTTGGGTCATTCACTCATTGTTAACTAGCTTTAGGGTTAAACTTTAACTTCTTCAAAATTGACCCGTTTAATACCTTAACACCACCTAATTAGTTTTTCTAGTACATCGTCGCATTGACACATGTTACTACTAATTCACATTTTGTAAGGTCTATTTCGTAATATATTTTAATGATATAACAATTTATCTTTTAGGTATTCTTTCAAATATCATGTCTACCAAACACTACCCAAATCCGCAATCATATGATCGTTGGATTAAATGATTGTCATCTTAGTGTTCCATTCTGGAACGTGTTCGTCAATTAAGTGATAATCTTTTGCCGCTACGTGGCATAAGGACAAACCATTAACTGTGACTTTAATTAGTAGACGGCTATTCCGCATTGGCAGCATCACTTGACCGAAATCTAAAAAAAGGATAAGAAGGCATGGAAGAGTTGGAGAGGGAGACTCCAACGACTCTAAGTGTCAGACTTGAACTTCACTTATACATTGGAGCTCTTGCAATGTTTCTTCTCAAGGTACTCCCTCCCTCCCTTGATCTCTTGTTCTTTCCCTTGGTTTCATAAGCCTATAATTTTATTTATCTGTATTTTACAGGCATGGAGACAAACAGCTTTTGGAGTTTATGGGTACCTGAATTTCACCAAGTCTGGTTTCATGTAATCTTCCAATCCCTGTAATTTTCATTTGGTATCATAAGTCATAATGTTGCAAGTAAATGCTGTATTTATGTATTCAGAAAGATATACTCTGCAACTGATAGGAAGCAAAGCATATGACTTTTCCCACGGTGGATGCTTAATTTCTTTCACCTCTTCTTTTCATGATATAAATTGGGGTTTTGGAAATTTGTTGATGAACTTAATCATCCCAACAATGGCTTTTTTAAGTGCATAAATTTGTATTTTCTTTTATTTTCTAGAAATCTTAAAGAACCGGATCAACAATGTGAGGTTCAAATACTCTATATCTGTATGCTAGAACGATGCGTTTGTTAAATCCGTTATCTGTCCTATTTCTTCCTTCCGAAATGTTGCTGTTGTGTTCACAAGAATAAAGTTTATGGAAGAAGTCTCGTTGCGCTTTTTTACTTGTTTTAATTGATGTAAAATCCTTGCAGAGAACATTCAAAGAAATTCAAGTCAGAGGATATGGAAGCACGGATAGAAGCGAAAAATTGCATTGTAACAGGAGCTAATTCAGGCATTGGTTATGCAACTGCCGAGGGACTTGCATCACGGTGCTTTTCTTGCTTATTTGTTGGCTAGTTGTTATTTGAGTTTAACTTCATTTCCTAGAAACATAGTTACTATTGTTTTTATTTTTAAATGTTCCATTGTGTATTGTCTTATGATTTTTAAGTGGCGCAACTGTCTATATGGTATGTCGGAATAAGGAGAGGGGTGAAGCTGCACAATCTAAAATCCAAACTGACACAGGAAACCAAAATGTTCATTTGGAGGTATATGGCATCCTTTTTAACTGTTTTACTTATTTACATGGGTTCCTTTCACACAGTTTATTGCTCAATGACTCAATGTTAAATCCCAGGCGGTTATTGTTATACGTTATCAAATTATGCGCTAGTTCACTAAGTAATGATCTTTGTGATCTTTATGAACGTCTTGTTTTGATTGTAAATGTTTTAACATTATTTTAATTTGCAGGTCTGTGATCTATCATCTGTTAGTGATATCAAGTCATTTGCGTCCAAGTTTTCCACAAAGAACGTGCCTGTTCACGTATTGGTAAATATCTATTCTGATCTCCTAGTAACCTAATATTGTGGTTAAATGTGCTGGGATCTTGTTAATTTTAAAACCAGTATATATATATATATATATATATATATATTGTTTTGTTATCCTTTCTGTTTCAATATCTGTCTGATTTCCGGCATTATGAATTAAAAGGAATCACAGTAGTTTGCAATTTGGTGGCTTTCTTGTCATGTCGCCGTCTGCTTGAGTTTGAGAAATCTAATGCGGAAATGTTCTGCTGCCTTTAGGTGAATAATGCTGGTTTGCTTGAGCATAATAGAGTTACCACATCAGAAGGGTGTGTTCTCGATTACCTCTACACAATTTTGTTTAGACATTTTATCGGTTTTCTCTTTATAAAGTGTAAGTTTTATTCTTTCAAATGCCAGGTTTGAGTTGAACTTTGCTGTGAATGTATTAGGCACCTATGCCATGACGGAATTGATGTTGCCATTGCTAGAGAAAGCTGCGCCTGATGCACAGGTTATTACTGTTTCCTCTGGTGGAATGTACACCACACCATTGACCAAGGATTTACAGGTAATTGCTCTATGAGATTCTGTTCGTAACGTTACACTCTATTTATCCAATACTCATCAAGTTTCAAAATGTGTCTAATGCAGTATAGTGATGGGAACTTTAATGGTGTGGAACAATATGGTCGAAACAAGAGAGTTCAGGTTTGATCCCTGTAAGAGACATAATATGTTTGCATTCTTTTAGCCATTTTTATCCTCCTTATGATATGTTTCAGAAAATGCCAAGAAAGATGATCTGAATACTGTGACTCGATTATATCTACTGAATTTAAGGGGATGAAAGCAAATGCACTCAACTGAGCAAGTTCTTAAAAACTCTTTTTGCACACAACTTTCTGATATATTTGCCGCATAACATGAATTAGAATGCAGTGTACTCTGAAGTCTGACCCTTAGCCTTGAGTTTTTCCACCATATTGAAGTTCTTGGTTTTGGGAGCAATGATTTCGTTGGGATTTGGTAGTTCCGTCTTACGTTGGGGAAATTTACCGACATTCCTTCTGGTTTCTACTAAGAAGTTTCAATACTAGTAATTTGGTAGATTTACAGTTGACAATATCATGGAATGTTGTTAACACTAAGAAATACCTGATGATATTAATGATTATGTTTGTATATGGTCCACAATTATGAAGTACGTCTACTCTGCAATGATAAAAGAAGGAAAAGGAAACAACTGCCTTTCCTTTTCGATCCCAGTGATATGATATTTGGGCTTAGAGGTACACTAAGTATAAATGCTTATTAACAAAAGTTTATATGTGTGGATGCGAGCTGTTCGTCAGTTCGAGTAAGAACTTTTTCAGCTATTTCTGGAGCTAACATTGTTCTTATTCAGGTGGCATTAACAGAGAAGTGGGCTGATATAAACAAAAACAAGGGGATTGGATTCTACTCAATGCACCCAGGTTGGGCTGAGACACCGGGGGTTGCCAAGAGTTTGCCAAGTTTCTCTAAAGCGTACGAAATCTTTAACATCTTCCATCTCTTATTTGTATCTGCGATCTATTTCCTTTTGCTTTATATCTAATCTTCCAGTTTTCTTCTAAATTTGTTTTAGTTTATCGGGAAAGCTTAGAACGAACGAGCAAGGTGCAGACACCGTAATTTGGTTGGCTTTACAACCTAAAGAAAAACTTGTATCGGGAGCATTTTATTTCGATAGAGCAGAAGCACCTAAACACCTGTTATTTGCAGCAACAAGCCGGTCTCATACTGAAATCGACTCCATTTATGACACTCTAAGTAGCTTATCTAGTGCCTCTGCATAAGTTTAATTCGAAAAACACATACTGTGAAGTCTTGCTGGGAAATTTTTATATGTAAATTTATTAACAAAAGGATGGAGAGGTCAGACTTTGCCTTTCATATGGGTCTTTATACGGCCAATAAAACACGTTTCAGTGTCCTTTCAGTGCCCCGTTATTGTTTGTTTAGTGAAAAACTGTATTTTTATTGAAGATTTGTAAAAGGTTGTATTTATGTATATTTCTGATTTTTTTTTTGTCTATGTAGAATTGCAGAATTTATTTTCTGAATTCTGATTAAATATACTGAATATATGATTTTAGTCATTGAAATTCAATTTTCTTTGATTAAAATTCGAGATAATTTTTTTTTTTGACTAAATATATTGATGGCATGTTTATGGACCATAACCGGAATTAAAATGCGAAATTGGATTCCGATTATGGAATGTACCTTCGTTTATTAAACTTGAGTGAATAAAAAGAAAGGTGGGATCCACACAAAATGAATATGTTCCAAATAATATCACTAATGATATATTAATTTGAATAAAAAGTTATCCAATTAATTAGCATATAACAATGTTATTTAGAATAAGAGTATTTTAATAATCATATTCATTTCTATTCTGATTCAGATGAATTACTAAATAATTTATATGAACTCAATTTCATTCTTATTCTAATTCCAGAACATTTTAGTAAATAATTTTAATAAGAATATGATTCTGACTCCTTATTCCAACTCATCCTCAATTAAATTTTTCTTATTTTAATTATGGTTACGTAATGTGTTTAAATTCTTGTGGGGTTTTGTATCTCAATAATTGTCCAGAGCATTAGTCACCATATGCTAATAAAGACTTTTTAGTGCTATCACACCAAACCTTCCCCACCCTGAGTTGAGTTCATCAAAAGATGATAAGCATCAACACTTAAATAGACATCCAAACAAGTTAAAGCAAACAAAATGTTATCTTCAAAGCAATAATAGATTAGATCTAAAAGGCCTTTCAAAGTAGTTTGAATGAGCGTGATATCTGTATATAAGAATCATCCACGGTATGAGTGATTTCTATGAGTTCAATATACTAGTATCACACTCACTTTTTTTCAATCTACTGTGAAAGACTAGTTTTACTCAAAACTACACTATAATGAGGGATAAAAATTTGAACTCGGAACGTATTGAGTTGAGGTCTAAGGGCCAGCCACGAACCAAATTTCGGACTCGACATGTTGCAATGTTTCAATTATTAACATGTACATCAAAGAAAGGAAAACAATCAGATTGGACAGAATAAATGTCCATGACAACAACACTGCAGAAAAACTAGCAAGTACGAAACCACTTAAACATTCCGAAGATGGCTAGGTTTTAGTGAATGCCATCTTCATAAGAACATATGTTTAGTTAGTTTCCACTCAGTTCAAAAAGGGTTGAGAATCGACGACGGAATGAGTTGGCATAGAACACCCCGTTACCATACACAATAAAGTTCACAAGGGCACTCAAACAACTTAGTTAATACTTGTACAAGACTTAACAAACGAAGACGAAACTATCAGTTGTCAATGCCATTTACAGCTACATTTCATATTTATCTCTCACGCACCTTTTCTTTTCTGTTTTTGGTACAAAACTATCACACGTCTTTATTTGTGTAACTATTTCACATTTACGATGATATTTATAAAGTAACATCACTAAGCACGAACGAGAGGGTCTTCAGCCTAGAGCATACTATGAAGTCCTTGTTGGTTGTGCTATTACAGGGAATCACCTGAAGAACCCAACAATGCCGGCTTTCTCAACCAATACTGCTGAAACCTCTGCCTCGCATACTCGGCGTAGTCAAAATCAATTTTGTTCACATGACCCTGAAAACCAGCAGAAAATGTATATATGTTATAAACACAGAGGCGGTCAACTCACACAAACACGCGCAAGCTATTGCTAATAACAGTGTAAGGAAAAGTAGAAATGATTACCGAAATTATTCCCCATATGCCCCAAAAGAGATGGTTGGCCAAAGTGTACTTCTCTGTTATTTCAACTAGCTGCTCCACCTCAGCATCACTGGGTTCGTGACCTATAAGGAATATTGGAGACGAAGTGTGTTGAGAATCACCGACGCTTTCAAATTAAACATGAGCAAACTTTGCTCAATTATTTTTCGGGACCCAATAATGCTAAACGTCAAACGTGAATAATCTGATCTCTAAGCATGCACACACACCATGCCCAGATCTTGCAGAAATCTGCCTTACACAAACCTTGACCACCAACGAGCTTCATAGTTTAAACAGTTAAATGTAGGAACAACCAATATCCGTTTACCCAGATACATGTATATTACAAAATCAACAGAGGAATCAGAAAATGAATATGCTAACCTGCAGAGCTCAGATATGCACGGACAAATCTCTGGCGCTCCTCCAGACCTGATTCAACACAATCGAGAAAACCAAAAATTGAATTCTCAAGGTTAAAGCAGGAGAAAATGCAATGAAGGACAAATCACTAACAGATTAACAGTTACCTGGATAATTCCTGTAGTCCAAAACGTGAGGTGTCTCAGAGTGGTAGTTCGCTACCATTTCACAGAAATGATTTGCAAGGTCATAAGCGACAGGATTGTAACTGGCATATTCATAATCCTGGAAACATAACAAAATCATATCAGTAATCATAATATAACCATTGCAACACATGTTTATAACGTTGCTTTACGTACATTTTTAGCAAGAATATAACAGGAAATCCAACGACTGATAATTTGAATCATGCTCGGTGAATAGACTTTGAATGTGATGCTAGACAATTTGCATAAACTTCTACATGCAAGCAAGAAATGCCAAGAAAATTGACTCTCAGCGATTGCTTCATGAGTTACATTCAGAAATACTACTGCTTAGAACTCTGTCATTTACTTAGTTGTCATCCCAAATCCGCGTACCCCTGATTCCTTAACAGGCTAGTACACAAGCTATATTAAGAACGCATTTTCTTGATTGCATCGACATCATGATTCAAATAAAAAAATGATGATTTATTACCAAAATAGACTCGGACTATGTTTTCTACTACTCAACAAGTTGACAGTAGTTAGTTAGTAAGACAGTGTTTCCTACTGCTCAAGAAGTTGACACTATTAAGTTACTAAGAAAAACTTATCCAGTGTCCATGTCAAAACGATTAAATCCACGTTGTACAAACTAAGGTGTTTGAATTCAGTAACGATCATAGGTCACATGTGGAATCACGTGGAAGCAAAAAAAAGTGGTAAAGAAAGTGCGATACTTTTAAAACCACCGAAACAGTTAACGACAATGAAACAGTTTCATTGAAACCAAGTACGGAACTCACAATTATAGTGATTAATCTGCTCTCTTCATCCATCATTATGTTACCGTATTGCAGGTCATTGTGACAGAACCCAATTTCTTGATAGTCCTGTGACAGTTCTTTCTCTAACAAACTAATTTCCTCTTCCAAAGTATCCAAGCCAAATTCCTGTATGTCTTTTATCGCACACAAGTTTTTCGCCTCATTTAGCCAGTTCCTGTGGAAATAGGTTAACTGCATAAAGATTCATGAATACTCAAAAGGGAAACTCTAGCTTTTCAAAATATAAAATTACCTCATTCTATCCCAAAGGACTACGTTTCTCGGACCAGGCATATCCAAATTGTGGAACTCTCTCAGCTTAGCTGCTATAATAGCAGATATTTCGGGATCACGGAGGTCAGCAGCTGATAGCGTCTGAGAATTCAAAACACAAATAGCTTATGGATATGATAAAGAATCTTCTGCAATAGGTTATATGAGGAGATTACACCGAACCTCAAACATTCCTTTGTTCAATTTTGGTAAGATGGTGGATCAAATCCCAAAACAAATCAAACAGTCCTGTTTGACGACTTATAGTTTACATCGAGAAAATATAAGATCATTCAAGTCCAATTCAAATTAGATGATACATAAGTTGTCCAGCTTAAACAATCAGTAAGTGGAAGGTAGAACCGGAGAAAATCTATTATATCCTCATCATCTATATGGAATCTGGATGCTAAAGATTGATTGCCTCTCATGTTCTTTTAATTTTTTCTCTTAACTATAAGATTCTGCAAATAGGCTGTTCAATTGTATTTTAATGGTTCGGTAAATATCTCTCTCAAAACTTATGCCTACGAGTCAGGGTTTCAATAGTCTCTAATTCGTGGTGTAACGAGTTTAGGCTTTTCTAGTCGTATCACAATCTTATCATAAATTGACTAATAAAAAATGACTTATGAAGTGATAGACGGCTTCTTCCTTTCACAACAATATAAGACATCAGATACCCTTATCATACACAAAAAGCTAAAGTAAGCTAAAGTACCACTTTAAAAGAATGATCAAGATTGCAGTGACCATACGGCCAGACCCTAGTCAATTCAGTCCTAAAGTGCAGATTGGACCTTATTCTTCTTTTTATTGTTTACAACCACAATATAATGTCATCATGCCACTAACTTTGAACCATTAAACTAAGGAAAAGTAGTGACAATTATAGAGGATTTAGTGAAAGTATTCCAAAGACATCATTAGTTAAAGACTTAGTTAAAGTAACTCGTACTAAAAAAAAAAAAAAAGATAATATGAAATGGTAAACATAGCAATTCACATACTCTAGCATGAATGAACTCCTCAACTCGTCCCTCTGCAAATCGCCCAAGAAGACGCGGCCCCTGGCCGTGCTTGGACATGCACTCAAACGTCTGAACTTCATCCTCCCGATTAAAAAACACATCAACTCCTTCACCATAAACCCGAACCAGAACTTTCCGGAAAAGGTCACCACCATTCCTCGTAGGCCAACTTATTTGATACACCTCATTAGTCATGGCTCCCTTCAATGGGGTGACCTGCAAGGCATTCAAATCATCCACTACATCCCCCCATTCAGAAGCTACAGATAAAAGTACCTTCCTTAATTCCTCTGGAAGACAACCTTTAACTAGACCAAGTGTCTTGATGGCCATTTTGTATCAATTATCAATTCAAACAGAGGTTCACCTGCATATCAAAGTGTTCCATTAGCTTCTATCTTATCGAATTCTGGCACCCTGATCCTATATTGTTCCTGAAATCTAATCAAGGTGCTTAATTGGGTTCAAACAACAGCTTAATTGCTATAATCTAATCGTATCGAAATCGACGAATTCAGAAGATTTGTCATCACAGCTGATGGAATTAAAAAACTGTTCAGCAAGAAACAAAGAAACATACCCACATGAAACGAACAGTAAAATTCAAGGAGAAAAAAGCTCAAAGCTGCAATCTTTGATAGTAATATCTAACTGAAATGCTCTATTAACTTCAGCACTTGGAAGATAACACAACCCAAATGATTAAAAGAACAAAAAACATATGAAATTTACAGAACCCAAATGAAAGATAAACAAAAAAGCATTAAGAGATTGAGAAACAGAAGAAGTCACCTAAGGAAGAAGAGTTCAAGAAAGATGCAGGTTAATTTGATATGCCAAACTGCAGATCCTTTTTATATCAATGTGTAAACAATCACTGAAAAGTCAAAATGTAAATAGATAAAATACTTGAAATAATGAACAGAGTCCCCCTTGGCTCAAAAGAGGGAAACAAATTAATAAAAGAACAAACCCCATAATCCTTTTAAGCCAATTATATATGAAAGTGGGGTTGGGGGGTCAGAGAAAATAATATTTGTTTTTAGAAAAAAAAGTCCAAAAACTGACTTTTCTCTTTGTTTCTGTGGCAAAAGCAAAGGCAGAGTACCAAAATGCAAAGGGTTTTTTGGGTCTGTAAAATTGACTGAATCTTGCTGCAGATTCTGAGCCGGAATTGATTAGTACCCAACTCGGATTGACCAGATTCTAAATTCTGAATACGAGTAGGACGGTGAATGCTTTTGTTTTTTTATCTTTTTCTTTGTGTGTTGGTTCCGTTCTTCTTGTTTACTGGGTCAAGGGACGTGAATGTCAAAAGAAAACGAAGTTACAGACTTTTGAAATGTGGTGCCTGCGGGGCCCACCAAATGAAGACTTCTCTTTCGCTCGAGACTAGAGTTTTTGTTTGTTCTCCTCCTCTTCTTTCCTCTGCAAAGGGCATCCATGTAATTTAGTAGATTTTGATTTTGAATATTTTCATATGTTAGAAAGAGAATAGAATAGAATATTAACTTTAGTATGCACATTTTTTTTCTTTTGACGGAGTTGAAATTTTTAATAAGATTTTATCAAGGCTTATCAAAAACATTGTGTTCTCTGTGTATGAATCGTGAATAACGTACATTTTTAAATATATATAGAGATATTATACTTATCATATTTTTTATATTACCTTTTTTTTATAGAGTCAGAACTACCAACACATGTGAGTCTTATCTTTATAAAAAAGACAGTACAAATGTAATATAAAAAAATATGATAAAGTAGTAATTTCTTATATATATATATATATATATATATATATATATATATATATATATCTTATTCCATACTATATTATATGACAGATTGACAGTTGAGGTTGACCAAATATCAATTTAAAAGGAATAGGATCCTCTCCGAATCCTTTTTGTGGGGATCTGAAGGATCAATCAATCATGTCTATTTATCGTACATCGAACAGTTAGAAACTATTTTAAAATTTTAATTTAAAATTAAATATAAATAGTATCTAACGAAAACTGATCGCACAATATACAATGAACGGACATGATTGATTGATCTCCGGATCCCCACAAAGAGGATCCGGAGAGGATACTTGTCCAATTTAAAAAAGACGGTGGCTAAGAAAATTTAAGAGCCGTTTGGCATCCTATTAATTTTTTTTTTTCATTTTCAAAACTATTTTCTAAACCAATTTCTTAAGAACAGTTTCTTATAAGACCCAAAAACTTGTTTAGTATGAAATTTAAAATTATTTAAATCTTAGCTAACTCCCCGACTCTTTTAGTGTAGATCTTATCGTTTGTTAAAAAAAAAATTTAACAATTAAATAAATAAGAGAGGGAGAGAGAGAGGACCAAAAGAAAGGGAGAGAGAAGAAAGAGGATCGAAAGAAAGGGAGAGAGGAGAGAACAGAGAGATGAGAGAGAAAGCTGAGGCCTGAGGAAAGTATCAGAAAAGAGTGAGGAGGGAAAAAATTCAGAACATATAGAAATAGAGAGGAGGGCGCAGGAAAGGATTGGAACAAAGAGGACAAAAAAGAAGAGAAGAGGGAGAGAGAAAAACAAGAAAAGAAGCAAGTGAGAAGGAGGAGGAAAAAATAGGCAGAGATTAGATAGAAATAGACAAGGAGAGATATTAGTTTCAAAACTGACTTTTGTGTTTTTAAAAAATAAGTTAATTTTTTAAGTTGGTTTTGATTTCACTTTTTAAAATAGTCTCTCTTTTTTTTTTTGTCAAAGGGAATTTTTATAACAAAGTCCAGATGGACAAATTACAAAGAATCCGCAGGTAAAAGCGAGAAATAAAACAGCCCAAAAAAAGGGTTGTACATATAGGACGCCACAAATGCACACAGTGCATGAGTAAAGGTTCATATCTATACCAAAAGAAAAAAATTACAAAGAAATCCTAAACTGATCTTCGCCCGCCGCCGCGTACACGGCCGAATCGGTGAGGACACCACCACATGGTGCACGGCTCGAACCCATCGTAGTCACTATGTTGGGGAAAAAGTGTCAAATCTTCAGATCTAAAGGAACCACACCAATACCAAACGCCACATTTCTAGCCCTCAGCCAATACCAAACACACAAAGGGCATCTAAATGCCCAGAACCAAGTTGTAACCAAAAAGGTCAAGTGGTGTAAACACCATTCTAAAGAGATACCAGGCCTTTGTAGGGGTGACAACATATAGTTGTCTTTGACCAGAGAGAAGCATAAAAGAAGCAGCAAGCAAGTGGTGAGTTGAGATCCACCAAATTTGGAATTTGATTCGGAATTTTGGAAGATCTTGAGCTCAGGGCCCCAAATTGCCCAAAAACTCCAAATCAAAATACCATGAGCCGTGGGCAAATAACCCGGAGATAATACTTCATCCACACCACCCGTAGATGGTGGGTTGCTCCACCGTTCCTTGGAGGGAAACGGGGCCTCCGCCGGTGCGGGGAAAGACAAAAAGCCCATAGATGGTGCTCCATCCACGCCTTCCGAAGAAGGTGTGTCGATCCCCAGGTTAAGGACGAAAAAGGGAGCCATCGCAGGAGCAGGGTAAAAAGGGAAGGATCGAGAGGAGGAGGAGGAGGAAAACAAGCTTGAAAAGTTAGCTGCCACCAACCCCAAGCAGAAGCCAGAGGACGGGGGCAGGAAAGGGATTAAGATAGGATTTTTTTGTAGAGAGCGTTTTTTTTATGGTTGGGATACACACACTATTTTTAAAATAGTCTTATTAAACAAGAATATTGACTTAAGACCCAAAAATTGTTTTTGAAAAATTGGGATTCAAGTTGCATAATAAACAGGTCCTAAGCTTTTTAATAATGATGTGTCACCATTCAAATTTATATTTTAATTCAAGTTAAAATTTAATTTATCATTTTGATTAAAATTAGAGAACTTTAACGAAAAACTCCCTGTACTGTTCACTTTAACGAAAAACCACATTTTTACACTAAAAAGTCAATTCTGCTACTATTCACTTTACCCTTTATTTTGTCCTTATCGTTAAAACTCAAAGTTTTCAAGTTATTTTCATTAATTTTCCTTTAAAATTATTACAGTGTAGAATTGTCTAATCATATAATGAGTCACATCATTTGTGCACGTCATAGTGTATATGTTTTTTTTTTTTGCAAATGTCCTAGTGTATATAGACATTATCTTAAAGTGAAACTTTTCATATACTTTTTACTATCTAACAGTTTAAGTTCAATTTTCGTGCTAACATTATAAAATATTATGTCAAAAACATAATATGACAAAGAGTTCAGGAAAAATCTTAATTTTGAGAGAATTTCATTAGCATTTCTCATGCTGCATTATCTTTTGGGACCAAAATCTATTAAACAAGTTTAAATTTCTCTGGTGCAAGTGCAGCAACGTAATTATAGAGAGCAATCATTGGTCGATGCTGCCACAGCATACTGTTACATTATATGAAATTAATGCAGAACTTTCTCCGTAGTTATTACATGTATCATAAAAATATAATTTTTTTTTAATTGTAATTAGTTTCAGATTTCTACCTAAATAAGAATTTATATCAATCTACGATT
Source organism: Heteromeles arbutifolia (assembly GCA_024362995.1). Classification (NCBI taxonomy): domain Eukaryota; kingdom Viridiplantae; phylum Streptophyta; class Magnoliopsida; order Rosales; family Rosaceae; genus Heteromeles; species Heteromeles arbutifolia. The sequence goes on from JANCRC010000004.1 coordinate 37,683,291, forward strand.
CTACATATATTGTAATATTTTAATCACATGAAGTTTAAATTACATTGATATAATCATGCAATAATTACAAAAATGATTTCAGATTAATTTCAGTAATATAACATATATATCTATAATATCCACCATAATGTCATGGTATGGACTACCATATCCCTTTTCACGTGATTCCAAATGCAGTGCAACCGGGTTGAACAACTTATTTATTTATTTATTTTTATTTATCAATTATTAAGGGAAGGATAAAATGTTAAAACTATTACAATAACATAAGAGATGAAGAGTTTCGAACCGAGTACGCATGGGTAAAAATCTAACATTTTATTCACTAAAATATTAGACCACATGTAACGGATTAGAGACTTGGATATGACTGATCATCTCGCATCACATGTATGATCTTCTCATCCCACTCATTAGTTTTGAGAAATTTAACTTTGTATGACACATCAAATCTCTAGGCCTTCGATCTTGGATTTGGAACTCGTAAAACATGTTATTTGTATTAACCCGATTATTATTAATTGCTCGACGTCAATAAAACCACGCTTAATTATATCAATTTTATTTACTCAGAATCAAGCATATTACAATCTGCTGATCGTAAGGCACAATTTTCATAAAATCTAGATATAGTAGACAATAAAAATTGTGCGAAATGATTGATCAATTTCTAATCTTATAGATTTTTCGAGTGATTGAACAAATTCGGATGCAAAACTTACACCTAGACGTGCAATGTGTTCCCAATATCAATGACGAAACGATATCTAACGTCAGCTTTGATAAGACGCTCCACAGCGGTGTTTGCATAATCAATTGGTATAACTTCGACGTTTGCTGTTATATTGTGCTTAGCTGCGAAATCAATCATCTCTTGGGTCTCCTTCATTCCTCCAACGGCACTACCAGCTATTATCTTTCTCCCTAAAAGTACAAAAAAATAAAAATAATGTTAATACTAATATTCCATTGATGCAAATGTACAGCCGATTAAATGTAAAGGGAACCGATTTCAACACACCCTCTTTCTCCACACGCACTTAGTTAGACAAGACATTTAGTTTTAAACAATCTTAACTTCTTTTATCTAAACCCAATTAAAGTTACAAGTTAGTGAATTCATCTGCTTACCCATCAGCAAAGGAAAAACTGGTAGCTGAAGGGGCTTATCTGGTGCTCCAAGCAAAACAAGCTTTCCATGAGACTTCAATAGTCCAACCAAAGGCAAGAGAGGGTGGACTGCAGAAACAGTGTCAAGGATGCCATCCATTGTGCCCATGGCACCCTACACAATCAAAATGAACACAGCTGTATGTCACAGTGCTCACAAATACGATTAAGTTGTAAACTTAATCGACCTTATTTTTCAAATAATCACCTGCACTTGGCCTTCCTCGCGGTTGACCAAAAAGGAATCGGCACCAAGGTTTTCAATAGCATCCTCTTTCTTAGTCGGGGAGGTACTGATCACTGTGACCTTAAGCCCCATAGCCTTTGCAAACTTCACGGCAACGTGACCGAGACCACCTACACCAACCACACCCACATGCATACCGGGTTTATCAAGTCCGAAATACCTCAAGGGGCTGTAAGTTGTAACCCCAGCACATAGGAGGGGAGCAGCGCCATCGAGAGGTAGGTTGTCTGGAATACGGACTACAAAGTGCTCATTGGCCACCATGATGTCAGAGTAACCTCCATATGTCGGGGTTCCGTCATGGTACTTGTCACCACAAGTGACTATCATTTTGGGGCAGTAATTCTCAGCGTCGTTGGAACAACTATCACAAGATTGACAAGATCCTGCCATATATCCAACACCGACATGTTCTCCAACTTTGAATTTCTCTACTTTGGTGCCTATCTCAGTCACTACACCAACAATCTCGTGCCTGCATGCATTTTCCGATTAAATTAATTTTCACTGTTGACAAATGTAATAGACTGTACGGTACTAGATATGTCTATGTTACAAATTAATTAATGGAGAGTAAATTTAAATAAAGTCATTAATTACTCATAACAACGTTTAGTGTAGAGTGGTATGTATACGTACCCAGGAAGTAGAGGATAGATGGAATTTCCCCATTCATTCTTAATCATGTGAAGATCTGTATGGCATATTCCACAGTATAATACTTTGAACGTGACGTCGTTCTTTCCTGTATCCCTGCGACCAAAATCATAGTACCTTGAGTTAAATTCAGTTGGCTCCTCTACTAAGACATGAACAACTTAACTCAGATGGATATTGATTTAAATTCATTAATCAATTGACTTTTTGTTAGAAAAATAATAAGATTTAGTTTCATTTCAGCCTTTTAAATAGGTATAATAATTTTCAAAATATGAATAAGTACACAATTTTAAGTGCATTAATTCATGTTCAGAAGTACATACAATTTTGATAAAAAATAAATAAATAAATACGCTAAAGTCCAAGTAGTGTGGGCTTGTAACCGAACAAGACATTCAAGCGGTTGGTGTCTTGATGGAACTTAAATCGGGTGGGTAAAGGTGATGCAATCTGTTTCACACGCTGTGTGAAGTTGATTGAGCACGTCTTATGCCACTCAGGTTAGTAGAGCAACACACCCTTAATGTTTGGTTAGTAAAAATTGTCAAATACATTTTTTTCTTTCTTGTATTTTCATTGTATTTCCTAGGAACTAAAGCATGTAAATTGTAGATGGATGCATGAAAGGAAAATGATAAATGAAACACCAATTAATGGAGAATGTAGAAGATAAAATGGAGATAGTAACCTTCTGGAGAATTTGAAGGGAGAGAGAACACCAGATGAATCTCTGGCAGCCCATCCAAATGCTTTCTTGGGGTGTTGTTCTGGAGATTTCCCCATTTTCTCTCTTATCTGCTTTCTTCTTTTAGTTAAAAGACTATGAGAGCTTTAAAGAGTGCTAGATATGTCTGTGTACACGCACAGACATATACATATAGCTAATTATGTGTGGTGGAGGTGTTTGATTTTGAGGGGTTGGATTTATTAGCTGGGAAAAGTAGGTGTATATACCAAATCAAGCCTTAAAAGCTTATTAGATCATTTCCTCTGCAGTAAAAGGTTGCAAAACTTTTTTTGCTTACTTTTCACGTGGAAAATCCAAGTTATTTTGTGTGCCACGCATGGTCGGTATGTATTTTTTTTCTATTTTCCTTTTGAGAATGAAAAAAGTTTGAAACTATTACAATAATTATTTAAGAAATGAGAGAATTTCAAATCCATGACGCATCGGTAGAAATTCAATATCTTTTCTACTAAGATATTGGAATTTGGACCACATGCATGCATGGTCGGTATATAATCACGTTTCGTATCATGCCGTTCACTCATTTTGTTGGTCTCAATCGACGGTCGAAAGGATGCTGCATTGCCATTGGATGCAGTTGTCCGCAGGGTTTCATATAATTGAGGTCAGAAAAGGAAGATTGAATGGTCCATATCTATTCGAGTTCACCGATAAAGACAAGAAGCTAAGTGCCGTTTTATACATTTTTTTTTCTCACGTTCCCATGAACAAAAGGCCCTCAAATTGATTAGGAAGTTTCGTGGCCTGCTGCCTTCGGTTGGTGGCTCCACTGCTATTTTTGTACCCGTTGCATGATTCATCAAACTTGTGTTGCTTTTTCGTATTTATGGTCTCTGACCTCCGACGTAGACAAGGCAAGGTCCCAAACCGTCCACTATGATCTATGACTGTAATTGTGGTGATTGTCAACTGCCATCAACTTCATATGCTTTTATTAGTATTTTGTATGAGAATTTATTGGCATTCTAAATTTTTTTTTTTTGTACTCTAAACTTCTATACTTAAAAAGAAAAATACGTTTATAAGGAAAGGAAAATGAAATTTTTATAACGTCAATAACAATTCTCTTTTGTTTTCTCATGAACTTGACATCCCCATCACAAATTTATTGGGGAAATTGCCAAAAATAACCAATTTTCTTAATCTTATGACTGAAATAAGACAAACTGATCATGCACAACCCATACACGATAATAGAACAGAAATAAATAATTTTCGTACAACTAAAAATAACCTAATTACCCTAGTATATAAATGGGTAAATTTCTCATATTTTCTGATTTTCTCTCTCTCTCTCCCCCCCCCTTCTTCTCTCTTCGCATTCAATTTCTTCACCAAACCCTAACCCTATCCCCCCTTCACTCTCCTTATCTCTCTCCAATTTCATCAAAACCCTTTCCTTTCCACTCTGAAATATTTCAATTCCACACCCTGACCATGGATTCGCAGCCCAAAACGCAAACAAATCAGCAGCAACAGCCGCCATGGGAGACGCCATAGTGCTCTGCGCGTAAAGACTCTTGAGCAATATCTCTTTCTTGCGCTACCTCTTTCTTCTCTTCCATCATTTGGACAATCTTTTCATATACATTGTTCTGAAGCTCTTGTATTTGCATCAGTAAACCTGTTAAATCTCTGGATTCCAAGTCTTGACAGACACATCCACCGCAAAGAGCCAGGCTTTTATACTTTTGGGCATAAGATGCCAACAGATTCCATAACTTGAATTTTAATAATACATAATTATAGATTTCATATTTATACATTTGTAATATACTATACTTCTCGGTGTGTTTACTAAATATTTGCAAAAATTGGTGTTTTTTGTTTAATGAATTTTTAGGATGTGCTATGTACACGACTTGCACATAATATGCTCACAAATTTGAACTCAACCCAAAAGCTCATAGCTCATAGCTCATAGCTCTCTCTTTCAAATCAGAAAAATGACGTTATCACTTGTGAGTTTGTACAATTTATATGTGAGTATTTTCGTCATTTCAATTTTGTGTATGGTGTGCATGGCTTATGCATGTACGATTTTTCCTATTTCAATCCTAAGATTATGAAAATTGGCCATTTTTGGCAATTTCCCCATTTATTGGTCGACTGAACACATGTGACATGTAAGCTAGAGTAGTCCCACATAGGACAGTTGAAAAACTTTTTATCAGTGTGTGATGAGTTGAGTTACTCTTGCATTATCAATAATTAGTTACATGGAATGGAATAAAACCTTATGACATTGAAGCAACTTATCTAAATACAGAAAAAATTTAAAATGATGCATTTTTCTCATTAAGACAACATTTATAATTATTCAGAATATTTGAATAATTATGTGGACTATTGATCAGTCTCCGAGTAAAATGAATAACAAATTTTCCATTCCCTTCGAACCCTAAAGGGGAATTCTCCTCAGAGTAGCAACTTTCGCTTGTGCCTTCCTCATGAACATGGCTTTGCTCGTCTTCGATCCTCAATCGCAAATTGACTGCTGCCACTAATATAATTTTGGCTAAAGGACACCCTTTTCATTGGTGTCTATTATAAAGAATGGGCACTAACATTGGTGGCAAACCCCAATTGCCACCAAACAACCACTAAATAGAAGTACATGGCCTATATAGAAGTCTCTAATGCTACAATCACCAGCAATTATAACGGTGGCACAATGAATAGTTACACCTTTGAAATTTTATAAAATTTTTATACATCGGTGGCTATGTTGTAATATGTTTAAAAAAAAAGGGCCCATTAATCTGGGCACCCAAATATATATGTCTATATATAGTTAAAAATATGAAACTGACCGTCAAAGTACGAAACAGGACCACGAAGATAGGGGTGGGCACGGGCCGGGCCGGGCTCAAATTTGGAGGGACCAGACCGGACCCGCTTAAAAAGGAAACGGGACGGGCTTGGCCGGATATTGCAATTCTGATCACTAGAACCGGACCTAACCCGACCCTTTGGTTCGGGACGGGTCCATGGGTCCTCTTACTTTTTTTTTTCTCTCAGTTTTGATCTCCTCCCGACTCGCTCATCCTCCAGATCTTCGACTCGAACCAGATCTTCGACTCGAACAGTTGTGGTTCGCCTTCTGCTCCACCACGGTCACAATCTCCGGCTTCATTTGCTTCACCACTGATAACACCTTCTCAATTGCACCGGGTCGGGTCTCGTATAAGTGAATCTACAGCATGTTGGAGAATTCTGCATGGCACCTGCTTATGAATCTGCCAAGTAGCCGATCTGGGTCACCAGAGCTTTGGCGAGGTTGATGTTGTTCTTCTGCTGGATGGCTTTTGCGCAAGCCATGATTTGGGAGCCTGGGCTCGAGATTGAGGTTTGAAATGGGAGCCTGGGCACGAGATTGAGGTCTGAGACGAGAGGAGGAAAGGAGAAGGAGGAGAGATCGACGGATGAGGCTCGGATGGTGTCGGTTGGAGACTCGGACTAAAGAGATAGGGTGAGGGGAGAGTTGAGTGAAATGAATCGATGTGGGCTTGAGGATAAGAAAGAGAGGGTGAGGGGAGAGTTGAGTCTTGAGTGAATGGGGTGGGCTTGAGAACAAGAGAGAGATGGTAAATGGGTGATAGAATTAGAGGGTATTGATTTAAATGGTCCGGGCCGGGGGCTCATTTTCTTCAATTTTTAGAACCGGCCCACCCCATTATTTACAAGGAACCAGCCTGGCCCGCCCCGTACCAGCCCCAAACTGCAAAGAACCGCCCCGACCCACGGGTCTAGGACCCGTTTGCCCACCCCTACACGAAGACCCTTATGTTGCTGCTACTTTTGGTTAGAAAGCACAAGTAACTTGGCTGACAAAAATTTCTCATAAACCTGCGGAGCTACAAGAGAAAAAAATTGAGCACTATACCACAGGCAACAATTAGCAAACAAACTCAATTAATCTATGTTCATAGTGCACAAATTCTAGTTCGGTACAGTTCAATTTGATGCCTAGGTAAGTAAGGTAAATAATAAACCTGTAACTGAAAATAACATGGAGAGAAGTCAACCAACTAGCTATCAACTTGTAACTGAAAAGTATTACCTAAAAATTAAAGAAGAAGAAATTCACTCAAGCTAATTATGGGGTTGGAGTTGCAACCCCAGCTATTTGAACTGTTATTATATAATATAAGTGCACACATATAAGCACACAATCTCAAGTCAATGAAAGAGTTACCTGGGCCTTATCAAAGGGTAGAGCTCCATGGGAAGAGATGGGAAGCACATCTTTTATAAGCACATAATCAAACAAGTGTTCAGCTTCTACAAAATTCAAACAAAACACAACAACATAATGGAGACATCGCACAATTATTTTACAAAATACATATAAATACTTCCAACGGAGATAGAGATAGATTAAATCGGTGCAAGTACTAATGGTTTGGTATATAGAGAACCTAGAATATACAAATGGTTTGGTTTATAGAGAACCTAGAATATACCTTGTGAACAAATAAAGAATATACCCTTCCCCCTGCTTCATGCACACATATAATATCAACAGCGTGATGGAGCTTATTAAGTCCATGTTTGTTATGCTCTTACTTTCCTCTTCGCTCTTTTCCGAGGCACCATCTGCAGCAGCAACAACACGATATCCATCCAAATCAGACACTTCCCAAACACACAAGCGAAAACAAAAAATGCAGAGATAAAAATAAAAACCCAATAGAACAATCGAAGAAAACAATAAGAAAAACCCATCAAAATTTTCAGAAAAAATAATTTAAAAAACAAGGGAATAATACAAATCCTTGGACGAAGGGGCAAATATGGCCCCGAAAATCCCAGAAGAAGCAGAAGACTCATTCGACCCGAAAAGCTCAGAGGTAAAGGAAGAAGACGACGACCCAGTTTTCTTTCTTCCCTCCATTGCTCTCTCCCTATTATAAACCTAAACCTCTCTCTGTGTTATATATATTAGCAGAGTTCTAGGTGTATATATATTGACAACTAGTCTGCAATGCAATACCTTGGTAACTTTGTGAACTTTCACAAGCTGCATATGAAGAGATACCACTCCCGAAGCCACAATTGTATACTTGGACAAACTACAGGCCTAAACGAAGAAAGGTATAAACCCAGTAAGCTTTGACGAAGAAGATTAATGTGATTCGTAATACATATATTTGCAAAACAATGACCTTTAACTTTATTCTAATACATCAAGCTACATAACACTAAAAAGAAAATTTTCTATTACAAACTTGAGAATACAGGACTATCCTAGGAAACAGTGGCGTTTAGTGATGAAGTCTAGGCATAAGAAAAAACTCTACATTCAGCAAAAACTATGTCAAGATATCTGAAAAGTTTTACCTTTTAGCAGTAGTTGAGTAGACAAACCTTCCACAAGAAGAATTCCGCACTCGTCAATGTTATTAGCATTAGTTGATTTGAATAAAGATGATAGCCCATCACAAAGATACAGAGGAAGCAAGCATGTATAATTAATTTGCAATTAATCAGCAAACCTGCAATCGATCAATCGAGATTAAGAAAACAACAGCCCACAAACTCACACAGATAACCCAAGAACCTGCTTGCTATTTTTGAGTCTTTATTCATTTGACACAATACTAGATTCACTACACACACTTAACTTATGCGGCTTTTTTACTAATCCTGAATCGAAACAGGAAAAATTGAAATACAGAAAGAGTTGCATTTTTCAGAAATTTCAAACCCAAATCGCATCCCTCAAACCCTGACCCTAAATCCCAACCTCAAATTCTAAATCATAAACCTAAAAACTGAAATTTCAAAGTAGAAATTCGACTTCACAATCGAAATCAGAATAAAAACAAAGAAAAAATTAGAAGAAAAAAAAGAATCAAAACCAAAGTTCAAGAAATTGATTGAAATAAGAGAAATATAAAGCACACACCTGAAAATCAGAGTTTGGGAATGTTCCAGCTACTTTTAGAGAGAGACCCATGTAAAGAGAAAGAAATCAGTAAGATGAAGAGAGAAGATCTTCGAGAAAGAATTCGACGAAGGTAAGAGAGTGCAGAATAACCAAAGATTTTTCTATCCCCAATCTTCGTGTTAGGTCAGAGAGATGAGATAGTGAGGAGGGAGGCGCAGAGGGTTAGAGAGTGGGTCAAAGAGAGAGACGAATGAGAGGTGGCGGACGTCGCTGGTGGCAAACCACCAGTTGGCTGGCCGTTGGGGTCGATAGGAAACTGAGCAGTTGAGAGACGGAGGAGGGGGTGAGACTGTGAGAGAGCATAACATATCAGATTTTACGATTTGGGGTTTTAACTAAATGTGATGAATTTATGAGCGCCACCTATAATTCTGTCACCTATACCATGTTTTCTTGTAGTGAAGGGTAAGGGGCTAGGGAGCTAGGGTTAGGGAGGAGGAGAGGGGTTGAGCACAGGGAGTAGAGATAGAGAGAACGACTGGTTGAAAATTAGGGTTGAGGTAAATTTGTATAGTAAAAGTTAGCAACAGTGCACAAACTTTGATGAAGAAAATTGCAAGTTGCCACCAAAATAATATGTAAAATATGTAAAAATCCAGTTGAAAAATTATAATTTGGCTAGCTATACCGTTTTTCCGTGTCCGCATACCAATGGCCACAGATAATATATGTCAGTGCATACAAAGTGAGGAGGGCACTGAGTTTTCCTAGTGTGTAAAAAATGGTGTCCTATAGATAGAATTCTAGTAGTGTGCAGTCGTTATCGGTCGATGGTGAAGGCCAACCAACATGTTATTAGTAGCTTAAACTCCATCTCATAAGTCATAATGTACAGGGAGTAAAAAATATGTCGAAAAATTATGGAGCTGACACATAGACTTTTTTCCAAAGAAGACAAGAATGCCTTCATTAAATTGCGAGTCCCAAATTTAATTCATCCGCAGTTTAGTATCCCTGAAGACCTGAGTAGCTGGTTACAACCTAATCAAACTCTCTAGCCCATGGTAAAAAGAAAAGTCAAAGGCAGTAAAGATAGGATTAATTATTAGATCTTATCTTTAATACTCTCCTAATTGAAAATTGTTGGAACTAAATTCACGCACCGCCGTAGGAGGTGGAGGTGCACAAATCCAAGTACCTTGTATAAGAAAAAACAACCGTGAGCTAGCGAAAGATCGGGATGAGGTTGTGCCGGTCAAAGACTCTCTGAAGGTCAAGTTATAAGCAACATAAGACTCAAGCAGTAGGTAAGAGAATAAGCATGCGATAATTGCGTTACCAAAGATAATATATTTATACCAGTTGAGGATGAGACTTTTTAGGATATTAGAATCCTTATTAAACTGGGAGAATCCCAGATGATATCTAGGAAGTAGATATTGCATCTCCTAATAATGTTACTTGCAGTGCACACCAATCCTTAGACTGTGAGGACTCTAAGATTATAGGAAATATGCTGAATCCTTACCTAATTAGGTTTTTGTATCCTCCAGAAAAAGCATGGTCAATCTCCGCCCTCTGATTCCGGAATAGGATAACTATGGCATCGTTGCTTCGTTTATTCAGCTCGGCAAAAGAGACTATTGTTTAGTCTAGGACTGAACTTCTGAGGTATACGTATTCCCAAGTCACTCGGTGATGCAAAAGGGTAGCCTTTTGCATCACCGAGTGATTTTAGCTTTCAGACACACAAATCTCTGAGCAAGACTCTTCAATTTTGATGGTGAGATTTCTTGGCAACACCTATTTAAATAGCTCAGCCTTGGCTCTATTTTCCAAACCTTTTCTCCTAAGTTCTCAACTGCCATAAATCCTCTTTATTTCTTTCATGCTTTAACTTCTAAACCCAATTTCCACTTGAAACCTTCGATGATTAGGATTTGTAACCAAGAAATTTGCTGCATCCATATTCACTCTTATCGAGAAAAATCAAAATCTAGATAAGCCATAATATTTCAACAGCTAACCTTGCCTCCCTTAACAGGTTTGCTTTGCTCCATAATTGTTGGCAACATTCTCATCACAGTCTTTATATACTGGTTCAACTTGAGGAGACTGTTGAGATTCTTCAATGGGTTGTTCTTCATTGGAGCCCTCTCAACCCTCCTTTGAAGTAGCTACCTTCTTGGTCTGCCTGACGAGAGATTGAACCTCATCATAGTGGATGATCCTGGCCAAGTCAACCTTCTTAGCATCCTTAGGAATAATTCTGTGCTAGGGGTAAAGGCATGTCTCACCCAAAGAATTGTACTTTTTTCACACTATTCATGGGAGTTTGATGATAAACATAAGCTTGCACATTTATGAGAATTGTAACTTTATTCAAGCCGTTGATCATGTTAGAATAAAGTGCTAGAGCTTTTCATCCTTTGCAGCCTAATCACAGAATAATATTTTAATCTGACAAATCTTTCCAAAGTAGTCTAGCTTTGGAGTAATGAGTAATATAGTAAAACATGAACAAGCTTGTAGACTTGGAACAGAGCTCGAAGTTCCTCTAGGTAACATTGATTTGAAAAATATTACCTCCCAAACTTGAACTTTGTAAAGATTTTTACTGCAATAATTGGAGTCCACCTTACTCTTAATCGAGTTTATGTCCATGAAAAACTTTTAACTTTGTACTTCCCACATTGTATTGTTCAGAATAAAGATGAGAAAGTGAGATAACTTCATCCGAAATGTCCTCGGGCGCATTGACTTTGATATGTCTTTCTTTCTTCAAGTGGTGCGTCGTTTGTTCGTTCACCATGCGTATTTCGGGTATGAGGATTTTAAAGATTGCAATCTGTCACCGAGAAAGGGCTTTCTTCATAGTCCAAATTGCATGTTTGTCCTTACGGAATCTTAGTCGAAAGTTCACTAGGGACTTGGTTGCTTCCATGTGGTCGAAAACACCTTTGGAATCTTTTTTGTCAGACCCTATGCATCATACCTGAGTGTTTTCGATCATACTACACCTAGCTGACTTCGGTAAGGCATTTCTGTCTATCAGAGCTTCTTTGGAATACAATTCCTCTTGAGGATTTCCTAGTCTAGATGCCTTATTCGGACCTATTTAAACACATATTTTTGTAGAACGTACTTGTCTTAGTACGCTAGTCCAAGATGGAATTGATCGTACTCAAGGTCAGAACTTAGAGTCACCTCTCAGATTATTTCTGGATTGCCCTTTCAATCATTCCATCAAATTACATAGAGTCCAAGTTTGAATGTTATAACCCACAACCTTATTCCCCTGTGTCTTCTATAGTTATCCTCCAAGATCGATGCCCCAATTAAAGTGCGAAGTTCTTCTGCGTGTCAGTGGTTCATGAGAGCGTACCCTTGACATTTGTCGCAAGTCTGGGTGTAGTCTATGGTGTATTGTCGCATGATGGGCCAGTAGTACCTGGCTGTTAGCGCATTCTATGCAAGCGATCTTTCTACAATATGGTTTCTGCATACACCGGATTAAGTGTCATTGAGAATTTGCAAACTCATCTCCGGAGTAAAGCGCACATGGTATGAGGTTCAGAGTAGGAACTTCGGTAGAGCTTTCCACGGATGACGGTGTATCTTGAGGCCTTTTGGACCAATTTTCTGGCCAAATGATGATCTTCGGGGAGCTTCCCATCTTGAATGTAGTCAGTGTAAAAAGCACCACCAAAATTCTAAGCAAGCATGTCTGTATGGAAGACATAGTGTAAGTCAAAAAATGCATGTAAGTTAGTATGAGTTTTGCAAAACAGGTGTGATCAATATTCGAACTAGGTGTGATCAATATTCGAACTGAAAAATTGAGTAACAACTATTCTAATTCCACTAAATCAACTTAAGACTCATATAAATTTCGCAGTGCCATAATTGGCATAAGGAAATATAATTTAAAATGAAAAGGAAGATATCATAAGGAACATTATTTATATGAGAAAATGATCCTTGATTTAAGAAAGATATCAACATGAATATAATTTAGAACGAAAATATTTTCCAACTATCAGATTCAATGTGGAAGCACATTGAAGAAAACTCAACTGAAAGTGTTAATCGAAGGCTAATTTACCTCCAACTTTGAAGCAAAACTCACATTCGTTTATGTTGTATTTTTCCCACACTAAAAGTCAGAATAATATGCTCCTATTAATCTCACTAAAACTTCGAGTACAAAGAGACACATGTTTGAATGCGTCCAACAATTGCAAAACAATCCTCATAAAGAAAAACAATGTTTGGTTTGTAGTATGACAACCATTCAATTTTTTGAGGCTTTGTTGAAATAGCTTTTATCATCTTAAGAACTATTCAGGGTCTAAGTGGAAAAGCCTACAACAATCATACGCACACGCACACGCATAAAAACCACACGCTAATCACAACACTTTTATGAGTTATCAAGCCATCACACTCCTAAAAGAAACACCACACCCCCCACAAACACAAAAAAAAAGAAAGAAAAAAATCCCACCCCCAAAACACCCCTAAAAAAAAGAAAAAAAATTGGAGAAACATAAGTTCCTGCTAGGTCCCCTAAACGCATAAAAAAAAAAAAAAGATTAACACAACTTTACCAAAGACTGCCAAATTGGCCCTCTCAATTTTAGCAACCTACTTAGATACCTTCAACTTTGCAGCCACAACATAACGTTAAGAAACAAACAACAGGCCAATCATAATGATCTGCTGATCAATCAAACCAGCACACTAATGAACTAACTAATTTTAAAATACATAAATCACTTGGGCAACACAACACAAAACCAGGCTTCATTAAAAACCCGCCCAAAAAAAAAAAAAAAAAAATACAAAATGACAAATATGATCCAAATTAGACTAAGAGTGTTAAACAACAACCACATGCATGAGCCAAGGAGAGAGTAAATCAGTATTCATTAGTTGGGAAGTCTTAACTGGGCCAAACATACCGAAGCAATCCCCCACAAACGTAATCAAGCAACGACAAAGGACATGAACACCGCAAAGACAACCAGCAGAAAAAGGCCAAAACTGGAAGTATACATGCAAATGCACAATGGAGGGCATGAGAAAAATACGTAAAGCTTGAAAAGCAAGATTTGTAAGAACATTCATTAAACGTAAAAGAGAATCAAAAGGAAAAACAAATAAAGAGAGACACATGTTATGTCCGACAATTGCAAAACTATAATAAAAAAGATAAACAAATTCTAGTGTGTTCTTTGTGATCTTGTTGAAAAGCTTCCATCATCTTTAAAATTGTTGACGGTCTAAGTAGAGATATATGATTGAAAAGAACGACACAATGTTGACAAAAAAGAAAAACAAAAATGCTCCTCAATGCACCACCCAACTTCTCTCAAACCCGAATTGATAGCACTAGCCATCAAACTTTTACCCACAACCACGTGATCTAAAATGTTGACGGGCATCAGTGTCATCTGCACACCGAAGCAGGCCACCCTCATCAACCACCCAGAAAAGCCCAAAACAAAGGCATGGCCGACCTAAACGCACAAACCCAGGCCCTAACCTTTTTTAAATTTAAAAAAAAATCGCAATTCCGTAAATAAATTCAAATCCCAAATCGAACTTGCACTGTAACCAAGTCACAATGCCACCCCTATCCAACAAAAAATACTTTGGAAGTTCAATCTTTAGACCACATGCATAGGATTGAAAAGAAAAACACACATTTGATGAACAAAAACAAAAAATGATCCCCAATGCACCACCCACAGGTAAAAACATGCCCTTCAATCCAACAAAACAAGGACCATAGGAGTCTAGAACCGAACACTGATGCCAAGCACAATGCACACAGAAAAACTGCAAAGGATGCAATCAATAAACCAATTCTCAAAAGCACAGACAGATACACCACTAAATAATCAGCATTTCATCTCGACAAAGATTCGAATCTAAGTAAACTCATTTTGATCCAAGCTTAGTCAATTGAGTTCACAAACTACCAACTCAGCCAAAACAAAACCCAGTTTTCTAGAACCACCAAACAGAAAAAAGCTCGTCCATTTTCCACCAAAGAAGATGACCCAGAAACCAAAACCCCACGAACAAAGAGCCTTTTAGCTCAAATCAAAGATCACTAGAAGTAAACCACTGCATGCCACTCAAAATATTCAAAGACGAAAACGAAAAACAAAAGCAACTTATTTGTTGGAAATGAAAATTAAAAAATAACTGTGACAGAACCTTAAATTGAATGAATAAGCCAAGCAAATTCTCTTTCCTCGATTTGGTCAATGGCATGGAAAACGCACAGGGTAGCAGAACCGATCCAGGGAGAATAAAATACAACAGGCAAGTCTCTAAAGCAGCAAAGAAAGAGAACACAATAACACTCTTTAAATACCTTAATTCATTAAAAATCCACAAAAAAACATGGATTTGAACTTAAACGAACAGCAAAAAGCAGATTATACTACCGGGTATCTTGGTGGAAATCTAGGATAAGATATCAAATCCTCGTAAGATTATGATTACTTGCCTAATCCCAAAGATATCCTAATTGACTTGAACTAGGTGTTTCTCACTTAGACCATCTCCAAACCTGGGCTAAATGCCAAATTTTTAGCCCAAAATTCCCCCCAAACACCCCCCAACCCAAGCCAAAATATTGGGCTAAAAGGGGAATGCTAAAGTTGGGCCAAATTCCCCCCCAAATTCCCCCCCCCCCCCAAAACGCGTGGACTCTCCCCGAATTGGGCCACTCTTGGCCCGCCGACTCGCGCACGCGCCCCACGCGGGCAAGTTGCAACCGGAGCCCGACAGGAAGGGGGCCCAGCGTCAGGGTCTTGTCGGCCACTCACCCGAGCCCAACGGCTCTTTTCAAAATCGGACGCCCATAATTTAAGGACCGTTGGTTGATCCAACGGTCCAGATTCAAATTTCATTTTTAAAAATTATGTTATTTTAAAATACATTGAATCCAACGGTTGAGATTGAATATAATCAAATATAACGGTAAAAAAAAAGATCTAACGGCCCAAATTTAAATTCAACGGCTAAAATAATTAAAAAAAAATTATTTAACTCAAAATTCACCCAAAAACTCTATAAATACCTATGTATTTGTTCAAATATCCACACAAAACTCAATTTTCTCCTATAATTCTTCCAATTTATCTTTCTACCATTTCTTTCCATTTCCAAATTGTTCAACATGGCAAGAGAGCATGTTAGAGGTCGTAATTGGACCTGTGAGGAAGATGTTGCTTTATGCTTGGCATGGGTTTCTGTTAGCGAAGATGGTGCAGTTGGCACAAATCAAAATAAAAAGGTTTTGTGGGATAAAATCATTGCAAAATTTCAAGAAAACTGCAACGGCGGAGGGCGGGACAGTAGTGGTGTTTATGATTGGTGGAAGACTATCAACAAAGCATGCACTTTATGGAAGGGAAGCTTGGAGAGGGCTATGGTTGACATGCCTAGTGGAAGGAGCGCCATAGAAATTGTGAGTTTTTTTCTTGATATTTTATTTGTCATGTACATAATATTATTTTGCAACTAATTATTTTTATGTATTTTTTGCATAGGGTGACAAAGCAATGGAAATTTACAAGACAAGAGTAACACCAAAAAATCAAGTTTTTAAGTTGCAACATGCTTGGGACGTCCTCAAGGATTGTCCGAGGTGGGCAACCAATGCAGACCAACAATGGGGAAGATTATTTCAACGTGAAGCCGCACCGAGAAATGAAGGTGTCGATGAAATGACCCCATCTCCTTCTTTACCAAGGCCCCCGGGAAGAGATAAGCAAAAGGAAGCAAAGAGAAAAGGGAAGTCCCAAGATTTGACGAGTGGACACTTTGCTACCGAAATTGCAAAATTGCACGAAACTCATAGCGCTCGCCAAGCAGAAGCAACCCAAATGCGTTTGCAAATGAAGGAAGAAGGGGATAGGGAGCAAGAGAGGTTTGAAGTTAATTTGATGATGGAGGACCTCGACAAATACACTCCAGAGAGGAAGAAGTTCTTACGTGGTAAGCAAAAGGAAATTTTGCGAAGGAATGCCACAAAGAGTATATTTCAAGATGATGAATCCTCTGAACCCTATATTCCAAGTCAACCACAAAGTTTATCAGCAAGTGAAGATGGTGGATATGATTATTAAGTTTATGTAGTGTATGATTTATGTGCTTTATTAATTAAGTTTATTAATTGTCGTTTGTATTAAGTTTATGTTGTTTATTACGTGGTTTATGTACTTTATTAAATTTATGTCTTATTAATTATTGTTTCTATTTAATCTAGATGTCTTCAATAATTATTGTACTTATTATTCCACACTTTGATGTAGAATAGATGCCTTCAATAATTCAACCTCCATTCAATAATTCAACCTTCATTCAATAATAAACTTAATAAAGTAGACAAATAACAACATAGTAGACAACATAGTAGACAAATAACAACATAGTAGACAAATAACAACATATTACATAAATGCTCAACCAACATCATCAACGTTCACCTTCTCGGCGCCATACATGCTCAACCAAATCCTTGCGAAGTGTGTCATGAATTTGAGGAGCTTGAATTCTATTTAAACGTCTCATATACTCACCCAAGGTGACCCTATCATGTCGGGTCTCATATGTGGTTGGAGCGAGATATTCAACATCTCTTGCAATAGCTCTCGCATGTGTTGGTTGGTCATCATCCACATCTTCGTCTGAATCTTCTTCAATTTCGATGTACTCATCTTCCACAATCATATTGTGCAAAATTATGCACGTCATCATGATTGAATGGAGGTCTTCGCGTTGCCAAAAGCGTGCAGGCCCTCTAACAATGGCTCATCGAGCTTGTAAGATCCCGAACGCTCTTTCCACATCCTTCATGTAAGACTCTTGCCTCTGCGAAAATAATTTCTTCTTTGCACTATCGGGATGAGAAAAACTTTTGACAAAGGTAGACCAACTAGGATAAATACCATCAGTTAGGTAGTAACCTAGCTCATACATATTACCATTTACCTTGTATCAAATTTCTTGTGCCTATCCATTCACAACCTCATCGAACAGAGGAGAAGACCAAAGAACGTTGATATCGTTGTTTGATCCGGGAGAGCCGAAGAATGCATGCCAAATCCATGTGTCGTAAGATGCCACAGCCTCCAGCACAATGGTTGGCTTGTCATGACGGCCCTTGAATTGGCCAACCCAACCAGTAGGACAATTCTTCCACTCCCAATGCATACAATCGAGACTTCCTATCATGCCAGGGAAGCCTCTTTTGCCTACCTTGCGTAGAAGCCTTTTTCAAGTCTTCACGAGTTGGCTTGCAGAGGTATGTGGCTCCCTAGATGACTTGAATTGCTTGACAGAAGCGCTTTAGATTCTCAATAGCAGTACTCTCCGCAAGTCGGCAATATTCGTCAGTTGAGTCAGCAGAGCACCCATTAGCTAGCATTCGAAATGCAGATGTGAGCTTCTGATGAGGTGATAGACTTTGTCGGCCTACGGCATCTATCTTCCTTGCAAAGTAGTGGTCATGATTGACAACTGCGTTCAAGATGCCTTCAAAAAGCTCTCTCCTCATCCGATACCGCCTCCGAAAATCATGAGCAGGAAATCTCGGCCGCTCAATGAAATAATCTTTCATCATTTGGTCATGACACTCTTCTCTATCACGCTGCACGAATGAACGCCCCGTGACAGAACCACGATGGCTAGATTCGCCATGGTGCTCATATTGCATAAACGAGTTTACAAGTTCAGCTTCGGCGTTGATCAGTTCTGCATCTTCAATGTCAAGCCTTGCTTGGTATTGTGCCATCTCCATTGCTCTGCTACGCCTTCTTCTATCACCCATTGATGAGATATTGAAGATTTTTAGGAAACAAAAACTCTTTGAAAGTTGAAAGATTGGTGAATATAGAGGATGATTGAAGGTTGAAAGATTGTGTGATCAACTAATATTGGACATGTGTTTATATAGAGGATGATTGATGAACGGTTGGTGAAAGTTGAAAGTTTGGTGTTGAAAAGTTGGTGAAAGTTGAAAGTTTGGTGTTGAACGGTTGGTGAAAGATGAACGGTTGGTGAAAGTTGAAATATTGGTGAAAGTTGAAGGCTTGTTTTGTGAAAAATTTAATGATTTTTCAATATTTATCGGAACTTGAATTTTTTTAGATTAAAATGTTCATAAAATTAATTTACGATAGTCTACATATTTATTTTTTCAAAACAAATTGATTTAAGAAAAAAATTAGCCTAAGTTCATTCTTTAATAATCCCGGGCTAAAATTTTAGGCCAATAGGGTTGGAGCAGAAAAACTGTTTCTGGGCTAAAAGCCCAATTTTTCGGGCTAAAAAATTTGGCTTTTAGCCCAAGGGTTGGAGATGGTCTTAGGAGACAAGTAATACATGTACCAAACCTAAGGCTAAATTGGATCTTCAGACTAAGGCTAAGTCCGATTGTCTGAGAGTCATGAGAAATGGGTATTCTAGTCCTTCTTGCCACGTGCCAGGGAACTAGAAATCATGGTCCCACAACATATTTGAGGATCAATTAAACTAATTTTGATATTCCTTCCAAACTTAACCATTTTTTATTCGGATCACTCTGTCAATCCATGTAAAAACCTATTATATTTCGATCGAAATTCTACACAAGTATGGTTATACCTATGATAAATACTCTATGATTCTACATAAGTATTATTGTAACTGCTCTATATTTCAAACATATAATATACCTAAACTAATGTACCTAATAAGCAAATATTGTACCAACACTACGGCACCAAGATTAATGAATATACCTACACTATGGCACTTAGACTAATAAATGTACCCACACTATGGCCCCTAGACTAATGAATATATCTACATTATGGCAACTACACTAATGAATGTACCTACATTATCGCACCTAAATTAATCGCTTTCCAACTAAACATGTAATGTACCTAAATTAATGTACATAATAAGCAAATATTATACCTAGACTTCGTACCTACACATACACTATGGTACTTACACTAATACACAATGCAAAACTTTGTCATACGAACGAAAAACACAGAAAACTCATAATCACTTGAAGCAAAAATATGGCATTAATTGCTTTTCCTTTATTTGGAATATAGTCAAATTTCACCATAAATCTGACATTAATAATGTATTTTAAAAGAAGGATCAAATTTATAATTATGAAACCTGTCTAATGACAATCTAAGGGTGTGTTTGTTTGGTTTCACAAAACTACACTGGACTGGATTAAAATTTAGTGTAATCTGTGTTTGTTATTTATTGGGATTAGCTTTAGTGGGAGACTCGCCTCGACTAAGTCCTTGGCTAGACCGTCTTAATGAGTCCCCTCGTAAAGCACCGGACTGCTAAGCCCACCGCCTCGCTTCATCGTCTTCGCTTCAATCTTCCTCTTCGCTTCTTCTTCATCTTTGATTCTTCTGCTTTGCTTTTCCAAGCGAAAGCCCATAAAGTGCCTCCCCAACCTGCTGCCATTAAAGCACAATCTCTTCTCCTTCCTCCGCTCCCAATCAACCAAATTTGAAAAGATCAGAACTTCAATATTGCTCCCTCTAAAAAAATAACCTCCATTGTTGATTGCTCGAGCTTCTTCGACCGAGATTACAATGTTTGAAATAAGTATCTGAATTTGATTATAATTTTGCTTTACTGGATTTGGAAAAGATTTAAGAAAGTAATAATTGAAGAAGAGAGGATATTCATCTACTTATGTGCTTTTTACAAAAGTTGCGGCTGCAAGGTATGTATTCCTCACATCACCAAACATTCCCTTACACAATCTAGGCCATACATACTAGGTCATTCCTAGTGACATGACACTTGGCTACTATCTAGGACATATGAGTCATATAAATTTAGATTCTATCCAAACCATACAACCATACACCTGTCTATTTGACTCAAGCAGACCATTATAACTTAAATCAAATAAGCCAGGAACAATTTACATTCCAACACTCCCTTCTAAATTGTTAACTGGTTTTACTCCAAGCAGCCCCCTCAAGTAGTTGAATCCATCCTTGGGCAATGCCTTTGTGAAGATGTCAGCAACCTGCTCTTCTGATCTGCAGTATTTCAAATCCACAACTCCTTCCTGCAATGCCTCTCGAATGAAGTGGTATCTCCGATTGATGTGTTTGGTCTTTTGGTGAAAGACAGGATTTCTAGTCATTGCAATGGCTGAGGTATCGTTCACCATAAGTGGTGCTGCTTCTGTCTGCATCACTCCAAAATCTTTGAGAACAAATCTCAACCAGATAGCCTGAGTTGTAGCGTCAGCTGCACTTACATACTCAGCTTTTGCAGTTGAGAGGGCAACAGATCCGTCCAGATTCAATTTTGTTTTATATACCCATTTGACCCCCACAATGGGTTTCTCAGTTGGCCTATCAACTAACTCCCATGTATCATTCTTTTCAATCGTGGACATTTCATTTTCCATTGCTTTCTGCCAAGCCTCATCACTTGCAGCTTCTTTGTAACTTTCTGGTTCCACAATACACACATAGCATCTAGCATATATGTTTTCCAAGCGTTCTAACTGTACTGGAGTAGAGCTTGGGGTGCTAGTCTGAGAACCTCCACTGCCTGAAACTAGAAGCTATACTGTGAATTCCTTGTCCATTTTTCAGTTTGTTCATCTTCTTCCAAATGACATCTGTCACTTGTTTCATTTGAAAAAGACATTGAAATTCGTTTCTCAATACCACTCTCCCATTTCCAGACTGAGCTTCCATCAAATATCACACTTCTGCATAACATGATCTTTTTGGTTTGCAGGTTATATACTCTGTATCCTTTCTCACACTTCCCATATCCAACCTATATACCCTTAGATGAAGATTCCTCAAGTTTGTGTCTCAGTTGATCTGGTATATGGCAGTAGCATAGTGATCCAAATACCCTCAGGTGCTTTACACCTGGCTTTCTGCCACTAAAGGCCAACAAGAGAGTTGAATTTGAGAGTGACTTTATTGGACATCTGTTTTAAAGGTAGACAGCAGTATTCACTGCTTCACCCCAAAAGGAATAGGGTACGTGTTTCTCATGTATCATTGATTTTTCCATTTCAATGATAGTTTTGTTCTCTCTCTGCAACACCATTATGTTGTGGAGAGTATGCAATAGTAAGCTGTCTCTTTAAACTAATGTCATCACAGAACCTCCCAAATTCAATGGAAGTATACTCTCCTCCTCTGTCAGTTCTCAGCCTCTTGATCTTGTATCCGCTTTGGAGTTCAACCATGGTTTTGAATTTCCTGAAAATCCGAAAGACTTCAGATTTGAAGTTCAGAAAATAAACCCAGCACATTCTGGTGCAGTCATCAATGAAGGTTAAAAAATACTTGCTGTCTCCCATTGATGACACCTGCATTGGTCCACATACATGCTCCAATGGAAGCTTTGCTCTCTATGCTTGGTTCTTATCGAATGATTCTCTGTGCCGCTTTCCCTTTGCACAACTTTCACTGACATGGTGTGATTCTTTTATCTCAGGTAATCCATAGACAAGCTCTTTATCATGCAACAACTTTAGACTTTGAAAATTAAGATGTCCAAACCTCTTGTGCCAATTCCGGGTGACTTCTTCCACAGTTGCTTTCATTGCAGTGTGATTCACATATTCTAATGTAAGGTGAAAGCATCAGTTATTTGTCGTTGGTACTCTTGCAATAAGTTCCTTAAGGCTCCTGTCTTAAAAAATATCCACCATATAATCTCCAAACAAGAAAAAATGCTCATGTTCAACCGTTTGGCCTACACTGAGAAGGTTCTCATCCAAACCTGGTACAATCATAACTTCTTTTATATATCTCTTGCCATTACTTGTTTCAATGACAAGAGTTCCCTTTCCAGCGGCTCGTACCAAATCCCCAGTTCCCATCTTGACCTTCGCAGAGACATTCTCGTTTACATTAATCAACAATGACTCATGTGAGGTCATGTGATTGCTGCAAGCATTATCAACATACCAGATGGTATTATCTTTGACTACAGATGCTGAGTGACAAGCATAAAACATATTTCCTTCCTCTATTCGATTGGCAAAGTTGGCTGCAGGAATCATCTTGTTGCTGTTGCAGTCCTTTGCTAAACGCCCAAACCTGTCACATTTGTTGCACTTGGGTTTCCCCTTAAACCAACACACTCCATAATGTAACTTGTTGCAGTATTTGCAAGCATCCTTGGAGTTCTCACCACCGTTTGTTTGTTTGAAATTTCCTCTAGGCTTATTTTTCCATTTCTTGCCTTTTCCTTTCCAGCCTTTTTGGAACTTGAAACATCCATTTTGTGCATTGTTTGTTGCATTGTTGGTATTGATACTAAGGCTCGAGAATGCCTTTTCAGGTGCACTTTCAGCATGCCTCTCCAGCCCTTGTTCATATGCCTTAAGAGGTCCAACCACCTCTTGTAACTTCATTTCCTCAGTAAGTTTACTATGCTCAGTCACATACACAATTCCATCATAAGTTCTAGTTAGGCTTATCAGAATCTTCTGCACAATTCTCTCTGTATTGAGTTCTTCACCATAAGATTTCATTTGATTTGTTATGTCAGACAGCCTAGTTAAATAGGTAGACACAGATTCATCTCTCTCTCATCCTAGTATATTCAAAGTCTCTTCTCAGGGATTGCAATTTCACAAACCGTACCTGTCTATCATGTCTCTACTCATTTTGTAGAACATCCCAAGCCCCTTTTGATGTTTCTTCATTTACAATGCGAGGGAAGATTTCATCTGAGATGGCATTTTGAATCAGCCCCAAAGCTTTTGCATCCCTCAGCATAGTCTCCTTCTTGGCTTTCTGGGCAAGTTGCAATTTATCTTCGTCCTTCTCTTTATCTTTACCTTTCTCATCAGTTTGTTCTGGGGTTTTAATCCCAAATTCAACCAAATCACATAAATCGTGAGATTTAAGGATTGTTCGCAGCTGAATCATCCAGAAATCATAGTTTGTTCCATTGAAGATTGGAGCTCGAACTTCACTTCCACTGGATCCGGCCATTTGAGACCTCAGACAAAAATTGGAGATCGATCTCGTTGAATCCGCATCCTTCTCTGATTTCACGACGTCCAGATTCGAGAATCGAACCTACGCTCTGGATACCATGTCTGAAATAAGTGTCTGAATTTGATTATAATTTTGCTTTACTGGATTTGGAAAGGATTTAAGAAAGCAATAATTGAAGAAGAGAGGATATTCATATAGTTCTGTGCTTCTTACAAAAGATACGGCTGCAAGGAATATATCCCTCACATCACCAAACATTCCCTCACACATTGCTCTGTTTCAAATCTAGGCCAAGCATACTAGGTCATTCCTAGTGACATGACGCTTGGCTACTATCTAAGACATGAGTCGTACAAATTTAGGTTCTATCCAAACCATACACCTATCTATTTCACTCAAGCAGACCATTGTAACTTAAATCAAATAAGCCAGGAACAATTTACATTCCATCGTACAACTGGAACTCGAAATTTTGTGAGAGAGGAATTTCCAGCTCCAAAAAGGGCAGCAACGCCCTGCCTTGCATCTCCAGCTCTCGCGCCAAGTCCCTCGCCGACCCCGTCTTTCAGTTCTGCCAGCTTGTTAATCAGGTTTGTGTTAATGGATTTGTGGTTATCTAGTTTATGATGTGGTATTTTCATTATCCTACGTGATTTTGTGGTTAAATTTCTTCTGGGTTCCTTAATTTTGTGCAGTTTGGCGTGTAAATGAAGACCCACTTTTGGTTTTGTTTATGGGTTTTATGTAGCTGATTGTACTGTGAGCTGTAATGCCTTTACATCTCATTTGTAATTTTTCAGCAATTTTCGATTCTGGGTTTTGCAACATAATTGATTTATTTGAGTGTTTCCTTTTCAAATGGGATTGAAACATCAGACTTTTGGGGAATCTTTAGGGTTCTAGAAGGCCTTGCACGGTCAAGAAGTTTCAGTGGTTTAGGTGGTCAAAATCCGCATCCATCTAAAGCAAGGAGCGTATTCCACGGTTCCCGTGGTTCCTGGGATTGCTGCAGGACGTTGAAGATTGTGTTAGTTGGATGTTGAAAATTTTGGTTCCTGGGATTCCACGGTTTCAATAATTTGATTGGTGTTGATAATTTTTGAAATGGGAATTGGATTTTGGGAATTGGATGTTGAAAATTCTGGTTGAAAATAATGATGTTGGTTGAATTGACGGTGAAGCAAATAACATGAATAATTTGTTATATATCATGGGTTTTTTTTTCCATTATCCAGCTTCTTAGTCTGATACTACCAAACGCTTCACTAAGTCATTCTAGTTTAGTCTAGTCTAAACTAATTCAGTTCAAGTTAATCTGGTGTAACAAATGCATCCTAAAAGTCATCTTATTCAAGCCCTAAAATCTAAAAAACTTTATAATAATGCCACCGTCTCATTTGTTTTTGGTCTTTCTTATTATTATTAAAGAAAAGTCTATTATGTTTTTTTTTTATTAATTTTTTGTTGTGTTATGCCTTCTTCATTAAAACCCCTGTTTTTTCTTTGGGAGTTTTAATGAGAAGGGCTTCTCTAAATTATTTTTTAATAAAAAAAACCTAATAACTTTATTTAATGAAAAGATCATGAATGTTCATGAATATGACAAAAATTTAATATATTAGGGAAAAAAACCTAAAAAAGACTTGCGTCCCATCCTCCTCTCTCCCATCCTCCCTCACTCATCCCCCCTCTCTCTTAACACATCCCTTTATCTCTCTCTCCTCTTTCACCCATCACCATCATCTCTCTCTCACACATCACTCCTTCCTTCCCTCCCTTTTTATTTATTATGTATAAATTTAAAAAATTAGTTATATTTGTAAGACATAATAATATGAATTATTTATCACATGCCAAAGTTCAACAAAATTATTATCAATAAATTTTTAATTAAAAAAATTTAATGAAATTTTATTAATAAGAAATGTTGCACTTAGAAGTAATAGATTATTAGATGCAGTGGTCACTAATTCTAGAAACAATGACACTATCTCTTCTAATTAATAAAACACTCATTATCAATCAAAATCCTATGAAATTACCAGTTTAACCCTCTAATTAAAACAGAACATGAATAAGAAATATGGGGTTGAAATGTAATTCACACAACCAAATTTTGCTTGTTTTTTTCAAAGTCTCACCTACATGTAATCCTAACATATATCTAATTATAAAAAAAATAAAAAAAATAAAAAAAACTTCCCACTCCCACGTTCTCTATCACTCCCTTTCTCTCTCCTTCTATTTCAAAAACAAAAATAAAAAATTTTCTCACACACTTTGTGTGTGCCCATATGCTAGTTTCTATAAAAATAACTTACAAAATTGAATTAGTTTTTGAAAAATTACCAAACAATTAAGTGGTTTTTTATTGAAGAAAATTTGATGAAAAATAATTTAAGATGTGGATAATGCTAGGGAGACCAAAATTTTAAACCAAATTTGTAAATCAAATGATATGTCACTAATAGGAAATAAGCATGTTAATCAACCTTAAATAATAATCCAATCACAAAAAACCACATCATTTGGTGTACAAAATTTGGTTTAAAATTTGGGTCTCTCTAGCATTACCCTTAAGATATATATATATATATATAGAGAGAGAGAGAGAGAGAGAGAGAGGGGGGGTTGGGAAGGGTGAAAAGGGATTGAGGAGAGAGATATTTGATGGTATTGGTAGTCAAGTTGTCATGCAAAGCTTTCAAAACATGAAAACGCGTTGAGAAATATTGTAATATGTTGTATAAAAAATCTTATGGTTTAATATATAAGTATTTTATTTAATAAATTCTTTAACTTTTTTATTTGTGACTTTGTTGTTTGAGGATGCCCCCATCTATACTAATAGGATACTAATAGGGTTATCCAATTAAGAGATATGTGTATATTCTGTTAGCTTATGGTACCCTTATTAGATGTTTGACTCTTGTCATTGGATGGGAGGGTTAGTTAGGATGGTTGTTGATTGTAGAGCTTAACCTGCAAGTCTGGAAGAGATATATATAGCAGACTAAATGTGCAAGGCAGGTTATGCTAAGAAAAATATATTGTTGAGTAATAATTCATCAGAGTTTATGTGCCATGCGTTGAAGGTATAACAAGGTTCTTATTATTGGTATCAGGCAATTATACGTTTCCTCGTTTCCCTTGCGTATGCCGAAAGCAACCACTCGTGCCACAAAGATGATGCTCGCGTCTCTGCCCTTGAAGCTTCGAACTCCAGAATTGAAGAATCGATCCAGAACCTCGCAGCTCAGATGTCCATATTCATGGCGTCAATGGATACCTGTCTTTTGTTGATCGAATCTCGTTCTGCTACCATGGAAGAACAGGGTTGCGATCGTGTGGGTCCATCGAAATTGGGGGGTAATCCCATTGATTTAGATGAAACTTTCAACGATCATAATCTTGATCCTAATCTTCAATTTCAGCGTTAAGATCCTTGATTCCGCCATCAAGATTCTCAATTTAAGTTTCGCCAACCGCCAATCAAGCTTGACTTTCCAAGATTTGTTGATGGGGACGATCCTTTAGCTTAGGTGTACAAAGCAGAGCATTTTTTTTTACTATTTCTCGATCGTCAACAATCGCAAGGTTCAATTGGCGTCCTTTCATCTTGATCGTGAAGCCTTTCAATGGTTTCAGTGGTGGAATTGTCTCAAGAATTTTCCCCGTTGGCCTGATTTTGTTAAGATTTTATGTCGAGAGTTCAGCCCTTTAGAGTTTGAGGATTTCTCGGAAGCTTTGGTTCAATTGAAGCAAACTGGATTGGTGAGGGATTATATCACAGAGTTCAGGCGTTTGGCCAATAGAAGCAATGAGATTGCTCCAGCAATGCTTAAAAGTTGTTTCATCGGGGTATTGAAATCAGAGCTCCGTCATGATGTGAAGCTTTTACTGCCATTGGATGTTTATGAGACTCAAGCGCTAGCTTTACAAATCGATGCCAAGCTTGCTAATTCTAAGATCCGGTCCTTCTTAAAAGCCACAAATTTTTCTTGGCATAATTCAATTGGCAGTAAGGCTACACCAACCTATCAGGATTCAGGTACTCCCAATTCTTCTGTTAATCTTCCTAAGCAGAGCAATGTTAAAAAGATGACATTTAAGGAAATTAGAGAATGCAGGGAAAAAGGTCTTTGCAATTATTGTCCTATCAAATGGTTTAAAGGGCATGTTTGCCAAAATCAGCAACTTTTGCCAAAATCAGCAACTTTTACTACTTGATTTGTCTAATAGATCTGAAGAGATTTTTGATGTTGATCCTGTGTTAGATAAGGGTGATGAATTATCGAATGCTCATATTACTGCTTGTGATGTGTATGGTGTCTCTGCTCATGATAATATTCAAACTATGAAGGTCTTAGGGTCTATTAAACATTGCCTTGCAGTCATTCTTTTTGACGCGGGAAGTTCTCACAATTTCATCAACTCTGCTTTAGCCAAGAAGATAGGTTGGAGAATAGATTCACTTAAGAAGTTTGATGTGATGATCGCCAATGGTGGTACAATTACCAATATGGAGTGTTGTTCTCAGGTCAAAATTAATATCCAAGACTATGAATACATCTCGAATTTGTATGTTTTGCAGTTGGGGGGTTGTGATGTTGTCTTGGGTGCTCAATGGCTAAGAACCTTAGGACCCATCCTTTGGGATTTCGAGAAATTGAAGATGGAATTCACCTTAGTTCAACGACATTATTGCTTATATAGTTCTCCTTCCCCTGCACCAAGGTGACAGCTTGTCACGTACAACGGCTGCTGACTTAAGGTTTTTTTTTTTTTTGTTTCTTATTGCTCCGGATGTTGCAGTGGCTATTAAGGAAGATTTATTTAGCAGTCAGCAAGTTGAACTGGATGGGTTATTGTCTCAGTTTGAATCAATATTTCAGTCACCTACCATCTTGCCTTCATCACGGTCTCATGACCACAAGATTCCATTGTTGGAATGAAGTAAACCACCTAGTGCAAGGCCTTATTGGTACAATCCTATGCAGAAGTCTGAGATCAAGAAATGTGTTACGAAGCTATTAGATTCTGGTTTTATCTGAGCCAATAATAGTCATTTCTCTTCCCCTGTTTTGTTAGTTGGATAACAGTTGGAGAATGTGCATGGACTACCGAGCCTTGAATTTGTTGACTATCAAGGATAAATATCCCATTCCATTAATTGATGAATTGTTGGATGAACTATGGGGTGCTCAATTCTTTTCCAAATTGGACTTAAGGGCCCGTTATCATCAGCTTTGAGTGCACCCTATCGATATATAAAAAAAAAAAAGCCTTCCGCACTCATAATGGATATTATGAGTTCCTAGTGATGCCGTTTGGACTCACAAATGCTCCAGCAACCTTTCAGAGCTTAATGAATGAACTATTTTGACCCTTTTTGCGTCACTTTGTTCTGGTATTTTTTGATGATATCTTAGTTTACAGTTCTACTTGGGAATATCACATGCGACATCTCAGTACAATTTTTCAAGTGTTGTAGCAGCATAAATTGTTGGTGAAGAAATCAAAATGCAATTTTGGTAAATCACAGATTGAGTATTTGGGTCATGTGGTATCGCGAAATGGAGTTGCAGCGGATCCTTCAAAATTCCGAGTCATTCAAATTGGCCTTTACCTAGATCAATTAAAGCCTTGCGGGGATTTTTGGGTCTAACTGGGTATTACCGCAAGTTTATACCAGGGTACCAGGGTATGGAAGAATTTGTGGACCACTAACTTCTTTAACAAAAAAGGATGCCTTTTATTGGAATTCAGAGGCTACGACTACTTTCAATCAGCTTAAAGAAGTGATGTTATCTCCAACAGTTTTAGCTCTTCCAGATTTTTCAAAGACATTTGTTATTGAGACAGATGCATCTAACACGGGCATTGGGGCTGTTCTACAACAAGAAGGCAGACCTATAGCTTTTACAAGTAAAGCTCTTGGGCCTCGATCTCAAGCTATGTGGGCATATGAAAGGGAAATGCTTGCAATCATTCATGCTATTAAGAAATGGCAAACTTATCTTCAAGGCAACCACTTTGTTGTACAAACAGACCATCATAGTCTGAATTTTTTTTTTTTTTTTTTTTTTTTTTTTTGCAAATTAGGGCTCATACTCCATTCCAACAAAAATGGATTTCTAAACTCTTGGGATTCGATTACGAAATCTAGTACAAGCAAGGCATTGAAAATCAAGTTGCTGATGCACTATTTCAACTGCATTCGGAGGCTCAGTTATATGCTATTTCCTATCCTTATATGGGTTAGTTAGACGACTTACGCAGACACTTGGAACATGAGCCTTGGATTATTTCGAAACTCAAAGAGTCCTCTATTTCGAATAGTGTTGCTGATACATCTTCGTCTTTCTAGCATTATGATAATGGTTTTCTTAAGCATAAGGGCATAATTATGTTGAGTCCGACGACTAATTGGAGTAATAAGATATTTCATGAACATCACATTACCTTGCTGGCGGGACACTCCGGGTTTCTTAAGACTTACAAGAGAATCTCTTGCTTTTTTATTGGCATGGCATGAAGACTGATATTAGAAGAATGGTTGTTGTATGTCAGGTGTGTCAATAAAATAAATATGAAACCTTGGCTTCTCCAGGCCTATATGAACCCCCTGCCAATCCCTCAAATTGTTTGGACAGACATTTCCATGGATTTT
Organism: Heteromeles arbutifolia; assembly: GCA_024362995.1. Taxonomy (NCBI): domain Eukaryota; kingdom Viridiplantae; phylum Streptophyta; class Magnoliopsida; order Rosales; family Rosaceae; genus Heteromeles; species Heteromeles arbutifolia. Next base: position 37,713,729 of record JANCRC010000004.1, read on the forward strand.
ATTGTTGGGTTGCCGCCTTGTAAAGGGAAGACTATTATTTTTGTAGTTGTTGATCAATTCTCTAAATATGCACATTTTGTGACGGTGTCTCATCCCTACACAGCCCATTCAGTTGCTCAGATTTTTGTCGATCATGTCTTCAATCTACATGGTATGCTGGCAACAATTGTTAGTGACCGAAACCCCGCATGTCTTAGCGCTTTTTGGAAGGAATTCTTCGCTTTACAGGGATCTAAACTATGTCTAAGTTTGGGGCATCATCCCCAATCGGATGGCCAAACCGAGGTAGTCAACCGATGTTTAGAAACATATATGCGCTGTTTTTGCAGCCTTCAACCAAGGAAATGGCTCCAATGGTTATCATGGGTTGAATGGAGTTACAATACCTCCTGTCACTCATCTTCAAACCTTACATCATATGAAATTGTATATGGCCAATGTCCTCCCGCGATTCCGACGTATGAATCAGGCACCACCAAACTGGATATGGTCGATAAGTATTCGCAAACCCGATGACAGATTCTATCTCAACTTAAGACGAATTTGGAAGCTGCTCAGGTGCGGATGAAGCAACAGGCGGATAAACATCGTACTAAATGCACTTTTGAAGTTGGTGATGTGGTTTACCTCCGACTTGTTCCTTACCAACACCAGTCATTGGCTTGTCATCCATTTCACAAGCTACAACCCAAGTTTTATGGGCCCTTTGAGGTGTTGAAAAAGATTAGGACAATAGCTTACACTCAAACTTCCAGTTCACTCCAAATTACATCTTGTTTTTCATGTGTCATGCTTGAAGAAGAAGTTGGGTGTGGGTGTGGCCCCTACTACTGTACTTCCAGATGTCACTGATGAAGGTCTGTTACAAGCAACTCCATTAGCCATCCTTCAGCAAAGGGTGGTCACCAAGGCCAACTTTCATATTCTTGAAGTCTTCGTTCATTGGAAAAATCATTCTAAGGAGGATGCAACTTGGGAAGAATATGACGATTTCAAACGACGATTTCCTAGTTTTCAACCTTGAGGACAAGGTCTGTTTCTATGGGCGGGGAAATGATAGGATACTAAGGAGGGTTATCCAAATTAAGAGATATGTGTATATTCTGTTAGCTCATGGTACCCTTATTAGATGTTTGACACTTGTCATTGGATCAAAGGGTTAGTTAGGATGGTTGTTGATTGTAGAACTTAGCCTGCAAGTCTAGAAGAGATATATCACTACTACAAAATAGAGCTTTCATGACACTTATTAAATTCTTTAATGACATTTTTTTTATTAAAAACGTTATTAAAATAAATCAATGACGCAACAAAAAAAACCAACGGGAAAGATTTATAAACGCAACTAAAATAAATACTCTGGTATGTGAATTCCTCAAAACTTCCCAACCCTCACGACTCATTCACTCCACTACCCAAACCACTCCCAGTCTCCCAGTCCCAGCCAACTCCCAGATAGAGAATGAAATATCAACGCTCTCTTTCTCCTCAAGGCGGAAGACTCACTATCTTTCTATCTCTCCCTCTCTTTCTCTCTCTGGGACGTCCACAGTCTTCATCACAGAGTCTTCATCACGAACACTCACTGTCTTTCTATCTCTCCCTCTCTTTCTCTCTCTGGGATGCCCACAGTCTTCATCAACCAGATTGATTGTTTTCCCCGAATTTCACTCAAAACCTAATTGTGCAAGGTAAGTTTGTTGGAATGGTTATGGGTTTTCTAGAAAATAATTTCTACATTAATCTCTTTTGTGAAGTTGTATTGATTAGTCCGAGCTATGTGGCTGGACAGATTTTAGTTTAGCCTTGTCATTTGCTAAAGTAGTTGTTGTACAAATTGTAGTTGAGATTGATTATTTTATTTGATTTGATTAGCCACTGCCATGATCATTGTTTTTTTATTTTTATTTTTATTTTTTTATAACTTTGTGATCCCCTTAATACTAATTCTGAATTAGATTAACTATTACTTTTATCCTTCTTTTTTTTAATCTTTAGATTGTGTGTTCTTGTGGGAGTTGGTGTTTATAGCACACCACATGTTTGATAAAACTCCTCATAAGCTCTGCTTCTGGTCTTATGTGACATATGAACCGGACATAATAACTCGTGTTGGCTAATAGCAGTATGGTGTCTATCAATGCATTCAATTGTTTGTAGGTAGACAAGACACATATCTAACCCACAGGTGCACATTGGATAAATGAGCTTTACGTTTGGTTTGTCTTGAATTCACTCTCGTCTATTTATACGCTGCTAGACACACACACACACACATATATACATGCAAATCTGTGTGCACACACAATACTTACTTGAACTTTGGCTTGCATTTACTATAACTGTAAATAATTCAAGAATTAATAAATTCTTTTTTATCTTTAGCTTGCAATAGTTTATATATTGTGCCTTCATGCAATATCATTATACGTTTTATTCTAATATCAATCAATATAACTGTTTTAGAATGGATAAATCTTGGATGCAATATCATTATACGTTTTATTCTAATATCAATCAATATAACTGTTTTAGAATGGATAAATCTTGGATGTCTATGGATAGAAGATCACAAATGTATTCTGAAGAGGTTGAAAACTTTTTGAATTATGCGATGCTTCACGCTACTGATATTAACTACATACGTTGTCCATGCCTAAAATGTGGTAACATCAAATCAAGGACGGTTAAAGAGATAAGAGAGGATCTCTTTTTCAGTGGTACAGATCAAAGTTATTGTACATGGTATTGGCATGGAGAAGCTGTTCCAGATAGTAAGAATGAGAAAATGAGTAATTGGGAAGAAATAGTTGAAGATAACATTATCGGGATGGTGGAAGCAGCTTATGATCATTTTGCGTCAAATCCTGAACAATTTGAGAAGTTGTTAGAGTATGTAGAGAAACCTGTATACCCTTGTTCAAAATTCACAAAGTTATCAACCTTGGTCAGATTGTACAATATAAAAGCAAAGAATGGGTGTAGTGATAAACTATTTGCAGATTTACTAGAATTTTTAAGAGTTTTGCTCCCACAGAAGAATGAAATATCCCCTCTTGTGTATGAAGCAAAAAAAACATTGTTTTCTCTTAGAATTGAGTACGAAAAAAATACATGCATGCCCCAATGATTGCATCCTATACAGGAAAGAGCATTTAGATGCAATTGCATGTCCTACATGTGGTTTTTCTAGATGAAAGGTTAACAAAAGTTCTAGGGAGCCTAGTACGGGGGTACCTGCAAAGGTACTATGGTATTTTCCCCCTATTCCAAGATTTCAAAGAATGTTTTATAATAGCAAGACAACAAAGAATTTGATATGGCATGCCCAAGATAGAGAAGTTGATGGTAAGTTGTGTCATCCGGCTGACTCTCCCTCGTGGAAGCTTGTTGACCACATGAGGCCAGAATTTGGTGGTGACCTAAGAAATCTCCGACTAGCAATTTCAATAGATGAGATTAATCCCCATAGCGCTTTAAGCAGTAGATATAATTGTTGGCCAGTGATTATGGTCACTTACAACCTTCCACCATGGTTATGATGAAGCGGAAATTTATGATGTTAACACTGTTGATATTCGGCCCTAAGCAACCAAGTAATGATATCGACGTTTATATGGCACTACTTATTGATGACTTAAAAACTCTATGGGAGATTGGTGTTGAAACTTATGATGCATACAATAAGGAGAACTTTATGTTAAGGGCTGTGTTATTATGGACCATCAATGACTTTCCTGCTTACAGAAACTTATGTGGGTGTAGTGTGAAAGGATACTCTGGATGCCCTATATGTGGTGATAGAACATCTTCTAAATAGCTAAAGTTAGGGAGAAAGGTAATCTTTACTGGTCATAGAAGATTCCTACCATAAAATCATCATTACCGACAAAAAAAAAAAAAAACCATATGATGGTACTCAAGAGTTTGGGTCAGCTCCATCTCCGTTGAGCGAGGAAGAAATGTTGCATGAAGTTGAAGAAATCAAAATATCATGGGGTAAGAAGAATGTAAATCTCTCATCGAAAAACAAAAAGAAAGGAAATATTATGTCAAAGAATGCAAAGTTTCTTGGAAAAAGGAAGGTGAGGAGTGGAACAAAGGCAAAAGAAATTGATAAAAAGGCTGATGTTCAAACTTGTTGGAAAAAGAAGTCAATCTTCTTTGATTTACCATATTGGAAGTCATTGCATGTTCGACATTGTTTAGATGTTATGGACATTGAGAAAAATATTTGTGAGAGTATCTATGGTACATTACTTAACATTCCTGGAAAAACAAAGGATGGCATGGCAGCTCATAATGATCTAATTGCTTTGGGTCTACGTACGGATTTGGCACCAGAACATGGAAATAACAAAACATTTCTTCCCCTAGCACCTTATACATTATCTAAGGCTGAGAATATTTCAGTTTGCAAAGCATTGTCCGAACTCAAGGTCCCATCAAGATATTCTTCAAATTTCAGAAACCTTGTGTCAACGGAGGAACTGAAACTGTTTAATCTTAAATCTCATGATTGTCATATACTTATGCAGCAACTACTTCCTATGGCACTTCGTGCAGTACTGCCAAAGCATGTAAGATATGCTATCACTAGAATTTGTCTATTCTTTAGTCACTTATGCAGCAAAACAGTGGATGTTTTAAGGTTAATACAAAGTGATTTGGTGATTACTTTGTGCTTGCTTGAAAAGATTTTTCCACCTTCCTTTTTTGATATATGTGGCCTGGTTTATTTTCGTTGGATGTACCCTTTTGAAAGGTACATGAAAATATTAAAGGGTTATGTGAGAAATACATATCGTCCAGAGGGTTGTATGGTTGAATGTTATATTGCAGAAGAAGCTATAGAGGTTTGTAGCGAGTATTTATCAGGGGTAGACTCAATTGGAATTCCGTTGAAGATTCGTTCACATCATAAAGATGTTGGCCATCCATTATCGGTGGAAAATTTTTGAAGGCGGATAAAAAGTATTGGTAGTAAGCACATCACTATTTTTTGGATAACACGCCTGAAGTGGAACCTTATATCAAGTAAGTTCAACCACTCATACTCATTTATATAGTTTAACTCATCATTGTTTTTTCATTTACTTACAAAATTTCCTATCCTTTTGAGCAACTCAATGTTACCTAATTAAAAAAACTATCAGGGAGCATAAGAAATCATTGATTAAGGAGCACCCAAAAAAATAAACAAATTTGAAGTGGCTTCAGGATGAACATAATCGAACTTTCATTTATTGGTTGCAAAAAAAGGTATTAAACTCGCATTGTACTTATGTACTAACAGTTTTGTTTATGAACTCAAACTAATTATGCAAACATATGCAGGTTGAGGATGAGCTTAATGTCTCTAATAATCACATATCAAAAACCTTGAGATGGATAACACATGGCCCTCGAGATGAAGTAACAAAATATTCTGGATATTCCGTTAATGGTTGTAATTTTCACACCAAGTATCGTGATGATTCACAAGTCACTCAAAACAATGGAGTAAGCTTAGTGGCCAATACGATGCAAATTTCAAGCACTAAGGATATGAATCCTATTATCGCAGATATGACTTTTTATAGGGTGATTCAAGAGATATGGGAACTTAATTATAACGCATTAACGCGTGTAATATTTAAGTGTGATTTGGTTGAAAATAAAAGTGGTATCAGATTAGAAGAGTTTGGGATCAAATTAATTGACCTCAACAAAATTGGACATAAGTCAGATGGTTTTGTTTTAGCTACTCAAGTGAAGCAGATATTTTACATTGCAGATCCAGAGGATTCAAGGTGGTCGGTTGTACTGCCAGGGCCTCAGTATGATTGGCTACATGATGATGAGCTAGGAGATACTATAATTGAACGTGAATGTCTTACTACTAAATTGCCACCCGTTGAGTCATTTGTTGTACTAACTGAGGAGTCTGATGATATCTACATGCGGGATGACTGCGAAGGCATTTGGGTTGAAAATACATAGTATATCACTCAGAGGAATATCTACTCTATTTCATATGTTATTGAATGCTATGTTGAATGCATATTTTTAAATTACATTAGGATTTTATATTTTCTCCATACTTTTGGATTTATCTTGTTTAATTGTGACTTATTGGTAAGGCTTAATTTTTTTAGAGATTATTAGGCTGAGATGAAGTATGATGATAATCTTTGTGGAAATGGGAGTTGAATTCATGTTGTTCTTTTTTTTTAAGTATTGACAATTGTCACTTAGGGAGTATTTGTTTATTGAAATGAACATTGGAATTGAATTGAATGAAGGTTGGTTTTCTGATTTTGGAGAATGGCCAATTGCCCTATTTCTTTATTTTTCTTTCTTTCTCAACCAAATATTGGCATGAGCCTATCCGTTTAAGGTTCTTTCAAGGAACCAAACATTACCTTTAAGGTTCTTTATATTTCTTTCTTCCTCATCTTACTAATTTGATCATTGTCTTGATTTTAAATGAATCCTGCAGAATATCTTGATGAAATGACAGATTCAGAAGAAGATGAACAAGATTTTGTAACAAGGAAACCAAGAGGTGCAACTCAATTGCAAGACTTGGTGCAAGGTAGAAGTGAAGGGCATCGGTTGGAGGTTGGATATAACAGTAAGGGACAACCGTGTGGACTTGCAAGAGCAAAACTAGCTAGTTTTATTGGTGTTATGGCGCGTACCACAATTCCAATTACAATTCCAACTTGGAAAGAAGTAGTCATCTTATAAAAAAAAAGATTTGGGGCATGGTTCAGGTATGTCTCCAAAAAATTAAACAACAAAAAAAAGTTTTACATATGTATGACTTTGTGAAAGTAATGATTAATTTCTATTATGAATTTGTAGAAAGCCTTTATAGTACATTCAAATAGCAGAGCAGATGTTTTGAAGAGTGCTGCAAAGATGTGTCGACCGTTCAAGAGTAGTCTAACATGTGAGTACATATTAAAGTTCAAAGATCAACCTGAAGTCTTAAAGAAACCACCAGAAATCTATGATTTCATTCGTCAGCCAGTATGGGATGAATTTGTGAGGTCGAGATTAACAGAGAAGCATATGGTACGTATATATGATTTCAAAATTAAGTGAGAAGCATCTGGTACATATTATGTTTTGCGATTATTAAAGACTAATTATTGAATTGCATTTGATAGAAAATCCATGAAGAAAAATCGAGGAGGCGAGCTAAGCATAAGTACCCTCATTGATTTTCTAGAAAAGGCTATGCAAGATTGGAAGAACAAATAGTAATGTCCTGTTACTTTTGTATTCATTTAATTATCATACAAATAAAAACTATCTGATCTAATTTTGATACGTTCATTCAAATAGAAATCAGCTTATGGAATTACTGCTGACATTGACCGATCAGTGCTTTGGAAGCTTGGGCGTGTTGATAAAAAGGGAAACTATACGAATGAGATGGTGAAAGTACGTGCTGATAAAATAGTAAGTTTTATGTGTAAGGTTGGGAAAGATACTTAATTGATGTATTTCATACTAACGCCAATTGTTATAGGATGAAGTAACTAAGGCCGTTGAAGATGGGACTTTACCAACGTCTAGTAGTAATGACATATTGACAATTGCTTTGGAAACACCTGAATATTTGGGTCGTGTAAGAGGTGTTGGAACTGGCATCAGTCCTAAAATGTACTTCAGGACTACAAGATGCAAAACTTAATCGAGTCAACAACAAATGATGCAAACACATTTGGAGCAGCAAAGTTTACACATTGAGGAGTTAAATAAGTTGTTCAATTTGATTGCTTCTTTGTTAACTCCAGATCAGTTGAGCAAGATGCAAGAGTTGGTCCAATCTAATGTGGTACAGTCCAATCATATTTCTGAGAAAGCTCGTTGCACAGCAAAGAAAGAAAAAAATGAAACATCTACTGAGAAAGTGAAACAGGGTGATCTGGTGGAAATCATGTCTTAGAAGAGAGCAAAACATGACGATGTGCTGGAAATCATGTCTAAGAAGAGAGCGAAACAAAAGGTTAGCAAGAATACTAAAACCATGGATAAGATTGAAGCTATGAAGGTATGTACTAGTCATGCAAGTTTCGTTCTTCTTAACTATAATAAGTAGCATGTTAATTTAAGTTTACTCTTCTTAAGTCAAGCAAAAGGATATGCAGGAAATATCTGATTTGAACATCATGGAAAAGACGTACAAAATTGCAAATTCAAACGATAAAGAAAGTGATATCAAGAAGCATTTCAAGGTACATAGTCATTGCAGTATTTGTTCTTCTTGGCTATTTTAAGTAGCGATTATTAATTAAATTTAATTTTTCATGGTAAAGCAAAGTGACCAAGAGAACATATATGATGTGAACATCAATAATAAGACAAACAAAATTGAAAATTCCATGGAAAAAATATCTGATATCAAGAAGGTACATGCCTTTTATGTCTTTCCTATTTATGCTATAATCCCAACAGTAGTTGATTATCAATGAATTTTTTTTTTTAAGGTACAACAGTGCAAGCTCGCTATAGACACTGCTAGGAACATTGTTGCATATGGATCAGTCATCCCATTAGACGGGCCAATACAATGAGTTCCACTTGGGCCTACGAACCTACGTGTTTCTATTGATGTAGCAATTAAAGAAGATGCTCTTCCAATACCTAGTTGTGAAGCTGTGAATATCAAACAAGCAATTGGGAGTCACGTAGCTTGGCCACAACATCTTGTTGTGACAAATGATAAGGTACTCCTACGTGATTTTCTTATGGATATGTGGAAAAAATTATAGTACTAATATGTCTCATTTCACCATATTAATCTATCTATGCAAAGTTGAGAACGAATCCGCCCCTCAGACAAAGATCCCAAAAACAACCTTTGGCTTTGCGTTCACTTATGCTCATAGCTCAAAACATGCATAAGGATGTTACCGTGCCTATCATCATCATGAAATTTGATCTATTTGGAAATGAGTACACAACATTTATTGGTGAAGATGACATCATTCAATTTTGTTCTATGGCTGAAATATCGACTGTTTGCATTTCAATTTACATCAGGTTTGACATAATCTTAAATTTATATACAATACAGTCTATTGCATGCAATCCACATTGGGTAATGAAAAGATACTAATTGCTACATTTTTTGTAGGCAACTTTGGTCAACGTTGAAGAAGAACAATCTTGATGGATTGTTTGGATTTGTAGATCCTGGTAGAATCTCTCAAAAGGCTGGCAGAAAGGAACAAAGATCAAATGCACTGGCTCTTAGATTACAAAACTGCAAAAAAGGACAATTAATTTTGCTCCGTATAACAGATCAGTAGTTGACCATTGTGTAATAAAGAATGCAATTATTTATGTTTTGTAGGTTTCATTGGTTGTTGGCTATTATTGACCCCTATGAGGAATTAGTGTATTCCATGGACTCGCTTAATTGGATACAGATAGATCCTGGAATGAAGGACATTGTTGAACTGTAAGTATTTGGATATACGTTTGTCTTTATTTCATTCATTTCAAGATTTGTATATATTTATGTGTTCTTATCATCTATGTGCAGAGCACTGAAGATGTTTAAAGCTCAAAAGGGAATAAAGGGTCGAAAAAATATCAATTGGAAAGTAGTAAAGGTAAGGAACATTGTGTTTTGACTTTAAATTAATCTGACTAACTTACATATTATACTTTTTTATTTGTACATGTAGTGCCCTTTGCAAGAAGGAACTGTAAAATGTAGATATTATGTGATGAAATACATGAAGGAAATCATTGATGATCCGAACTGCTCAATTATTACCAAGGTTAGTACCACTATTACAAAGAGCACTTAAGCGGGTGCATTCGCTACTATCTTATTAGTATTAGTTCTTTGTAGGTAATTTATAGTTTAGGCAAATTAATTTACAGCTAACGATGGTTTTTACTCAAATCATTGGCAACCCATGAAGGAAATCGGCATAACTGAACTAAATTACTTGAATGTTCACATTATTGATGATGAGATGGATTGTTGTTAGCGTGATTTGTAGTGTTTAATTAAACTTAATTACAATAGAAATTGGAACTTTTGAATCTTCCAAAAGATGCCCAATTGGATTCTAGCTCATCAAAACCATCCTGGGTATTCGTGTATTGAGTTGATTCAAGTCATCAATGGGTTTGTTTTTGTTTTCCTTGTCTGGATTCAGATTCTAATTCTTGATTTATGTTTTGTCTTCAATAAAATTGTAATGCTAGTCTATCTTTAGTTTACGTTTGAATGTGATAAATAAATAGGTTCAGAGCTGATTTTGTTAAGCCATGTTGTGTTTGAGCTTGGTGTTATTTACCATCAAGATGGGGCCTTTAAAGTTTAAATCTTTTGTTGGACCGCTTGATGTTTTATTAGCTCTATACCGAGTGAAAAAAATAACAAATTAGCGAAAAATACGAGTAGAGAGCCCTTGTTCTTTCTGGGCTAGTTGATGCTAATTGACCACCTCCTTATTAGTTAAATGATTGAAATTAGTTTTTGTCGTGACATATTCTCTTTGGTTGTGATTTGTTGCAGTTCAAAGAAAAAGCTACATACACTCAACAGGAAATTGATGCGTTAAGAATAGAGTGGGCTGAGTATGTTGATGACTTCATCCCAATAGATGAAACACTAGATTAGCTGGTTTGTGTAATTTTAAATTAAGTGAACTTATAGTTTTATTTTAGTAGGAAACCCTACACATTATATTGTCTTTTGTAATACTTTGGTAGTGGATGAATTACAAATTTATGAAGCAATACTATTTAATTTGAGGTAAATATCTTGCTTCTTGAATGAATTATGTAAGTCTTCTTATATATGTCATCATACATATTTTAGGACATGTATTGAATCGTTTATGACACGCTTTATGTGTCGTTGGTAATATTCAATGACGCTGCAGTGCTATAGTACATGATGCTATACAGATGTCATATTTACTATACCATGACGCTCATTCCTCTGTTTATGACACATATTTTGCATCTCAAATTGAAATAGATGACACGCTTTTTTAATTCAATGACACTTTTTAGGTGTCTCTAAAAGCTATACATGACACTGTGCGTATGTCATAATTAGTATACCATGACGCTCATTCCTATGTTTATGACACTTATTCCGTGTCTTAAATGGTAATAGATGACACAAGTTCTTAATTCAATGACACTTGTTAGGCGTCCTTAAAAGTAATACATGACACTCTTTCAACGTCATAAAAAATATAGAAAACTTCATTTTAATCCTTGGCAAAGATGACTTTTAGATAAAAACCATGAGTAAGATCAAAATCTAATTTTAGTCCCTTGATACATTAATAACCTCATTTTTTAATTATATTTTGATTTTTTAATTATTTATCTTTTTCTTTCTAATTTTTAATGTATTAATTTTATTTTATTATAATTTTTATTTTCATTTCATTCATCGTAATATATTTTGTTGTGAACATTTAGATAAACTAATTTTTGTTATACAATATATTTCGATGTACTTTATCTTCTTCATTTAGGTATATTAAATTCATTATAATACATTTTGGTGCATACATTTAGGTACACACATTTCGGTACATACATTTCGATACAAACATTTAGGTACATTAATTCAATATAATACATTTCGGTACTAATATTTCGGTGCATACATTTCGGTACACACATTTAGGTACATTAATTTAATATTAATACATTTTGGTACATATATTTAGGTACTAACATTTAAACGTATTAGTTCAATATAATATATTTCGGTACACACATTTCGTGTCACATCCCGGCCCAGGGCGGACCACTTCCCGGGCCCGCTCCACCGTCGTAGCACGCTATTGTCCGCTTTGGGCTTACCATTCATTCCCTCACGGTTTTGTTTCTGGGAACTCACGAGCAACTTCCCAGTGGGTCACCCATCATGGGAGTGCTATAGCCCCCTTGTCGCTTAACTTCGGAGTTCCTACAGAACCCGAAGCCAGTGAGCTCCCAAAAGGCCTCGTGCTAGGTAGGGATAGGAATATACATTTAAGGATCACTCCCTTGGGCGATGTGGGATGTTACAATCCACCCCCCTTAGGGGCCCGACGTCCTCTCGTCGGCACACTTCCGGCCAGGGATTGGCTCTGATACCAATTGTCACATCCCGGCCCGGGGTGGACCACTTCCCGGGCCCGCTCCACCATCGTAGCACGATATTGTCCGCTTTGGGCTTACCATTCCCTCACGGTTTTGTTTATGGGAACTCACGAGCAACTTCCCAGTGGGTCACCCATCATGGGAGTGCTATAGCCCCCTTCTCGCTTAACTTCGGAGTTCCTACAGAACCCGAAGCCAGTGAGCTCCCAAAAGGCCTCGTGCTAGGTAGGGATAGGAATATACATTTAAGGATCACTCCCCTGGGCGATGTGGGATGTTACATTTCGGTACTAACATTTAGGTACATTAATTAAGTCTTTCAAGTTTGAAGAATGTTAAATAAAATTAATAAATTAAAAAACTAATTTTTTGGTCAAAAAATAAAATAAATTTTATGTATTAATAAATTTAAATATTTAATGGGAGACATTAAATAAAATGCACATTAATTATTTTGAATTAAGGACACATTAGGGACTAAAATCAATATTCAATCTAACACCAGGTTTTTTTTTAAATTTTAATCTTCTTGAAGGATTAAAGTTCAAAAACCCCTAAAAAATATCTTTAATGACACCCGCAAAGATGATGCTAAACCCTTGCGTCATTAAACTTTTAACATGACCCATAAAATGCATCATGTATGTAAAAATTTGTAGTAGTGTATATAGCAGACTAAATGTGCAAGGCAGGTTATGATAAGAAAAATATATTGTTGAGTAATAATTCATCAGAGTTTATGTGCCATGCGTTCAAGGTAGAACAAGGTTCTTATTATATACAGATCTCTGGCTTCGTTCCTGAAAGAGGGAGAAAGGAGAGAGAAAGATAATTGGGTACATGTGAAGGTAAAAGAGGAATATTACCAAACTGTAGTACTAAATGATAATGACAGCAGGTTAGATATGGAAGAAACAAGGAAAGGCGCACATAAAGAAAACAAAAATGTATTTTATTGTAATCTTGTGGATGGCTCACATAACAACAGAGGGTGAATGAAATAGTAAGGTATGAAAACAACATGGACAGAATAGTGTTCGATTTCTACGGTTTTGTTGCATGGCTTTTCCAGCATGCAATCAAAGTTATAATTGATTTTACATGTATGAACCTCTATGGAGAAGTATGTACTCTATGATCGGTAGAAGAAGAAAAGCTGAAGGAATATCAAAACTTTCCTCAAACTTATTCTTCCTCCTTTCCCACCATACTCTCCGACTTAAATTAATATAGGAAATAAACAAAGAGATCTATTACTCCCGCTCTACTTCAATCTAGCAAATGTTATCTCCCATTTTGTCTATTTTATAACATTTTAAGATTGATTCTCTTTTATTTCTTTATGTCCTATTACCCTTCTTCATTCATCATTTTCTCCAAATACTTTTCTCATATCTTAATTTTCTAACACAAAATGTGTAAATTAAAAGTTAAAAACTAAAAATGAAATAATTGTTAAATGGGTGCTAAATTTAACAAAGAAAAAAAGGCTTAAAAAGTCTGGTCGCTTGAAGCCTTGAATTAAGTTCAGAGCATGATCAAATTTCTGAATACTTTTCTTAGTTCCAATTTTAGCTTAAGAAAAGTAGTTTCCTTGAAAAACAGAGGCATCCAAATTTTCTTGGTTGAAGTCAATTACCAACATATAATAGACTTTTCAAAGGCCATTAAATCGAAAACAAAACAAAGATGATATCGAATTCTAGGTAGCTTTAATAGTAGATCAATTCGGTGCATACCTCCTTGGATAATGAAAATTATTTGATATAAAATGTCGCCAAGGATATAAAAATGGATAAAATTAAATTAAGAAGTGGGGAATTTGAGTTATGTTACACAATGATCGAGATAATAATAATAATTTTGTTATTCAACTCGTAATCTACTAGAATCGAACTTAATATCTCTCACTTACAAGTGCGTAGAATATTTTAGACTCTAATACAAATTGCTAAGTTTGCATCTCAATTGAATATAGGATAAGTGTTGAAAATTTAGAATTCTCTAATATTCTCACAATCTACGAAATATAATTTTAGTACTTTATTCTTCTCCACAACGATGTATTTATAAGAAGGGGCTTTTATATCCAGATCCAAAAACATAGAGTGTTTTTAGGAGTGAGTCCAATTATCTAATTATACATTTTTATTTCTTTTATACTCATTTTATATTTTCTAAAACTATTTAAAATCAATTAAAATATTCTAATATTATGCATTTTCCAACTCTAAAAAAGTTAATCAATATTTTATAACAAAAAAACTAATATACTAACATAAATCTATCTGCAAACCATTCTACCTTAACTCAAGTAACAAATATATGAATGTATATTATACCTATAATTGAGATATGAAAACTAACTAAAAGGTAGGAAAATAATAATATACCTACAAACAAGACACATGAATTTATGACAGGATGTTTATAAAAAAGAATATGTCATACAGGTAGATAAAATACAATTAACCTGTGATATAGGTTGATTATAAAAATTAAAAATAAAATCTATAAATGGGATTTAAAGCAGGAGGAAGAACAAAGAAATAACAAAAAATAAATAATAATAATAATCAAAGAGATAATTACGAAGAAATTTGATTTTTATAATAATTTTTATCATTGAAGAGATAATTATTGATAATTAAATAATTAAATTTAAGAAATTGGACTTATTTTAATAAATTGGACTATTCCTACTATTGACTCAAAAAAATTGGACTTATATCAAGTTTCCCCTTATAAGAATGCAATGAAGCAATAATAGGACATAAATAAATTAAAATTTTTGTTCTCATGACTAGGAAACCTACACCAAATCATATCAGGTAATACTAAGTAGACTAAATTTACAAACAAAATTATGTGTCACCAATAAGAAATAAGAACGTTTATCAACACTTAAATAATAATTCAATCATCAATTTTTATGTCCTTTAATTTACAAAATTTAGTTTACGCATTTAGTCTATCTAACATCATCCGTATCAATCCCTAATTATGTCTAATCTCTAAAATACTTCACATTTTTCTGACACTTATCCTAAAAAATAATTTATAGGTACGTTTGTAGCTAAGCAACTTATCTAAAGGTTGAATTTTCTATTTTAATCGGTTATACGCTGGAGGGAATTATCCCTGAACAAATTATAAACTTAAATCCTAACCCCTCGGTCCGTTCTCCTCTATCACCTGGGTCAAATATAACGGCTTGGGTTGATATATTTATGATATTACAGTCAAAACAGGAAAAATCATTTCGCGAAAATTCCATGCAGTTGACATCCGTGATCAAACATTGCTAAATTTTAATTCGTCAAGGTTCTGCCTCTCAACGTAATAAATTTGAAATAATTAGATACTTTTAATTAGGGATGCATTTTTACTTACAATCATAATTATGATATATGTTCATCATACACCTAATCATTCTTCATATTTTTCCAACACTTATCCTAAAAAATAATTTATAGGTACGTTTGTAGCTAAACTTATCTAAAGGTTGAATTTTCTATTTTAATCGGTTATACGCCGGAGGGAATTATCCCTGAACAAATTATAATCTTAAATCCTAACCCCTCGGTCCGTTCTCCTCTATCACCTGGGTCAAATATAACGGCTTCGTTTGATATATTTATAGTGTTACAGTCAAACTGGAAAAATCATTTCGCGAAATTTCCATGCAGTTGACGTCCTTGGATCAAACATTGCCAAATTTTTAATTCGTCATGGTTCTGCCTTTGTACGTAATAAATTTGAAATAATTAGATACTTTTAATTAAGGATGTATTTTTGCTTACCATCATAATTATGGTATATATTCGTCATACATCTAATTATTTACTATGTATCTTTTCACTTAATTCTAGTTAACTTTCATATTAAATGTTACTTTTTCAATTGTGAAAATAATTAACCAAAGTCAAATGAAAAGACATGTATTAAAAGATTAGATATATGATAAGTATACACAAAAGTTTAAGGTGGTAAGCTAAAATGCCCCCTTTGATCATTGAAATTTTGCTTTTCTATTTAAATCATTTGACTTTTAATCCAACTAATACTACTTTATTTTCTATTGATGAGTCATCGTACTTTTAAGGATCCCAATATCTTTTAGTACCATTTATACAGAATAAGTATCCTCTCCGGATCCTGTTGTAAGGATCTCAAAAATTCTCTAATTATGTCTATTTATTGTACATTATGTATGCAATTTTTGTTAGGTATTGTTTATATTCAATTTTAAATAAAAAATTTATAATAATTTCTAACTGCACAATGTACAATGAACGAAAGTGATTAGAGGAACTTCAGGATCCTCACAAAAAGAGGATCCGAAGAGAATCCACGTTCATTTATACCCATTACAATTTTTTTTTTTTTTTTTTTTTTTTTTTTTTTTTTTTTGTGAAAATGTGCCATAACATTGTAAAGGTCAAACCGCAAACCCCATTACTAGTATATATATGGCTCTGATGCAGGTAATATATAAGAAAGCTATAGGAAAGTAATAAACTAAGCATATATGGGTAAGGTACAAAGCACCTACGCTGTTATCCTGGCTTTTTCTTTACTTGTTAATCTATTAGTATATACGGATGGAGAGCGGGAACTGAGTTGGAGCAAAAGAGCAGCACAAGAAGCTGAGCAGGTGGCCGCCATCTCTTGCTCAGGCCATGGAAGAGCCTACTTGGACGGGTTGGTTCTTTATGGAATCAAACCTGTTTGTGAGTGCAATCCTTGCTATGGAGGTCCAGACTGCTCTGTGTTTTTACCTAATTGTGCAGCAAATGCCGGAAGGTCTCTCTCTATGGAGCATGAAATTGAGCTCTTGAAGTGTTTTTGTATAGAACATATAATCTTGGGTGTGCTTTTTCTAATTTACTACTTTATATATATATATATATATATATGTGATACATAATGTTGTTCTGCAGTGGCGATCCATATTTCTTGGAGCCATTTTGGATGCAACGTGCAGCTAAAAGTGCAATTCTAGTAGCAGGGTGGCATAGAATGGGGTATAGCTTTCCTGATGGTTCTTACATATCAACACAGCTCGAGGCGAGCATCCATAAAGTACATGCCGTTGTTGGAAACGCGGTCACTAAAGGAAAATATATTATTTTTGGTGCTGGCTCAACCCAACTTCTCAACGCTGCAGTTCACGCACTCGCTCTTGAGAATTCCTCCTCACCTGCAACTGTTGTTGCTTCAATTCCTTACTACAGGGTTCGATCTTCTGAATTTTATTCAAGTGTGTTTTTAATTTTCATTTCTATGTTACAGATAAAGGAGAAATGCATGAAAGGAATGAGGAAAATAGAGGAGTGGGGAGGATAGATGATGAGAGAGATGTAGAAAAAATATACAAAGAAGAGCACTCCTAATAACACTAAAACCAAAAACAGCAAACCATTTGAAGTTTCTATTTTTTCACTTTTAAGATATCGTTTTTATTTTTTCCTTTTTTTCTCCTTGTTCTCAACACACTTCTTCCCTAATTCCTAGCGTGTATACTTTTCCCCTATCTGAAACAAATAAAGAGAAAACTAAAAACTAAAAACTAAATGGTCATCAAATATATCCTTAATTATATTAACGACAAGTTGGACTCGTAGTTTGATCTTGATTGCAATCTGGTCCCTATGGTTTTTGTTTCAGTCAAACTCTCCTAGATTGATGTTGGTTAGAAGTTAAATTTTGGTCATGTTTAGAAACGGTCTAGTTTATCTGAAAATCATATGTACAGTTCTTTTGTGTAAAAATTTGAACGAATAGGTTGTAATTCTGAACTGAATTGAAGCTAATAGTAAATTACAAGACCTAACTGAAGTCGAGGTCAAAGTACAAGAGGATTAAGTTTGCTAATTTACTTCTATTGTAACAAGTTTGAATTTGTTGCATACAGCTTTACAAGACACAAACGGAATTTTTCAGATCAGTGGACTATCAGTTTGAAGGAGATGCATCATCATTGCAGAACATTTCAGATGCCGGCAACGTTATTGAGTTTGTAACCTCACCAAACAATCCTGATGGGAAGCTGAATAAGGCAGTTCTTCAGGGCCTCAATTCCTCTGCAATCTATGATCGTGTCTATTATTGGCCACATTTTACAGCGATTCCAACTGCAGCAAATGATGACCTCATGATATTTTCACTTTCCAAGCTCACTGGCCATGCTGGTACAAGATTTGGGTACGTACCTAAATTCATATATCATAAAATTAGGGTGGTCCTGTTCGCACATCTCTGTCAATTTAAAATAGTTTAGCGGAAGCGAAAACATAGAAAATTTAGACATGCAGATAAATCTAGGTAAACCAAAGCCCTAGTCAAAGTTTGGGGACAAAGTGAGTCATTTTAAAATTAAAGGGCAGAGATGTTAATGATGATTATTTTACGTCTTAACAAATCAAATTCTAATAGTATAACGCAATAATTTATCAATTCTGTTTTTCTAGTAACATTATTTACTTAAGGTATTTACTGTTTTTCGTTGATGAACCAAATTAAGGAAGCTTACTTCAGTAACTACATTTTGCTTGGAATGTTTGCACTTGCGCAGATGGGCAGTGGTAAAGAATGAGTCTGTGTATCAAAGAATGACGGAGTATATTAGTGAAAGCAGCAATGGTATTTCTCGGGATGCTCAGCTAAGAGCTTTGAAACTTCTGAATGTAGTTCTTGAAACTGGAGGCAGGGAAATCTTTGATTTCGGTTACGACACCATGAAGAACCGCTGGGAAAAATTGACCAACACCCTGTCTGTTTCCAATCGCTTTTCTCTACAGAAAATTGAACCCCAATATTGCACTTATTTTCAGAAAATTAGAGAACCCTCACCAGGTAACATCTTCACTATTTATACAGTTATATACCATGATTTAATAACAGAGAGTAGAAACTGTGAACTCCACCCCTTTTAATTTAGTATAATGATAGATTTCCAAACAAGTTTGATAATTACTCTTTTCAAATTGCAAAAGTACTTCCAGAACTTTTACCATTTTCTTATTATATTGGCAGCTTATGCGTGGGTGAAGTGCGAGAGGGAAGAAGATAAAGATTGCTACAAAATACTGGAAGAAGCAAAAGTTAATGGGCGTAGAGGTAGCGTGTATGCAGCTGAAGAGCGCTATGTCCGTCTCAGCCTCATAAGGAGCCAAGATGACTTTGACATACTAATTCAGAGACTAAGCCAGTTGGTCAAGGAATAAATGTTGGAAGTTCAAAGCAAAATAAATGTCAATAGTTACATATTGGTGAAATAGTTGTATGCCCAACTATTTATTTTTCAACTAGCATGTTTCTTATCTTCCGAATGTGGAGCTGCTTTTGTTTGATTTTCAATAGCAGCTAGATTTTATTTTTTTACATTGATAGCATTTAATGCTATATATGCTGTAGTATGTCTTGTAAATTCGCTATAAAAGGTATATGTGTGTACGTTTTAAATTATTCCATTCCAAGTTGAGATGGTTCAGCAATAAGAGTTGTAACTCTCCAATATATCAAAGTGTTTGTTTCATAAAATACTTGCTGCTTCTTTTATTTATTTGGTCCATTTGCTTTGGGAGTTCTAGTGAAAGGTGTGATATAGTTTGTAAACTTTGACCCACATTTATCTGGTATTAGTTCGTACGCTGAATCCCAACAACCAAGTTATGCAAACAATGTGTTAGACCTCAATCAGCCATTGGTTACACCTTAAGGAAAAGTCTTCTCTATTCATCACGTTTACGGTCCTTCACATTCATTAGAAAATGACACTGTATTAAACTTAGGATTAAAATGAAAAAAAAAAATTGTGTAGTATGTACTCAATTGTATCGGGTTGGCACTGATAACATGTGTATGATGAACGTTCTTTAATCACAATTACAGTAGACAAGAAAGTGCGCTCTATGACATATGGTAGGAGACATTTTGTGGGAGGTCTTTGTGGTGTAGAAATATGACTCCTAATATGTGTAAAATTGACAAAATGGAGAGTAGTCTAACTTTACATATAAGCCCGTGTAAGGTCCATTTTCCATCAATGTGGGTTTTATTCTCAACATCCCCTACCATTTGTGGCAAATTTTTTAGTCAGCACGTGCACAACAAAAATGGGGTGACATGGCTAGCATGTGCACCATTTGGCTTCACATGTGGGATGATGTGTGTATGACTTCTAATAGACTGATGCCATGTAGAAATATGACTTCTTATATTCATGTGTATAAGATATTACAGTGCATATAGGGTCACATGGATTCCTATTTAAGTAGGAACCCTACACTAGTTACAATAAAAAAAAATTACATTTCTATAAAGCGAGTACTACGTAGATGATTCCGAATTAATTTCATTTAATCTACTAGTAGGCTTATATGTGATTGGTGTGGAACCAAAAATAATACCAAAAATCCAAAAGGCGACACGTGGACTTTTTCTCAAGAAAGACAAGATTGCCCTCACTAAATGGGTAGGCTTCTAATATACTCCCATGCACAACTCAACATCCCTAAAAGTCCAAGCAGCTAACTACGATTGCTCAAAGCTCCCCTTCTCGTGTCATGGAAAAGTCAAAGGTACTAAAGATAGGGTTAATTACTAAATCCTATCTTTAATACATTCCTAATTGAAGACCAACTCAATCAAGTAAAGAATCCCTATCACAATCAATTAGGGATACTTCCACCTTTATCCCAAGATATTTTCTCGTCTGAACGACGTGGCTCTCTACGAGGCAGTATAATTCTGACAGAAGACACTAGAAAATTCTCAAGATATACAGGACTGCAACCTAGGCTCTAATACCAACTGACACACCCTGTCCCAAGGAGGGCGTGCTGGCCGTCACATGAGAGTGACGTAACCATGTGCATAGTGCGGAAGCTAATAAGATAAATAGAAATACGAATAAATAAAACCCAACTACCAGCCGTACTATCCAAATAACATGCTAGTTAGAGTCTAAGTGTATAAATACACATTCAGAGCAATAAGAACGTCTAGTTGCAGTCAAGAACAATTACTAATATATAACACCCGAAGGTGAATCCTACTTTTGTGAATTCTGTCAGAACATCGTTGGATCCCTCGTGGCCACCAAAGCACTGCTACCTAGAACCTGGAGGGGCGAAAAAAACAAAGCGCGTGAGTGGGCAAAAACGAATCTTTTCAAAACCTTTTCTCTTTTCAAAGGTTCTAACCCTTCGCCGTAAAACCTGTATAATTTCCTAGAAAATAGCATATATACATATATACTCATCTCCACTCATAAATTCAAAATCAGGCCAATGGTAGTGATATGCAAGGTATATGACATGCCAAATATATCTCATCAAATCACATAACTGTATCAGGTGAAGTAAACTCATCATAGATGATAACATGTTAACCGAGTGATCAGCTCGGCTGAACTATATCTCATAATCAATCTCATCATATCTCATCAAATCACATATATATATCCTGCACACGAGTCGGAACCACCTCACGTGGTCTGACCGACAATATTGGGTGTAATAAATACGCTTTAGTGCTACGATCACGTGAAGACTGTGTGCTAATCGCGGGTCACCTACGAGTCGGAACCACCTATAGTGGTCTACACGACAGAACTATGCACCTAACTTGGATCCAAGGTGAGCGTACGGTGCAGGAGGTGAACATCACGTGAAGGACTGTGCCCTAGCCCTAGGCGGGAGCACTAACACTGGGGTGCAGGTTATGAGCTTTCAATACATCTCAACATAAACATCATTTCATATTAATCATTCTCTGTCATCGATATATACTCACCTGATACTTACCTGTGCGTCCACAGCACCAATTACCATTATATGCAACTACTAATGCATGAATAAAATAGATATATACTTTGCATGGCATATCATATCACATTTCATATCACATTTCACTTAAATTGATTTTCTGGGAAAAATCTCATTTATATAGGTATATATGGAAAACAAAAGCCCACTCACAGATAAGTCGAAGGGTCAAAACCCCCGAGCCTCGATTGATGGCGCTCGTCCTCAGGATGGCCTTACCTATATGCGTAATAACCGAAAAATAACGTTATTTAACGCACATAACCAACAATAGGTAATAACTTCTCATATATTGCTCAATTTTGGTATATGAATATACCACTAAGACCTACTCATCCTCACGAACATCCTCATATTTTTAGAAAATTTTTTCGATGCCCCACGCGCCGGCGAAGGTATGGCCCTACGCGCCCCCACGCGAGGCCAACCCTGACGGATTCCTAACAGACGTTAGGAATATTCCGTCGAATATTCTGTTAAGTCCTTAATAAAAATTTAACGGCGTTACTGACGCCGTTAGAATATTCCGTTAAACTTAACGAAATATTCTCTCATCTTCTTCCTTCAACTCCGGCGACCGTCGCCGTCGCCGGAAAACTGGAATTTTTTCAAAACTTTATATCTCCTTCGATTCTTAACCAAATCTCATGAAACTTGTCTCTTTTTAAAGCTTACAACAAGTAGAATAGAACCTTACAAATTTTTAGCCTTGAAAATCACGAAATCTAGCCAGAGGAAGCTCGAAATTCCGGCCAAATCCTGCAACTCGTCAATCTCAAGCTTTCGACGTCCAAAACCACTCAACGTTCTTCCCCGAGCTTCCTGAGAGTGTCTTAAAGCTTCCCAAAAGCTTAAAATCCACCGAAACCCCTGCATTTACATGTGCATGAACAGTGCACAAATCTGGGATCCTTAGTTCCTCTGGTTTTCGAAGCTTTCAAGTCCTAAAAATAGTACGAACAAACTCATGAGCTTGCAAGGAACACAAATACACTAACCTTGGCCTCGATCCTTGACTGGAAGTGGTTGCTTCGAAGTTGTTCGTACAATTGTACGGATAATGACAGAAAGTCGAGAAGGATGAGATAGAGAGGTCAACGGGATAGTGATGATGTGGGAGTGTGTGTGTGGTCCAAAAGCAACCAACCAAACAAAACCAATAAATCTCTAACTTCTAATTGGGTCCAACTAATTAGGATATACAATTAATTGGCCCATAAACAAAGTTTAAACCACACAACCAAATTTAACGTCCAAGCGCATTTTTGTCTTTTCACGTCCTCGATGAAAATATTCCAGGATCGGCTGTCACACACTATGGCTCTTGTATTTTATGGTAAATTTTCTTAGTAGTTTAAAAAATTAAAATCATCAAAATAACATTTTTCTTAACGTGTCGAAACAGGTTACCCGCATATCACCCTCATGTAAATCTGTTAAGGACCCGTTATTAATGGGTTCTTATCACTTGACCCGATAATGACCCGATTAATTATCGTGTTGACCCATAACCTCTTTTTTTTCGTGTCGTTTACGTGTCGTGTTAATGGGTCGTGTAAGAAATTGCCAGGTTTGTCAACAACCGCCGTTCAGTGAGTAGAATATGTAAAATGTTAGTCAAGTGTGTTTTATACCCTCTCTAGAAAATATATATCAAAAGCTTTAGCCACACAATTCCATCTCATATCATCAGTTCACATGTTGATTATTCTTCATAATATGTAGTTTACCATGTCACCCTATACTGGCCATTATGCCCTAATGTCGCCATGTGTCATACAGTTATCCCTCGGATAAACCAACATTGAAGTTCTCATGCTCCAGGAACACCATATTATATTACCATATATAATAATTCTGAAAGCATTTAATAAGTCTTAACATACTTGACTTAAAATATAGTGAAATCCCATGATAACTTATGATTTTCATATTTATTAGAAAATAAGAAATTTTATAATACATTACATAAACCACTCACCCCAATCGATAGTTAGAACCTCAGCAAGACAAACCCACTAACATTCTCCGCACAAAGAACTCACTAACCCTAGAATTTTTTTCATTTCTCTCTCAACACAGACACATACATATAACTATTGGACTATTGCATGCTAGCTGCATGCAACGTTATAAAAGGATGGAAAATGTTGAGGAAATATGTGAACAAAATGGAGAAGTGGCGGAAAGTATTTAGAAGACCACACACCGAGCCACCTCATTGGATAACAAGGCATGAAAGATTGACACTTGTTAGAGTAGTTTGTGGGCTGCCAAGTGGATGAAGAGGTGTCAACTATAAAGAATGAATGGTAACGCACGGAGCCACCTCAAACTCCAATGCAAGAACAATGCAAATAAGATTGGAATATATGATTGGATGTTATTATTTGTAACTTGCCACAGACATTCTGTTACCGTGATAGGATATGTATGCATAAATCAACTACTCCAAACTTGACCACAAGGGTATGATAAAAGACGAGGTCGGTGTCTCACTTGCATGATGACATCCAAAAGCAAATAAATAAAATACACAATATATATTTATAGGTTTTGAAAATACGGGACTTCACAAGATATGTCTAAATGGACTACAATTAATTGTGTCAGACTTAGTGTGACATCCTATCCCGAGTTTAATATTATTTTATTCTTTAACATTATTAAATTACGAAAATGTCCGTGACGGGTGGAAATCCTTCATGGACATTCAAGTCCTTATCACTCCTTGTACCTTTGCACATATTTCTAGGTGGTGCATGTTCTTACGAACACGAGAGCATGAACGGCATAAATCAAATGATTTATGCACGTTTCCCAATAAGGGGCAATATTGTAATTTTGCATTCTCGAAAATTTATTAGTTGTTTATCGAGACAACAATGAGTTTTCGATATTGCGGGCTGCAAACCGTAATGTGATGGTTACTCGTTGGGTTCGTTAAGTAAGTTGGCAAGTAGACCCGTCTATGTTAGTATTTTATTAATTAGGCATCGTGCCTAATTAGTTATTATTTGGGATAGACTCAAAGATCTGTACCCACATATTCTTGGAGTAGTTGACGATACAAATACGTAGGCACAAACGAAAACGAATTTTAAGCTATAATGAAGATTTTACGGATCACAGAACACCGAGGGTAATTTAGTAATTTCACATCCCGGGAGATATTTTTCTATTTTTCTTTTATCTTTTATGGCTTTGGACTGCGTGCCAAATGGAGCCTACACGCCACTCCATCTCTTCCTCTTGTCTCTCATGTATCTCTCAATCTCTCGTCCTCTTCTCCCTTGCTGCCACATCACTCGTCTCTCTCTCATTTCACTTTCTCATCCCTCACACTTTTCCCTCTCTCTCACTATGTCTCAGAATCTTTCTTTCCTCTCCACCCGTCATCTCCGCATCTCTCATATTCTGTAAAATCACCACCGAGCCACGTATCTCTATCGCCACTCCGGCGAGTCCTATGACCACCATCAGCCTCACGGTGTGTCACCACCATGACCACGAACCTAGGGCAGAGACCTCACACTCTATAGGCAGTGGCTTATGCCACTGTTCATTATCTTCCCCAAACGAAATTCGGCGAATTCTTGACTTTCCGACTAGGGTAAGCCTCGGGACATTCTAAATCTTTCATTTTTGTTCTTGTGGTTCAATCTTGATCTTCTGTATGTGTTTTGAACGATGATGTAGCACTGAATCGATGAAGAGGAGATTCCCTAAATTTTCAGCAAAGGGAACTGTGACCATCAGGCCACTTTTAGGCCCTTTTTCCAGCCGTTTTCGGCCTCCGTTGGACCTCGAGCTGGTATATCTCTTTCCTTCTCATTCCTAACTTCAAATCCATATATAGAACATTGAAAATGACTGAGAAATGAGCTAGAAATGAGCTCTGAAAATGGGACCAAAAACTTGCAAATCTGCAGGCCTCGCGAGGAAGGCGCGTGAGGCGCGCATAGCTACCAATGCAGCCACCTTGTGGCGGCGCGTGCGGCGGCTTGTGGAGGAACCCGAGGTCCCTCCTTAGGTTACTCGATGTGTTGAATCCGAATTTGCCCTCTATTTTTCGAAATTCAATCGTTTTAAAATAGTTCCTTTATTCGCCATTCTTTGTACGAATACGCGAATTTACGTTAGTACGATATATATTAACATAAATGGTTTCATTTCTAGGTAAAACGTATCCCAATGATCTTCAATGCCGCAAGGCGGGTTCAACCCAACGACATGATTTGTGAGTGGGTATTTGCTTTCAAATACTATATATTTATTTAGTTTCCCTTTATATAATAAAGAATTTTCTGTGTTACGCCAAGATTAGATTAACATTTATAAGAATTAGTGCATTGACAGAGTTTATGAAATTATTCTATGTCTTACGGGATGCACATGTATGCGTATTATTATAGGACACCTTAATTATATTTATGGTCATGAATAGTATTATGTTGACTAGAATTATCGATTTACCATTGCATGATCATATTTATGTTAACTGCTCATCGTGCATGCTACACGGGTGTTAGTACTTGTCCGGCCCAAGGCCAACTTGTGTATGTTCATATCGCAATGATACGCTCACTTTAGATCCATTGGAGATGCCAGTCCTATCCTAGATTGCTATAGGCAATTGGGACGCGTATGTGACGCGTATAACACCAGGCTTCACGTGATTGTAGTGCTAGAGCGTAGATCATCATTACACCCAGTCTTGTTTATGTCAGAATATCTCTGCATGAGCTCATGTGTCAGCATTGATATTATATGTTTGTTATGCAAGATACTATGATCACACCATATGTTAGATGTTTTATAAGTGAAATGTTGTGATTTACCATATTTCTGAAATATTTACTGTTTACGTAATTGTTTTCATACTATATGTGGTATATAAATTTGGAAACTATACTTGTTTTATGGCGAGGGGTTATACATTTTGGAAAAGAGTTTTACTAACATTATTTTCAGGCCCACTCACCTTTTTCGTCCCTCCAGGTTTTAGTTGCAGGGCTCTTGTGTCGACAAGGATTTCTGGCAAAAGTTGGTATAAGACATTACTTCCGATGGTATACTTATCCTAATTTTACTGTACTTCTTATACTCTGATATTATGTGTGAAATGAGTTCAATTTTCGCTCACATGCGCACGCTTGCTTTTAGTCATTTTTAGGTTTAAATTTACTCATATTTTCCACATCACTATACTTTATGACTTCATCACCTTCTTAGTA
This sequence comes from Heteromeles arbutifolia, assembly GCA_024362995.1. Lineage (NCBI taxonomy): Eukaryota > Viridiplantae > Streptophyta > Magnoliopsida > Rosales > Rosaceae > Heteromeles > Heteromeles arbutifolia. Next base: position 37,740,928 of record JANCRC010000004.1, read on the forward strand.
TCGGCCAGCATAGCTCGATTAGAAATTCAAGTGAACATTTCGAATCGAAGTGTGTCACCTAGTACGGATTTAAAAAGGCAAAAACATTGCTCTAGCTAAGGAGCACAATAGGACGGCTTCAATGTCCGCGAGCCTCTTATGCGTGGTACTTTTGTTATCTTTCCTGATGATGGCAAGGTCTGGGTAGATTTTAAATATGAAATGCTACCTAAATATTGTCTAATATGTGGAATGCTGGGTCATGCAACGAGAGTTTGTAAAGAGTCTCAAGCTGATGGCAAGGATGAAGGAGAGAGCTCGGGAGAGAGAAAAGATAAGTATGGTTTTAGTGGCCTGGACGCGATGACAGACCTGCGTGGCTATCCTCTAAACTTGAGGGGCAGAAATAAGGCTCCTTTAGGTTCAAACAGTGGGAGATGGAGCTCGGATAGAAGGAAGGATGAACGAAGTGATGAACTTGACGGGGGAAGGCGATCTGGGCGATCTTCAACTGCTTCTGGTATGGGAAGTCATTCACTCTATGGAGGCTTCAGATCCTAAAGTGGAAGTGATTATACTGTGAAGGTGGACGATGAGGAGACTGATGCCGCTATCTCTTCGAGCAAGCCCAGATGGTCCTCAAGCAAAAATGGGAAAGGTTGCTCTAAACTTGCTGAAAAAATTCGCAACCAAAGAGAGGAAGAGGAGAATGCTAGAAAAGCTAGGGAAGCAGCTTTTGAAGCAAGTTTAATTGGACCAGGAGGTGTGGTTGCAGAAGATGCCACCCATATTGTCCTAGATGTACTCCCGGAGCAGGAGGATAATGTGATTGCTCATGGAGTATTCTCTGAAACAGGGCAGGGCTTTGACTTAAATGCAGAGCCAGATAGTGGAGAGATTGATGCTGCTAGTAAAGGTACTGATAGAAGAGAGCATCTAGAAAGCTTGATTATTGAAGGGGAAACAGCTGAGAAAAGGTAAGCGATGGATGATGATCCCTTCGAATTGGCACCAATCATTGAAGCTGTGATGAGAGAACGCAATGGGAAAAAGCGATCTTACAATGATGTGGAATATTCAGTGCCAGTGGTGTGTATGGAACAGGAAAAAAATCGACCCAAGAAGAATTTGTTTGCAGAGGCGGAGGAGACTAGCCATAAGGGGTCTCCCAAGGATCCATGAAGCTATTCACTTGGAATTGTCAGGGTATCGGGGGTGACCTGACAGTTGACATAGTGGTCTTACTAGAAACTAAAAATAATAGTAGACGCTATGAGTTTCTGAAACGGAGTCTAAACATGGAGTTTATGGTTGTGGTGGAACCTATAGGCATAAGTGGCGGTCTGTGTATTTTTTGGAGGGATGAATCCCTTGTGATTATGGTGAAGTCTGAGGAATTCTTAATTGAAGCCAAAATTTGGGATGAACAGCTCAAATCCCACTGGTGGCTTTTTGCTATCTATGCTAGTACTGATGAGAAGAAGTGTAGGTGGCAATGGCAAGATCTCAGCAGAAGAATTAACCAAGACAAAGATAGATGTCTCCTTATAGGAGATTTCAATGACATTTTGAGTAATGAAGAGAATGAAGGGGGCAATTACAGACCAGCTTCCAGTATGAGGGATTTGAGGGAGTTCGTGGCTATGAATGAACTAATGGACATTGGGTTTGAAGGGTACACCTTCACCTGGAGAAACAACAGAGAGTCTATACCTATCCAGCAGAAACTTGATCAGGGTTTGGTTACCTTGGGCTGGTATAATCTATTCCCTGAAACAAAGATCAGGCATGTTGTTATCGAGGGGTCCGATCATGCCTTGCTCTTCCTCTCTACGGAGAAGGTGAGAGCATGGAGAGGAAGAAAGTTCTCATTTGATGGACGCTGGAGCAAACTAAAGGAGTGTAAAGAGATTATGACTGGAGACTGGAAGGATATGAATGGCGGCTCTCACGCTTTTCAATTTTGTGAAAAACTGAAGAAGCTCAGGAGGAGCTTAAAGGATTGGTACAAAGGACGAGGTAGAAATTCCAAAAAATCCATTACCCAGATGAAGGAAGCGATAAGATTGGCATACATTTCTTCAGATTTTGCTACTGAAGAGGTTAAACAACTGGAGATGAACCTCAAGGCTGCTCACAAGGATGAAGAGGCCTACTGGAAAACAAAATCCATAATCCAATGGCTTAGAGGGTGACAAAAACACAAAATTCTTCCATGCACAAACTCTCAAGAGGCGCAGGTTCAACCAGATTAAGGGGCTGGAGGATTCTAATGGGGTGTGGCAAGAGAATGATGAGGAGATCTGCAATACGGCCACTTCATACTTTGCTGAGTTATTTCAATCCTGCAAGCCTAGTCATATTGAAGAGTTAGAAGCATGTATGGAGGCTAGGGTGTCTAGGGAGGACAACTGTGCTCTGATAGCACCGATCACGGACGATGAAATCAGGAAGGCTGTATTCCAAATACCCCCCTTAAGAGCCCCGGGTTCTGATGGGTTCTCGGGTTGTTTCTACCACGATCACTGGGAGACAGTGGGAATGGATGTGGTGAGGGTTGTTAAAGCTTTCTGGCATTCTGGCTCACTCTTGAAGAAATTAAACCATACCAACTTGGTTTTCATCCCCAAGGTTAAATGCCCAAAGAAAATGACACAATACAGACCAATTGCCCTTTGTAATGTCATCTATAAGATCCTTGCCAAGGTTCTTACCAATCGTCTTAAAAAGATCATGCCGAAAGTGATTGGAGATAATCAATCTGCCTTTGTTGCTGGGAAGCAAATCCAAGATAACATTTTCGTGGTGCATGAAATTCTCCACTCCTTGCTTCATCAAAACAAGGATCAACAAGCAGGAATGGCTTTAAAACTGGATATGGCGAAAGCCTATGGTTGTGTTGAATGGAGTTTCCTTCTATCCATGATGGCGAAAATGGGATTTGCGAACATGTTCGGTAAGAGGATCAAAGAATGTATCTCGTCTGTTTCTTTTAGTCTTCTGATTAATGGCACGCCAACTGGATACTTTCGGCCGGAGAGGGGCTTAAGGCAGGGAGACCCCCTATCTCCTTTTTTGTTCCTTATTTGTACTGAAGGTCTCTCTATGTTGATTAGAAAAGGTTTGGAAAGGGGTGCCCTCTATGGAGTTAAACTGACGCCTACCGGGACCTCTACTACTCACCTTTTCTTTGCGGATGATTCAGTACTCTTTGGCAATGCTACGATGGAGGAAGCTGCAGAAATTTCTGAAGTTCTAAAGGTTTATGCTCACGGCTCGGGCCAGGAAATTAATCTGGCCCAAAGTTCCATTTTCTTTGGATCTACTACCACGAAAAAGATCAAGAAGAACATTGAAAGAACGTTGGGTATCCAATGTAAAGTGGGTTTCGGGAAGTACCTAGGGCTGCAAGCAGATTTGGGCATTCCAAGAAAGCAGTTTTTGAGGAGGTTAGGGATAAAATTGAGGCTAAGTTGGCGGGTTGGTCCGAACAATTCCTCTCCCAAGCAGGGAAGGAAGTCCTTGTGAAGGCGATGGCCATGGCCTTGCCAAACTATGCTATGAGCTGCTTTAAACTTCCCATTGGGGTGTGTAGGGATGTGGAGAAAGCCATTAGGAATTACTGGTGGCGAGGAAATGCTCACAAAAAAGGTGTACACTGGCTATCCTGGGATAAGCTCATGAAACAAAAAAAATCTGGAGGTTTAGGTTTCAAGGACATCTAATGTTTTAACTTAGCTTTCCTCGCTAAGATTGGATGACGACTGACCCAAAACCCGATGTGCCTCCTTGCTACTGTCCTAAGAGAGAAATACTTTCCTGGAAAAACATTCAGGGAGGCCGGCAGGGGGAAGCGCACGTTTTGGGGATGGAAAGGGATATTTGAAGCCCGAAATGTGCTCCAACATGGATTAAGGTGGAGGGTGGGAGATGGTGTGTGTATTAATATTCGGGAGGAACCGTGGCTGCCGAGACCCTCCACATTCAAAGTGAGTCCGAGAGAGTGCCTGCAAGAAACCATGGTATGTGAATTAATTGACTCGGTATCAAAGTCTTGGAAGAACGACGTTATCTTGCCGGGGTTTAACCCGCAGGATGCAGTACTTATTCTTAGTACTCCACTAAGTACCTTTGGATGTTGTGACAGACTTTTATGGCACCATACGGTCAATGGAGAGTACTCTGTTAAAACAGGTTACGAGGTGGCTATTAGGTTGGCGGAGAATGGGGATTTGGGTAGGAAAGGCCGGGGGGTTCCTAGTGGAAACCAAAAACAAAACCATGTATGGAACTCGATCTGGAGGCTCCAGGTTCCAAACAAAGTGAAGTTCTTTATTTGGCGATGTTGCAACAATTCCTTAGCAGTTAGACACAATTTGCAGAGACGCCATATGAGAGTGGAGAATATCTGCGGGGTCTGTAATTCATTTGATGAGTCTGAAAATCACTTATTCTTCCAATGTGATTTCAGTCACCGCTTATGGTTCTGCTCTCCTCTTCACTTAAACTCTCCCGACCTGATTGGCGCTGACTTCTTAGCTACTTGGGAAAAATTCAACAATCAGGTTAAGGAATTGATCAACTCTAATGAGATCCTTCAAGAATTTGCCTTTGGCCTATGGCAACTCTGGAAAAATAGGAACGAGGTCGTCTTTAACAGGATTCATCGCAATCAAATTGAAGTCCTGGAGATATGGAGGAAGAACATCTCGGAATTCAGGGATGCTATGATTCAGGAAAAGAAAGAAGCATGTCCAACGAGTAGGAATCGTCCTGTGATTGTGACGCACACACCGGCGCAATGGCGGAAACCGAAGTTTGGAATTATTAAGATTAACTTTGATGCGGCGTGGCGCAATAATACTCTGCATGCAGGTTTCGGCTGGGTGGCTCGGGACTTTGCGGGCCTGCTTAAAGCTGCAAGTGGATCCGGGAATGGGTACTGCCACTCTGCTGCTACTGCTGAGGTGTGTGCTATCCGTGAAGCTTTGAAGGCGTGCATCAACAATGGATTTGATAATGTGGTTATTGAATCTGATGCCAAAGTGGTTATCCAGATGACAAAGAAAGAAATTTCTATCGACTTCAGTATTGAATGCATTCTTGGCGACATCGAGGTCCTTGTGCAAAGTTTGAAGTCTGTGACGTTCGCCTTTGTTAATAGGGAGAGTAACCGCGCTGCTCACTCGGTGGCCAAGTTTGTTCTAAAGAAGGAAAAAACTTTTGTTAAAAAAGGAGCACAATAGGACCAAACTCACAAATCCACACTACAATCCATGTAGGGCCCAAACTCAGAAACTCACAGGCCATAGCCATATTACATAAAGTAAAATATAATAGAAAGAAATTTCATAATTAAAGCCAAATTCTTCCCTTCAATTGCACTGTAACCAAGCTACAACCTCACCATGTAGAATAAAGTAATGCTCATGTGGTGGATGCAAACGACCTCTGTTGCGGACCCAAAATTAGTATCTGTCCGTTACACACCGGAAGGATTGGCGTGGGAATAATTGGGTTGGCGTGGGAATTATCAATATTCTCAACCTATGCTTGGTGCTATATGAGATGATTCATTACATATTGGATTCCCAAAACATATATATAAATTCGAATGGTCTTCTTCTATTTCAACATCTAATCCATGTGATGTATTTCTACTAATTTTTTTTTTTCAGTTGTATGACACCGTCTTGGTAAAACTTGATAGAACGATGAAGATGAACAAGGGATACTAATCTGATGTCATGGTCTATTCCGAAGTGTAGATTCTTTTCCTTTGGAACTGATAAATTTTTTTGGGAAATGATATTTGTGTGGTTTATATGTTACTAGCAGGTGTACCTGCTCCTTACTGTGGGATTTGAAATTTAGTTGAAAGTGTAGAAAATTTGAAAATATAAGTGCCAAAAAAATATGTTTATATACATGTATTACATCCATGTGTTCAGGTGTTCCTTAGAATCATATGTAAGAAAAGGAAGTTAACAAAATTGAACAAATAAGATTTCTTCCACTAAAGACACCTAAATGTGTAACTCCTTTAATCGCAAATCCTTCATTCTGTACAACAACATTCAACTGAAAATCAAAATAGAAGAAAAATTAAAAACTGAATTTGATCACTCAGGATTTGAATCACCCTAAATTGCATATGAATAAATTGAATGACGTATGATACCTATCTATAGATGAAGGCAACTTTGTGATAATTTCACAGTAGTAAAAGTGAGAGAGATAACCTTTACTAGAGATAGAAGCGAAACAGATGCAATATATCATACAAATGATATATATACAGAAAGGAGGGGGGATAGTGGTATTATTGTTTTTCACTTTTGATCTGGTGTGTTGTCATGAAGTTACAGACATGACTCTATTTATAGGCATTTGGTCCGACAACATCTTTCATATAAGAAGAAAATATCGTACCTCACTATGACATTTTCATCTAATGCATTTAATGGCTTTCACCAAAATCCACATTGGTTAGTTTTCTTACACAAAACACACCAAAGTCCACTTTAATTAGTTTTGGTACAAAACACGTGTGGCATTCATACCACATTTCACAACATATATTAAATTATTAGAATGTATATGTTTTTTTGTTTGGATATTATAATTGAAAGTGATTTATAGCATATCATTCCATCATATCACCGTATTTTCTCTCTCCAAATGCTTTGAATTTGTCATTTTCTTTTGCATATAGTAGGCTATATATAAATATACGCAAGAGAACCTGAGAAGCAGAAACAAAATTCTTATGGCACCTAAGGGAAAAAGCATGTATGTTGCGAGCTTTTCTATGGTTGTTAACCTATTGTTCTGTCTGTGTGCCTTCAAACTGTACGTGGAGGGAGAGTGGAAGTTGAGCTGGAGCAGAAGAGCAGCAGAAGAAGCTGAGCATGTAGCAGCCATCCCTTGCTCAGGGCATGGACGAGCCTACTTAGATGGCCTAATTCTTGATGGGAAGGAACCTGTTTGTGAGTGCAATTCCTGCTATGGAGGCCCTGACTGCTCTTTGTTTTTAACTGGATGTGCAGCAAACGCTGACGGGTACCCCTCTCTCACTCTCTCACTCTCTCCCTCTCAGTAGGGGTTTTAGATCAGTGATTTACAAACAATTAAAATTCCGGATTATACTACATCTTGAAATAAATAAATAAATATTTTTCATTGTATGTTTGACCAAGAATCTAACAGTTAAAATTATGGATTACATTAGAAAATCCTGCAACATGAATCATGATCTAAATACGGTCCTTCCATTATTTTGTTGGGAACTTGTGTATATATGCTAGCTGGTTGCTCTCAGTATTTCATCTGAATTACTAGATCATCCCAAAATTTAAATCCCAACTGTAAAATAAAAGGCAAGGAAGAAATTTAAAAAAAGAAAGGAGCTATAGTTTCTTTAAATCTAAATCAACGGACCCTGTTTTTCAGGTCTTAGTGAATATCGACCATGAATCTGAAACCGAAAAAGAAACAAACTAATAAAAACAAACATATACTTGGCTATGAGTAGAAATTCTTGCTCCTCTTTGAAGTTTGAATAGCCAAATATTATTTAATAATAATGATAAAATGCATGGACCTCTTGAAGTTTGGAATATTTTTCAGAAACAAAGCTCCTACCAGGATTAAAATTTAAAATATTAGAATTAAGATTAAAATATTTTTTTGCAACGGAGACAGGAAGCTGGAAGAGGGTCGAACATTTATATATAGGAGTCTTCTAAAATGAAATGTTGTCGTTTATCAAGTAGAAGATTTTTATTTTGGCTCGGAACCGCCTTTTGCAAAGTGGTGTGCTCATACACCTTTTTTTAACTTCTCACACTTCTTGTTAATTTATGTTCTTTGATCTTATTCAATTCTTCTGATTCGACGATCGAAAATTAAAAAGATATGTGAGAAATAAAAAAATATGTGTGAATATCACACCTCTTTGCAAATGATTCTCCTACTGATATTATTTGGCATTGGGCCCTATATAACTGGAACATGTACAGTGTAGTGTACTCTTGAATGAATGAATGAGGTTCTTCGAATCTTTTTGTGAGGATCCTGATGATCTTAAAATTATATTTATTCATTGTATATCGTACGGTTAGAAATTATTTTAAATACTTTTATCTAAAATTAAACATAAATAGTATCTGATGAAAATTAACCGTACGATATCAGTAAACGAACACGATTTGAGGATCTCTGGAATCTCTGCAAAGAGAATCCAAAGAGGATCATCATTCTGAATTAGTGATGTCTGATCATGCCAAGTCAATTTTGGGCTTCACTAGTTACTGTTTTTGCAATTGTCAAATGAGACCCAACAAGATCTGGATCATCTTTGTGAGGATACCAGAAAGGACTAGGATTCTCTCCTTTTTTCTTTTCATTTCTTTCTTTCATATTCTCTTATTTTGTCTGTCTTTTGTTATAAAAAAATTAATATAAAATGTTAACGTAATTTAAATTATTCAAATAAAAGAGGTGAGAAGGGGAAGAAAAAAAAAATTAAGAGAATCCTACTGTCCAATCATCTTTCCTTCTGCATTCTTCAGTTTCCGTACCCAGTGGACAGCTCACATTTCCCAAACTCTGCAACAACAAAAACAAGAACACAAATATTTTATTCACCCTAGGTACACCAACGTAAACAGTAAAAGACAGCACAACCAAACATGGTCACGTGACCACCACTAGTTGTACATCACGAATCTTTGGGATCCCACAACGAGGATCCGCATTCAAATGTCATGGCATTTAATGGAAAATGGTTGGTTAAAATTAGACAAGCTAATTTCTTACACGATCTATTAATCGGATATGAACGTTACGAAAATAAAAAATTTCGAGTCAACCTAATAATGAGTCCGATTGTTCTTAAATAACCCATTAAGAACCATAGCATATTGGGTCGTCATCAAGTCACCTAACATGTGACTCAATAAGATATCATTTTTCAGATTTAGACATTAGGCATGACAATTTCTTACCTAACCCATTGACCCAACAAGAAAGACACGACCCATTAACGAATCAAATCGTTATTAGGTCACTTGTTAAGATGACAGGTTTGAAACGACAAGACTCGTTAAGATAACGGGTATGACACAAACACGATCCGTTTGTCAAGCCTAGTTGAAATTGAGGGATCCCTTAGAAAAAAAGAAAGAGAGACTATATTTACACATCCCAAATTATTTCTCCCACTCTCTTTTAATTTTTTAATATTTTTACACACCACTAACATTTGATAGAAAAATATTAAAAAATTAAAAGGTTGTGGGAGAAGTAATTTGGAGTGTGAATATAATTTTTCAAAAAAAAAGAAATTATACTTGGGAATCCTTTTGAAAACGAAAGGATTATGTACAACAGCACAAGTGTCAAACAGTTATGAGGAAATGTTTTATTGGGAGTGAAACATTACCAACTGGGTAGAGGAAATGCTGACTTATGAGCCTTTGCATTTTTGTTGCAGCGGAGACCCATTTTTCTTGGAGCCCTTTTGGATGCAACATGCAGCTAAAAGTGCCATTGCAGTAGCAGGGTGGCATCGAATGAGTTACAGCTACCCTGATAAATCTTCCATGTCAGCAGAGCTTGAGAATCACATACGCACAGTTCATGCCATTGTTGGGAATGCTGTGACCGAAGGAAGATACATTGTTTTCGGTGCTGGCTCAACCCATCTTCTCTACGCTGCACTTTACGCGTTGTCTTCTGATAACTTTAACTCCTCACCTGCAAGTGTTTTGGTTTCAGTCCCTTATTACAAGGTTAAATCTTACTTCCGAAATCTCGACATACGAAATTTAAAACGATTGTACCATCTATGATTTAAACAATTGTACAAACGTATGATTGTCAGTTTAGATGGTACAAATTAAAACAAATAATAATTCACGCATATCTGCCAATATATGTATATCATCATTTTGACATCGAGTTTTAACAGCTTTATCAGACACAAGCAGAGTTTTTTCGATCACTTGACTTTAAGTTTGAAGGAGATGCGGCCTTGTTCCAGAACATCTCAGATGATACCGCAAACGTTATTGAGTATGTTACCTCACCAAACAATCCTGATGGGCAGCTGAAGAAGGCAATGTTTCAAGGGCCAAATGCCAAAGCAATCTATGATCGTGTATATTACTGGCCACATTTTACAGCTATTCCAGCTCCAGCAGATGATGATCTTATGATATTTTCAATTTCTAAGTTCACTGGCCATGCTGGTACTAGATTCGGGTAATAATATGTTTAATACACAAAGTTTTGATTAAGCCTCAAGTTGAAAGGAGGACAACATTGATACATTAGTATTGTGCCTTGTGCAGGTGGGCAGTTGTGAAAGATGAGTCTGTGTACCAGAGAATGGAAACCTACATACAGTTAAGTAGCTTCGGTGTTTCCCGGGACACTCAGCTAAGAGCTTTGAAGCTTATGAATGTCGTCCTTGAAACTCGGGGCAAGGAAATTTTTGAATTTGGGTTCGACAATTTGAAGAAACGCTGGGAAAAGTTGAGCAGTACCCTTCATTTGTCAAACCGGTTTTCTCTGCAGAAAATTGCACCCCAATACTGCACGTATTTCCAAAAAATTAGAGGACCTTCACCGGGTAACATTCTCTCTACACCATCATATATATATCACAAAAAATTTGCTTCCCCTAGCTGAGTATTACGTCTACATTATCTTTCGTTGGATAAAATAAATCAACCTGGGATCATTCAACAGCATTAAGTTATGAGAAATACTAAAGACACTCTTTTAAAAGTGAGATTTTTCATAAACTTTCTGTCACCTCATGTTTTTTGCACAACGTTTTACAATGTTGACACGAGAATTAACATTAAGCTATAAAGTATTACAGAATCCATAAATAGTCTCACTTTGAGAGTGTTCTTAGCATCTCTCTTATGACGTGTTTACGAAACGGGAATGAAGTAAGTGGAATCGGAATTGCATTCCTTCCAATGCATTCATGTGTTTACTTGTATTTGTAGAATGAAAATAAAGGTAGGTTCCACCCAAAATGGGGAATTCAATTCCGATTTACCCGGAATCCGATTACTAAGATATTGCTGGTAATTGAATTCCGAAAGAAAGGGTCCATCAGTAATCAAACTTTTCTTCCTAAAGTGCCCTTGTATTTCTTTTGATATCCCAAAACACCCTGGCAGCTTCAACACTCTTGCTTGTCCCTTAGTCGACTCCCTGCAACTTCTTCTCCGATTCCTCTTCGTTCCTCGACTTGGGACTGGAGCTTTCAAGGTCCATCTTCCTCCTACCACAGATCCACGATGGATCTCTGGCTCTGGTACCAATTGATAGGATCATACATGATGAAAGGGAAATTGCAAGAAAGTAAATGCAGAAATGGAAAGGAAATCAAAGAAAATTCATATCTTCATTCATAATCTCTTTACATCATAAAAAGAGATTTAAATACGCCTAAAGATAGCTAGGGTTTGAGATAAAAATGGGCCTAATGGTATCACATATATAATGGGCCTAATACCTAATAACAACACTAGCTAGTCCAATTGATCTAATAGAAGCCCAATAGCTTAAAGTCGTATCAATGCCTTCAGTCAGCTGTTGTTTATCCCAAACCCAATTCATGTCCCTATGCTTATATATTCTCATTTCGATTCTTCGATCCGTTGACTCCATGGTTAAAAGCTCACTCACTGCCTCAACTGGAAAACTCAAAATTGGGGTAAAAAAATCAAGGCTGGGACATGGAGGGAGGGAGCAACGTGGGGTGGGTTGGCAGCATAGAAAGATATGTTAGAAAGGGTTAGGTCGGCCGCAGAAAAGATGGGGAAATTTTAGAAACTTTTTGGGTCAGGAGAAAGATAGGGAAGAAAGGGGGAGACCGAGGGTCACAAAAAAAAGAAATTGGAAAAATGAAAGAATAAAATTTTTGCTACAAAATAAATAAATAAAAAATTTGTTCTCCCTACTAAAAAAAAAAAAAGAGTAAATTTTAACAATAGTCCCTTAATTTAACTTAATTGGAGCAATGATCCTTCAACTAAAAATCCATTACTATTGATCTCTCAACTCATCAAAACATGCAACTATGGTCCCTCAACTAAAAATTCATTACCATTGATCCCTCAGCTTTAATCCAACTGAAGAAATGGTCCCTCAACTTCAACGCAATTGTAGCAATGGTCCTTCCAACATAACTCATTTTGATAAAATTTCAACGAAGTTGACGAAAATGACCATAGCTACACGTTTTGATGAGTTGAGGGATCTCAATTGTAGCAATGGTCATTCCAACATAACTTACTTTGACAAAATTTTAACGAAATTGACGAAAATGACCATAGCTACACATTTTGATGAGTTGAGGGACCAACGGTAATGAATTTTTACTTAGGGGATCATTGCTTCAATTTGATTAAAGTTGGGGGACCATTGCTACAATTTACTCAAAAAAAATGAAAGAATAAAAGTTTAAAAATAATTAGCACTAAAATAGATTAGTTAAACTAAGGGTATTTCAGTAAACACATCAGTTTTCATTTCGATTCATGTGAATTAGTAAACAGATTATATAGATCAATGTCATTCATACTTCGATTCTAGACAGTTTTAGTAAACAACTTCAACAATAATCTGATTCTGATTCCACCTCATTCTAATTCATCCTCAATTCAATTCATCCTCAATTCAATTCATTCTCAATTCAATTTCTCTCAATCTGATTACGGATTAGTAAACATGTCATTAAGTTATATTTTTGCATGTGTGCACGCACACATACATTTACCAATATATTTTTTCATTAAAATATTTTGGATAAATTACATTTTACCTCTTCAAGTTTTGATGTAATTGTAACTTCATACAATATTTTTAAAACATTTTTATTTCATGCTTTAATTATCATTTCATTGCAATTTCGTCCATTCGTTAGTCAAAACCGTCAGTTTGACTGTTCAGTGATGACGTGGTAAATATGAAGTCCACATGTTTTGATGAGGAAAATAAAAATATTAAAATATTAAAAATCGATTTTAAAATAAAACTAAATTAAAACACGATTTAAAATTCAAAGTGGCCCGCCCACCTTTTTCTCCAACGGAGAGATATGGCATCTGCCACTTTCTCTGCAATTTCAGGGAGCAGCGAGGTCTCCTCTTCCATTTCAGTGTGCCGCCTCTCTATCCCCGCAGAGTCGCGGTCTCTATCTCATCTTCTCTCGATCCCTCTCTCCGCGGGGAGCGCGGATTTAATTCCAACGTGTGCACTGGCGTAAGACGATGTTGATGGAAGGGGATTGGAGTTTACGAACACCGGCGATAGAGAAGGTAGGGAATGGAGCTGCGGTGTGACGTATGGAAACCGAAGATTTGAGTCTTGCCGGAGAATCGTAACTGTACGAATTGGGCGAATCGTGCAAGTGCTGAACACGATGAAAATTTTTGTCAAGACTTTGAAAGGTACCAATTCCGAGAGCGAAGTACTAATGATTGGTAAACCAGAAGAGACAGCTCCACTGAGATTAGAAGCGACTCGGACCCCGACGAGAGCACCGCCGTTCACAACACTCTCGCCACCATCGAGAATTTGATGGAGGTGAAGCACGGAACTTTCCCCAAAAATCTGAAACGCAGATCTTTTCCCAAATAAAAAATTCCCGTGAATTTCATGGGCGGACAACGGGAATAGAGAACCCTTTACCCTGAGATTTTAACTTTAAAGGATTTGAAAAAATTGAGGAATTAGAGGGACCGGAGAGATTTCATACTGTATTTTAAACTATCTACAAATCTCACATCTTTCCATGAAATTTTGAGGGAATTAAATCAAAATTTTATATGAAATATCTATAAATCAATTAAACTCTATAAAAATCTATATACTTATAAATTCATTAAAAACTCTCAAATTCCCAATTGAATACACTTCCTAAAGGGATGTGCTTAGTCTCATAATGGGCTAACAATGATGTGGTTCAAATTTGCCTTTGGTGAGAATCGAACTTAAGACCTTTCACTTACAAGTGAAGAGGAACACCAGTAGATAAATGTGAAAAATAATTTTAAAATTTTTAATTAAATGCATTATTTGATTAAATAATACAATTTTAATTTTTGCAAGCTTGCAATTGTCGCCACAAAAACTTAAATTCATAAGAAATAACTTGTCAGTCATAAAACTAATTGTTGAGGTAGAATAAAATCTCTCTTAAAAAAACAAAAATTAAATCCCAAAAATCATCAACACAGAGACACTTAAGGCTAGTAACTGAAACCTTATCAATAGATAAGCAAATCATATCTACATCACTTCTGCGATATGTATCAGAACCCTAGCTATTAAGTGACCGTATCATCTCACTATGGTAAGTTTTTTAACATGAAAAGATGGACAAAGAATATGTGGGTTTTTCCTAAATTCTAATGAAACTTGGGTTGATGTCAACTTTTCGGTATAACATTTGGCCTAGCATAAAACAAGCCAAACTTCCTCTAATATTTATATGCATTGCAGCTTATGCGTGGGTGAAGTGCGAGAGGGAAGAGGATAAAGATTGCTATGGAGTTCTGCAACAAGAAGCGAATGTTTATGGTCGCAGAGGTAGCTTGTTTGGTGCTGAAGATCAATATGTTCGCCTCGCCCTCATAAGAAGCGAAGATGATTTTGATATATTGCTTCAGCGACTTAACCATTTAGTCTTGGCTGAAAGGAATAGCAAAATAATTATTTCTTCTCAAGTAGGGGGTCAATACGTGAGTTAATCTGCTACAGAGAAATATTGCAGAAATATAGTAGAGCACTACTCGTGCTCCCTTATGTACGTTTGCAGAAATATGGGAGAGCAGTACTCGTGCTCCCGTATGTACGTCTACATATAGTGGTCACCATTTTAGGTCTTGGTCTATCTACTTGTATTTCTTGTCTGAATGTTGGACGTTGACTCAAGTTTCAATCCTTCATTCCTCCTTGATTACAAATATAATGTACTGTGGTATTGCTTTCTAAATATGTGATTCCTTAGTTCATATATGGCATAGTTATGCTACTTTTTTTCGTTGTCCTTAATACATAGTTACAATGCATATTGCACTTGATTATATCAATTAGCATCATTTAAAGTCTTTTTTATGATTTGCTCTCTTTGTGTAAAAAGAGTTGGTTAAAAGAATCTATTCTTTTATTCAACATCTTGAGTTTCATTCTCCCGCTTCCAATATTATTGTACCAAAAAAAGGATTTTTTGAAATGTTTATGAGAAATTATACACCTAATTCAAAACCTAAAACTGGTTTACGTGATGGCTTCTCGAGACCTAAAACTTGAACTGATAACATGGTGCAATATCCCCTTTCGTATGTTCTTTTGGCCTCTCTCAATACTGATGAAACTGTTGATTTATTTGATATATTTGATTGATTAAACAATCTCCGATTTGAATGAAATCTGGTATGAATAATCTTCAAATGAAGATTAAGATATTGAACGGTTTGGTTATGAATTTCTTTATAGTAAAGATACATTATTTGCAAGTGGAGGAATGAGCTCATCCCCAAGTGATATTCTATAAAAACACCCCTTAGATTAATTAACATCTGATGGTCTTATTGAGAGTATAATCCCATATTAGGGAAATAAGGGATTTTATGTGCAATGGCGGAGCTAGTTAGAGGGCTATACTAGGCTCCATGCCGGGAAATCATATGCTCTAATTCATTTTACCTTATATAAGTGAGAAGTCTAAGATTCGATTATCGCCAAAAGCGAATTTGAACTTCATTATTGTTAGCCTATTATGAGGCTAAGCCCACCCCCTCTCTCTTAATACAAATAATATTGTTTGCTTTAACTTTGAAAATCCTATGCCATCAATTCCATTTTCTATTCCCCATCTTTCCCATCCTCCACTTCCTTGGCTTTCCTCAAACCTATCTGATTTCGGATCTGTAGCCATTTACCTTAAACGTGTTTTGACACGATTATCTCGGGATGTGTGTAGAGCTCTGATGTAGGTGATCACACCACCACCTCTCACGGATCGGGAAGTGTGTTTTACGCCAAACCCGGTTTGGGTGTTTACACCATCACATCCCATGGATTTGTCTTCGACGACTTTGTTGTCTTTGGTGACTTTGTTGCTAGTGAGTTCTGTCACTAGCTTTCTTTGGTTCGTTGCTACTGTTCTGCCATCTATGGTGCTTTGTGAAGGTTGTTGAAGTCGTCTTTCTGTCATTTTTTAGAATTGTTTGGCTGGATTTTTGGCGTCTGTTGGGTGAAAGTTTTTCGGTGATGCATCGTTGATGTTCGCGGGGAATTTAGTATTTTATGTTTCGTTTACTGTTTATGGGCTCAAACTTTTGTTTTGGGAGGTCCAAACTTTCCTTTGAGCTTTTCTTGTAATTAGACATCAACCGTTGTAAATTTTAGTGTGTTTTCGGTGTTAAATCTACTGCTTTTACTGAAAAATAAAAAAAATAAAAAATCGTCAATTTATTATTGTCGTTTTTAAATTTGTTTTACATTACATGATTAAGGCTTTATAAATATTGCAAGAGCCTTGGAAGAAGTTAAAAATATATACATATGGCTAAAGCACAAAGCTTCTACGCTGTGTGCTTAGCATTTTCTTTAGTGTTTAATCTATTACTGAGCTTCAGACTCTATGTGGATGTGGGTGGAGATTGGAACTGAGTTGGAGCAAAAGAGCAGCAGAAGAAGCTGAGCACGTGGCAACCATCTCTTGCTCAGGGCATGGAAGAGCCTACTTAGATGGCCTAATTCTTGATGGGAAGGAACCT
The DNA here is from genome assembly GCA_024362995.1 of Heteromeles arbutifolia. NCBI lineage: Eukaryota > Viridiplantae > Streptophyta > Magnoliopsida > Rosales > Rosaceae > Heteromeles > Heteromeles arbutifolia. Next base: position 37,757,721 of record JANCRC010000004.1, read on the forward strand.
GTTTGTGAGTGCAATTCCTGCTATGGAGGCCCTGACTGCTCTTTGTTTTTAACTGGATGTGCAGCAAACGCTGACAGGTTCTCTCCTTCTTTCTCTGTACACTCACACTTACTGTGCTAGTTAATTAGTTTGGTTTAAAAACCCTTCAGGAAATCTGAACGGCATAGAGTCTCAGACGCATATGGCCGACTAAGAAAAAGAACTCGGAAATCATAGATAATCTGTTTTTCCGGAGTTAACAACAACCACTTCTAATCAACAGATCTACTTGAACAGCTCTAAATATAATCTGTTAAGATTTAGAGAGTCGCCAACTTCTAATCACATTGATATTGTCCCAATTAGAACCGTCGTTACATCTAATTGTGTTGGGGTCGTCAAACCTAGTTGGGTAGAGGGTAGTCAGGTCTGGTTGGATAAGGAGGAAGCCGCTTGATACCATATAAATATTTGAAAATAGCAGTTCACGATAATCACACCGATTTTACTTCAACCTAATCAAATACATAAGTTAATATGAATTAAATTTTATCACAAAACGCCTCACTATCGTTAGCAGTGAAATCATTCATTCTGTCATTCTTCAACATAATCATGTATTAAGTAAAAACCGAACTCATGTGACCAGAAACAAAAATATTCAAATAATTTATCTTATTAAAATGCAATGCTTTAGAATATTTCCATTGATAGAGATTCAGAGAAGCAGACAAAGACTAGTGGGCGATGGATACAAGTTACTTTACTCAACTACGACCTAAAATGTATCCTTCTCTTTTCTTTTCTTTTCTTTTTTTTTTTGGGTCAAAAAATGTATCCTTCTCAAACTAAATAAATAAGTCGCCGGTCATCATCACATCAAGGTGAAGGAATCTTTTCTTTTGTATGGTACGTGTGAAAGGGATCTTTTCTCTGGAACCATCTCCCCAAAATCAATTACTGTTGGTCCAGTACGCTCTTCCCACTATAAAATCAATTATTTCTGTTCATTATGTCGTGCATTACGCCAGCCATACCATTCCAAGCTTTCTATTTTTTTAGAGTAAATTGTACAAATGCTCCTTCAACTTTAATCAAATTGGAGCAATGGTCCCTCAACTAAAAATCCATTACCATTGGTCCCTCAACTTATCAAAATGTGTAGCTATAGTCATTTTCATAAATTTTGTCAAAATTTTGTCAAAATAAGTTAAATTGGAATGACCATTTATACAATTAGGGTCCCTCAACTCATCAAAGTGTATAATTATGGTTCTTTTTGTCAACTATGTCAAAAATTTTGTCAAAACGAGTTACATTGGAAGGACCATTGCTATAATTGAGTTAAAGTTAAGGGACCATTTCTCCAGTTGAATTAAAGTTGAGGGACCAATGGTAATGGATTTTTAGTTGGGGGACCATAGCTGCACGTTTTGATAAGTTGAGGGACCAATGGTAATGGATTTTTAGTTGAGGGACCATTGCTCCAATTGAGTTAAAGTTAAGGGACCATAGCTACAATTTACTCATTTTTTTAACAATTGATATTCTCTATACGAAGAATATGAGCTAGAATTAACCTCACAATAAATTAGCAATAATATGATTCAAATTCGTAATTCTAAACTTTTTATGTAGTAGTTTTAACCTTTTATTATATTATACTAAAATAATAGACACACCATATTTTTATCATATGGGTGTAATCTTTAATTGATTATAAAGTTGTACTAAATTTTCGCAAGAAGAAGATTAAATTTTTCTTTTTTGACAAACGATAGTGTAGTATTAAAACGCTAATTGTTAGGGGGCGAGAGAGTTGGTGTAGATCGAATATATACCATAATGCATATGTATCATTGTTTCCGTTACTGCTATTAAACTTGACAAAACCTAAAACTGCATTCTATCACCTCTCAGACCATGTTCAACCCTTAATTCAAAATTGGGGCTTTTAGATCTAGATCCAGAAACATAAATTGTTTTTAGGACTGAGTCTAATTATCTAATTACATATTTTTATTTATTTTATAATCATTTTATATTTTCTAAAAATATTAAAAATCAGTTAAAATCTTCTAAAATTATGCATTTTCCAACTATATAAGATCTAATTAATATCTTATAAGAAAAAATTAATATACTAACATAAATCTATCCGCAAAACATTATACCCTAACTCAAGTAACAAATATATGAATGTATAATATACATATAAGCGAGATATGAAATGTAACTAAAAGGTTGAAAAAACATTATATACCTACAAGCAAGACACAATAATAAAGAATCTGTCATGTAGGTAGATAAATGCATTTAACTTGTCATATAGGTTGATTATAAGAATTCAAAATAAAATCTATAAATAGGGTTTAAAATAGGAGGAAGAACAAGAAATAACATATAAATAAATGAAAAATATTAATTAAATAGATAATTACGAAGAAATTTGATTTTTATATTAAATTTATCATTGAAGAGCTAACTATTGGTAATAAAATAATTAATTTAAGGAATTGGACATTTTAATAAACTGACATATTCCTACCATTGGCTCAAAAAATTAGACTTTATATCCAACCAAGCCATTTGAAATCATTGGGCCAAAATAATCCATGGGGAAAAATAAATGTTTGGGCTAGATTCCACTCAAGAATTAAACCTGGCTTCATTCGCTTGGGCCCGCCATGCATGTCTACACGCTGGGAAAAAAAAGCCCATCAAGTTTGACGCGATGCACACGACAAAGCTGACAGTCGCTTGGACCCAGCGCTGCAGCTTTGTCGGCCACTAATCATGAGTCTAACAACTCTTTCGACCATCCAACAGCTACAATCAACGGGTTGTTGATTGATCCAACCGTCTAGATTAAAAAGAATATTTATTATTACATTAAATCAAAGGCTGTGAATGAATATGAGCATATAAAATGGTAAAAAAAATCCGACGTCCTAATTTTAAATTTAACGGTTAAAATAATTAAAAAAATATTTAACTCAAATTTTACTCTAAAACTCTATAATTACATATGTATATGTTCAAACATCCACACAAAGACCACTTTCCTCTACAATTCTTTCGATTTTTTTCTTTCTACCCACTTCCCAAAGGTATTTCATCCTATTTCTGAATTTTAAAAATTGCCAAAGATCATGTTAGAGGTCATGATTGGTCAAGTAATGAAAATATCGCTTGTTATTTGGCATGAGTTTCTATTAGCGAAGATGATACTATAAGCATACAAAAAAATGCTAAGGAGTTGTGGGCTCATATTGTTAAAAAGTTTAATTCCACCTCAAACACCAAATGACCCTATAAAAGTCTTTGTGGTCGATAGAAGATTATCAATAGGGCGTACACCTTTTCATAATTGAAATATTTTTACGTTAAAATGTTCATAAAAATAAATTAGAATAATCGACAAAATCTTTTTTTTTTTTAAATTAACGAAAAAAATTAGCGAAAAAAATTAGGCTAGAATTATTCTTTAATTATGCGTGGCTTAAATTTTAAGGCATAATCAATGAAGGAAAACAATTGTTTCTAGATCACACGTACAAAGGAGAAATTTGGGAAAGGCTTTCAAAGGAATCAAATCTTTATTTTCGCAAAATAGCTCAGTTCTTACGGGATTTCATTAAGCTGATTTTTGTTTTTCATGCAAAACTTGAACAAACAGTTTTGCAAAACAAATTTTGAATTTCTTTGGCATCTTCACTTCATTCTCTAAACGCTCAGATTCCACCAAAAATTGTTTGTTGCAGTGGGGACCCATATTTCTTGGAGCCTTTTTGGACGAAACATGCATCAAAAAGTGCAGTTTTAGTAGCAGGATGGCATCGAATGAGCTATGTCTTCCCCGATCAATCTCGCGTCTCAGCAGAGCTTGAGAGGCACATCCGCGAAATTCATACCGTTGTCGGAAATGCGGTCACTGAAGGGAGATACATTGTTTTTGGTGCTGGCTCAACCCAACTTCTCAATGCTGCAGTTAACGCACTGTCGACTTCCAATAACTTCAACTCTTCACCTTCAAGTGTTGTAGCTTCAATTCCTTATTACAGTGTCAGATCCGACTTCTGAATTTACAGCGAGCAAAATTTATAATGAATAAAACTATTAAATATTGATATACGTCCATGATTTCGATGTGAATTTTCACAGCTTTACCAAATGCAAACGGAGTTTTTCCGATCAATGGACTATATGTTTGAAGGAGATGCTGCCTTGCTGCAGAACACTTCGGATGCTACTAAAAATGTTGTTGAGTTTGTAACCTCACCAAACAATCCAGATGGGCAGCTGAAGAAGGCAATTTTTCAGGGCCCGAATGCTAAAGCAATCTATGATCGTGTATACTACTGGCCACATTTTACAGCAATTCCTGCTCCAGCAGATGACGATCTCATGATATTTACAATTTCTAAGCTCACTGGCCATGCCGGTACTAGATTCGGGTACGTAACAAACTAACCAACATTTTCTTCCATATTCTTCCCACCCTTAGCGTAAATATATCGTTGTATAAAACAAAAACATATTCTTCCATATCTATTGAATTTTATAGTGAGATATTCTGCTTGAATTTTATCACCCTAAACCCTAAGTAAAGCCCCTTTAGGTAGGTAATCATATTAATGTTTTGCCTTGTGCAGGTGGGCATTGGTAAAGGATGAGTCTGTGTACCAAAGGATGACCCAGCATATACTCATGAGTAGCTTAGGTATTTCTCGAGATGCTCAGCTAAGAGCTTTGAAGCTTCTAAATGTCGTCCTTGAAACCGGAGGCAGGGAAATCTTTGAGTTCGGATACCACACTTTGAAGAAACGCTGGGAAAATTTGACAAACATCCTGTCTCTGTCAAACCGCTTTACTCTTCAAAAGTTTGAACCCAAATACTGCAACTTTTTCAAGAATATTAGAGACCCTTCACCAGGTAATGTACTATAACTCATCCTGTGCTTTTTGAAACATGCTAGAGTACGTGTGTGTAGGTTACTTGATTTAAGAATTCCTGTATAAACATAGGACGTTGCACCTTTCAAAGCTAATGAGATTTTATCGTTCATGATGACATATTCTATTGTAAACACCGTACAGAAGTGCGCAAGTGTCTGCGTGTAACGATTTATCGATTTGGTGACGGAAAAAGTGAAAATTATGTTTTGACGATCAAATGAATTTGCAGCCTATGCATGGGTGAAGTGCGAGAGGGAAGAGGATAAAGATTGCTATGAAGTTCTGAAACAAGAAGCGAATGTTTATGGTCGTCAAGGTGCTGAATTTGGAGCTGAAGATCGATATGTTCGTCTCACCCTCTTAAGGAGCCAAGATGATTTTGATTTATTGCTTCAGCGACTCAACCAATTAGTCTTTGGATGAAAGGAAGAGCAAAAGAATTATTTCTTCTCAAGTAGGGGGTCAATACGTGACATAATCTGCTACAGAGAAACATTGCAGAAATACAGTAGAGCACTACTCGTGCTCCCCTATGTACGTTTGTAGAAATACAGGAAAGCACTACTTGTGCTCCCTTATGTTATGTAGCGGTCACCATTTAGTCTCGGAAAGAAAGACAAAGCCAACAAACCATATGTAAACCATTTGATCGCAAAATAACTACCTCACAATCTTTGTGAGCATTTTTTATTTCCTGTAACTCTCTTAAACAGAATTCCTCAGTTCTGTCAACATTTTAGTGCCTTGAACAAGCCACGAAATAAATTAAAGTATATAATCAGATCAATACACAACCTGTCGCTTTGAAGTTCTACAAATATATGGTGCATATTTACCGCGTAACGCAAATGGTAAGCTCCATAATGTAAATTTTCCTTGTGCCTTTCGTCTGTGTTTTATTGTGCGCAAAATAAGGTAAATAACATATACATGCTCCATTTTCTTCAAGGACAATAGTTGTGATGACATTAACATGAAGCACTAGTACACTAGCCAAGGAGAGGAAAGCGAACTTACCTGACTGACCAAAATCACAGGCTCAGTAGCATACATGATCATCAGCCAGGATTCAGAAAGATTCGTGTGTCATCAACATGATTGTGGCGAAATGGCCTCAGCATCCTAGTCAAGCTCCCACCAACCTCCCACCAACCATCTGCCAGTATCATCCTTCACAAATGTTCATTCACACGCGCACACACACCAGCAAAAACTTTGATTTCCTCATCCTCGCTCTCAGCATCAACCTCACCATTCCAGTTATGCAAACTTTGTTCTTCCTCTGGCTTGTATGTCCAGTCCAATATCTTCAACACGTGATGGTCTTTCCATTTCCCCACAACCGAAAACAGCCTCCTTCTTAACCTTTCTATTCAACATTTCATTCCAAGAAAAGCTAGAATCCGCCACAACAACCATCTTCAGACATACATCTCAACTTCGCCTCAATCATAACATCCACAATACCTTAATTATCCGACACAAGCATCACACACTCAATTCTCCTATGATTTCTCAATGCAACATCCGTCCCCTGTGGTGTATCCAACACATCCGAACCTAAAACCCCAGCCGCCTCACCTTGTCCGCTAAACCACGCCCAACCTTGGGCGTCAAGACATCCCTTGAAGCATTCTTTCACTTGTCCATCTTCATTGAATACCTACCCACCAATTTCACCCCCGAACTCCCTCTAGCAGTCTCAATCTGATTCAACCTTTTCACACGTTCCCTCTCATGAATCTGCCTAAAATCATTCACAAGCTTTTCGTTAGTATAAAATCTCCTCCCACAAACCCGTTGGACTCACCAGCCTTAATCACAACCCTGTTGCTCTCTTCCCTTTCCCTAACAACTTATGGAGCATAAGTCAATGCATTCCGGTCTACATACACAAGCATATGCTGAACAAGCCCAAAAGACGAAGCCACAGTATTGAATGCTTCCCAATCCCAGAAAATTGTAACACTGGGGTGCCAAACACGATGATGCGTTCGAAGAATTGAAACCCGGTTTCAATTGAAAATGGCAAATATCTAATCAAATTGCGGAAAAGGGTTTAAGGTTTCTGAGCTGTTGGATTGAAGTGTACAGAAATGTGGCAAAAGTTGAGAGGTATAAGCATTGCCAGAGGTCTAGAGGTATCTTTGATTTCTCAATGGACTCGAGTTGCCTTTGAAGATCCAGCCAGAGTTATAGCGGGTGACCACAATGGCACTTTCCTGGGTGGTGTTTCCCTGTACTCTCACCTATCTTCCCCACCCCCACCCCCCCCCCCCCCCGGCCCCCCAATGCGGCGGAAGCACTGGCAGTGCTAACGGGCCGGAAATTTGCTCAAGCAAAGAGCTTCAACTGGACAATAAAATACAAATTGAAAGGAAAGATGCAAAGTCCACAAAATTTCAAACTACACATACATGCGCTACAAGAGAATGTGGAAAATACGTCCAAACAATACAGTTTTCATCCACAGAAATCAGTTGCTCTGGACCTTGATGTTGCTTATTTCAGAGCTGCCGTTTAAATCTGTAAAATTGCCGCCTTTTGTTTTGCAATATACACTTTTTTTTCCTTTTTTGCTGTTGCATTGTTCGTTATCATCCCCGATACTTTCTTGCTAAGGAAGAAGGCTTAATTTTGACTCTAAAAGAGAGAAAAAATCCGTATAAATGGGAAAGTCGATCCTTACGCCACAACTGGTCTTTTCGGTCCTACTAACTGCCTTTGTTTTAATCGGCTGAATGTCCTCCTCCTGTATAAAAACAAAAGGAACCTACAATAACAACCAAAAGCAGGTACACTCCGAAAGGGGTTCCCCAAATGATCTCATACTTCCCCAGCTGCAATCACAGGCACTTTGAAGTTGAATTCCTCTGGGATTGACTTCAGTATCGAGAACAAAATCCCCATTTGTCGTGCCTGCTTCTTCCAACCAGATACATGTCGTCTTTGATTTATACCCAGGCGCAGTAGCTGTGACTGCAGGTAACCTAGTAAATCCAACAAAAAACTCCGGCATCAGAAATTATAACTATATGCATAAATCCATAACATATTTGTTTTGAAAAGCCTTTGACAAATTTATTGTCAAGGACTCAAGATACAGATTGCATGCTCATGTGTTGTCGGAAAGCAAATACAGTTATTAGGGCTGCAATTCCTTTTTATCCCTTCCCTTCTTTATCATAAACCAAGTTCAATTACCAAAAAAATCCAGTAGCGGCAATTACACCCGGAATAAGAACAGAAAAAGAGGACCTTCACGCCACATCTTCTCATTTCATGCCCTTAATAATGATGGGGCGCAAAAAATCCACTAACACTCTAGATCTAGGCCAAGTTTATTGGAAGCAGAAATATGTTCAACACCATGGTAGATTTTGTTTCACCAAGCAACTAACGATTACCATATGACATACATGAAAAAGTGTACAACTACGGAAATGTGGTCTATAATATGATACCAGTAGTTTTACTTCTTAAATTGCATAACATTTCCTCTTTTTCATTTTTAAAGCATCCAGCTCGGGATGAACAAGGGATGTAATCTGTAAATACCCTTATATCTTCCGGCGGGGGCAAGCAAGCTATGGTAATCCACAATTGCTCTGCTAGCTTGAACCTGCCAGTCAAAAAGATGAGCCATTGGTTTACATGTAGTCCTCTTCAGCTTATCAAATAATGTAAAACAGCTAACTGACCAAAAAGGTATAACAAATTATGATATAAACGGAAAGGTGTAGCAAGAATAAGTGCCACTCCAATGTTATCCAGTTTTCCTTTGTTTTGAAATGTACTTATCAAACAGACCGTTTTGTCATTTATTTCTATCATTTACTCTACTAATCATACGGCTGGAAAATATCCCAACAATACTTTAGGCTACTCAACAGGGTTTTGACCTACTATTCAATTTGATTCTAAGACTTCAGTCCAATCTCACATCTCAAACTGAAGCCATATTATACAATCCTAATTGGAAAAACGACCTATCCCTCAATTTGAAGAATAAAATGAAAGTTCGTCAACATACCTTGGAATTTATTCCCTTGATTGCAATAAAGCCAGGTAATGGCCTCCCACCATCTGATGAAAAGATCCTTCCATGTACTCCTATCTAAAGGGTATAAGTTGAGTGTAGTTAAACGATATCACACCCATCTAAAATTAAACGTTTGAAATATCTGAAATGGCGTCATGGGAGAATTTTCGCTCTAAATCTCAAATGTTTCACACAGAGAAAGTTATTTCGAGAATACTTAAAATGCTATGCACTTATGATTACTCTTCTCATGATCAAAACAACATGTGAATCAAGTACCATGGAATCAATCAACAGACCACAACCTAAAATAAGTAAACATTCAGTCCCTGTGGTAAGACCATCTAATAACATATTGATAGGCAGCCATAACATACCTTGGCTACAGTTGCAACGAGATTAAGCATGCTCATTTTGTTGCATCCCCAAAGAGTCAGAAGCTGCACGTTTATATGCATTAAAGACAACACGTCAAACAGCTAAATGATAGTAAGTTAAAATGAAAGGGAAATAATCTCCTAGGCCAATAAAAGCCTCTTGTGCCAATTGATCATCCAATAAAAGTCCTCGAGTCTTCCTAACTAAATGGATATAAAACTACCAAAAATTCCCATATCACAAATCAACTAGAACGTGTAAACAAGCAAGAATGCAAAGCTTATGTTAATAGGAAACAAGAAACAGGCAAAAAACATATAACTAACATTGTGCCTCGTGTATAGGTGAGGAACAAGAAACTTAACATGATATTAGAATAATATCAAGACTTGATGCAAGGACAGAGTGAAAATAATCGGCCATGTTAGGACACCGAGTAACCCAAAGTTAACCAATAGAAAAATGGGCAGAACAATCAATTTGAAGATTAGCATGCACCCTGGATACACTCCAGTAGAGTATTTATCCTAGGATATTCACAAAGTAGACACTGAAAGTGTTGAGTGAAGCTTCTCTTTAAACAGACATCAAGATATATTCCCTACCAAAACCTTTTAATGAGGTGAAAATTTAGATTTAGAAAACACTGACAAGATTGCTGGATCCCCTCCCACCCCCCAAAAAATGATAATGCAAAGCAAAATGCAAGTCACTTTGAAGTGTCCAAGTCATCAGATTTTATGCCTACAATTTTGAACCTCAACAATGAAAGACAAATAAAATAAAAATACAGGGCTCCTGTTCAAGTTGAGCTAAATTTTGAGGAAGAGCGTTTCTGCTGATGTATATACTTGACATAATTGCACTCTATTTTTAATGGAGCATGAACAAGGTTAACTAAACTATCACTTCTAGTCCTATGGAAACTTTTATCTTTTCAGTTCTCGACTAGGAACAGCCAGCACCATGCAAGGTTCCGTCCCCACCCCCCTAAGGTCCATTGGACCTATGGCTACACCAAAGGTGTAACCGTATCCCCATATACATGATAAACTTGGCTAAAGAAAATGGTATTTTATATCAAGGTTGCAAACACTCGCCTAACTGATGCCTGACCTCATTAGCAGCAGGCCATTTATTATCACTGATCTCCAAGGTCAATTCAAAACAGCCACCATTATGTAGTTACAGTCTTGCATACCTCCATATATAGGGTACCTACAACAGGTGTCTTAAGAAACAAAAGATGAATATCAAACCAAAATAAAATATACCTATAATAAGCTGTAATGTTTCAAGCCATCATACCAGAAAGCTCCATTTGTAATGCCTCCCTCAAATTCCTAGCTCAATGACAAATTGTAGTGAGAGCGACTATATACACTTGCTAAGAACCAGAATGTCTCGTCATCCGGACATGCAAAATAATCTTTCCTAGAATTTAATTTAGATCAAAAGACAAGTATGTGCAAAATAAAAATTTATAAGCATTATCATATAAATTCTGGGATTGTGTTATTTTGAACTTACACATATTGTTAGGCACCATCCGAAAATCCATAATCATATTAGAAGTAATCGGCAATGTTCATAACATTACAGTAACACTTTAAGACCTAATACAAACATCACCATGCTTGTTTCACACTATAAAAGAAACATTTAAAAACCTGAACACATTGAGCATCATAGGTAAAATTGAATAATGATCAAAACGTACACTCACACTGAGGCCAATGTACAGCCGGAAGAAGTCTATTGGAAATGAATGAAGACAATTATTCTGGACAATGTTCAACAAACAAATCGTTCACTTTCTCCTTTGCTGTCAAAGATGTTCCAAAAGAGCTAAAGGTTGACAGGTTTTTCCATTAAGAGGACAAGATTTCCAGCTTATAAAAGGCAAAAGAAAAACAAAGAACGAGAAATATATACAACAGCATATCAAAAAAGTAAGATCGTAGTATCAAGTTATTAATCAGCATGGTTCAGTGCAGAACTTTTATGGATGTAAATTGATTACCTTTTATCCTGAGTGCCATCCCATGGATAATTTGCAACAAGGGAAACCTGTGAACAACAAAAGAATTGGTAATGACTAATTTATCCGCATCTGAATCAATGAATCCATTAGCTAAGATAGAGAACCACCTGTTAGAATTAAAACCTATGAACATTATGTATCTTTTGAGTTGAACAATTTGGATGAGCGAAAAAAATGAATGTGGATGAAGGCTGAGGAGCGACATTAGACATATAAATTTTGGACGGATCAATTTACAAACACTTGTCGGCTAGAATGCTTCAGAGTACAAGCTGACAAGCACTAATGCAATCGCTCTTTGCTTGGTAAATACTATATACTACTATATTTTAATTTACTTCTTGTTCTTGTAATCCCAGTTTTTCAACTTCCAAAAACAACCAAGAAACTAAATGAACACAGATGCAAATGAACACATAATATAAAATGCATACAAATATATACATACATATATATATATATATAGATAGTACAGATGAGCAGATGGGGACCTGGAGGGTAGGAAGTATGACGGCCGCCTCTAGCAGTAGCAGGACGAAGAAAAGAGGAGAAGTTGAGAGAGAGGAAGAGGATGGAAAGAGCAAGCTCCATTCTGTGATCTTTGAGGTTGACTATGGAGAAGATGGAGCTGGATTCAGGAAGCCATTGTTGGAACTCGGAAGGAGTTGAAGAATATGAAAACGTAACCGACGAAGATCGGAGATGCTGGATCGCCGGAAAATGGGCTGCAAATTCCAATGGGAACAAAGAAACGGGGACTTCGAGGTATGGGTTGCAAATGGATCTCAGCCCATTTGTTAAACAACTTTTGTTTGGGCCTAAATAAGCCAACAAACCTAACCGGATGAACCGTTCAAACCGCCCAAACCAAACTAAATTAAATAGGTTGATTTTTTTTTTTTTTTTTTTTTTTTTTATCACCTCATTGACTTATTTTCTCACTCCATTTTATTTTTTAACCCACCAAAAATGTTAAAAGAAGAAAACACTCTTTCCCACTCACCATCATTCCTAAAATGCCCAAATGTGATTTCAGCCATCGACACCCCTGCTCCGTTGGAGTGCCGCACCAACTCCCAACACCCAACCCATTGAAACACCACCATGGCAGCAAAACTGCCTCACCGCCCATCTTCTTGTTCCCTGCATAGTCTAGATATTTTATTTTTCCAATGAATTTCAAGTATTGCAAATTGCAATGGAATTCAATGGTTGGGTTATGTATTTAAATTTTTAGAAAGAAGGGAAATGAGAGACAATGGAGGTGAGGTTTGGGTTGAAATTAGAACCAAAGAAGGGGCTAGGAGGACAAAGAGCTTAAAGCCATGGATGTTATGAAGCAGTGATGGGTGATATATGATCGGTTGGTTCGTATTTGATTAGATCCCTGAAATTAGGGTTTTGGAGAAAGAAAAAATGGAAGTAGAAATACTTGTTTACAAGAGATGGGATTTCGTCCCAGAAAGTCACAATAATTAAATTGAAAGAGAGAATAATTTTTTTCTTTTACAGAGATGGTGAACGGGCATAAGAAAATTGGCAATCTGCAGTACGTTTTTGTTTTGGTCCTTACATGTCATTTTACAAGAGGGTAAAATTGACATTAAAATTTATACTAAAATGTGGGTGGAGAAAGAAGATAATGGGATGGGTTTATCATCACTCTTTTTTATATACAACAATATTTTACATTATAGGGTTTGAATTAAATTGAAGAGAAATGTCAATAACTATATTAGTAGTGACAAAATTGATTTTGGAAGTATTAGTCTATTTCGGAGGGGATTTACCAGATGACGAATGTAATTATGTAAATTTTCTCCTGTATTTACTAATCCGCAAGGAATTGAAAAAATAGTTTTTCTTTAAAATTCGTTATCAAATACCTAAAAATGAGGAAACATATTAAGTAGGGGACCATTTGATCCGGTTCTTTTTTCTTACTTTTCATATTTCTAAGTTCTTTCATTCCTTGTCACTCAGTACTACGATCTTGTGGTATTCCTCTTCACTTGGAAGTGAGAGGTCTTAGGTTCGAATTTCGTGGATGGCGAATTCAATACCAAATTAGGTTGCTCATTATGTGCTTTAGCCGAACTCCCCCTCTCTTTAAATGTAAAAATATATTGATGTACTTAAAAAGTTATTTCATTCCTTTATTTTCTCATTTATGATAAGTAAACATTGAATTAAGAGTTATATGGATCCAATATTGCATATCGTGTTTATGAACAAGCCTTGGTAGGAGTCACAACCTAATCATGAATGAAATCGTCACATGTGTAGTGCCAATGTTTTCATGCATAAGCTCACCAAAGGGTCTATTTCGTTTTCCTACCTCTCGGTTGGTCCAACTAGGTCCGAATGTAAAGTAAGGCTCAAGGAATACATCGTGTTCACAACATCATAACAATAATAAGGAAATACAATGGAGGGGTTTAGGTGAGGGCCTTGTGGCGCAGTAAACATCAATTTAGGTCATGAGGACTAAAGGCAATGTCGACCAACTTCTTATGTAGAGTTTCAGGGGATAAAAAGGGATCAAAATCGAGTTCTAAGGGGTAAAGTAGAGCAAACTATGAATCTAAGGGAGTGATGTGGCGATTTTTGAATTACAGGGAGCAAAGTGACACTACTACAAAATGGACTTATTGTGTCACTGGGTGATGTCGCTTTAATATAACATAGTGGCGGATAAGACATTTGCGACACCTACTGAACATGACGTCGGATTTACTGTCGCTTATAAGCGTCACAAAATGTATATGTCGCTTTTAAACCGACGTAAACATACATTTTAATAATTTTAAAATACTAGTGTCGCTTTTAAGCGACATAAAGTATGAGTGCATGGGCAAATGGATTGGAAAAGCTTTTTCAGTCAGTGTTGGCGTCGGTTTTAACCGACGCAAAGTTTCCTTATTTCGATGCCACATCCAAGTGCACTGACATGTCAGGCTCACGTCGGTTTGAACAGACGCAAACTTGTCCTATTTCGAGGCTGCCTGCTACAACTGTCAAGTTTGTCAGGGATACGTCGGTTTTAACCGACGTGAACTTGTCCACTACCACATTTTGGAGTAAAAAAAGAATCATTCGTAAATAAAAAATTTTGGAAGAGACGGGAGTAAAAAAACTTGGAGGGCTGCCAAAATTTTGGCATGGCACCCAAAAACTTGAACTTTCTATTTCCAAAGAGAGCGCACATCGCCCAAGGCAACACTCCCTTCTCTGTTTTGCACAGAAACCCTCAAGGCACCATAAATCATCAAACTCGCCATCTCAACGGATACCAGCCTTTGGACCCGAGAGCTAATGGAAGCAAGCTTCAACACTTGTACACCAAGCCAGCTTTCATACCCCCAGCTCTCATCCCTCTCGTCCTCCCTCTACCATCGACCGGAGCACCACCATCAACATGCCATTGCATTTTCAATGAGCACCACAACCACCTCGGTTCTCCACCCTCTTTTCCTGTACCACTTCTCCTTCTCTCTCTCTTGGAGTGCTTGCTGCATAAGATCCCCGACGAGTTGCCATGGATTCTGGCGAGACTTCCGTCGAGTTTGCAAGTGGTGACACTCGAACTCACTTGGAATCGATCCTAGGTATTAAATATCTTCATGCGTGTGATTTTTTTAGTTGGAAATCACTAAGATTGGACATGCATGCTTACTGTTTCCCATTTCCAGAAGCTGCCGAACCTCACCAAGCTCCATTCGTCGAATCTAAGGCGGATTCGACATCTGCTCCTCCAAATTTGATTTTGGGTATGAATCTAAACCTTTTTTTGAGACTTAAATCGGTGTTTTTTTACTTGGAAATGCATCGAAATTGAACTCGGGAACCCTTAACTGATTTTTGGGTTTTTCTGCAATTTCCGGCAGGAAACTCCGCCCTTGCAGGCCTTTTTCCGGCCAGTTCCGGCCACCTTGAAACCATCTGGTATACTTATATATTTCTCTTGTCCCAACTTCTAATTCATATAGTATATGCTGGTATGCTGGTTTGGTGGGAAATTTTAGGAAAGAATGTTGTTGTCGTACTGTTTTCACTTTAACTACTCACTTGCATTATTTATGGTATAGATTGGTGGTTGCTATGCTCACACCTTGAGCAAAAATTATGCAAGGGTCTTCATTAGAGATATGTTTATTTTCTAATTTTCATTGTTCGAGTTTCTTACCAATTGACAATTATATTGTGCTTGACATAAGTTATCTTTTTTTTTTTTTTGCAGAATAAAGATAATAATTGTGGATCAATGTTCGTAGCACTACATTCGAACTCCTTGACAATTGGTTAAAGTGGACATGAAAAACTAGCATTATAAGACATATCATAGGATTGTAACAAGTACTTGTAAAATTTTTACATTGATTTTTTTGTATATGTAGTTGAATATATGATTATTAATATAAAACAGTTCTTTCAATAAAAAGTTATCAAATGTTTGTTATGAGTTTTTGTTAATGGTTGACTTGGCCTATAAATGATATATTAGTTGGAATTATTTTCATATAATTTTTTTGTAATTATTATTAATTAAAAACTGATGTGAAGATTTATAAATTTTTTTATTTTTAATATATCTAGTGTCGCTTATAAGCGATGTCAGCTTGAGTATATTATTTATTTAACTCAAGTGATGTCGGTTGGAAGCGAATCCAAGTGTGATATTTTAATTATTTATTTGTTACTTAATGTCGGTTTGAACCGACATCATCTCGCCTTTCTATGTTGCTTATAAGCGACGCCAGTGCCTATGTTAGTTTTAAGCGACGCCTTTTTTCCTTTTTATTTTATATTACTTTGCTTCATGGTGGCGGATTAAGGGGATTAAGCGACGTCAATACCCTTTTTGTGACGGTAGCATTGGTGTCAATTCCTCTATCCGACATTGCACGATTTAATGTCGGATTTTTCCCAATAATCCGACAGTAAGTAGTGTTTCTTGTCGTTTTTAATCCGACAGTAATACCCCTTTTTGTAGTAGTGTGAGATTAAAATTGAGGGTGTAGCTAAAAATAAGCACATTTCTATACTTTCTTGGTTTGATCATGTAATTTAAAGGTTATTTGGTTATTTATCCAAATTTAAAGATTATTTGGTTATTTATCCAAATTTCCCAATAAATGTTGGAAGGCAAACAAACTCGTTGAGAGGTGATATTGCAGTAGTGCTGATTCCCTTGGAAGAATGGAATAGGAACAGATAGGATAAATAGGCGGGAACGGCACAAATCGGATTTTTTGAGGAACATATCAAGAGAGAATTGGTTAGACAATGTGTGGTTGTTAAACAAGGATCATCATTATGCATTGTGTTTGTAAGAACCCGTACTTTTAGAAAATATATTTATCGATTATTTCTGGGTACGTACGTGTATATATATGTATATACTTTTATGGGTTGAACTACATGTTTATATATTTATTTATTACATATAAATATACAACTTATTTTCTAGCTTTTATTTGCCGAGCACTTAGTTTGGTGTTTATAGTTGAGCCGTATTGGTACATGTGGAAGTCTACAAGCTTGAGTTGGAGGACAATGTTTTCATGTGCTTTGTAGATATATGACTAAGCTTTTTAAAGCTAACCATGAGTTGAGAACAATAAAGCTGGAGGTGGCATTGAAATTGCATACAATTGACAAGTGTGTGTGACTCATGACGTTTTAGCTGGAGCTGTTGATATAAGGACTTTGGTCATTCAATTGGAGCCAAAGCTATCATATGCCGCCCATTTGATCCAATCAGAGGACTCTTTTAGCCGCCATATTATTAGTATAAAAAGGAGCAGCTCCTCTTGTTTTAGGAACTGCAGCATGCAATTTAGGCAAGGATAGATAAAGAATGAAAAGGAAAATATGAGGAGTATGCTGTGCATGCAATAAGAGTTCATGTAGAGATTATATATATACTTGTATATACATATATTAGAAAAGAAAATAGAGTGGAAGAAATATATGGTGATTTAGGCTTGATCAAGGAGCTTGCTCAAGTGCGTGGAGCTTAGCTAGGACGGTAGGGACGTGGATCTTCGTTCTAGCTTCGGATCTGAGGTAGGGGAAATAAGGCAGACCTTTACGGAAATTAATTTTTATTAAATTTCATGAAGTGATAATATTCTTGATCTTTTTGGTTGATTAATGTGATTGGATATTAATTGGCTAATTGCTTCAGTTAAGTGTTTACTTATTATTGGTTATGGAATTATTGTTGGAATAAGGATGATGGTGATCAAATCAACTGATTGAGCAAGTATTCAGAGGAAAGATTGTGTGAGCACAACCAGTATTTTTATGTCATACTTTATATATTTTGAAAAGATTTTGGAAAAACTGCGATTGTGCTTTAGAACTATGATTTTACTTATAATCACATGTATCGCAGTAGTGTCACTTATAAGTGCTTTGCAGCTTATCCAGGCTTTTCTTTGCCAGATGCAGCCCATTCCCACGACACAAGGTTGTTTTGCAGAGTAACAGGTAACAGTTAGAGAAGAGGATCTCAAGTGGTGTAGTTGTTGTGGGAAGTACATTTGAGAGTAGAATTTGTTCCCTTTATTGTAAATTGTTTTCACAAGAAATCTTATGTATATTGTATGTGACACACCCCGTCTCAAGAAGGGCGTGCTGGCCATCACTTAGTGCGGAAGCTAATAAGAGAGATAGAATTACAACTAAATAAAAACCAACTACTAGCCGTACTATCCAAATAACATGCTAGTGAGAGTCTAAGTGTATAAATACACATTCAGAGCAATAAGAACGTCTAGTTGCAATAAAGGACAATTACTAAGATATAACACCCAAAGGTGAATCCTACTTTTGTGAATTCTGTCAGAACACCGTTGAATCCCTCGTGGCCACCAGAGCACTGCTACCTAGAATCTAGAGGGGCGAAAAACAAAACGCGTGAGTGGGCAAAAACAAATCTTTTCAAAACCTTTTCTCTTTTCAAAGGTTCTAACCTCTCGCCGTAAAACCTGTATGATTTCCCAAAAAAATAGCATATATACATATATACTCATCTCAACTCATAACTCAAATCATGCCAAAAGTAGTGATATGCAAGGTATATGCCATGCCAAATATTTCTCAACAAATCACATAACTATATCAGGTGAAATAACTCATCAAAGATGATAACATGTCCACCGAGTGATCAGCTCGGCTAAACTATAGCTCATGATCAATCTCATCAACACATATGTATATATATCCTGCACACGAGTCGGAACCACCTCACGTGGTCTCACCAACAAGACTGGGTGTAAATAAATACGCTCTAGTACTACAATCACGTGAAGACTGTGCGCTAATCGCGGGTCACCTACGAGTCAGAACCACCTATAATGGTCTGTATGACATAACTATGCACCTAACTTAGATCCAAGGTGAGCGTATGGTGCGAGGGGTGAACATCACGTGAAAGACTATGCCCTGGCCCTGGGCGGGAACACTAACACCAGGGTGCAGGTTTATGAGCTTTCAATACATCTCACATAATCATCATTTCATATAAATCATTCTCTATCATCAATATATACTTACCTGATACTTACATGTGCGTCCACAGCACCAATTACCATTATATATAGCTACTAATGCATGAATAAAATAGATATATACTTTGCATGGCATATCATATCACATTTCATGTCACATTTCACTTAATTGATTTTCTGGGAAAAATCTCATTTATATAGGCATATACGGAAAACAAAAGCCCATTCACAGATAAGTGGAAGGGTCATAACCCCCGAGCCAAGATTGATGGCGCTCGTCCTCTGGATAGGCCTCACCTATATGCGTAATAACCGAAAAAACATTAGTTAACGCACATAACCAACAATAGATAATAACTTTTCATATATTGCTCAATTTGGGTATATGAATATACCACAGTGATCTACACAATCTCATAATCATCCCCATGTTTTTAGAAAAAATTTCTGACCTCCCACGCACTGCCACGCGCCGGCAAGGGCACGGCTCTACGCGCCCCCCACGAGCGACCACGTGACAAGCACATTGACGGCGTAAGTTAACGCCGTTAGGAATATTCCGTCAAAAAGTAGCATATTTCGTTAAAACTAATCTGATGCCGTTAGAATATTCCGTTAACTTTGACAGAATATTCGTCTTCTTCTCCGGCGAGTCACCGGATTTCGTCACCGTCTGTGTCGCTGGAAACGGGAAAACTGAAAATTCTTATTTTCTCTTTCGATCTTCACCATTTTTCACAAAATTGGGACCAAAATGAAGCTAATAACATGTAGAATCACGTTATATAAGTTTCAAGGCTTAAAATTCACTAGACTTTCCCCGAGAAAGATCGATAGTTCGGCTTACCTAAAATCACGTCGATCTCGGCCCTCCGATGTCCATTTCTTTCCAACGAAGTACCCCGAGACTTGTGAGGACCTCCTTAAGCTCCTTGTGAGCTTGAAATTCCCTGTAACAAATAGTTTTATGTCCATATGAACAGTGCATGAAAATTCGTTTCTCGGGTTCTCGAGGTATCGAAGGTATCCTTACCTGAAATGGGTACCAATCAACTCGAAACGGTACGAGGAATGTAATGGTGTGCTTAAATCCCTCGATCTGCAAGGTTCCAAAGGGTTTTGGGTGTCATCCGTACAAGGGAGAAGAGAGAGAGAGTGTGAGTTCGAGAGAGAGAGAGCACGGGAGAGAAGAGAGAGAAAATAGGGTGTGTTGTCTAGGATTAGTCAGCAACCCAAAAATGCAAAAATCTAATCCTAATTGGTTCCAAACAATTAGGACTTCATTTAATTGGCCCAAAACCAAGTTTAAACCACACAACACAATTTAACGTCCCAGGGGCAATATCGTCTTCTCACACCAATGATAAATATTTTCCGGGACGGGCTATAACAATCTACCCGCCTTATAAAAATTTCGTCCTCGAAATTTACATAACCAAAAACATCCACTAGTACTCATAAAACAACCTTGGATGTATCTCTCTCATCTGTTTCTCTGTTTCCCAAGTAGCTTCTTCCACTGAATGGTTCTTCCACAAAACTTTGACCAATTGCATTGTCTTATTTCTCAGAACCTTATCTTTCCAATTCAATATCGTCACTAGCTCCTCATCATAAGTCAAATCCGGATTGATTCCCAAGGGTTGAGGAGGTGTCACATGTAAATGATCTGAGACATCATGTCGAAGTATCGAAATATGGAAAACATCATGTACCTTAGACAACTCTAAAGGCAACTCAAGCCTGTAAACAACTTCACCAACTCATTCGATGATCTTGTAAGGTCCGATGTATCTAAGGCTTATCTTGCATTTCTTCCTGAACTTTACTACCCATTTCCATGGCGATAGCTTTAGAAATACCCAATCATCAACTTGATACACTCAGTTAGTGGCATGACTGTCTGCTAAACTCTTTTGGCGATCTTGGGCCGCTTTCATATTAGACTTAATAACCTGAATGTTCTGAGTAGTTCCTCCACTAAAACTCGTTCGCCAACCTCTGACCAACATAAATGCGTACGACAATCTTTCCCATAAAGTGTCTCAATTGGCGCCATACCAATATTCGAATGAAAACTATCATTGTAGGCATATTCCATCAAATCCAACCGCTTATGCTAAGCGTCACCAAACTGTAATACTAAAGATCTCAGCATATCCTCCAAAGTCTCTTGAAACGTTATCCTAACTTTGGAGTAAACCTGGGATCATGACCCGATACAATACTCACTGGAACTCCATGATACTTAACGATGTTTGCTATAAACAATTTCTAGTTAATCGACTTAAAGAATACTTCTCCCTCACTGGAACCAAATGAGCTGATTTAGTAAGCTGATCAATTATCATCTAAATACCATCATAACCATTCAGTGTACGAGGAAGCTCGTATACAAAATCCATAGTAATATTTTCCCATTTCCACTACGGAACGGGAAGTGACTGTGTCAATTCAAAATGCTTCTTTCTTTCTGCTTTAACCTGCTAACAAATAGCACACCTACTTACATACTCATCAATTTCTCTTTTTCATACCCGGCCAATAATAAAATGGTCGAATGGTATGACACATCTTAGTTCCTCATAGATGTATTTCATAAGCTGAACAATGTGCTTCATCTAAAATTTCTTTCTTTAATTCCAAAATTAATCGGCACATACATTCTCCCTTCTTGCATAAGCATGCCATCTAATTCTCTGATTCTGAGGTCTTTCTTTTTCTCTTAATTCCTTAAATGAATTAGCTCTTGAATTTCCTCATCATTAATCTGTGCCTCGAGCACTCGATCAATTGATACTGGCCTGACTCGAAAACTAGCAAGCAAGGCTACTTCTCGTTCTTCTATTCCCAATTCCACTCCAGTATACCTCAAATCCGCAAGAAGAGGAACATGGCAAGTATCCAAAGCATTAATTCTCAATAGAGTCTTCCTGCTAAGTGAATCAATCGCAATATTTGCACGGTCACCCAGATCGTGTAACCATAATCACTAAGCAACTCAATCCACCTTCGTTGTCAAAGATTAAAATCCCTCTGAGTAAACAGATAATGGGGAATCTTATGATTCGTAAAAATCTTGCATTTCTCACCATAAAAGTAATGTCTCCATAACTTCAAAGCAAAAATGATAGCCGTAAATTCCAAATCATGAGTAGAGTCATTCATCTCATAAGACTTCAATTGCCATGAAGCATAGGCAATCACCCTACCATGTTGCATTAACACAGATCCAAGACCATTCAAAGAAGTATCACTAAAGACCTTATAATTACCACTATCATCTGGGAGTGCTAAAACAGGTGTATGAGTGAGAAAATACTTTAGCTGCTGAAAACTTTGCTCACAATTTTCATCCCACTCAACTTAACCTCTTCCTCGTCAATGGCAAAGCAATGACTGAAAAATCCTTAATAAACCGTCTATAATAGTCTGCTAAGCCAAGAAAACTCCGAACCTCAATCACAGTTCGCGGTTGTTCCAAATTCTCCACTGCTACTACCTTTTAAGGATCTACTTGAATACCTTGAGCAGATATCACATGTCCCAGAAATGCCACTTGATTCATCCAACATTGGTATTTACTGAACTTGGCATACTACCGATATTCCCTCAATTTCTTTAATACCAAGTTAAGATGTCTAACATGCTCTGTTTTTTATTTAGAGTGCACCAGAATATCGTCAATGAAAACAATAACAAACCTGTCTAGATATTGCTGGAATACTTGGTTCATCAAACCCATAAAAGCAGCATGCACATTCGTCAATCCGAATGGCATCACCAAAAACTCATAATGACCCTAACGAGTTCTAAAATCAGTCTTAGGAACATCCTCACTGCTAATCTTCAACTGATAACAACCAAACCTCAAATCCATCTTTCAAAACACACAAGCACCTCTAAGCTGATCAAACAAATCGTCAATGCACAGCAATGGATAACGGTTCTTAATCGTTACCCGATTCAATTACCTATAATCAATGCATAGCCTTAAGGTCCCGTCTTTCTTCCTTACAAATAAAACTGGGGCTCCGCAAGGTAACGTACTAGGTTAAATGAAACCTTTATCAACCAATTCCTGCAACTGAACCTTCAATTCCCTCAACTCTGCAGGAGCCATTCTATAATATAAGATCTGTACCTGGAAACAAATCAATAGTGAACTCCACATCTTTGTCTAGCGGCAATCTAGGTAACTCATCTGGAAATACAACAGGAAAATGTTTAACCACCTTTACATCTTCCACACTACTCAGAGTGGCATCATTTAGCACCACATGAGCTAAGTATCCTTGGCAACCTTTCGATAACCATTTCTTTGCTCTCATAGTAGAAATAACGGCATGCCTCACTCCACTTTGCTCAACCACAAAAGTAACCTTTGATAATCCAAGACGATGGAAAGTAACTGATTTCCCGTAACAATCTATCTTGGCACGATCATAACGCAACCAATCTGTGCCTAGAATAACATTGAAATCCACCATATCTAACGGAATAAAATTCGTTGTCATAACTATATCTTTTACCATCACTGAACACTCTGAATAAACATGATACTAACATATAATGACCTCCCTGATTACTTGCTTAACGAATTCAACGAATAAGTTATTAATATTACGGTCTGCAGCCCGCAATACCGATAACTCACTGTTGTCTCAATAAGTAAGTAATAATTTCTGAGGGTGCAATATTACCATTTTGCCCCTCATTGGGAAATACATATATACCCCTCGATCGTGCTCATTCAATACTTTATTTGCAACATCATCAAGAACATAAAATTTCTGCATCATAGTCAATAAACTCTAGCAAAGTGACCAAAAATGGTTAACATACCCATAATCAAGTCCGAATGATTTTGAGCATCTTGCGGTGATACATGGTTACATGTTCCTAGGCTTATTGTCATCCTCCACGATCTCTATTAGTTTAAATACCTCACCCTTGCTCACCACGGCCTATCTAACCATTACTAATAGATCCAGGAACCTACTAAATCGGCGCTAGTAGTGGTAAATAAGATTGCTGGGGCATCTACTGATTATGGGGACAATTTGCAGCTCTATGTCCCATTTATCCACATGTAACGCATCCACTGTTTCCCGCCTACACTCTCCAAATTGTCTGGTATTGTACCTACAGCACAAAGGTACATTTTTTCTACCAGAGTCACCCTGCCTCTGAAATCTAGGACCTCCAGTAAATTTACCACCTCACCTCTGACCAGTGGCACTAAAACCTCAGCTTGAAGAATTGGAACTAGCTTCACTTCTTTTGAAGCTCTGAGTCTTTCGAGGTCCTTGAGATGACTGACATTTACCTTGGTCATCTTTCCTCTTATTCACATTCTTTTCCTTCTTCTTCTTTACTCTCGATGGGCATATTTTCTTCAATACTCAACAAAATCTCGTAAAACTCTTGGTAAGAAGTACTATGAATAGTGGTCGCCACAAAACGCCACGTCTTTTTAGTACCCAGCTTAAAACGACATAATATTTACGCCGGATTAGCAGCAACATCCGAATGATAACGAGACAAGTCCGTAAACTTTCTGTAATACTCATTCGCTATCCACTTTGCTTGTCTCAAATTTGCAAACTCTTGCTTCTTACCATCAATATATCTCGGATGATTAAACCTTTTCTTAAACAATTCTTTAAATAAGTCTCAATCAGCTATTTCCTTCGGTGACAACTGATAAGTCTCCTGTCTTCACCAGGATGCAGATTCAGTACTCTAAACCAGGTAGTCGTCTCGACCTTCCTTTCAAAAGGAAGATTCCTTTGACTTTGCATAATCCGAAACGTCTTTTCCAAATGATTAGGCCATCGCTCTGCTCCCTCAAGTCCTTCATATTTCCATAAAATGATTCGGCTTCAACTTATAAACAGTCTCAGGAAAAGTCATTTGGATAATAAACTGAATCATAGTAGCAACAGCTCCCTCTAACTGAGCTATATCAGGGAAACTAGGCTCATCTGTACGACGTGACTCTCTACGAGGAGGTATAGTTCTGACAGAAGACACTAGAAAATTCTCAAGATATACAGGACTGCAACCTAGGCTCTGATACCAACTGACACACCCCGTCCCAAGGAGGGCGTGCTGGCCGTCACGTGAAAGTGACGTAACCATGTGCACAGTGCGGAAGCTAATAAGAGAAATAGAATTACGACTAAATAAAAACCAACTACTAGTCGTATTATCCAAATAAAATGCTAGTGAGAGTCTAAGTATATAAATACACATTCAAAGCAATAAGAACGTCTAGTTCCAGTCAAGGACAATTACTAAGATATAACACCCAAAGGTGAATCCTACTTTTGTGAATTCTGTCTGAACACCGTTGAATCCCTCGTGGCCACCAAAGCACTGCTACCTAGAACCTTGAGGGGCGAAAAACAAAACGCGTGAGTGGGCAAAAACAAATCTTTTCAAAACATTTTCTCTTTTCAAAGGTTCTAACCCCTCGCCGTAAAACCTGCATAATTTCCCCAAAAAATAGCATATATACATATATACTCATCTAAACTCATAACTCAAATCATGTCAAAAGTAGTGATATGCAAGGTATATGCCATGCCAAATATATCTCAACAAATCACATAACTATATCAGGTGAAATAACTCATCAAAGATGATAACATGTCCACCGAGTGATCAACTCGATTGAACTATAGCTCATAATCAATCTCATCATATCTCATCATCACATATGTATATATATCCTGCACACGAGTCGGAACCACCTCACGTGGTCTCACCGACAAGACTGGGTGTAAATAAATATGCTTTAGTGCTACGATCACGTGAAGACTGTACGCTAATCGCTGGTCACCTATGAGTCAGAACCACCTATAGTGGTCTGTACGACATGACTATGCACCTAACTTGGATCCAAGGTAAGCGTATGGTGCGAGAGGTGAACATCACGTGAAGGATTATGCCCTGGCCCTGGACAGGAGCACTAACACTGGGGTGCAGGTTTATGAGCTTTCAATACATCTCACATATTCATCATTTCATATAAATCATTCTCTATCATCAATATATACTTACTTGATACTTACATGTGCGTCCACAGCACCAATTGCCATTATATATAACTACTAATGCATGAATAAAATAGATATATACTTTGCATGGCATATCATATCACATTTCACTTAATTGATTTTCCGGAAAAAATCTCATTTATATAGGTATATACGGAAAACAAAAGCCCACTCACAGATAAGTCGAAAGGTCATAACCCCCGAGCCTCGATTGATGGCGTTCGTCCTCTGGATAGGCCTTACCTATATGCGTAATAACCGAAAAAACGTTATTTAACGCACATAACCAACAATATGTAATAACTTCTCATATATTGCTCAATTTGGGTATATGAATATACCACAGTGATCTCTCCCGTGCTCTCTCTCTCGAACTTACACCCTCTCTCTTCTCCCTTGTACGGACGACACCCAAAACCCTTTGGAACCTTGCAGATCGAGGGATTTAAGCACACCATTGCGTTCCTCGTGCTGTTTCGAGTTGATTGGTACCCATTTCAGGTAAAGATACATTCGATACCTCGAGAACCCGAGAAACGAATTTTCATGCACTGTTCATATGGACGTAAAACTGTTTGTTACAGGGAATTTCAAGCTCACAAGGAGCTTAAGGAGGTCTTCACGAGTCTCGGGGTACTTCGTTGGAAGGAAATGGACATCGGAGGGCCGAAATCGACGTGATTTTAGGTAAGCCAAACTATCGATCTTTCTCGGGGAAAGTCTAGTGAATTTTAAGCCTTGAAACTTATATAACGTGATTCTACATGTTATTAGCATCATTTTGGTACCAATTTTGTGAAAAATGGTGAAGAATCGAAAGGGAAAATAAGAATTTTCAGTTTTCCAGTTTCCGGCGACACATACGACGATGGCGACGGAATCTGGTGACTCGCCAGAGAAGAAGACGAATTTTCCGTCAAAGTTAACGGAATATTCTAATAGCGTCAGGTTAGTTTTAACGGAATATGCTACTTTTTGACAGAATATTCCCGACGCCGTTAGTGTGCCTGTCACGTGGTCATACGTGGGGGGGCGTGTAGGGCCGTGCCCTTGCCGGCGCATGGGAGGTCGGAAATTTTTTCTAAAAATATGGGGATGATCCTGAGATTGTGTAGATCACTGTGGTATATTCATATACCCAAATTGAGTAATATATGAAAAGTTATTACCTATTATTGGTTATGTGCGTTAAATAACGTTTTTTCGGTTATTACGCATATAGGTGAGGCATATCCAGAGGACGAGCGCCATCAATTCAGGTTCGGGGATTATGACCTTTCGACTTATCTATGAATGGGCTTTTGTTTTCCGTATATACCTATATAAATGAGATTTTTCCCAGAAAATCAATGATTTATATGAAATGATGATAGAGAATGATAGAGAATGATTTATATGAAATGATGATTATGTGAGATGTATTGAAAGCTCATAAACCTGCACCCCGGTGTTAGTGCTCCCGCCCAGGGCCATGGCATAGTCCTTCACGTGATGTTCACCTCTCGCACCATACGCTCACCTTGGATCCAAGTTAGGTGCATAGTCCTGTTGTACAGAGCACTATAGGTGGTTCCGACTCGTAGGTGACCCGCAATTAGCGCACAGTCTTCACGTGATCGTAGCACTAGAGCGTATTTATTTACACCCAGTCTTGTGGGTGAGACCACGTGAGGTGGTTCCGACTCGTGTGCAGGATATATATACATATGTGATGATGAGATTGATTACGAGCTATAGTTCAGCCGAGCTGATCACTCGGTGGACATGTTATCATCTTTGATGAGTTATTTCACCTGATATAGTTATGTGATTTGTTGAGATATATTTGGCATGGCATATACCTTGCATATCACCACTTTTGGCATGATTTGAGTTATGAGTTGAGATGAGTATATATGTATATATGCTATTTTTTGGGGAAATTATACAGGTTTTACGGCGAGGGGTTAGAACCTTTGAAAAGAGAAAATGTTTTGAAAATATTTGTTTTTGCCCACTCACGTGTTTTGTTTTTCACCCCTCCAGGTTCTAGGTAGCAGTGCTTTGGTGGCCATGAGGGATTCAACGTTATTCTGACAGAATTCACAAAAGTAGGATTCACCTTTGGGTGTTATATCTTAGTAATTGTCCTTGACTGCAACTAGACGTTCTTATTGCTCTGAATATGTATTTATACACTTAGACTCTCACTAGCATGTTATTTGGATAGTACGGCTAGTAGTTGGTTTTTATTTAGTCGTAATTCTATTTCTCTTATTAGCTTCCACACTGTGCACATGGCTATGTCACTTTCACGTGACAGCCAGCACGCCCTCCTTGGGACAGGGTGTGTCAGTCTAGGATTGGTCAGCAACCCAAAAATACAAAAATCTAATCCTAATTGGTTCCAAACAATTAGGATTTCATTTAATTGGCCCAAAACCAAGTTTAGACCACACAACACAATTTAACGTCCCATGGGCAATATCATCTTTTCACACCAATGATAAATATTTTCCGGAACGGGCTGTAACAGTATGTATGAATCTCATTAACTATGTATTATAAGTTATATTGCTATTGTCCTACCACTACTACAAAATTATCTATAACTGACGGTTCAAAAACCGACAAAAAACGTATATTACTGTTGGATTTTAAGCAAAATCCGACAGAAAATGGATGCAGTGACGGATATAATAAGCGACAGAATTGCTCGCGTCAGGAAATGAATTTTCTGACAGAAAATACTCTAAAACCGACAGAATTTGTGTCGGATATAACCGACAGAAAATAAATTAATAATGAATAAATAATAGCATTTTCTGTCGGATAAAACAGACAGAAAATATACAAAACCGACAGGGAATATATTGATAATAAATAAGACCATTTTCTGTCGGATAAAACCGACAGAAAATATATAAAACCGACAGAAAATATAAATATATAAAATCGAAAGGGAATATATTAATAATAAATCAGACAATCTCTGTCGGATAAAACCGACAGAAAATAGATTAATAATAAAAAAAATATAAATAGGGCATGACAGCATTCACTGCACTTTCTACAATTTCTTATTTCGTACCATCCTCCTCCCTCTGCTCTCCCTCTTCCTCTTCCTGCGACTCCGACGGCTTCATCTCCGAATCATCCTCTCCCAGCACAACCTTTCCAGGTTTCTTCCATTGCATGCAATCTGCTCGCTTCCATCGTTAAAAAGGCTTTCTTTGGGCTCCAATGGATTGTACGGAAGCCTCACGGATGACCTGAAAAATTGCTCGAGCTTGGAGCAGTTGGATTTGGGTAAAAGTTCGTTCACCGGAAAAGTTCCAGACTTGTCTTCTTTGACAAAATTAACCCTCCTGAGTTTGAATGGCAGTGGATTTTCTGGGAAATTTCCATGGAAATCGTTGTAATTTTGCTGTGATTTTGTAGCCAAGAAATGGCCAAATGAACTGAGGAAACAACATCGAAGAAAAGGTTTCATAAAATGGAGGTTAATCACATACACATTTCTCTATATTTTAAATGAAGAAAAAAAAAATCTCACCTCATATTTTTCGGTTTGTTCCTTCCATGTATATGCATCCCAGAGATCAACGCCCATATCTCCCCAGTACATACCCACTTTAAGTCGGCATGCATTTTCACAGCTTCAACTTGCTTCTTGAATTGTTCATCCATGGTGATTGAAGCGAGAAAGAGAAGGGGAGAAGAGAATGAGAAGGAAATGAGGAAGGGAGAAGACACTGACGCAAGGAAGAGATGGAGGGGTTTTATTTTGGAAAATTTTCATTACTGTTGGTTATAACCGACAGAACCATTTTTTTAAAATAAAAAAAGACAAGATTTTCATTACTGTCGGTTATAACCGACAGAAAAAAATGGCGGCAAAAATCCCCCCAAAATTTCCTCCCAAAATTTTAAATTCCCTCCCAAAATAGTCAATTTCTGTCGGTTATAAACGCCAGAATACTAAAATAATAACCGTCAGAAAGTAAAATAATAAAATATTCAATTTTTGTCGGTTATAACTGCCACTATTAACTTAAAAACCGCCAGAATATGTTAAAAATATTAAAAAAAAGAATTCAAAAATACTGAGGGTTATAATAATTTTATGGCGGTTAAATCCGCCAGGAAAAATCGGCCAGGAATTTATGTCGGATATATCCGTCAGAAAGTATCTTTAATCCGACAGTAAATAAATTATGTGTCGGATATCTTTTATCCGTCAGAATGACTTATTAATCGCCAGGATCCGACACCTAAAGCTAATATTGTAGTAGTGTACTGTCACGTGTTGATTTTTTGGACATATCTTGGAACCAGGGCATAACAAAGATTTTTACTTTTCTCAAAATTTATATAAACTTATAATTGAAAATAAAGGGTTTAGTGAAAATTCAGAATTCTCTAATATTCTCACAATCTTCAAATATAACTTTAATATTTTATTCTTCTCCATAACGAGATATTTATAAGAAAACAACGAAGAAATAATAGGAAATAAATAAATTAAAATTTTTGTCCACAAGATTAGGAAACCTAGACCAAATCATATCAGGTACTACTAAGTAGACTAAATTTGCAAATAAAATGATGTATCACCAATAAGAAATAAGCACGTTTATCAGCACTTAACTAATAATCTAATCATCAACTTTCATGTCATTTAATTTACAAAATTTAGTCTACGCATTTAGTCTCTCTAACATGATCCATTTCAATCCCTAATTAAGTCTACATATTGTTCCGACACTTATCCTAAAAAATAATTTATACGTACGTTTGTAGCTAAGCAACTTATCTAAAGGTTGAATTTTCTATTTTAATCGGTTATACGTCGGAGGGAATTATCCCTGAACAAATCATAATCTTAAATCCTAACCCCTCGGTCCGTTATCCTCTGTCACCTGGGTCAAATATAACGGCTTTGGTTGATATATTTAATTATGATATTACAGTCGAAAACTGGAAAAATCATTTCGCGAAAATTCCATGCAGTTGACGTCCGTGGATCAAACATTGATAAATTTTAAATCGTACAGGTTCTGCCTCTCAACGTAATAAGTTTGAAATAATTAGATACTCTTAATTAGGAATGTATTTTTACTCACCATCATAACTTATGGTATATGTTCGTTATACACCCTTTAATCATTGAAATTTTGCTTCTCTATTTAAATCATTTGACTTTTAATCCAACTAATACTTCTTTTATTTTGTATTGATGAGTCATCGTACTTTTAAGGATTCTAATATCTTTGAGTGTTACTACATCCACCCTAATGTCTTATATTTCCATCCATATTATAATCTCACCCACCTCTAAAAGGTGAAAAAATTAGAATGTTATTTTCCCACTCAATATTATTTCTAAAATAACCTTTAATATATATGCTAAAATATATCCCTTCCTCCTCTGCTAGCACTTGCAAAAAACTGAAATTAAATTATTAAACACCTTCGAAAACGAGTGTGAAATTTGAGAGAGAGATGACATGAACAGAAATGAAATGGTGGTGTTATGGATGGAGGAAGAAAGAAGTGACAGAGAGGTAGAGAGAAGCCCAGGGAGAGAAAATAAAGGGGAGGTAAGAAAAGGACCACTAGCGTGATTAGAGACGAGCCAAAGAGGATTCTATCACTCCTCTTGTCTTTTTGGTTTCAATTTTTTCCAAGTTTGAAAATGGAGCATGAGAACGAAAATTTGGCAATATGCTCAGTTGGGTCCTTTCCAATCAAAGTTGGTTCAACTATCAAATTCACATTCCCCACAATTGAGGGCACATTTTTCAAGATCATCCTACCCGACATTTCTCAATTCAACTAAAGGGGTGATGAGGAGAGATGTTTTTTTTTTCTTTTTTGTGCTGGTCCTTAATGTCATTTTATAATAGGGTAAAATTGATATTAAATTTTTTATTAAAAAATGGGATGAATTAATAAGAAAGTGAGATGGGTTTATTACCACTCATATCTTTTAGTACATTTATATGAATGAGGATCTTCTTCGGATTCTTTATGTGAGGATCTCAGGGATCCTCCAATCACATCCGTTCATCATACATCGTGCGATCGGTTTCGTTAGGAAATGTTTATATTTAATTTTAAAAAAAATTACAATAATTAATGACCTTACGATGTACGATGAACGATTTGATTAAAGAATCCCCGGGATCTTCACAAAGAGGATCAGAAAAAGATCCTCATTCCATTTATACCCATTACATTTTTCTTTTTTTTGAAAATATACGATAACATTGTATAGGCGTCGGCAACATAGTAAAAATGGTCAAACCGCAAACCCCATTACTAGTATATATATATGGCTCGGATGCAGGTAATATATAAGAGAGCTATAGGAAAGTAATAAACTAAGCATATATGGTTAAGGCACAAAGCTCCTACGCTGTTATCCTGGCATTTTCTTTACTTGTTAATCTATTAGTATATACGGATGGAGAGCGGGAACTGTCTTGGAGCAAAAGAGCAGCACAAGAAGCTGAGCAGGTGGCCGCCATCTCTTGCTCAGGCCATGGAAGAGCCTACTTGGACGGGTTGGTTCTTTATGGAATCAAACCTGTTTGTGAGTGCAATCCTTGCTATGGAGGTCCTGACTGCTCTATGTTTTTACCTAATTGTGCAGCAAATGCCGAAAGGTCTCTCTCTCTCTCTCTCTCTCTCTCTCTCTCTGGAGCATGAAATTGAGCTCTTGAAGTGTTTTTGTATAGAACATATAATCTTGGGTGTGCTTTTTCTAATTTACTATTATATATATATATATATATATATATGACACATAATGTTGTTCTGCAGTGGGGATCCATATTTCTTGGAGCCATTTTGGATGCAACGTGCAGCTAAAAGTGCAATTCTAGTAGCAGGGTGGCATAGAATGGGGTATAGCTTTCCTGATGGTTCTTACATATCAACACAGCTTGAGGCGAGCATCCATAAAGTACATGCCGTAGTTGGAAACGCGGTTACTAAAGGAAAATATATTATTTTTGGTGCTGGCTCAACCCAACTTCTCAACGCTGCAGTTCACGCACTCGCTCTTGAGAATTCCTCCTCACCTGCAACTGTTGTTGCTTCAATTCCTTACTACAGGGTTCGATCTTCTGAATTTTAATCAAGTGTTTTTAATTTTCATTTCTATGTTACAGATAGAGGAGAAATATATGAGGGGAATGAGGAAAATAGAAGAGTGGGGAGGATAGATGATGAGAGAGATGTAGAAAAAATATACAAAGAAGAGCACACCTAATAACACTAAAACCAAAAACAGTAAACCATTTGAAGTTTCCATTTTTTTCACTTTTAAGATATCGTTTTTTTTTTTTTTTCTTTATTTCTCCTCGTTCTCAACACTCTTCTCCCCTAATTCCTCACGTATACTTTTCCTCTATCTGAAACAAATAAAGAGAAAACTAAATGGTCATCAAATATATCCTTAATTATATTAACGACAAGTTTTGGACTCGTAGTTTGATCTTGATTTCAATCTGGTCCCTATAGTTTTAGTTTCAGTCCAACTCTCCTAGATTACTGTTGGTTAAAAGTTAAATTTTGGTTTATGTTTAGAAACCGTCTAGTCATCTGAAAATCATATGTACAGTTTTATAGTGTAAAAATTTGAACGAACGGGTTGTAATTTTGAACTGAATTGAAGCTAATAGTAAATTACAAGACCTAACTGAAGGTCGAGGTCAAAGTACAAGAGGATGAAGTTTGGTAATTTACTTCTATTGTAACAAGTTTGAATTTGATGCATACAGCTTTACAAGACACAAACGGAAATTTTCAGATCAGTGGACTATCAGTTTGAAGGAGATGCAACATCATTGCAGAACATTTCAGATGCAGGCAACGTTATTGAGTTTGTAACCTCACCAAACAATCCTGATGGGAAGCTGAATAAGGCAGTTCTTCAGGGCCCCAATTCCTCTGCAATCTATGATCGTGTCTATTATTGGCCACATTTTACAGCGATTCCAACTGCAGCAAATGATGATCTAATGATATTTTCACTTTCCAAGCTCACTGGCCATGCTGGTACAAGATTTGGGTACGTACCTAAATTCATATATCATAAAATTAGGGTAGTCCTATCTATGCATCCCTGTCAATTTAAAATAGTTTAGCGGAAGCGAAAACATAGAAAATTTAGACAGGCAGACACAACTAGGTAAACAAAAGCCCTAGTCAAAGTTTGGGGACAGAGTGAGTCATTTTAAAATTAAAGGGCAGAGATGTTAATGATGATTATTTTATGTCTTAACAAATCAAATTCTAATAGTATAACACAATAATTTATCATTTCTGTTTTTCTAGTAACATTATTTACTTAAGGTATTTACTGTTTTTCGTTGACGAACCAAATTAAGGAAGCTTACTTCAGTAACTACATTTTGCTTGGAATGTTTGCACTTGAGCAGATGGGCAGTGGTAAAGAATGAGTCTGTGTATCAAAGAATGACGGAGTATATTAGTGAAAGCAGCAATGGCATTTCTCGGGATGCTCAGCTAAGGGCTTTGAAACTTCTGAATGTAGTTCTTGAAACTGGAGGCAGGGAAATCTTTGAATTCGGATACGACACTATGAAGAACCGCTGGGAAAAATTGACCAACAACCTGTCTGTTTCCAATCGCTTTTCTCTACAGAAAATTGAACCCCAATATTGCACTTATTTTCAGAAAATTAGAGAACCCTCACCAGGTAACATCTTCACTATTTATACAGTTATATACCATGATTTAATAACAGAGAGTAGAAACTGTGAACTCCACCCCTTTTAATTTAGTATAATGACAGATTTCCAAACAAGTTTGATAATTACTCTTTTCAAATTGCAAAAGTACTTCCAGAACTTCTACCATTTTCTTATTTATTGGCAGCTTATGCGTGGGTGAAGTGCGAGAGGGAAGAAGATAAAGATTGCTACAAAATACTGGAAGAAGCAAAAGTTAATGGGCGTAGAGGTAGCGTGTATGCAGCTGAAGAGCGCTATGTCCGTCTCAGCCTCATAAGGAGCCAAGATGACTTTGACATACTAATTCAGCGACTAAGCCAGTTGGTCAAGGAATAAATGTTGAAAGTTCAAAGCAAAATAAATGTCAATAGTTACATATTGGTGAAATAGTTGTATGCCCAACTATTTCTTTTTCAACTAGCTTGTTTTTATCTTCCGAATGTGGAGCTGCTTTGTTTGATTATCAATAGCAGCTAGATTTTATTTTTTTACATTGATAGCATTTAATGCTCTATATGCTGTAGTATGTCTTGTAAATTCTCTATAAAAGGTATATGTGTTTATACGTTATAAATTATTCCATTCCAAGTTGAGTTGGTTCAGCAATAAGAGTTGTAACTCTCCAATATATCAAAGTGTTTGTTTCATAAAAT
Organism: Heteromeles arbutifolia; assembly: GCA_024362995.1. Classification (NCBI taxonomy): domain Eukaryota; kingdom Viridiplantae; phylum Streptophyta; class Magnoliopsida; order Rosales; family Rosaceae; genus Heteromeles; species Heteromeles arbutifolia. Next base: position 37,793,101 of record JANCRC010000004.1, read on the forward strand.
ACTTGCTGCTTCTTTGATTTATTTGGTCCATTTGCTTTGGGAGTGCTAGTGAGAGGTGTAATATAGTGTGATACAGTTTGTAAACTTATGACCCACATTTATCTGGTATTAGTTCGTACACTGAATTCCAACAACCAAGTTATGCAAACAATGTGTTAGACCTCAATGAGCCATTGGTTACACCTTAAGGAAGAGTCTTCTCTATTGATACGTTCCTTCACATTCATTAGAAAATGACACTATGTATTAAACTTAAGATTAAAATGAAAAAAAAAATTGTGTAGTACGTACTCAATTGTATCGGGTTGGCACTGATAACATGTGTATGATGAACGTTCTTTAATCACAATTACAGTAGACAAGAAAGTGCGCTCTATGACATATGGTAGGAGACATTTTGTGGAAGGTCTTTGTGGTGTAGAAATATGACTCCTAATATGTGTAAAATTGACAAAATGGAGAGTAGTCTAACTTTACATATAAGCCCGTGTAAGGTCCATTTTCCATCAATGTGGGATTTATTCTCAACATGCCCCTACCATGTGTGGCAAATTTTTTAGTCAGCACGTGCACAACAAAAATGGGGTGACATGGCTAGCACATGCACCATTTGGCTTCACATGTGGGATGATGTGTGTACGACTTCTAATAGACTGATGCCATGTAGAAATATGACGTCTTGTATTCATGTGTATAAGATATTACAGTGCATATACGGTCACATGGATTCCTATTTAAGTAGGAACCCTACACTAGTTACAATAAAAAAAAATTACATTTCTATAAAGTGAGTACTACATAGATGATTCCGAATTAATTTCATTTAAGCTACTAGTAGGCTTATATGTGATTGGTGTGGAGCAAAAAATAATACCAAAAATCCAAAAGGCGACACGTGGACTTTTTCTCAAGAAAGACAAGATTGCCCTCACTAAATAGGTAGGCTTCTCATATACTTCCACGCGCAACTCAACATCCCTGAAAGTCCAAGCAGCTAACTACGATTGCTCAAAGCTCCCCTTCTCGTGGTATGGAAAAGTCAAAGGTACTAAAGATAGGGTTAATTACTAAATCCTATCTTTAATACATTCCTAATTGAAGACCAACTCAATCAAGTAAGGAATCCATATCACAATCAATTAGGGATACTTCCACCGTTATCTCAAGATATTTTCTCGTAATTGATATCTTGGGAATATTCTTTCCTCATTCATTAACGGATGACACACCTTGACCAATAGAATGTCGCCATGAGTAGGACATAACTCTAACCCCATGGCCAGCCACTTATTCCTTTAAATACCTCAATCTCCATCAAATTTTGGTAAGCTTTTTACCACGCATACAAGCCATAAACACTTACCCTTTTCAGAGATACTAACTTAGGCATCGAAGATCTATTGGCCAAACCTCCCTCGTCACCTCGTGGGCATGTGAGGCTGATCTTTGATCAAAGATGTTGATTGTTTTATATGTACAAATTCGTCAAGATTGAAGACGGCATATTTTTGCTAGCACAATTAGCTTTTCTCTTCCGGTATGTTTCCGGCGCCAACCAATAAGGTCGGTTTTTGCCAATATAAGACCAACTACCAGCCAATGAGGTCGGTTTGCATAGGCATGTATTATGATAACAACCTTCTAAAGAATTGGATACGTCTTAGACGTCACAAGTATTCATGCCTACACGCTATGGCGGGTCGAGAAATTTGTCATCTAAATAAACAAAAAATCTTGTTTATTCTCTGATCAAAATGAAATTAAAGCAATACTAAAAAATAAATACCTTTGTTTTCAACAACAACAATACAAAACCTTTATTTTAAAAAAACAATACAACTTAGTGTGCTTACCTATTATGACATTCAACCCACTATTTATAATGAAACTGTCAATCCTAAAGAAAAACCAGATATGCTATATGTCCAAACCAGTAGTTGGTGAAAAATTAACTCCAAGTCTGATGCGTGAATATAAATAAAAAGCAAAACGAAAAACAAACTTCTCTTATACAAATAAGTCAAAAAATCTTACACGGTGTACAAAAATAAATTAAAACCCCCATTTTCTCGTCTAGCACAAACTCAGCTTAGCACCTATCTTGCTAAAACTTATCTGTAAAATATAAGGGGAGGGGTGCGCAACAAAGACCTAGTATTCATGCCGTGTTTTCGGTGTTCGTGTCGTTTTTGTGACATACCGAATATCTTAACATATCATGTTGTGTAACACTCGTTAAAGTATACAGGTAATATGACCCAACCCGAAATCGACCCGTTAATATTATCAGGTCGTATAACCGAACATGTTACCAGTTAAAGAAAATATATTTTAAATGAAAATGAAAAATATAATTTGGCCCCAAAAAAATGGAAAACATAATACTAAATTAGTATATGCATAATAATAAAAAGAACATTTGTCTTTCAAGTATTACATACCCCAAAATAAGAACCTAATGAAAAAACATTAGTACATAATACATTACTACAAAATACCAAATGTTCAATGATATTAAAAATGAAGGGAGTTGCGTTTCAAGGTTAAAGAACCTTGAACGTTTTTTACATTAAAACCCTTTAATTTTCATCAATCACCAAGGCAAATGGTATTGGAACTTTGGTTTGATATATTGTCTTCAAGAATTATTTGAAGATGTTTTCATTAAGGCTTTCCACACTCTCTTCCACATAAACTAAGCATAAAAAATAAAACATTGTAAACCATCAAATGTGTTTGGTATTTTTAAATTACTTGATATTTTTATTTGTAATGTGTTTTATAATTTTTTAATCTCACTCTTTGCTTATAGTATACTATAAAAAAATAAAAAAATAAAACTTAAAATTTTAAATTTATATAGAATAATAATAATATAATAATACATATTAATATACAATATATACACATACACTATGGCTCTTGTATTTTATGGTAAATTTTCTTAGTAGTTTAAAAAGTTAAAATCATCAAAATAACTTTTTTCTTAACATGTTGAAACAGGTTACTCACATATCACCCTCATGTAAACCTATTAAGGACCCGTTATTAATGGGTTCTTATTGCTTGACCCAATAATGACCCGATTAATTATCGTGTTGACCCATAACCTCTTTTTTTTTCGTATCGTTTACGTGTCGTGTAAGAAATTGCCAGGTTTGTCAACAACCGCCGTTCAGTGATTAGAATATGTAAAATGTTAGTCAAGTGTGCTGTTATACCCTCTCTAGAAAATATATATCATAATTATATCAAAAGCTTTAGCCACACAATTTCATCTCATATCATTTGTTCACATGTTGGTTATTCTTCATAATATGTAGTTTACCACGTGATCCTATACTGGCCATTCTGCCCTAATGTCGCCATGTGTCATACAGTTATCCCTCAGATAAACCAACATTGAAGTTCTCATGTTCCAGGAACGCCATATTATATTACCATATATAATAATTCTGAAAGCATTTAATAAGTCTAACATACTTGACTTAAAATATAGAGATATTTGAAAATATAGTGAAATCCCATGATAACTTATGATTTTCATATTTATTAGAAAATAAGAAATTTAATAATACATTATATAAATCACTCACCTCAATCGATAGTTAGAACTTCAGCAAGACAAGCCCACTAACATTCTCCACACAAAGAACTCACTAACCCTAGAATTTTTTTCATTGCTCTCTCTAAATACACACACACACACACACACATATATATATATATATATACACACATATATATATATATACACACACATATATATATATATATATATAACTATTGCACTATTGCATGGTAGCTGCATGCAGCGTTATAAAAGGATGGAAAATGTTGAGGAAATATGTGAACAAAATGGAGAAGTGGCGGAAAGTATTTAGAAGACCACACATGGAGCCACCTCATTGGATAACAAGGCATGAAAGATTGACACTTGTTAGAGTAGTTTGTGGGCTGCCAAGTGGATGAAGAGGTGTCAACTAAAAAGAATGAATGGTAACGCACGGAGCCACCTCAAACGCCAATGCAAGAACAATGCAAATAAGATTGGAATATATGATTGGATGTTATTATTTGTAACTTGCCATAGACATTCTGTTACCGTGATAGGATATGTATGCTTAAATCAACTACTCCAAACTTGACCACAAGGGTATGATAAAAGATGAAGTCGGTCTCTCACTTGCACCATCCAAAAGCAAATAAAAATACACAATATATATTTATAGGTTTTGAAAATACGGGACTTCACATGATATGTTTAAATGGACTACAATTAATTGTATCAGACTTAGTGTGACGTCCTATCCCGAGTTTAATATTATTTTATTCCTTAACATTGTTAAATAACGAAAATGTCCCTGACGGGTGGAACTCCTTCATGGACATTCAAGTCCTCATCACTCCTTGGACCTTTGCACATATTTCTAGGTGGTGCATGTTCTTATGAACACGTGAGCATGAACAGCATAAATCGAACGATTTATGCACGTTTCCCAATAAGGGGCAATATTGTAATTTTGCATTCTCGAAAATTTATTAGTTGTTTATTGAGACAACAATGAGTTTTCGATATTGCGGGCTGCAAACCGTAATATGATGGTTATTTGTTGGGTTCGTTATGCAAGTTGGCAAGTAAACCCGTCTACGTTAGTATTTTATTAATTAGGCATCGTGCCTAATCAGCACTGTTCTAAAAATCCCCGCCTAGCGCCGCCTAGGCTTTAGGCGGTTGGCCACCGCCCCGATTAATGCTAAGGGCGCCTAGTGTGACATCCCACATTGCCCAGGGCAATGATCCTTAAATGTATATTCTCATCCCTACCTAGCACGAGGCCTTTTGGGAGCTCACTGGCTTTGGGTTCCGTAGGAACTCCGAAGTTAAGCGAGAGGGGGGCCAGAGCACTCCCAGGATGGGTGACCCACTGGGAAGTTGCTCGTGAGTTCCCAGAAACAAAACCATGAGGGCGTGGTCGGGGCCCAAAGCGGACAATATCGTGCTACGGTGGTGGAGCGGGCCCAGGAAGTGATCCACCCCAGGCCGGGATGTGACAATTGGTATCAGAGCCAATCCCTGGCCGGAAGTGTGCCGACGAGGACGTCGGGCCCCTAAGGGGGGTGGATTGTGACATCCCACATCGCCCAGGGCAATGATCCTTAAATGTATACTCTCATCCCTACCTAGCACGAGGCCTTTTGGGAGCTCACTGGCTTCGGGTTCCGTAGGAACTCCGAAGTTAAGCGAGAGGGGGGCCAGAGCATTCCCAGGATGGGTGACCCACTGGGAAGTTACTCGTGAGTTCCCAGAAACAAAACCGTGAGGGCGTGGTCGGGGCCCAAAGCGGACAATATTGTGCTACGGTGGTGGAGCGGGCCCAGGAAGTGATCCACCCCGGGCCGGGATGTGACACCTAAACCGACTGAGGCACCACCTAGACCGCCTAGGCATCCGCCTAGACCCCCTAGACCCGCCTAAACACTCGCCTAGGTCGCAACTCACTTAGACAGAAAATAGATAACTTTTATTTTGCATTTTGTTTTTTTCTAATAAATTGTAAGAGACTTGTTGCATACTTAATTGAACACACATTATATTCTTATTTGACATGTTTTCATTATGTTTCAATACTTCATAATGTATATGCATTCTATTTTGTAGTTTATGACGAAATTATATATATTTCAAGTATAAGCAGACACTCATTTACACGAAATATGATTGATTTACATAAATCCGCCTAGTCCGCCGAGGCGCCCGCCTAGGCCTCTCCTAGGCGTTAGGCCCCAGCCGACTAGCGCCTAGCGACTTTTAGAACCTTGCTAATCAGTTATTATTTGGGATAGACTCAAAGATCCGTACCCATATATTCTTGGAGTACTTGACGATACGAATACATAGGCGCAAACGAAAACAAATTTGAAGCTATAACGAATCACAGAACACTGAGGGTAATTTAGTAATTTCACATCCCGGGAGATATTTTTCTATTTTTCTTTTATCTTTTATGGCTTTGGACTGTGTGCCAAGTGGAGCCTACATGCCACTCCATATGTCCCTCTTGTCTCTCATGTATCTCTCAATCTCTCAGCACTTTCTCCTTGCTGCCACATCACTCGTCTCTCCCTCATTTCACTTTCTCATCCATCTCACTTTTCCGAGAGATTTTTCAATGTGACCGTCACACGAGGTGGTACACCACGTTTCCCTATATAAATGGTGGGATATGTGTGTTAAAAAGTTAATAAATTAAAAATTAAAATTTTCCACCACTTACATAAAAACACGTGGTGTACCATCCGTGTTCCCATCACAATTAAAAATTTCTCTACTTTTCCCTATCTCTCACTATGTCTCAAAATATTTCTTTCCTCTCTACCCATCATCTCCGCATCTCTCCTACTCTGTAAAATCACCACCGAGCCACATATCTCCATCGCCACTCCGGCGAGTCCCAAGACCACCATCAGCCTCACGGTGTGTCACCACCATGAACATGAACCCAGGGTAGAGACTTCACACCCTATAAGCAGTGGCTTATGCCACTGTTCATTATCGTCCCCTAACGAAATTCGGCGAATTCTTGACTTTCCGACTAGGGTAAGCCTCGGGACATTCTAAATCTTTCATTTTTGTCCTTGTGGTTCAATCTTGATCTTCTGTATGTGTTTTGAATGATGATGTAGCACTGAATCAATGAAGGGGAGATTCCCCAAATTTTCAACAAAGGGAACTGTCACGCCCCGATCCCGACATACGTCGTGGATCGACACGTGACGTCACCAAATACTCTTATCTCAACATACCTCGCCTCCGGGATATGAATTAAAGCACCACTCAAGGTCCAATTTGTGTAGCAAATTCCGTATACTTTATGGCTGCATCTAACCTCCTCGTTAGACTGCCTACATACCCTCAACATGGATCAAGCCATTCGTAGTTCGTCATTCATTACACTTCGACGTTTATCACAATACGCAATACGTTCAAATCGAAAAGCATAGCATTCCTCAATCAATTATTAGAGCTTAACAAGCATGAATTACTAGATTCATGGCAACATAACAAACCCACATGACATTCAAGGTTTCCATTTATCCATCATATAAATCACTATGTTTTCAACATGATACCTCTATCCACAACATTAACATATCCAATAACCAACGAAGCACAATAGTGTTCTCAAACCACATTGATCACTAAATAATCATAATCATAACAATCATATCCAATGTCATTCCACAATCCCGTCAATTAATCCATTCATGAATCAAGGATGCATGATCTTAGCATTTAACTATGTTAATCAATCAATGAGATAACATACCATTTCACCAATTCAATTAGAGAACTCTATATAATTCCCTACTTGGGTTATGAGTAATAACATGGTATATAAATTCACAAGGTCTATTGTGGGTAATTCCCATTCACTCGGATCTAGGGTTCTAGACTAATCTTATGGGAATGAGGGAAAGCAAGGATTCCGGACCACTCAACAGAATCCAACAACATCGGGTTCTGGACCACTCAACGGAATCCAAAATACCAAACGGTTTCTCGTATTCTACTTAGACCTGTCATATGTAAAATCAGTGCCTACATCAAGGGAATGGTGCACTGGCAAATTAGAACTCGGTTAAGCTGCGAAGCTCGGGTGAGTGACAATAATACAATTATGTGATATTCAATAAAAACATGCCATCGATCCCGATCTATAAACATCGAGTATAGAATCATGCTTTATGAAATCATAATCAAGTTGCTGAAAACTCCAAATGAGTCACCCAGACATGCAACAGCTTTTCTAACTCAATTCACAAGATTCTAAAAAAAAAAAACCATTGTTCATATGTACATTAAAAATTAGGGCTAGAGGGTCGCAGTTTGGCCGAAGCCTACATAAGTAACCAAGTAGGCAGTGACCCCCCAATGCGGATTAACCAAGCAGAGTCACGCCTAAGAAAGTAACCACGTAGGCAGTGACCCCCTAATGCGGATTAACCAAGCGGAGTCATCCCTAAGAAAGTAACCAGGTAGGCAGTGACCCCCCAATGTGGATTAACCAAGCAGAGTCACTCCTACAGCTATTAGGAAGTGATCACCCAATGCGGATTAACCAAGCATGATCACTCCTAAGCATATATGGCCATATGGATCGCCCAATGCGGATTAACCAAGCGCGATCCATATATAGTATGGTCCCCCAATGCGGATTAACCAAGCAGGGTTAAGATAATTAAGTAGGTAGTGACCCCCCAATGCGGATTAACCAAGCAGAGTCACACCTACCGAACTATTAGGCAGTGATCACCCAATGCGGATTAACCAAGCATGATCACCCCTAAGTATAAATGGTCATAAGGACGCGAATTAACCAAGCGCGATCCATAAATAGTATGGTCCCCCAATGTGGATTAACCAAGCAGGACCATTGATGACCCCCCAATGCGGATTAACCAAGCAGGGTCAAGATAATCAAGTAGGTAGTGACCCTCCAATGCGGATTAACCAAGCAGAGTCACACATACCGAACTATTAGGCAGTGATCACCCAATGCAGATTAACCAAACATGATCCCCCTTAAGTATAAATGGCCATAAGGATCACCCAACGCGGATTAACCAAGAGCGATCCATAAATAGTATGGTCCCCCAATGCGGATTAATCAAGCAGGACCATCCATGTACCACTGCTACATGGTGCAGTTAGATCAACACACAAACCACTTACCCTTAACTCATCTGCTATGATTACTTCGTAATCACCTGCACTATCAACTTCTCATGACCACTATCTTATCATACAAGCATAAAAGTTCTACATAATACTCCTAATAGGATTCTAGGATCACATCGTCATAAAAACAATCATACATATCATACTAAGAAGATAACTAAACACACATATATCACAATCATCATTAGTACACAAGCCAAATCATGTTTAATAAACATAAGTCTATGGCCAAATATATAAAAAGCACATTTCAATAGAAACCATATTTATAAGACCAATTCATATTTTCAAATGACATTAATGTAAGAAATTAATGTAATAACCATATCACATATATTCAAGTCACTCTCTAACCAATGTAGGCCCACTAGACTTCACTTAGTTTTCTGTAGTACTAATTTTATTATTTAGAACGTTTTGAGACACGTTGTCCAAAAGTCAACCCTTGGTCAACGGTAGGGTCCACAACCCTCGAAATCTAAACCGGAAAATCCACCTATCCAATTTCTGATCCATAACTTCTCAATGTCCACAATATTCTCAAAGAACAACATACTAAAATCTCATCGCGATCCGACGGTCAGATCTCCGCCAATTGCTAGAATTAGGCGACGGTTAATAATTAATTTTACCAACTTAGGAATCTAATTCGAGAAGATCCGTACATCAGATTTCCGATTCGTCAAATCCTATGGTCTTCAAATATTATGTACTATAATGTATCAAAGTTTGGTGATGATCCAACGGTCGAATCATTGATTCATATTTTGATCAAGTAATGTATCATAGTGAAATTAGGTTCAAACGATCAATCCACGTTATACTAATATCAAATATCAAGTCAGGACATCTAACTGAACTTAGAAAGTCATCGTCGGCCCACTGGCCACGCGCCGCCGCAGGTAGCAGTTGGCCGCCCCGACTTGCTAGAAAAATTCAACTATTTTTAAAAATTACCAATTTTTATAGGCAAGTAGATCTCAGTGAGTGGAGCAAGTTTCATACATGTGGCCAAGTCCAATTTCGCCTAGAAAAGCCTCAATTCTCCATGAACCCGCCGGAACCCTAAAAAAAACGTGTGCTTCGATTCGGCTTCCAAACGAGCTCCGACGCCTCTACCACTGCTAGGGTTTTGTTCTTGGAGTTGAGAGGAGTCCTTTGGTGGTGGTCATCAATGGTGAAGCTTGCCGGAGCCACCGGAAAAGGGATAAAACCGCCCGGACACCCGTGGGTTTGTGGCTTCGAACTGAAAAAAAAAAAAGAGGAAATAAATGGAGAAATCTAACACTACAGAGATGTAGGGCTCATCAAGGGCTTTCCATGGACAGCAAGATCACCCAAAACGGAGTTCGTATGAAGGAGATATGAGCGGTTCAATTTTGGAGGTTCGTGGGTCAAAATGACCCATTTCGGGTCTCTCTCCTCTCCCCCTCCTTTCCTCCCTTTTCTGATTGGGCTCCCCCCTCTCTTTTCTCTCCCGCACTCTCTCCTTTCTCCCCTCTCCCTTGCTGCCACTTGGCAGCTTCTAAACATTTAATTATTTATTTTTCAACAACTAAAACGTCTCTAACTTCTTCGTTAAAACTTCATTTAACGAATAGTCTACTCCTACGTGTTCGGGAGACCAAGCTCTATTCAAAAATATAAATTGTGACCTCGAACGGTCTACGAATTTTAAATAATTAAATTCCAAACTTCAACTTCGTAACTAGTTTAATTAAAATCTAAATTCAAATAAATTAATATAAATTCTCAAAAATAATATAAAATCTCAATAATACAAATACGTAGATTATAACAGTGAAATCCGGGAACGGGATTTCACAGGAACCGTGACCATCAGGCCACTTTTAAGCCCTTTTTCCAGACGTTTTCAGCCTTCATTGGACCTCAAACTGGTATATCTCTTTCCTTCTCATTCCTAACTTCAAATCCATATATAGAACACTGAAAATGACTGAAAAATGAGCTAGAAATGAGCTCTAAAAATGGGACCAAAAACTTGCAAATCTGCAGGCTTCACGAGGAAGGCGCGTGAGGCGCGTATAGCTACCAATGCAGCCACCTTGTGGCAGCTTGTGCGGCGGCTCATGGAAGAAACCGAGGTCCCTCCTTAGGTTACTCGAGGTGCTGAATCCGAATTCGCCCTCCGTTTTTCGAAATTCGATCGTTTTAAAATAGTTCCTTTATTCGCCGTACTTTGTACGAATACGCGAATTTACATTAGTACGATATATATTAACATAAATGGTTTCATTTCTAGGTAAAATGCATCCCAATGATCTTCAATGCCGCAAGGCGGGTTCAACCCAACAACATGATTTGTGAATGGGTCTTTGCTTTCAAATATTATATATTTATTTAGTTTCCCTTTATATAATAAAGAATTTTCTGTGTTACGCCAAGATTAGATTAACATTTATAAGAATTAGTGCATTGACGGAGTTTATGAAATTATTCTACGTCTTACTGGATGCACATGTATGCGTATTATTATAGGACACCTTAATTATATTTACGGTCGTGAGTAGTATTATGTTGACTAGAATTATCGATTTACCGTTGCATGATCATATTTATGTTAACTGCTCATCGTGCATGCTACACTGGTGTTAGTACTTGTCCAGCCCAAGGCCAAGCTGTGTATGTTCATATCGCAATGATACGCTCACCTTAGATCCATTGTAGATGTCAGTCATGTCATAGATTGCTATAGGCAATTAGGACGCGTATGTGACGCGTATAACATCAGTCTTCACGTGATTGTAGTACTAGAGCGTAGATCATCATTACATCCAGTCTTGTTTATGTCAGAATATCTCTACATGAGCTCATGTATCAGCATTGATATTATACGTTTGTTATGCAAGATACTGTGATCACACCATATGTTATATGTTTTATAGGTGAAATGTTGTGATTTACCGTATTTCTGAAATATTAGTGTTACGTAATTGTTTTCATACTATATGTAGTATATAAATTTGGAAACTATACTTGTTTTACGGCGAGGGGTTATACATTTTGGAAAAGATTTTTACTAATATTATTTTCAGGCCCACTCATCTTTTTCGCCCCTCCAGGTTTTAGTGGCAGGGCTTTTGTGTCGACAAGGATTTCTGGCAAAAGTTGGTATAGGACATTACTTCCGATGGTATACTTATCCTAATTTTACTGTACTTTACTTATGCTCTAACATCATGTGTGAAATGGGTTCAATTTTCGCTCACATGCGCACACTTGCATTTAGTCATTTTTAGATTTAAATTTACTCATATTTTCCATATCACCATACTTTATGACTTCATCACCTTCTTAATATCGGCCAGCATAGCTCGATTAGAAATTCAAGTGAACATTTCGACTCGAAGTGTGTCACCTAGTACGGATTTAAAAAGGCAAAAACATTGCTCTAGCTAAGGAGCACAATAGGACCAAACTCACAAATCCACACTACAATCCACGTAGGGCCCAAACTCAGAAACTCACACGCCATAGCCATATTACATAAAGTAAAATATAAAAGAAAGAAATTTCATAATTAAAGCCAAATTCTTCCCTTCAATTGCACTGTAACCAAGCTACAACGTCACCATGTAGAATAAAGTAATGCTCATGTGGTGGATGCAAACGACCTCTGTTGCGGACACAAAATTAGTATCTGTCGGTTACATGGCGTGGGAATAATCAATATTCTCAACGTATGCTTGGTGCTATATGAGATGATTCATTACATATTGGATTCCCAAAACATATATATAAATTAGAATGGTCTTCTTCTATTTTAACATCTAATCCATGTGATGTATTTCTACTAATTTTTTTTTTTTCAGTTGTATGACACCGTCTTGGTAAAACTTGAGAGAACGACGAAAATGAACAAGGGAAACTAATCTGATGTCATGGTCTATTCCGAAGTGTAGATTTTTTTCCTTTGGAACTGATAAATATTTTTGGGAAATGATATTTTTGTGGTTTATATGTTACTAGCAGGTGTACCAGCTCGTTACTGTGGGATTTGAAATATTGTTGAAAGTGTAGAAAATTTGAAAATAAGAGTGCCAAAAAAATATGTTTATATACATATATTACATCCATGTGTTCAGGTGTTCCTTATGTAAGAAAAGGAAGTTAACAAAATTGAACAAATAAGATTTCTTCCACTAAAGACGCCTAAATGTGTAACTCCTTTAATGGCAAATCCTTCATTCTGTACAACAACATTCAACTGAAAATCAAAATAGAAAAAAAATTAAAAAATGAATTTGATCACTCAGGATTTGAATCACCCTAAATTGCATATGAATAAATTGAATGACGTATGATACCTATCTATAGATGAAGGCAACTTTGTGATAATTTCACAGTAGTAAAAGTGAGAGAGATAACATTTGATAGAGATAGAAGCAAAACAGATGCAATATATTACACAAATGATATATATATAAAGAAAGGAGGGGGATAATGGTATTATTGTTTTTCATTTTTGGTCTAATGTGTTATCATGAGGTTACAAACATGCCTCTAATTTATAGACATTTGGTCCGACAACATCTTTCATACATGAAGAAAATATCATGAGGTTACAAACATGCCTCTAATTTATAGGCATTTGGTCCGACAACATCTTTCATATAAGAAGAAAATATCACACCTCACTATGACATTTTCATCTAAAGCATTTAATGGCTTTCACCAAAATCCACATTGGTTAGTTTTCTTACACAAAACACACCAAAGTCCACTTTAATTAGTTTTGGTACAAAACACGTGTGGCATTCATACCACATTTCACAACATATATTAAATTATTAGAATGTATATGTTTTTTTGTTTGGATATTATAATTGAAAGTGATTTATAGCATATCATTCCATCATATCACCGTATTTTCTCTCTCCAAATGCTTTGAATTTGTCATTTTCTTTTGCATATATTAGGCTATATATAAATATACGCAAGAGAACCTGAGAAGCAGAAACAAAATTCTTATGGCACCTAAGGGAAAAAGCATGTATGTTGCGAGCTTTTCTATAGTTGTTAACCTATTGTTCTGTCTGTGTGCCTTCAAACTGTACGTGGAGGGAGAGTGGAAGTTGAGCTGGAGCAGAAGAGCAGCAGAAGAAGCTGAGCATGTAGCAGCATCCCTTGCTCAGGGCATGGACGAGCCTACTTAGATGGCCTAATTCTTGATGGGAAGGAACCTGTTTGTGAGTGCAATTCCTGCTATGGAGGCCCTGACTGCTCTTTGTTTTTAACTGGATGTGCAGCAAACGCTGACGGGTACCCCTCTCTCACTCTCTCACTCTCTCTAGTTTGGGATATTGATTCAGTAGGGGTTTTAGATCAGTGATTTCCAAACAATTAAAATTCCGGATTATACTAAAACTTCAAATAAATAAATAAATCTTTTTCATGGTATGTTTGATCAAGAATCTAACATTAAAATTAGGGAAAATTTGAAATAGGTTCAATTTTATAGACCAACTTTTGAAATAAGTCCAATTTTTAATGACTTTTGATTTTTGAAATAGGTCTAATTATGATTACATTAGAAAATCCTGCAACATGAATCATGATCTAAATACGGTCCTTCCATTATTTTGTTGGGAACTTGTGTATATATGCTAGCTGGTTGCTCTCAGTGTTTCATCTGAATTACTAGATCATCCCAAAATTTAAATCCCAACTGTAAAATAAAAGGCAAGGAAGAAATTTAAAAAAAGAAAGGAGCTAGAGTTTCTTTAAATCTAAATCAACGGACCCTGTTTTTCAGGTCTTAGTGAATATCGACCACGAATCTGAGAACGAAAAAGAAACAAACTAATAAAAACAAACATATACTTGGCTATGAGTAGAAATTCTTGCTCCTTTTGAAGTTTGAATAGCCAAATATTATTTAATAATAATGATAAAATGCATGGACCTCTTGAAGTTTGGAATATTTTTCAGAAACAAAGCTCCTACCAGGATTAAGATTAAAAAAATATTAGAATTAAGATTAAAATATTTTTTTACAACGGAGACAGGAAGCTGGAAGAGGGTCCAACATTTATATATAGGGGTCTTCTAAAATGAAATGTTGTCGTTTATCAAGTAGAAGATTTTTATTTTGGCTCGGAACCGCCTTTTGCAAAGTGGTGTGCTATTCATACATCTTTTTTTAACTTCTCACACACTTTTTATTAATTTATGTTCTTTGATCTTATTCAATTCCTCTGATTCAACGATCGAAAATTAAAAAGAAATGTAATAAATAAAAAAATATGTGTGAATATGATACCCCTTTGCAAATGATTCTCCTACTGATATTATTTGGCATTGGGCCCTATATAACTGGAACATGTACAGTGTACTCTTTAATGAATGAATGAGGTTCTTGTGAGGATCCTGATGATCTTGAAATTATGTTTATTTATTGTATATCGTACGGTTAGAAATCATTTTAAATACTTTTATCTAAAATTAAACATAAATAGTATCTGATGAAAATTAATCGTACGATATACAGTGAACGAACACGATTTAAGGATCTCTGGAATCTCTACAAAGAGAATCCAAAGAGGATCCCCATTCTGAATTAGTGATGTTTGATCATGCCAAGTCAATTTTGGGCTTCACTAGTCACTGGTTTTGCAATTGTCAAATGAGACCCAACAAGATCCGGATCATCTTTGTGAGGATACCAGAAAGGATTAGGATTCTTTCCCTTCTTATTTTCATTCTTTTCTTTCATATTCTCTTACTTTGTTTGTCTTTTGTTATAAAAAATTAATATAAAATATTAACGTGATTTAACCGTGATCGTTTAAATAAAAGAGATGAGAAGGGAAAGAAAAAAAAATTAAGAGAATCCTACTCCTATTGAGAATCGTGTCCAATCATCTTTCCTTCTGCATTCTTCAGTTTCCGTACCCAGTGGACAGCTCACATTTCCCAAACTCTGCAACAACAAAAACAAAAACACAAACATTTTATTCACCCTAGGTACACCAACGTAAACAGTAAAAAGACAGCACAACCAAACATGGTCGCCTGACCACCACTAGTTGTACATCACGAATCTTTGGGATCCCACAACCAAGGAACAAAATGCCGATAATATCGGCGAAATATCGCCTATATTATCGGTTTTTCATGGTACCGATATTTTAATTACTATCCAACTGGTTTTCGTCAAAATATCGCGATATTATCGATAATATCGCGATATTTCTGAAATTATCGCCATATTTTGAAACTATGTTGACCGGAGAAGAACGCCGGAGACTGAAATATCGGCGAAAGAGAAGGGTCGTGGCAAGAGGGAATCTGAGGGAAGAGATTCCGGAAAGCGGGGGAAGAGAATAGCAGATCTCTGGAAATTTGTTGGATCTCTGGGGGGGACCAGAACGTGGGAGGCCGCAAAAAAGTTGGGGGGGGGAGAGAATAGCAGATCTCTGGAAATTTGTTGGATCTGTGGGGCTGGACAGAACGTGGGAGGCCGCAAAAAAGTGGGGGGGGGCCGGGAAAGGAAGGAGGGTGGTGGAAGCTCGGGGGGGGGAGCCTGAACGCAGACGCAAAAGTGGGCGGGCGGGGGGGGAAGGTCGGGGGCGCCGGGAAAGAAAAGGGGATCTGGTACTGGAAAGAGTGGGCCGGGAAGAAGGGACTTGGGAATCTGGGAGAAAGGTGGGGGGTGGGAAGAAGGGATTTGGTTGATTTGGTTTCGTCCGCAGAGAAGAGAAAGGAAATGACAACTGGGAAAAAGCAAAGTCAGGTCTGAGAAGATATGAAGGAAATGACAGAAAGCTGGATTGCTTTGGATTTTCTGTTTTTTTTTTTTTTTATAATTGTTTTGGAAGAGAAAAAAAAAAAGAAGGAGAAAATAACAGATATCAATAACACATGTTAACAATTACATGCAAAATTATTTTGAAAATTTATCAGTCTAACTAGTCTTCACAATACACTTACTTTACACATAGAGATTTGAACATCATAAGAACTCTATGTTGTACTAAGTCACTCATGTATGTTACCATGCAATGTATACAGTGTAAAATATTGTACTAATTCATTATATATAAATGATTATAGTGTGTTTAAACTTTTTTCATTAATTATTACATATTTTCTACACTCACAATATTTGCCAGCTTGCTATATAATCAACTTAAATCAGTTAAATCCATCATGCAATATATTTCCTTCCAATTTTTTGTGATAAACTAATAGATAATTGACTAAATAAACATCCTGCAAAGTTTCAATATAAATTTCCAAGTTTTTCTTACAATTTCCGTGGTTTCCATATAATTTTTATCGATATCGATATTATCCCGATATTTCCATCGATATTTCCGTGTTTTCGGATTACCGATATTTCCGATATTACCGATATTTAATACCTTGCCCACAACGGGGATCCGCATTCAAATGTGATGGCATGTAATGGAAAATGGTTGGTTAAAATTAGGCAAGCTAATTTCTTACACGATCTATTAATTGGATATGAACGTTACGAAAATAAAAGGTTTCGAGTCAACCTGATAATGAGTCGGATTGTTCTTAAATAATCCATTAAGAACCATAGCATATTGGGTCGTCATCAAGTCACTTAACAGGTGACTCAATAAGATATCATTTTTCTGATTTAGACATTAGGCATGACAATTTCTTACCTAATCCGTTGACCCAACACGAAAGACACGACCCGTTAACGAATCAAATCGTTATTAGGTCACTTGTTAAGATGACAGGTTTGAAACGACAAGACTCGTTAAAATAACGGGTATGACACAAACACGATCCGTTTGTCAGGCCTAGTTGAAATTGAGGGATCCCCTAGAAAAAAGAAAGAGAGACTATATTTTACACATCCCAAATTATTTCTCCCACCCTCTTTTAATTTTTTAATATTTTTACACACCACTAACATTTGATAGAAAAATATTAAAAAATTAAAAAGATGTGGAAGAAGTAATTTGGAGTGTGTGAATATAATTTTTCAAAAAAAAGAAATTATACTTGGGAATCCTTTTGAAAACGAAAGGATTATGTACAACAGTACAAGTGTCAAACAGTTATGAGGAAATGTTTTATTGGGAGTGAAACATTACCAACTGGGTAGAGGAAATGCTGACTTATGAGCCTTTGCATTTTTGTTGCAGCGGAGACCCATTTTTCTTGGAGCCCTTTTGGATGCAACATGCAGCTAAAAGTGCCATTGCAGTAGCAGGGTGGCATCGAATGAGTTACAGCTACCCTGATAAATCTTCCATGTCAGCAGAGCTTGAGAATCACATACGCACAGTTCATGCCATTGTTGGGAATGCTGTGACCGAAGGAAGATACATTGTTTTCGGTGCTGGCTCAACCCATCTTCTCTACGCTGCACTTTACGCGTTGTCTTCTGATAACTTTAACTCCTCACCTGCAAGTGTTTTGGTTTCAGTCCCTTATTACAAGGTTAAATCTTACTTCCGAAATCTCGACATACGAAATTTAAAACGATTGTACCATCTATGATTTAAACAATTGTACAAACGTATGATTGTCGGTTTAGATGGTACAAATTAAAACAAATAATAATTCATGTATATGCTCTGCCAATATATGTATATCATCATTTTGACGTCGAGTTTCAACAGCTTTATCAGACACAAGCGGAGTTTTTTCGATCACTTGACTTTAAGTTTGAAGGAGATGCGGCCTTGTTCCAGAACATCTCAGATGATACCGCAAACGTTATTGAGTATGTTACCTCACCAAACAATCCTGATGGGCAGCTGAAGAAGGCAATGTTTCAAGGGCCAAATGCCAAAGCAATCTATGATCGTGTATATTACTGGCCACATTTTACAGCGATTCCAGCTCCAGCAGATGATGATCTCATGATATTTTCAATTTCTAAGTTCACTGGCCATGCTGGTACTAGATTCGGGTAATAATATGTTTAATACACAAAGTTCCCTGTTTAAATTTCGATTAAGCCTCAAGTTGAAAGGAGGACAACATTGATACATTAGTATTGTGCCTTGTGCAGGTGGGCAGTGGTGAAGGATGAGTCTGTGTACCAAAGAATGGAAACCTACATACAGTTAAGTAGCTTCGGTGTTTCCCGGGACACTCAGCTAAGAGCTTTGAAGCTTATGAATGTCGTCCTTGAAACCCGGGGCAAGGAAATTTTTGAATTTGGGTTCGACAATTTGAAGAAACGCTGGGAAAAGTTGAGGAGTACCCTTCATTTGTCAAACCGGTTTTCTCTGCAGAAAATTGCACCCCAATACTGCACGTATTTCCAAAAAATTAGAGGACCTTCACCGGGTAACATTCTCTCTACACCATCATATATATCAGAAAAAATTTGGTTCCCCTAGCTGAGTATTACGTCTACATTATCTTTCGTTGGATAAAATAAATCAACCTGGGATCATTCAACACCACTAAGTTATGAGAAATATTAAGGAGACTCTTTTAAAAGTGAGGTTCTTTATACTCTTTGTCACCTCATGTTTTTTACACAACGTTTTACAATGTTTGCATGAGAATTAACATTAAGTTGTAAGATGTTAGAAAATTCATAAACAGAGAGTGTTCTTAGCATCTCTCTTAAGTTATATTTTTGCACGTGTGCACGCACACATACATTTATGGGTATATTTTTTCATTATAATATTTTAGGTAAATTATATTTTATCCCCTCAGATTTTGATGTAATTACAACTTCATACAACATCTTTAAAATATCTCAATTTCATACTTTAATTATCATTTCATTGCAATTTCGTATATTCGTTAGTGAAAACAGTCAGCTTGACCGTTAAGTGATGACGTGGCAAATATGAGGCCCACATGTTTTGATGATGTGGAAAATAAAAATATTAAAAATCGATTTTAAAATAAAACTAAATTAAAACACAATTTAAAATTACAATGGGGCCCGCCCATCTTTTTCTCCAACGGAGAGAGATGGCATCTGCCACTTCTCTGCAATTTCAGGGAGCAGCGAGGTTTCCTCTTCCATTTCAGTGGGCCGCCTCTCTCTCCCCGTAGGGTCGCGGTCTCTATCTCATCTTGTTGGAAACCTAGGTTGAACTCTCACAAATGATCACGTAAGTATGTGTTTGTTTCGGTACTCAAATGGTGGGAGAATATCCTTAATCAATTAAAGAGCAAGCATGGCCTTAAATAGCCTTACAAAGAAAGATGAATCTTGAAAATAAGCAGCCCACGTTTTACAACCCTAGAACGTGGTATTGGACTAAGTCAAGCAAACAACAGAAACAAATAACTTATCCCTAAAGACTAGGGCTTACTAACCATAACTGAAACAAGCCCTACAAACTAGGAACTAAGAGACCTAACCCTAACAGCTTCAACATCCTCCCTTAAACTGAATGCGGTCAGCAAATCAGTTTATACCCATGAATGATTGAACACCTAATAGCTCCCGCAGTTTCTGAAACACGTCCAGCTTCAGAGGCTTGGTCATGATATCTGCAACCTGCTCCTGTGAAGAACAATGAATCAATCCTACAACTTCATCCTTGGTGAGCTCTCGAAGGAAATGCAACCGAATATTTATGTGTTTACTGCGCCCATGCATCACTGGATTTTTCGATAGCTTAATAGTAGAACTATTATCACACAAAATTGTTGTGGACTTGCACGGTTCATGATCGAGATACTGTAAAACCCTCCTTAACCAAACTGCTTGACATGCACTTGAAGCTGCAGCTACGAATTCAGCTTCAGTGGTGGATAACGTAACCACAGGTTGTTTCTTTGAGGACCATGAGATTGCCCCTGAACTCAACATAAAAACGTATCCAGAAGTGCTTTTTCTGTCATCCAAATCTCCGGCATAATCACTGTCAGTGTACCCGAGAAGGTCTTATCTTCCTCCCTTCTTGTAGACCAGTCCAAAATTCACCGTGCCTTTTAAGTACCTCAATACTCTTTTTGCCGCTTTAAGATGTAGTTCAGTAGGTCGTTCCATGAACCTACTAATTAAGCTGATGACATACATCATATCGGGTCGCATTGCAGTTAAATACATAAGACTGCCTACAACTCGTTTATACAGAGTGCTATCAACTTCTATTCCTTCTTCATCCTTCATTATTTTGAACCCAGGGACAATTGGGTTATGAACTGCGTTGCATTGGTCCATGTTAAACCTTTCTAACACTTCTTGAGCATATTTCCGCTGACTAACATAAATACCTTCTGACCTTTGGAGCACTTCTAAGCCAAGAAAGTAGCTCATTTTCCCAAGGTCGGTCGTGTCAAACTCAGTCATCATCGAATGCTTGAAATCTCTAAACATGGACTCATCATTCCCAGTGAATATAAGATCGTCAACATAAAGGCAAACAATTAACATTTTACCTTTAATCAGCCTTTTGACAAACAAGGTGTGTTCATGTGGACACTTCTCGAAGCCTTCATTCATGAAATAGGACTCAATGCCGCTGTACCATGCTCTAGGAGCCTGTTTCAGATTGTATAAAGCCTTTTTGAGCTTATAAACCTTGTGCTCATGCCCCTTTTGTTCATAGCCTGGAGGTTGTGCAATGAATACCGCTTCATTTATTTCACCATGGAGGAATGCTGACTTCACATCCAACTGATACACATTCCAGTCATTTCGAGCTTCGAGTGAGAGAATAACACGAATTGTATCCAAACGAGCTACGGGCGCAAACACTTCTGCATAATCAATCCCATATTGCTGGCTATACCCCTTTGCAACCAGACGAGCCTTGTACTTGTCCACTTCTCTTTTCTCATTGAGCTTCGTTTTGTAGATCCATTTGACCCCAACTACTCTCCCTGCTGTTGGCATTTCTACTAGCTCCCATGTATTATTTCTCTCGATTGCTTCAATTTCTGAATCCATCACTTTTCTCCATTTGTCACTTTTTACAGCTTCCTCATAAGTGATCGGGTCTGATTCGGCAAATAAAGCTAAATGAGCCATGTCTTCTCCCTCTGAAAGACCTTCTCCACTCACATAATCTCTCATCCACACTGGTTGTTTTCTATCTCGTCCCACTCGGCCGGCTATGTCTGTCTGATCATTGTGATCAGAATCCTCGCTGTCTGGTGCTGTTTCTTCTGTTGCCGATTATCCTCCATTGTTTTCATTTCCTGGATTGCCTCCTTCATTTGATTCCCATTCAAGATCAGCTATGGCTGTCTCTTGATAAGTGTCATCCCAGTCCCAAGCTTTGTCTTCTTCAAAGACCACATCTCGACTTATCACGATCTTTTTAGTGATTGGATCATATAGACGATAAGCTTTGGATTCCTAGCTGACTCCAAGTAGAATGCATTTCTTACTCTTATCATCAAGCTTGATTCTCTTACTGTCAGCAACATGCACGTGTGCTACACATCCGAAAACCCTAAAGTGCTCCACTGATGGTTTGGAGCCACTCCAGGCTTCTTCTGGCGTCATATTTCTCACTGCTAGGGTTGGACTTCTGTTGAGCACGTAAATGGCCCAATTCACTGCTTCTGGCCAAAAAGTTCTTGGCATTTTCTTCTCTGTAATCATACTTCGAACCATGTTCATAATAGTTCGATTCTTCCTTTCCGCAACACCATTCTGTTGGGGAGTGTAGGCAGCTGTTAATTGCCTTTGAATCCCATGCATGTTGCAAAACTCAGTAAACTCATGTGAGATGAACTCGCCTCCACGATCTGTACGCAGAGTTCTTATGCTTAAACTGCTTTCCTTTTCAACCCTAGCCTTAAAAGTTTTAAACACACTGAGGGCTTCTGACTTTTCAACCAAATGATACACCCAAGTTTTCCTACTGTAATCATCAGTGAAAGTACTGAGATACCTTTTTTGGCTGTTGGAGATTGGATTAATAGGCCCACATATGTCTGCATGCACGAGTTGAAGGCTCTGAGTTGCTCTCCACGTACTTTGTTTTGGGAAGGAATCTCGTTGTTGCTTTCCCACCAAACACTTTTCACAGACTTCCTTGTGTGCTGTGAACTTTGGTAAACCCTTCACCATATTCTTTTGCTGGAGAACCCTTAAACCGCTCCAACCCAAATGTCCATATATGCGATGCCATAGTTGAGGTTGATCGTCCGTCACAGTGTTCAAACATTGATGTCCTTGGAGCTGTATGCGGGCTAGTAAGATGAACATGCGGTTTTCTGCCATTATGGTCTCCCAAATTAATCCTCTCTCTGGATGATAAATCCTGCATCTTCCACTTTTGATAAAAATGGTGAGACCCTTCTCTTGCAATTGTCCAATACTTAGCAAATTGTGTTTTAACCCTGGCACATAAAATACTTCAGTGATAACTTGCATAATTCCGTTGACTTCCATACGAACATTTCCTTTTCCTAGCACATCCAAGCTTGAATTGTTCCCCAACTTCACAGACTTTCTGAATGTATTATCCAAAGCTGTAAACAACTCATTCTTACCACACATATGATTGCTGCATCCGGAGTCCAGGAACCACAATTCTTCTCTGTTGGCCTCCTTGATATCCACGTAGGCCATCAATAGCATTTCTTCACTAGTTTCTGCATAGAGGCCTTTTGAGTCCTTCCCCTTCTTAGGACACTCCCACTGAAAATGCCCAAGTTCATAACAGTTGTAGCACTCAAGGGTAGTTCTATCTAGACTGTTTCTACCCATTCCTCGTCCTCTTCCTCTGGAACTGCTACGACCACTTCTCCCACCTTGTTGGAGATCATGAGTCACCTTTAAGACTTGCTCATCCACTGAGTGTCGCTCCATTCTTTGCTCATGCACAAGCAAACTGCTTTGTAGTTCATCAATGGACAAGATGTCTAGATCATTTGATTCTTCAATGGAGCATACAACATAATCATATTTGGCAGTCATTGATCTCAGAATCTTTTCGATGACCACCACGTCTTCCATCTTTTCCCCGTGAATCCTCATCTTGTTGGCTATAGTGAGAGTATGTGCAAAATACTCGTTCACTGATTCCCCTTCCTTCATGTGCAGAATTTCAAACTCTTTGCGAAGAGCTTGTAACTGTGCACGTTTAACTCTTGATGTGCCTTGGTATTTCTGCTTCAAGGAGTCCCAGATGTCCTTCGAGGTCTCCTTCTTCAATATCGTCTCGAGGATTGATTGGTCAATGGCCTGGAACAAGTAATTCTTGGTCTTCAAGTCTTTGAGTCTCAAATCTTCAATGGTCTTCTTCTATCCATCTGTGAGATCATCTGCTGCTACAGGGATTTCGGTCTCCACCAACCTCCAATACTCTTTGGAGTGTAGGAAATTCTCCATAAGCATGCTCCAATGATCATAATGTCCGTCAAGCCTCGGAATTGTAGGTTGTACAAAGCTGCTTTCAGTCGTCATGGCGTCGTTGTTGAGCGATGAACCTAGCTTCAATCAGGCCCCGTGGTAGGGCTCTGATACCAGATGTTGGAAACCTAGGTTGAACCCTCACAAATGATCACGTAAGTATGTGTTTGTTTCGGTACTCAAATGCTGAGAGAATATCCTTAATCAATTAAAGAGCAAGCATGGCCTTAAATAGCCTTACAAAGAAAGATGAATCCTGAAAATAAGCAGCCCACGTTTTACAACCCTAGAACGTGGTATTGGAAGGGAATGGAGTTGCGGTGTGATCTATGGAAACCGAAGATTTGAGTCTTGGCGGAGAATCGTAACTGTACGAATTGGGCGAATCGTGCAAGTGATGAACACGATGAAAATTTTTGTCAAGACCTTGAAAGGTACCGATTCCGAGAGCGAAGTACTAATGATTGGTAAACCAGAAGAGACAGCTCCACTGAGATTAGAAGCGACTCGGACCCCGACGAGAGCACCGCCGTTCACAACACTCTCGCCACCATCGAGAATTTGATGGGGGTGAAGCACGGAACTTTCCCCAAAAATTTGAAACGCAGATCTTTCCCCATATTAAAAATTCTTGTGAATTTCATGGGCGGACGACGGGAATAGAGAACCCCTGAAATTTCCGAGGGATCCAATGGCGACGAGACGTGCCCAGATGTTTCCGATTTTGGATTGAACCCAATTTTTACATCTGGGTGGATGCCATGCCATCTCTCTGTGGAGAAGAAGGTGGGTGGGCCCCTTGTAATTTTAAATTTTGTTTTAATTTAGTTTTATTTTGAATTTAATTTTTAAATTTTTAAGTATTTTTATTTTCCACGTCATCAAAACATGTGGGCCTCATATTTGTTACGTCATCACTTAACTATCAAACTGACGGTTTGACAAACGGATGTACGAAATTACAATGAAATGATAATTAAAGTATGAAATTGAAATATTTTAAAAATGATGTATGAGGTTACAATTGCAATCAAACTTGACGAGATAAAATATAATTTAGCCAAATACTTTTTATAGTCGCAAATGAGAAGTTCATAAAAAAATTTAGCCTTACATGCATGGTTTTGGCAATTTAAAGAAACACAATTAAAGCATATATAAAACTCATAGAGATATATATATATATATATATATATATATATATATATATATATATATATATCACCTTAATGAAAATTAGGTCCCTGAATTAGAGTGTAATACCGTTATTTTCTTGCCTATAAGCCCTTAACATTTCATATAGGTTGCGAATCTAACGTCTAATTTATCATCCGAAGCTAACTTACACTATCTCTTATGAAAAACTATCAATTTATTCTCCAAAGTTAACTCCATACACTATTTCTTTATGAAAAACTATCAATCTACCCTCAAATGTGTATCACATGCAAGTAACGTGATTTAAATTGACGGAAAATTGAATATAGTAGCTTCGAATATCATATTAGGGATGTAATTAGCAAATTTTTATAATTTAAGGACTGATTTTTCTGAAAAAATAGTTTAGGGACCTAATTTTCATTGAGGTGGTAATTTAGGGACTAAATTGGCAGTTCACCCATATAAATATATATATATATATATATATATATATATATATATATATATATATATATATATATATATATCTTTCAAACTTACCGACTAGCTCATGGTTTTGTGATAAAGAGAAAACATTTTTTTGGATAACATGCGGTTCTGTACTAAATTTGACATAGGCTAGCCTTTGACAGCCTTTGACATACATAGCAAACCATACCATAAGTACCATTTATAACATTGGGGCCTTTTGATTTTATTTTATTTTTTGGAAAACATTGGGGCCTTTTGATTTGGGCCCGGTAAACACCCCAAATTTTAGAGAAAACCCAAAAAATATTTTGGTTATTAATGTCTATTGAATTTATTGTGTTAGGGTTGAATGTTTTTTAATGATGAATTTGCTTTAAAAAAAAATGATATTATCCACACTAAGAAGGTTGTATTCAATTAGGATTTTGAGAGATTTTAATTCAATCAATATTTTAAGTGATTCTCTGAAATTCAAAGTATATTTAAACAGGATTTTAAAATAGTTTATTAAAATGCTTAGAAATCCGGTTGTATTCAATTAGGATTTTAAATAAGTTTATATCATTCCGGGTGTATTCAATTAGGATTTTAAATAAGTTTAAACCATTCTAGGTGTATTCAATTAGAAATTAATTTTAAAGAATTTGAAAAAATTGAGGAATTAGAGGGAACTGAAGAGATATAGTGTATTTTAAGCATCCACAAATCTCACCTCTCCCCATGAGATTTTGAGGGAATTGAATCAAAATTTTATATGAAATTTCTACAAATCAATTAAACTTCATAAAAATCTATGGACTTATAAATCCACTAAAAACTCTCAAATTCCCAATTGAATACACCCCCCTCTTTAAGGGAGGGGGTGAACTTAGCCTCACAATGGACTAACAATAATGTGGTTCAAATTCGCTTTTGGTGAGAATCGAACCTAAGATCTCTCACTTACAAGTGAAGTGGAATACCACTAGATAAACGTGAAAAATAATTTTAAATTTTTTAATTAAATGCATTATTTGATGAAATAATACATTTTTAATTTTTACAAGCTTGCAATTGTCGCCATAAAAACTTAAATTCATAAGAAACAACTTGTCAGTCATAAAACTTATTGTTGAGGTAGAATAAAATCTCTCTTAAAAAAACAAAAATTCAATCCCAAAAATCATCAACACATAGACACTTACGGCTAGTAACTGAAACCTTATCAATGGATAAGCAAATCATATCTACATCACTTCTGCGATATGTATCGGAAACCTAGCTATTAAGTGACCGTATCATCTCACTATGGTAAGTTTTTTAACATGAAAAGATGGACAAAGAATATGTGGGTTTTTCCTAAATTCTAATGAAACTTGGGTTGATATCAACTTTTCTGTATAACATTTGGCCTAGCATAAAACAAGCCAAACTTCCTCTAATATTTATATGCATGGCAGCTTATGCGTGGGTGAAGTGCGAGAGGGAAGAGGATAAAGATTGCTATGGAGTTCTGCAACAAGAAGCGAATGTTTATGGTCGCAGAGGTAGCTTGTTTGGTGCTGAAGATCAATATGTTCGCCTCGCCCTCATAAGAAGCGAAGATGATTTTGATATATTGCTTCAGCGACTTAACCATTTAGTCTTGGCTGAAAGGAATAGCAAAATAATTATTTCTTCTCAAGAAGGGGGTCAATACGTGAGTTAATCTGCTACAGAGAAATATTGCAGAAATATAGTAGAGCACTAGTCGTGCTCCCTTATGTACGTTTGCAGAAATATAGGAGAGCACTACTCGTGCTCCCGTATGTACGTCTACATACAGCGGTCACCATTTTAGGTCTTGGTCTATCTACTTGTATTTCTTGTTTGAATGTTGGACGTTGACTCAAGTTTCAATCCTTCATTCCTCCTTGATTACAAATATAATGTGCTGTGGTATTGCTTTTTAAATATGTGATTCCTTAGTTCATATATAGATTATACTAATTTTTTTTCATTGTCCTTAATGCATAGTTACAATGCATAATGCATTTGATTATATCAATTAGCATCATTTAAAGTCTTTTTTTTATTTTTTATTTGCTCTCTTTTGTGTCAAAAGAGTTGGTTAAAAGAATCTATTCTTTTATTCAACATCTTGAGTTTCATTCCCCCTTCCAATATTACTGTACCAAAAAAAGGATTTTTTGAAACGTTTATGAGAAATTATACACCTAATTCAAAACCTAAAACTGGTTTACGTGATGGCTTCTCGAAACCTAAAACTCGAACTGATAACGTTGTGCAATATTCCCTTTCGTATGTTCTTTTTGCCTCTCTCAATACTGATGAAACTGTTGATTTATTTAATATATTTGATTAATTAAACGATCTCTGATTCGAATGAAATCTGGTATGAATGATCTTCAAATGAAGATTAAGATATTGAACGGTTTGGTTATAAATTTTGTTGATGCACAAAATCAGTGAGGACTTTGGTACAACAGAAAGTTTCAAGTTCGTGACCTTCGCTTGGTTGCTCCGGTCACTAGTGTGGATAAGTATGTAAATGGACTGAGACATGGAAGCAAACAACACAAGATGTACGTGGTTCACCCAGATTGGCTACGTCCACGGAGTAGATGAGTTCTCATTAATTGTGAAGGGTTTACACAAGTACATAGGTTCAAGCTCTCATTTTGTGAGTTCTAGTGAATAGTCTAGTACAAATGACATTAGAGATTATTGTGGGAGAATGATCCCTATTTATAGAAGAGAGTTTCTAGCTTTGTTCTGACATTAACACGTGTCATGCTGTGATTGGTCTCTGATGTTGACACGTGTCGCGCTGTGATTGGCCTCTGGTGTCGACACATGTCACCTTGTGATTGGCCTCTGACCTTGTGGGTCCTTGACGGTATAATGTTGACCGGTTCTCAGTAGTTTCGGGATTGGTCAAGTATGGTACAAACAGTGCTCCCCTAAGTTCCCGAGTGAGGGAAGCTCCTCGGTTGGGGACTTGCAAGTTCCAAGCCACTGAGTAATCCCAAAACTTCCAAGTACTGAAGCGTGGTGTCGTTTTCACTTGCCTTTTTTTGTTCCATAGGTGGAAGTGGCATCTTCTCTGGAAGCATTTCTCCTCCATTCATGAGTGGTATCTCTAGCTGATGTTGACGCACAAGGTAATGTATCATTTTCACTTGAAGCTTACTTGTAGTTTCGGGCTTGGTCAAGTGTGATACAAACACTATAGTAGGAGTCCCCCAAGTCTCTGAGCGAGGAGATCTGCCGAAAGAGGTGACAGACAAGGTAAGTAATCAGAGTTCCAAGCGATCAGGTCTAGGTTGGAAGCTTGACTTCGGGTTCCGGCTAATTATTCTCCTTCTCCTTGTCTCTTATTCAGCAAGAAGGATAAAGAGAAGAAAAAGGAGAAGAGATGATATGAGATACTTTTGCTTTTGAAGAAGTATATTTCCACAGGCTTATTCTTGAACTGGGCTGGAGGGTTTTCTAGTTTCCTCCAAATAAGCGAGCCAACTCAGGAATTTGAGGGTCAAAACAAGTCCGTCAAATCTAGAGTACGTTTGACCCTGATGATATGGGATACTTTTACTGTTGGTATGGCGAGGCTTTGCTCTTTGGCGACGGTGCCAGCGAAAGGTTGTTGAAGCTTCTCGAGCTTTTGGATTCAACTCAGACTTCTTCTGCTGAGTTATATGATTGTGCAGGGCGGGGTGTCATACCATAGCGATCTGTTACAGCTCATCATGCTGCATTCTTCTCTGCTTGTTTCTTCTGAACGGCAGGCAGGCACGAGGTAGAGGTGATGGTCTGTTTCTTTGTTCAATCTTTCCAAGTGCCGACCGATTGCTTTCTTTCTCCTTGTCCCGTAGGCAAGAGTAAGGGTAAAGGAAAAGCATGCCACAAGATAATTTTGCCTTCGACTCTGATGATATGAGGTACTTTTGCTTTTGAAGAAGTATATTTCCACAGATTTATTCTTGAACTGAGCTGGAGGGCTTCTTAGCAAGGAATATGAGACTTGATTGTGAATTGGACTTGTAATTTCTTCAAGGGCCGTTGGTGGCTTGATTTTTGAAGGAAATTGGACCATGAGTAATCTCACATGGCAAGTGATCCTCAGTTTAGTTGAGGATGAATCAGCACGTTGTCTCCACATGCTTCAAGGTATCAGTTTCATTTGCCTTATCTGTTCTCCATGCAGATGTGGCATTTTCTCTGGAAGCACAAGATGTTGAAGATGAGTACTCGAGAGCAATGCTAGGTAAGCAATCAGGAAAGGGTTCCAGGCAATCGGTTCCTGACTGGAAGCTTGATTCCAAGTGCTGGCTGATTGCTCTCTTTCTCCTTGTCTTGCAGGTAAGAGCAAGGGCGAAGGAAAAGACAGGGAAAAAGCATGATATGGGATACTCTTGCTTTTGTCCCTGATGATATGAGATATTCTTGCTCTGGTGTGGCTTGTTTGCAAAGGTATTATCGGGGGGAAAGAAAGCTAAGTATTTCGAGAGGCTTCGTTGGGAGTGTCCTCTCGAGTGTGAGGAAGAGTTGAACATTTTTGCAGGTCTACCTGGTTATGAAGGATGGAGGTCCACATATATTAGGAATTTCCCTAACAGCAAATGGTAATGTTGTTCCTTTACCCTTATCGGTCATATCGATGTAGTGGGAGCTGCGAGATTCACGTGTTTTAACTTTGTCAGAGATCTTGTGATAAAGTGTTCCGTGATATCCGGAAAGCTGATGTTGCTTGTGAAAAGTGCCGACAAATTATATCCAGGAAAATCTGGCTCTTCGAAGTTTGAAGAGAGGTGCCTCTTCGATTTCTGAACAAGCGGGTATGTTGAAGATCTGGCTCTCGAAGTTCGGAAAGCGTTGCCCCTTCGATTTTTGTACCAAGCAAATCTGTTGAAGATCTGGCTCTCGAAGTTCGGAAAGCGTTGCCCCTTCGACTTTTGAACAAGCATATCCGTTGAAGGTGTATTCTCAGAGATGAGGAAAAATTAGGCATTCTTGTGGGTATGCTTTGCCATAGAGGATAGATTTGACTCGTATAGTGATTTCCCAATTAGCAAGTAGTGGTGCTATTCCTTTACCCTTGTGGGTAATAGTAGGGTAGCTGGAACTTCGAAATTCTCATGCCTTAACTTTGTCAGAGCACTTTGAAAAAGTGGTCCGTGATATCCGGAAAGCTGATGTTGCGTGTGAAGATTGCAGACACATTTTATCCAAGGAGATCTGGCTCTCGAAATTCGAGGAGCGGTGCCTCTTTGATTTTCGAACAAACGGCCCTGTTGCCTTTTCTTTTATAGGGGCACCAATTGTGTTCAAGAAGTACGCTCAGAGAGTTACTGCTTGTAGAAATCTTCCCTTCATTTTTGTGCTTCTGAGATTTATTGGACCTCATTTTTCCTTTGTCATTTCTGAAAATGTCTGGCCCATCCGACCGTCGTTTTGACTTGAATGTTGAGGAAGAGGCAGCCAGGTCTCCTCAAGACAACATATGGCGTCCGTCTTTCTTATCCCCTACTGGTCATCTTACCGTTGGGGATTCTGTGATGAAGAATGACATGACCGCTGCGGTGGTGGCCAGGAATCTTCTCACTCCCAAAGATAACAGACTACTTTCCAAACGGTCTGATGAGTTGGCTGTTAAGGATTCTCTGGCTTTCAGTGTTCAGTGTGCAGCTTCTGTGTCTAATATGGCCCAACGCCTATTTGCTCGAACCCGCCAGGTTGAGTCCTTGGCGGCTGAGGTGATAAGCCTCAAACAGGAGATCAGAGGGCTTAAGCATGAGAATAGACAGTTGCACCTGCTTGCACATAGCTACTCCACGGGCATGAAGAGAAAGCTTGACCGGCTGGGGGAATCCGAGAGTCAGATTCTAAGTGATCATCAGAGGTTTGTGGGTTTGTTGCAAGGGCATCTATTGCCTTCGTCTTCTGGAGCTTTACCGCGTACTGAAGCTCCAAACGATCGACCTTCGGTGCCTCCTCCTTCTGGGGTTCTGCCCAGTACAGAGGTTCCAAATGACCACCCTCCGGTGCCTCCTCTTTCTGGTGCTTTGTCGAGTACTGAGGCTTTTCCTGGGCAACCTTTGTGAAGGTTCCCTCCTGTTTGTTTGTTTTGATTCTTGTGTATGTACATATATGTAATTTATCGATGATGTTAATAAACAAGCTTTACTTCATTCAGCGTATTGTGTTAAATACACTAAGGCATCCTCCACTAAGTTCTTTGAATTATTTCTTTTGTTGAAATTTGCATGTTGAAACTTCATGGGTGGATCATGTAGGTTGAAATAGTGCTCCCCTAATTTCCCGAGTGAGGAAAACTTCTCGATTGGGGACTTGAAAGATCCAAGTCACTAAGTAGTAACGGAACTTTCGAGTACCAAGGTGTAGTAGCATATGATAGGAGTCCCCCAAGTCGTCGGTCGAGGAGAGTTGCCGAAGGAGGTGTCTTGCTTGTTACCAAGTTGTCAGAATATCGATGCCTTGCCTTGCTTCATTTGGTGAAGCACAATTCTTTCTTAGTGAAGTACAATTCTTTCTTGCTTCATGTTTGAGAGGTAGGGAAATAATAAAAATAAGACCCAAGGTCTCATCCCTTTGCCCATTTCTGCTTCCCCTTTTGTGGTGGAATTGCTTTTCGTTTCCACTAATCAGCCTGAGTCGCTGCAATTATAACACCCTTCTCTGTAGCTCAAATCGCAAAGTCGTCTTCATGAAAGTTGTTCCTTAACTTGTGATCTACAACGTATCCAAATTTGAGATCCATCGGAGTAGTACAACTCCAGACATTCAGGTATGATGAATAACTGTTCATGATTTGTCTGTCAACCCATCAGACCTGTTGTTAGCTTCGTAACTCCATTTTATCTTGCTCAAATCAATATACTTTCTTCATCGAAGTTGTTCCTCATTATCTCTTCCATAACATATCAAAAATTCAGAATTAATTAATGGTTAAATACTTCCAGATCTTTGAAACATCACAACAGCTTTGGAATCGGCAGGAATCTGACTGTCATGTTTGGAGCTTTAAAACTTTAATTTCCTTCGCTCAAACAGAAATATTTCCTTCTTGAAAGTTGTTTATCTGTTCAAGAACCATAAGATATCCAAAATTCGGCTCCATTGAAGAAGAGCAGAAGTTGCGGAAATTTGATAGATGAAAGGTGACGGAAGAGGGAGAGAGGGAAAAAAGCTTGACTAGTTAAAGCTATTTTTTGGACACAAAATTTGATTTAGCTTCACACTATCTTGATCAAGAGTGTGTGAAGCTCTTGCATGTTTTAGTGTTGAAATTTTGTAGTGAAGCTTTGTTGTTGAAGCTTTGTAGGTGAAGCTTTGATGATGAAGCTTTGTTGGTGAAGCTTTGATGTTGAAGCTTTGTAGGTGAAGCTTTGGTGTTGAAGCTTTGTAGGGTGAAGCTTTGTGGGTGAAGCTTTGTAGGGTGAAGCTTTGTAGGGTGAAGCTTTGTGGGGGAAGCTTTGTAGGGTCAAGCTTTGTAGGGTGAAGCTTTGTGGGTGAAGCTTTGTAGGTGAAGCTTTGTATGGTCAAGCTTTATAGGGTGAAGCTTTATGGGTGAAGCTTTGTAGGGTGAAGCTTTGCTTTGTGGGGTGAAGCTTTGTTGGGTGAAGCTTTGTGGGTGAAGCTTTGCTTTGTGGGGTGAAGCTTTGTGGGTGAAGCTTTGCTTTGGTCAAGCTTTGTAGGGTGAAGCTTTGTGGGTGAAGCCTTGTGGGTGAAGCTTTGATGTTGAAGCTTTGTGGGTGAAGCTTTGCTTTGTGGGGAAGCTTTGGTGGGTGAAGCTTTGGTCAAGCTTTGTGGGGTGAAGCTTTGTGGGTGAAGCTTTGTGGGGGAAGCTTTGTGGGTGAAGCTTTGTATGGTCAAGCTTTGTAGGGTGAAGCTTTGTGGGTGAAGCTTTGTGGGTGAAGCTTTGATGTTGAAGCTTTGTGGGTGAAGCTTTGCTTTGTGGGGAAGCTTTGGTGGGTGAAGCTTTGGTCAAGCTTTGTGGGTGAAGCTTTGCTTTGTGGGGAAGCTTTGGTGGGTGAAGCTTTGGTCAAGCTTTGTGGGTGAAGCTTTGGTGGGTGAAGCTTTGGTCAAGCTTTGTGGGTGAAGCTTTGCTTTGTGGGGAAGCTTTGGTGGGTGAAGCTTTGGTCAAGCTTTGTGGGTGAAGCTTTGCTTTGTGGGGTGAAGCTTTGTGGGTGAAGCTTTGTAGGGTGAAGCTTTGTGGGGGAAGCTTTGTAGGGTGAAGCTTTGTAGGGTGAAGCTTTGTTTGCATCATAAATTGATTTTGCTTCACACTATCTTGATCAAGAGTGTGTGAAGCTTTTGAGAATTGTAGTTGTCCTCCATTGATGAAGCTTTGTTGTGTTCCCCCTTCCATTTTTTTTTTTTTTTTTTATTTTCGGATTTTTTTTTTTTTTTTTTTTTTAGTGGGGGAACTAAACATTTGAAATTTGAAACTCTCTAGCTTGTGTGGAAGTTGAAGATTTTCCATGTGGGGCTTTCTCATGGTTTGATCTTCACAATTGTCAAACCTTAGCCAATATTGGTTATTCCTCCATGCTAGTGGGTGAGGGGAGTTGTTTGTGACGCCATACCCATAATTCGCTCTGAGTTCCAAGCATACCATTTAGAAAACAACTTATTAGATAGCGAAAAGCAGCTTGAGGCCCTAAGGCAGTCATGTAGTATTAGTGTAGGAATGCGCTTGGTGCATCATTAGGAGTTGCCTTCTGAGCCGCCCATGGGTCATGTTATGTTCTACACCCCGATACTAATGACCTTAGGGGTGAAGCTGCCTTTGCACCCGTGGTTGCAGCAGATGCTATCTTTTATTAGATATGCGCCTGGCAACTCAACCCTGATTTTTGGGATACCTTGATCGGGTTTTATATTATTTGGATGAAGTGTGGATTAGGTGAGCCCTCCTTCCATCAGTGGCACTACTGCTATAAGATGCGCCCGGTGAAGTCATGCACTGGTTATGCCGAGTGTGCATGTTCGAGTGAGAGAGAGCATATTGCCAAATGACCTTCATTACATAGGATTCTGAACGGTTATAGCTCAACACTTGTACATTGTGAGTCTACTTGTAGTAGTACTTCAAGTGATTAGCGTTCCATGGATGGCCAAGGGTCTTGCCATCGGAGCTTCTGAGTTTGTAGGAGCTAGGGCTACTGATGCCAATGACTTCAAACGCTCAATCCCAGTTTAGACTAAGTGTGCCTTCGCTCGGGACTCTGTCGCAAAGTAGTCTTTTCTTTAATACCCAGTCTCTTACTTTGAAATAGCGAGGTTTGACCCTACAGTCATAGTAGTTGGAGATGTGCTGCTTGTAAGCCATATTCCTCAAGTGAGCCTGAATTATGTGTTCCTCGACTAGATCCAAGTTGAGGGTGAGTTGTTTGTCATTTTCAATTTGCATGTAGTTATGGACTCGGAAGGTAGTTTGCTCAAGCTTAACTAGGACAACTGCCTTTGTGCCAAAGGCAAGTGAGAATGAAGTTTCTCCTGTTGAAGTCCGATATGAAGTGCGATATGACCAAAAAAAACTTGGGGTACAAATTCAAGCCAACAACCTTTAGCCTTGTCCAAGTTGGTTTTCAAAGTGCGCTTGATTATTTTGTTGATAGCCTCAACTTGTCCATTTAGATTGGGGATGAGCTGGAGAGGCGAAGCATAAGTTGATGTTGAACTTAGAGCAGAACATTTTGAACTTCTTGTTGTCGAACTGTCACCCATTGTCAGTGACTATCGCATTGGGAATGCCAAATCTGCAAAGGATGTTCTTCCACACGAAGTCTTCTATCTTTGCCTCAGTAATGGTTGCCAAGGGTTCTACTTCGGCCCACATTGTGAAGTAGTCAACCGCAACGATTGCATAACGGACATTGCCCTTCCCTACAGGCATTGGGCCGATCAAATCAAGCCCCCATTGGGCCAAGGGCCAAGGGCTGATTATGGGAGTGAGAGGTTCTGGAGGGGAGTGAGGAATAGTCGCATAGCGTTGACATTTGTCACATGCGCGGGATACTTTGATGGCATCCTGGTGGAGTGTTGGTCAGTAATATCCTTGGCGAAAAGTCTTATGTGCTAGGGACCGAGATCCAGCATGATCTCCACAGACTTCCTCATGTATTTCCCGGAGGACAATCTCTGCCTCGGCAGGCATAAGGCACCTTAAGTACGGCAAGTTAAAACCTCGCTTGTAGAGTTGATCGTTGATGATCAGGTAGCGGGTAGACTTGTATCGAATTTGCTTAGCCTGGACTTTATCATTTGGGAGGAAGCCATGAGCAAGGAATTTATAAATTGGGGTGATCCAACTATCCCCCTATTGTAAGTTGCACACTTCGGCGGCCGTGGTGCTAGGAGCAACCAACAGCTCAACATGAATTTTTCTCCCAACTTTGTCTTCCACTGCTGAGGCGAGGCCAACCAGGGCGTCTGCATGACTATTTGCCGCCCGAGGAGCTTGAGTGATCTGGTAGTGGAAGTGCTTGAGCAAAAGTTGTGTTTGCGCAATGTATGCTACCATAAAGCTATCATTATCATCAAAGTTGTTGGTGACCTGGTTGACCACCAATTGGGAGTCACTGAAGATATCAATTTGTTTAACCCCAAGGTGTTTGGCCAAACGTAAGCCTGCTAGAAGGGCTTCATATTCGGCCTCGTTGTTCGACGCCTTGAATTTGAAACGAAGAGCATACTCCATCGCCACTTTGTCAGGGGTTCGACTTCAGATGAGGATGACTAGAAGTGTCTTCACTTTCTACATGTACTCTGAATGTACTAGTTTGTTGTTTGTATGGCGTGTGCCATGTTTTAAGCCTGAGAGCTTTTTTGTTTTTGAAGCGTTGTAGCTTTGAAGCTTTGTAATTGTAGCTTTGTAATGAAGGCTTTGTAATTGTAGCCCTGAGGCTTTGTAATTGTAGCCCTGAGGCTTTATAATTGTAGCTCTGAAGCTTTGTAATTGTAGCTCTGAAGCTTTGTAATTGTAGCTCTGAAGCTTTGTAATTGTAGCTTTGAAGCTTTGTAATTGTAGCTCTAAAGCTTTGTAATTGTAGCTTTGAAGCTTGAGCTTTGTAAATGAAGCTTTTGAAGCTAGAGCTCTGTAAATGAAGCTGTCGGAGCTAGAGCTCTGTAAATGAAGCTGTCGAAGCTTAGAGCTCTGTAAATGAAGCTTTCGAAGCTAGAGCTCTGTAAATGAAGCTTTCGAAGCTAGAGCTCTGTAAATGAAGCTGTCAAAGCTAGAGCTCTGTAAATGAAGCTGTTGAAGCTAGAGCTCTGTAAATGAAGCTGTTGAAGCTAGAGCTCTGTAAATGAAGCTGTTGAAGCTTAGAGCTCTGTAAATGAAGCTGTTGAAGCTTAGAGCTCTGTAAATGAAGCTTTCGAAGCTAGAGCTCTGTAAATGAAGCTTTCGAAGCTAGAGCTCTGTAAATGAAGCTGTCGAAGCTCAGAGCTCTGTAAATGAAGCTTTCGAAGCTAGAGCTCTGTAAATGAAGCTTTCGAAGCTGATCGACATGAGTAATGCTCATGAATGTGTATGTTGATTGACATGAGTAATGCTCATGGATGTTGACATGAGTGATGCTCATGTATGATTGACATGAGTGATGCTAATGTATGATTGACATGAGTGATGCTCATGAATGTTTATGTATGATTGTCATGAGCGATGCTCATGTATGATTATGTATGATTGTCATGAGTGATGCTCATGAATAATTTTTTGGAGTACGGGTTGTACCTTTGATTACCTGGTTGGTGATAATAGTGGCAGGTTTGTCAATAATTTTTGGAGTACTGGATGTACTTTTGATCACCTAGTTGGTGGTAATAGCGGCAGACTGCCGAATAATTGTGGAGTACTGGATGTACTTTCGATCTCTGCCGAATAATTTTTGGAGTACTAGATGTACTTTTGATCACCTGGTTGGTGGTAATAGCGGCAGACTGCCGAATGATTGTGGAAACCTGGATGTACTTTTGATCACCTGGTTGGTGGTAATAGTGGCAGGCTGCCGAATAATTTTTGGAGTACTGTGAATCCTTTTGAAGCTTGGTTGGCTTATGCATACTGGGTCTCTGAGTTGGTAGACCTCTTTTTTCTTCAGGGTAGAAACATATTGGATCCCAGTTAGGCTTTTGATACTTGCCTCCCCTGATGTCTTCCACGTGAAACACTTGGTGACCAGGCCTCAAAGTTCGTTCACTGTTTTTCATGGCCCTGTTGGAAGATTCAGATATGGGTGTGCCGCCGCTTATGGAATATATCACATTCACCTGGCGTTGGTTACAGATATCCCTCGGAGAGTGAAGGAGGAATTGATCAATTTTTTTCTTCACGTGCCAAAGCTTCAATATGATCACGGAGGATGATACACTTCTCGCTGTCATGACTGTTATGCTTATGGTGGTAGCAGAACATGCCCGTGTTCTTCATGGACTTGTAAACTGGCTCTCTCGGCTTTGGCTTCGGTATTAGGTGAGCTATACTGGGGTAAATGGCCACGCATGTGGTGTTCAAGGGCGTGTATGTCTCATACCTCGGGGTAGGGCGTGTCTTGATACGTGTTTGGCCCACTTCATTGACTGCCTGAGGGCGGGCATTGTCGTGGCGATAACCTTGGTTATCGCGATAGTGCCCTTTACTCTTTTTACTGAAATGAGAGTGGTGGGGATGGAAATCCTTCCTCTTGCCCTGAGATTGGTATGTCTGTTGACTTGGCGAAGCATTAAGTGAGGCAGAGGGATACTCTGTTGCCGTTTGGAGGGCCAATGTCTTCTCATTTGGTTGGATCTGGCTTCCACTCCCTACTTGCTGATAAGGGGTGGCTGTAGGGGGTTTCCCTTGATATGTTCTTGCCTCAGCGGAGGCGTGGTTATAGGCCTGTGACATCACCTCGGAGTAAGTTTTCCAAGTGTTGGCATTGATCATGTACTTGAAGAAACGGTCACGTAAGCCTATTGTGAAGGCCTTGAGGGCGGTCTTGTCATCTGCCTCAGCGCAGCGAGAATATTCATGGCTGAAGCGGCCGGCATACTCTCGTAGTGACTTGTCCGACTTCTGGCGGATAGTGTACAAATCATCTGCATAATGCAAACGATCGGTCTGGAAGACGTGTTGAGAAACAAA
The DNA here is from genome assembly GCA_024362995.1 of Heteromeles arbutifolia. Lineage (NCBI taxonomy): Eukaryota > Viridiplantae > Streptophyta > Magnoliopsida > Rosales > Rosaceae > Heteromeles > Heteromeles arbutifolia. The sequence continues at coordinate 37,831,906 of JANCRC010000004.1, forward strand.
CAGTTTCCTCAATTCCTCAAATGAGTCAACCATCTTAGGTGGAAGATGACAATACCAGTTTAAAGCTCCACCAGAGAGGGTGGAGGGGAAGAGAAGACATCGTTCTTCGTCGGTGTGCATCTGGTATGCCATGGTAGACTCAAAGAGGTTAAGGTGTTCAATTGGATCCTCCTTTCCAGTACAGAGTTGCAAGCCAAGCTTCTGTTTTGTCTTCGCCTGGAGGGGGGTGTCGAGGATCCTCCTTGTAAGAGGGCTAGGCCTGGGTTAATTCCAGTCAGGTATTTCAGCTTGTCGTTCGGCCTTCAACTTGTTTACTTCTTCAAGGAACTGTAGGACAAGGGGGTCCTGGGTAGAGTTTTGTATCACTGGAGCTTTCTTTCGGAAATTTCCATCCCCTCTTGAAAGTAAGAAAGTCTGATCAAGAGCATGTGATTTTTCCCTGGACTCGCCGTACTGACTTCTAGGGTATGTCTGTCGGAACACCTCTGAGTCCCCTATACCCTCATGTTTCTCTAGGACTTATTGCCCCTTCCCCAAATTGGTAGCCGGCCTGGGCCGTGGTAGGGGACCGAGTCTTTCAGAAACCCTTGGGTCATTGATCTTTGAGCTTATGTGGATGGGGTTCTCTCGACGTTGCTTCAGGAAGTCTCGACAGTCGCGATAAACAGCTTTCGATCCTTCTGCTCCCTCTGCCAGGAGGTGCCTTCCTCCACTTCTCCTGCTTCGGGTTGAAGCAGCTAGGTTGAGAGAAGTTTCATGTTGATCGACATTTTGAGGAGTAACTTGCTCCTTATCAAGAATAACCATGTTGAAGGCAGGTGACCCTCCATGTTGGAAGGCATCCGATTGATGGTTGACGTTCACAAGGGCAACGAGCTCGTGTGTTTGAGCATGCCTAGCTTCTTGGAGCGTCTCGAAGAGCTTCTCGTATTGCTCTTGAAGGACCTCGTTTTTCATTGCTATCTTGTTGTTCTGAGCTTCTAGCTCATCGACTTTAGCTTGAAGAGAAACCCTTTTTCCTTCCTTCTTTCGTTGCTTCGCACTAGGTGCGAGAGGGGTGTCATTCTGTGAGCTATGGCTTCCTTCGCTCCCCATGTTGGAGAGGGATGCTTGATCAAAAGAGAGTATACGAGTGGTGGAAACCAGCTTGACAAAGCTGTAGAGAGTGGGAATAAGTGTCGATTCCCACAGACGGCGCCAAATGTTGATGCACAAAATCAGTGAGGACTTTGGTACAATAGAAAGTTTCAAGTTCGTGACCTTCGCTTGGTTGCTCCGGTCACTAGTGTGGATAAGTATGTAAATGGACTGAGACATGGAAGCAAACAACACAAGATGTACGTGGTTCACCCAGATTGGCTACGTCCACGGAGTAGATGAGTTCTCATTAATTGTGAAGGGTTTACACAAGTACATAGGTTCAAGCTCTCATTTTGTGAGTTCTAATGAATAGTCTAGTACAAATGACATTAGAGATTATTGTGGGAGAATGATCCCTATTTATAGAAGAGGGTTTCTAGCTTTGTTCTGACATTAACACGTGTCATGCTGTGATTGGCCTCTGGTGTCGACACATGTCACCTTGTGATTGGCCTCTGACCTTGTGGGTCCTTGACGGTATAATGTTGACCGGTTCTCAGTAGTTTCGGGATTGGTCAAGTATGGTACAAACAAATTTCATTATAGTAAAAATACATTATTTGCAAGTGGAGGAATGAGCTCATCCCCAAGTAATATTCTATAAAAGCACCCCTTAGATTAATTATCATCTAATGGTCTTATTGAGAGTATAATCCCACATTAGGGAAATAAGGGATTTTACGTGCAAGGGCGGAGCTAGGTAGAGGGCTACACTAGGCTCCATGCCGGGGAAATCTTATACTCTAATTCATTTTACCTTATATAAGTGAGATGTCTAAATTTCGATTCTAGCCAAAAGCAAATTTGAACTTCATTATTTTAACTCATTGTGAGGCTAAGCCCATCCCCTCTCCTTTCGTGTAAATAATATTGTTTGCTCTTAGTGTAAATAATATTGTTTGCTTTAACTTTCAAAATCCTATGCCATTAATTCCATTTTCTATTCCCCATCTTTCCCATCCTCCACCTCCTTGGCTTTCCTCAAACCCATCTGATTTCAGATCTGTAGCCACTTACCTTAAACATGTTTCAGATTTGTAGCCACTTACCTTAAACATGTTTTGATGAGATTATTTCTGTCACATCCCGGCCTGGGACGGATCACTTCCCAGGCCCGCTCCACCACCGTAGCACGATATTGTCCACTTTCGGCTTACCATTCCCTCACGGTTTTGTTTCTGGGAACTCACGAGCAAATTCCCAGTGGGTCACCCATCTTGGGAGTGCTTTGACCCCCTTCTCGCTTAACTTCGGAGTTCTTACGGAACCCGAAGCTAGTGAGCTCCCAAAAGGCCTCGTGCTAGGTAGGGATGGGAATATACATATAAGGCTCACATGATCCACTCCCCTGGGCGATGTGGGATCTCACAATCCACCCCCCTTAGGGGCCTGACGTCCTCGTTGGCACACACGCGGCCAGTGCTAGGCTCTGATACCAATTGTCACATCCCTGCCCGGGGCGGATCACTTCCCGGGCCCGCTCCACCACCGTAGCACGATATTGTTCGCTCCCTTTAGGGGCCCGACGTCCTCGTCGGCACACACATGCCAGGGTTAGGCTCTGATACCAAATTGTCACATCCTGGCCCAGGGCGAATCACTTCCCGGGCCCGCTCCACCACCATAGCACGATATTGTCCTCTTTGGGCTTACCATTCCCTCACGGTTTTGTTTCTGGGAACTCACAAGCAACTTCCCAGTGGGTCACCCATCCTGGGAGTGCTCTGGCCCCCTTCTCGCTTAACTTCGGAGTTCCTACGAAACCAGAAACTAGTGAGCTCCCAAAAGGCCTCGTGCTAGGTAGGGATGGGAATATACATATAAGGCTCACATGATCCACACCTCTGGGCATTGTGGGATCTCACAATTTCCGAATGTGCATAGAGCTCCGATGCAGATGATCACACCACCACCTCTCACGGATCGGGAAGTGTCTTTTACCCCGGTTTGGGTGTTTACACCACCACCTTCCATGGATTTGTCTTCGACGACTTTGTTGCCTTCGGTGACTTTGTTGTTGGTGAGTTATGTCACTAGCTTTCTTTGGTTCGTTGCTATTGTTCCACCATCTATGGTGCTTTGTAAAGGTTGTTGGAGTCGTCTTTCTGTCATTTTTGAGAATTGTTTGGCTGGATTTTTGGTATCTGTTGGGCTGAAGTTTTTCGACGATGCATCGCCGACGTTTGTGAGGAATTTAGTGTTTTCTGTTTTGTTTATTGTTTATGGGCTCAAACTTTTGTTTTGGGGGATCCACACTTTCTTTTGAGCTTTTCTTGTAATTAGACCTTGATTGTTTTAAATTTTAAAGAACTTTAACGAAAAGCTTTCGGTACTGTTCACTTTAACGAAAAATCACATTTTCACACTAAAAAGTCAATCCTGGTACTATTCATTTTACCCTTTATTTTGTCCTTATTGTTAAAACTCAAAATTTTTAAACCATTTTATTTAATTTTCTTTAAATTTAATGTGTTTTCGGTATTAAATCTACCACTTTTATTGAAGAAAAAAAAATCGTCAATTTATCATTGTCGTACTGTTTCTAAATCTGTTTTACATTACATGATTAAGGCTCTATAAATATTAAATATCGCAAGAGCCTTGGAAGAAGTTAAAAATATATACATATGGCTAAAGCACAAAGCTTCTACGCTGTGTGTTTAGCATTTTCATTAGTGTTTAATCTATTACTGAGCTTCAGACTCTATGTGGATGTGGGTGGAGATTGGGAATTGAGTTGGAGCAAAAGAGCAGCAGAAGAAGCTGAGCACGTGGCAACCATCTCTTGCTCAGGGCATGGAAGAGTCTACTTAGATGGTCTAATTCTTGATGGGAAGGAACCTGTTTGTGAGTGCAATTCCTGCTATGGAGGCCCTCACTGCTCTTTGTTTTTTACTGGATGTGCTGCAAACGCTGACAGGTTCTCTCTTTCTTTCTCTGTACACTCACACTTACTGTGCTAGTTAATTAGTTTGGTTTAAAAACCTTCAGGAAATCTGAGCGGCATAGAGGTTGCGGTAAAGGCTACGAAGCTTCTAATTCAGAAAATTGAACTCAAGAGTCTCAGAGGCATATGGCCGACCAAGAAAAAGAACTCGGAAATCATAGATAATCTGTTTTTCCGGAGTTAACAACCACCACTTCTAATCAACAGACCTACTTGAACAACTCTAAATATAATCTGTTAAGATTTAGAGAGTCGCCAACTTCTAATCACACCAATATTGTTCCAATTAGAACCGTCGTTACATCTAGTTGTGTTGGGGGTCGTCAAGCCTAGTTGGGTAGAGGGTAGTCACGTCTGGTTGGATAAGGAGGAAGCCGCTCGATACCATATAAATATTTGAAAATAACAGTTCACGATAATCACGATAATCACACTGATTTTATTGCAATACATAATTTGATATGAATTGAATTTTATCACAAAACGCCTCATTATCGTTAGCATTGAAATCATTCATTCTGTCATTCTTCAACATAATCATGTATTAAGTAAAAACTGAACTCATATGACCAGAAACAAAAATATTCAAATAATTTCTCTTATTAAAATGCAATGCTTTAGAATATTTCCATTGATAGAGAAGCAGACAAAGACCAGTGGGCGATAGATACAAGTTACTATACTCAACTACGACATAAAATGGTTTTTTTTTTTTTTGTTGAAAAATTAATGAAAATAGTTTAAAATTTTTGAGTTTTAAAGAAAATGAAAAAAAAAATTATAATTGAATAGTATCAGGAATGACTTTTTTAGAGTTAAAATGTGTTTTTTCGTTATAGTGAACAGTACCAGAAATGTTTCGTTAAAATTCTTTTTTTTTTTTTGGTCAAAAAAATGGGATCTCTTTCTATCTAATTCATCAAGTTCGGGATCCGAACCGTTGAAATTTGATCTACCGATTATAGTTAACTTTTAAAATAATTCTTTGTTTGTAATCGTTGGATCAAATTTCAACGATTTGGATCATGAACTTGATGGATGGATGGAAAGGGAGAGAAGATCCCTTTCCAATAAAATGTATCATTCTCAAACTAAATAAATAAGTCGCCGGTCATCATCACATCAAGGTGAAGGAATCTTTTCTTTTGTACGGTAATTGTGAAAGGGGTATTTTCTCTGGAACCATCTCCCCAAAATCAATTACTGATGGGCCAGAACGCTTTCCCACTATAAAATCAATTATTGCTGTTCATTATGTCATGTATTACGTCAGCCATACAATTTCAAACTTTTTTTTTTTTTTTTTTACCATCGATATTATTTACACTAAGAAAAAAAGATAGGTTTAGTTTCACAATGAACTAGTAATAACGTGGATTCACAATTCCAAACTTTGTATATAGTAGTTTTAACCTTTTATTATATTATACTAAAATAATAGACACACCATAATTTTATCATATGGGTGTATTCTTTAATTGATTATAAAGTTGTACTAAATTTCCACGGAAAGAAGATTAATTTTTTTTTTTTTTGACAAACGATGGCGTAGTATTAAAATGTTAATTGTTAGGGGGTGAGAAAGTTGGTGTAGATTGAATATATACCATAATGCATATGTATCATTGTTTCCTGCTATTAAACTTGACAAAACCTAAAACTGCATTTGATCACCTCTTAGACCATGTTCAACCCTTAATTCAAAATTAGGGCTTTTAGATCTAAGATCTAGATCCGGAAACATAAATTATTTTTAGGAGTTATTTCAATTATCTAATTACTTATTTTTATTTCTTTTATAATTATTTTATATTTTCTAAAAATATTAAAAATCAGTTAAAATCTTCTAAAATTATGCATTTTCCAACTCTATAAGATCTAATTAATATCTTATAACAAAAAAAAAAATAATATACTAACATAAATTTATCTGCAAAACATTATACCCTAACTCAAGTAATAAATATATGAATGTATATTATATGACACACCCCGACCTAGAAATCAGGGGGTGTCGGCCAGCACAGCTCGATTCAGAGTCCTAGTGGACATTCCGGGTCGGGGTGTGTTATTATATGTATAAGCGAAATATGAAACGTAACTAAAAGGTAGAAAAAAATATAATATACCTACAAGCAAGACAAAATAATCTATGACAGGTTGATTATAATAAAGAATCTGTCATGTAGGTAGATAAATACAATTAACTTGTCATATAAGTTGATTATAAGAATTCAAAATAAAATCTATAAATAAGGTTTAGAGCAAGAGGAAGAACAAGAAATAACAAAAATAAATAAATAAAATATAATAATTAAATAGATAATTGTGAAGAAATTTGATTTTTATATTAAATTTATCATTGAAAAGCTAATTATTGGTAATAAAATAATTAAACTTGAGGAATTGGACATTTTAATAAGCTGACCTATTCCTTCTATTGGCTCAAAAAATTAGACTGATATCCAACCAAGCCATTTGAAACCATTGGGCCAAAATAATCCATGGGGAATGATAAATGTTTGGGCTAGATTTCACTCAAGAATTAAGCTCGGCTTAATTTGCTTGGGCCCACCATGCACTATAGTCGCTGGGACCCAGCTTTGCAGCCACTAATCATGAGTCTAACAACTATTTCGGCCATCCAACAGCTACAATCAACGGGTCATTGATTGATTGATTCAACCGTCTAGATTAAAATGAATATTTATTATTACACTAAATTCAAAAGTTATGATTGAATATGAGCATATACAAAGGTGAAAAAAACTGATGCCTCAATTTTAAATTTAACGGTTAAAACAATTAAAAAAATATTTAACTCAAATTTCATCCTAAAACTTTATAATTATATATGTATATGTTCAAACATCCACACAAAGACCACTTTCCTCATACAATTCTTTCTTCTTTTTTTCCTTTCTACCCACTTCCCAAAAGTATTTCATCCTATTTCTAAATTTTTCAAATTGCCAAAAGATTATGTTAGAAGACCTGATTGGTCAAGTGATGAAAATATTGCTTGTTATTTGGTATGGGTTTTTATTAGCGAAGATGATGCTATAAGCACAAACAAAAATGCTAAGGAGTTGTGGGCTCGTATTGTTAAAAAGTTTAATTCCACCTCCAACACCAAACCACCCTATGAAGGTCTTTGTGGTCGGTAGAAGATTATCAATAGAGCGTACACCTTTCCAGAATTTAAATATTTTTTAGGTTAAAATGTTTATAAAAATAAATTAGAATAATTGACAAAATATTATTTTTTAAAAAGTTAACGAAAAAAATTAGGCTAGAATTATTCTTTAATTATGTGTGGCTTAAATTTTAAGGCATAATCAATGAAGGAAAACAATTGTTTCTAGATTATGGGTTAAAAATTTGTGGCTTAATTTTTTAAGCTTTAACCAAAAGGGTTGTGCATGGTCTTAAGGCTCGTTCCGTCTAATTAATATTAGTGTCGCGCACCCAACTCCCATTTCTGTCATCTAATTCGGCTTCTTCGTGTTGTGTGGAGCTTTGGCCAGCCTTATTTTCACAGGCATATATCACACGTACAAAGGAGGCTTTCAAATGAATCAAATCTTTATTTACGCAAAATAGCTCAGTTCTTACGGGATTTCATTAAGCTGATTTTTGTTTTTCATGCAAAACTTGAACAAACAGTTTTGCAAAACAAATTTTGAATTTCTTTGGCATCTTCACTTCATTCTCTAAACGCTCAAATTCCACCAAAAATTGTTTGTTGCAGTGGGGACCCATATTTCTTGGAGCCTTTTTGGACGAAACATGCATCAAAAAGTGCAGTTTTAGTAGCAGGATGGCATCGAATGAACTATGTCTTCCCCGATCAATCTCGCGTCTCAGCAGAGCTTGAGAGGCACATCCGCGAAATTCATACCGTTGTCGGAAATGCGGTCACTGAAGGGAGATAGATTGTTTTTGGTGCTGGCTCAACCCAACTTCTCAATGCTGCAGTTAACGCACTGTCGACTTCCAATAACTTCAACTCTTCACATTCAAGTGTTGTAGCTTCAATTCCTTATTACAGTGTAAGATCCGACTTCTGAATTTACAGCGAGCAAAATTTATAATGAATAAAACTATTAAATATTGATATACGTACATGATTTCGATGTGAACTTTCACAGCTTTACCAAATGCAAACGGAGTTTTCCGATCAATGGACTATATGTTTGAAGGAGATGCTGCCTTGCTGCAGAACACTTCGGATGCTACTAAAAATGTTGTTGAGTTTGTAACCTCACCAAACAATCCAGATGGGCAGCTGAAGAAGGCAATTTTTCAAGGCCCGAATGCTAAAGCAATCTATGATCGTGTATACTACTGGCCACATTTTACAGCAATTCCTGCTCCAGCAGATGACGATCTCATGATATTTACAATTTCTAAGCTCACTGGCCATGCCGGTACTAGTACTAACCAACATTTTCTTCCATATTCTCCCCAACCCTAAGTGTAAATATATCATTGTATAAACAAAAACATATTCTTCCACATCTATTGAATTTTATAGTGAGATATTCTGCTTGAATTTTATCACCGTAAACCCTAAGTAAAGCCCCTTTAGGTAATTATATTAATGTTTTGCCTTTTGCAGGTGGGCATTGGTAAAGGATGAGTCTGTGTACCAATGGATGACCCAGCATATACTCATGAGTATCTTAGGTATTTCTCGAGATGCTCAGCTAAGAGCTTTAAGCTTCTAAATGTTGTCCTTGAAACCGGAGGCAGGGAAATCTTTGAGTTCGGATACCACACTTTGAAGAAACGCTGGGAAAATTTGACAAACATCCTGTCTCTGTCAAACCGCTTTACTCTTCAAAAGTCTGAACCCAAATACTGCAACTTTTTCAAGAATATTAGAGACCCTTCACCAGGTAATGTACTATAACTCATCCTGTGCTTTTCGAAACATGCTAGAGTACGTGTGTGTAGGTTACTTAATTTAAGAATTCCTGTATAAATATAGGACGTTGCACCTTTCAAAGTTTATGAGATTTTAACGTTCATGATGACATATTCTATTGTAAACACCGTACAGAAGTGCGCAAGTGTCTGCGTGTAATGATTTATCGATGTGGTGACAGAAAAAGTGAAAATTATGTTTTGACGATCAAATGAATTTGCAGCTTATGCATGGGTGAAGTGCGAGAGGGAAGAGGATAAAGATTGCTATGAAGTTCTGAAACAAGAAGCGAATATTCATGGTCGTCAAGGTGCTGAATTTGGAGCTGAAGATCGATACGTTCGTCTCACCCTCTTAAGGAGCCAAGATGATTTTGATTTATTGCTTCAGCGACTCAACTAATTAGTCTTGGATGAAAGGAAGAGCAAAATAATTATTTCTTCTCAAGTAGGGGGTCAATACGTGACATAATCTGCTACAGAGACATTGCAGAAATTTAGTAGAGCACTACTCGTGCTCCCTTATGTACGTTTGTAGAAATATAGGAGACCACTACTTGTGCTCCCTTATGTACGTCTATATATAGCGGTCACCATTTAGTCTCGGAAGAAAGACAAAGCCAACAACCATATGTAAACCATTTGATCGCAAAATAACTACCTCACAATCTTTGTGAGCTTTTTTTTTTCCCTGTAATTCTCTTAAACAGAATTCCTCAGTTCTGTCAACATTTTAGTGCCCTGAACATGCCACGAAAGAAATTAAAGTATATAATCAGATCAATGCACAACCTTTGTCGCTTTGAAGTTCTCATTTGATGCATATTTACCGCGTAACGCAAATGGTAAGCTCCATGATGTAAATTTTCCTTGTGCCTTTCGTCCGTGTTTATTGTGCGCAAAATAAGGTAAATAACACATACATGCTCCATTTTCTTCAAGGACAGTAGTTGTGATGACATTAACATGAAGCACTAGTACACTAGCCAAGGAGAGGAAAGCGAACTCACCTGACTGACCAAAATCACAGGCTCAGTAGCATACATGATCGTCAACTAGGATTCAGAAAGATTCGTGTCATCGACATGATTGTGGTGAAATGGCCTCAGCATCCGAGTTAAGCTCCCACCAACCATCTGCCAGTATCATCCTTCACAAATTTTCATTCACACGCACACACGCCAAAAAAAACTTTGATTTCCTTGTCCTCGCTCTCAGCATCAACCTCACCATTCCAGTTATGCAAACTTTGTTCTTCCTCTGGCTTGTACGTCCAGTCCAATATCTTCAACACGTGATGGTCTTTCCATTTCCCCACAACCGAAAACAGCCTCCTTCTTAACCTTTCTACTCAACATTTCATTCCAAGAAAAGCTAGAATCCGCCACAACAACCATCTTCAGACATACATCTCAACTTCGCCTCCATCACAACATCCACAATACCTTAATTATCCGACACAAGCAACACACACTCAACTCTTCTATGATTTCTCAATGCAGCATCCGTCCCCTATGGTGTATCCAACACATCCGAACCCAAAACCCCTGCCACTTCACCTTGTCCGCTAAACCACGCCCAACCTTGGGTGTCAAGACATCCCTTGAAGCATTCTTTCACTTGTCCATCGTCATTGAATACTTACCCACCAATTTCACCCCCGAACTCCCTCTAGCAGTCTCAATCTGATTCAACCTTTTCACATGTTCCCTCCCATGAATCTGCCTAAAATCATTCACAAACTTTTCATTAGTACCCACAAAGCCGTTGGACTCACCAGCCTTAATCACAACCCTGTTGCTCTCTTTCCTTTCCCTAACAACTTGTGGAGCATAGTTCAATGCATTCCGGTCTACATACACAAGCATATGCTGAACAAGCCCGAAAGACGAAGCTGCAGTATTGAACGCTTGACGGTGGCTTCATACAGGGAGACTGACTTGGGTGGGGTTTGGCATCCCAATAACAATCAGAAGCAGGCTCACTTCGAAAGGGGTTCCCCAAATGATGCTCATACTTCCCCAGCTGCAATCACAGGCACTTTGAAGTTGAATTCCTCTGGGATTGACTTCAGGATCGAGAACAAAATCCCCATTTGTCGTGCCTGCTTCTTCCAACCAGATACATGTCGTCTTTGATTTATACCCAGGCGCAGTGGCTGTGACTGCACGTAACCAAGTAAATCCAACAAAAAACTCAGTCATCAAAATTATAACCATATGCATAAATCCATAACGTATTTGTTTCCGACAGCCTTCGACAGATTTATTGTCAAGGACTCAAGATACAGATTGTATGCTCATGTGTTGTCGAAAAGCAAATACAGTTATTAGGGCTGCAATTCCTTTTAATCCCTTCCCTTCTTTATCATAAACGAAGTTCAATTACCAAAAACTCCAGTAGCGGCAATTACACCAGGAATAAGAAGAACAGAAAAAGAAGACCTTCACGCCACATCTTCTCATTTCATGCCCTCAATAATGATGGGGCGCAAAAAATCCACTAACACTCTAGATCTAGGCCACGTTTATTGGAAGGAGAAATATGTTCAACGCCATGGTAGATTTTGTTTCACCAAGCAACTAACGATTACCATATGACATACATGAAAAAGTGTACAACTATGGAAATGTGGTCTATAATATGATACCAGTAGTTTTACTTCTTAAATTGCATAACATTTCCTCTTTTTCATTTTTAAAGCATCCAGCTCGGGATGAACAAGGGATGTAATCTGTAAATACCCTTATATCTGTTACAAGATAGAGAATGCACAAAGTAAAGTAGAAAATAGACACCAAGAATTTACGTGATTCGGTAATTTATGCCTACGTCCACAGAACAACGATCAATCTTCACTATATGAAAATAATGAGTACAACAAGAGTAGTCTTACCAAGCCAAAGACAAGGCTTGATGGATACAAGAATGTATAACAACACTTTCTCTCACACTAAACTTCACTCACACAATGTGTAGTGGAACACTCTCACTCTCACTCGTGGAGTGGAACTCTAGCTTTGGACTTGATCCTTTGCTACTCACTTTGTTTTTTGATTGGTTGCACTACACCCATATTTATAGGTGAGGGCTTGGCATTCTACTAGTTTCTAGTTCCTTCTACAAACTAGAACTAGTTTCTAGTTTCTAGAATATTCTACCAACCTCTAACTTAGATAATTCTAGACTAGCCACAAAATTGTAGCTTCTAGATCTTTCCATTTGCAACCAAGGAAACTAGTGCTTTCTAGCTTCTTCTATCAACTTAATAACATGCTAGAATTGTCTAGCATGCTCCAGCCACCTCACTTGCTTACTAGAATAATCTAGAACATTCATCATAGGCTGGACCATATACCAACAATCTCCCCCTCCAGTCCATGAGGGAGGAATTCCGATCATGACTCCAAGTTACCTGGAGTCCATCCCAGCAGCCTTAATGCAGAATTCCAACTTTGATTTTGTGACTACCTTTGTCAACATGTCTGAGGAATTATTATCGGTATGAATCTTCTTCAGCTGTAGCAACTTGTTCTCAATAGCATCTCTAATCTAGTGATAACGAATATCAATTAGCTTGGTACGTGAATGATATGCAGTGTTCTTGCTCAAATCCAGAGCACTCTGACTATCACAATAAACGCCATAATCACTGTGCTTCAAACCCAACTCTTGGAGAAACCGTTTTAGCCACAATAACTCCTTGCATGCTTCTGTAGCGGCTATATATTCAGCCTCAGTTGTGGACAAAGCAACACACTTTTGCAACTTGGATTGCCATGAGACGGCTCCCCCTGCAAAAGTAAACAAGTACCCAGACGTAGATTTTCTACCATTCAGGTCACCTCCCATGTCAGCATCTGTAAATCCTTCCAAGATTGGTTTAGAACCGCCAAAGCACAAGCACATCTTAGAAGTCCCTTTCAAATATATGAGAATCCACTTAATAGCTTCCCAGTGGTCTTTCCCTGGATTAGAGAGAAATCTGCTCACCACACCTACTGCATAAGCAATATCTGGCCGTGTGCACACCATTGCATACATGATACTTCCTACCGCTGAAGAGTAGGGAACAACTGCCATTTTCTCCTTTTCTTCATATGTTTTTGGACACGACTCTTTGCTCAACTTGATATGATTGGCTAAAGGTGAGCTTACCGGTTTGGCTGCTTTCATGTTGAACCTTTCAAGCACCCGTTCAACATACTTTTCTTGTGACAGCCACAACTTCTTGGATTTTCTGTCACGAATTATCTCCATGCCCAAAATCTGCTTGGCTGGCCCTAAGTCCTTCATGTCAAAGGACTTAGATAACTCTTCTTTGAGCTTTTTAATCATAGAAGCATCTTGACCAAAAATCAACATGTCATCAACATAAAGCAGTAAAATGATGAATTTACCTCCAGAAAATTATTTGATATAGACACAAGAGTCAGCATGAGTTCTCTTGTACCCATTATTCACCATGAATGAGTTAAACTTTTTATTCCACTGTCTCGGAGCCTGCTTAAGACCATATAAGCTTTTCTTTAGCTTGCACACCAAATTTTCTTTACCTTTGACTTCAAAGCCTTTGGGTTGCTCCATGTATATCTCATCTTCTAAATTGCTGTGGAGAAATGCAGTTTTAACGTCTAACTGCTCGAGCTCAAGATCCATGCTTGCTGCCATACCAAGGATAACTCAAATAGAAGTCATCTTCACCACCAGTGAGAAAATCTCATCAAAGTCAACTCCTTTCTTTTGATCAAAACCTTTGACAACCAAACGAGCCTTGTATCTTGTCATGTTGTCGTCTTTTTTCAATTTGAACACCCACTTGTTTTTCAATGCTTTTCTGCCTTTTGGAAGCTCCACCAGCTCGTAGGTATCATTCTTTAATAAGGAATCCATCTTTGACTCCATTGCCTTCATCCATCTGTCACTGTCGTTATGAGCTCTGGCCTCCTCATAAGTTTCGAGCTCTCCATAATTAGTCAACATGATATACTCTGATGAAGTATACTTGGTAAATGGTCTTCGACTTCTATTGGGTCTTCTGACATGGTCTTCATTCTCTTGCGGGGCTGGAGGCTTCCCCTGATTGGGTTCCCCTTGAATCTGCTCTTCAGGCTCCCCCTGATCAGCAATTTCATGGTCTGGCTCATCTTGATCAGGCTCCCCCTGATCAGCATTATCTGGTTCTGCAGGCACTTCATTGGCAGCTGCTTCAGGGATGTCATCGTGACTTTCTTCATCTAAAGCTAATGGATCAACTCTTCTGACTGCGCCATCTGGCTGAGCCTCTTTATCCGAATCCCCAATTGTTTGATCTTCATAAAAGATCACATCTCTACTTCTTATAAACTTCTTCTGGTATGGGTCCCATAATTTGTAACCAAAATCTTCACCGCCATAACCAAGAAAGATGCACGGTGTAGCTTTGTAGTCTAACTTCGATCTCTGCTCTTTGGGTACATGCACAAAAGCTTTACAACCAAACACCTTCAGATGAGAGTAAGACACATCATTACCAGTCTATACTCTCTCTAGAACATCAAGGCCCAATGGTACTGATGGAGATTGGTTGATCAAATAGCAGGCTGTCCTTACAGCTTCACCCCAGAACTGCTTAGACAACTTTGTAGTCCTCAGCATACACCTTACTTTCTCCATGATGGTTCGGTTCATTCTTTCAGCAACACCGTTATGTTGTGGAGTTCTAGGAACTGTCTTCTCATGACGTATACCATGTTTTGCACAATACTCTCTAAACTGGTGAGATGTGTACTCGCCGCCGTTGTCGCTACGAAGGCACTTGAGAGGTTTTCCAGTTTCCCTCTCCACCAATGTTTGAAACACCTGGTCTTTGGATTTCAACAAAAACACCCAGACCCTTCGTGAAGTATCATCAATATAAGTAACAAAATATTTATTTCTTCCAAGTGACTCGACTTCCATGGGACCACACACATCTGAATAAACAAGATCTAACAGATTTCCCTTCTTTGTAGATGGAACAGAAAAACTAACTCTTCTTTGTTTTCCGAATAAACAGTGCTCACAAGAGTTTAACGACGTACCTTTGGCAAATGGAATGTGAGACTTCTTTGCCAGAACTTGTAGGCCTTTCTCACTCATGTGGCCTAGCCTTTTATGCCACAAGTCTAAAGATGAGTCATCCACAGCATTCAACTCACCTTTCAAAACCTTGGCATTTGACCGGTACAACGTACAACAAAGTCGTGCTCTTGCTACCACCATTAAGCCTTTAGTAAGCTTCAATTTTCCTTCGCCAATATGGTGATAATAACCTTGTCGATCAAGGGTACCGATGGATATCAGATTGAGACGTATATCAGGAATATGTCTCACATCTTTCAACATCAACTGGTAGCCGAGATTAGTTCTTAGGCAAATATCACCAATTCCAATAATTTTGGAATAACTTTCATTCCCCATTTTCACTATGCCAAAGTCACATTCTTTGTATGTGCTGAAGAACTCCCGTTTGGATGTAGCATAGAAGGAAAGATCCATTCAATGTCTCTGTCAGTATCACCCATATGCAAACATTCACCAACAGACAATATTTCTGGTACATCACCACATAGGACTGCGGTGGTATTGCCCGTATCATCTTTCTTCTGATTATTTCCTTCCCTTTGCTCCCTCTTCCAAACTCGACAATTTTTCTTCATATGGCCTTCTTTGCCACAATGGTGGCATGCACCCCTGAACCTTGACTTGGAACGGTTAGGACTTCTGCCATGACCTCTAGGCCCTCTACTCTTGCTTCTTCCGCGATTCTCTGTGACAAATACTTGGCTGCTATCTGTGCCAGAAGTCTTTCTCCTCGTTTCTTCATTGAGCATGCTATTTTTAACATTATCAAGAGTAAGAACACCATTAGAAGCAGAGTTACTTATACTCACCATAAAGGTCTCCCAACTGTCTGGCAAGGATCCAAGTAACAAGAGTGCTGGCAGCTCATCCTCAATCGTCATGTTTATAGTAGCCAATTGGTTGATGATACTCTGGAAATTGTTCAAGTGTTCTGCTACACTTAAACCATCCTTGTATTTCACATTGATGAGCTCCTTGATCAAGAAGGCTTTCTTAGTTGGGGTCTTCTTCTCGAACAAGGACTCAAGCTTTGTCTAAAACTCGCGGGCATTGGTTTCATTAGACACATGGTGAAAAACATTATCGTCCACCCATTGTCTAATTGTGCCAATTGCCTTGCGATTCATCTTTTTCCACTCGGCATCGGACATGCTCTCGGGCTTAGCGGCATCTCCTTCAATTGGCTCATGCAGATCCTTGCAATAGAGAATGTCCTCCATCCTTGGCTTCCATGTTACCTAGTTGGAGTTGGTGAGTTTGATCATAGTGCCACTTCCTTCCATCTAGTAGTACGAGCCAACCGGGCTCTGATACCACTTGTTAGGAATGACGGTACTACAAGATAGAGAATGCACAAAGCAAAGTAGAAAATAAACACCAAGAATTTACGTGGTTCGGCAATTTATGCCTACGCCCACGGAACAACGATCAATCTTCACTATATGAAAATAATGAGTACAACAAGAGTAGTCTTACCAAGCCAAAGACAAGGCTTGATGGATACAAGAAAGTATAACAACACTTTCTCTCACACTAAACTTCACTCACACAATGTGTAGTGGAAAATTCTCACTCTCACTCTTGGAGTGGAACTCTAGCTTTGGACTTGATCCTTTGCTACTCACTTCGTTTTTTTATTGGTTGCACTACACCCATATTTATAGGTGAGGGCTTGGCATTCTACTAGTTTCTAGTTCCTTCTACAAACTAGAACTAGTTTCTAGTTTCTAGAATATTCTAACAACCTCTAACTTAGATAATTCAAGACTAGCCACAAAATTGTAGTTTCTAGATCTTTCCATTTGCAACCAAGGAAACTAGCGCTTTCTAGCTTTTTCCATCAACTTAATAACATGCTAGAATTGTCTAGCATGCTCCAGCCACCTCACTTGCTTACTAGAATAATCTAGAACATTCATCATGAGCTGGACCATATACTAACAATATCTTCCGGCGGGGGCAAGCAAGCTATGGTAATCCACAATTGCTCTGCTAGCTTGAACCTGCCAGTCAAAAAGATGAGCCATTGGTTTACATGTAGTCCTCTTCAGCTTATCAAACAATGTAAAACAGCTAACTGACCAAAAAGGTATAACAAATTATGATATAAACGGAAAGGTGTAGCAAGAATAAGTGCCACTCCAATGTTATCCAGTTTTCTTTTGTTTTGAAATGTACTTATCAAACAGACCGTTTTGTCATTTATTTCTATCATTTACTCTACTAATCATACGGCTGGAAAATATCCCAACAATACTTTAGGCTACTCAACAGGGTTTTGACCTACTATTCAATTTGATTCTAAGACTTCAGTCCAATCTCGCATCTCAAACTGAAGCCATATTATACAATCCTAATTGGAAAAACGACCTATCCCTCAATTTGAAGAATAAAATGAAAGTTCGTCAACATACCTTGGAATTTATTCCCTTGATTGCAATAAAGCCAGGCAACGGCCTCCCACCATCTGATGAAAAGATCCTTCCATGTACTCCTATCTAAAGGGTATAAGTTGAGTGTAGTTAAACGATATCACACCCATCTAAAATTAAACGTTTGAAATATCTGAAATGGCGTCATGGGAGAATTTTCGCTCTAAATCTCAAATGTTTCACACAGAGAAAGTTATTTCGAGAATACTTAAAATGCTATGAACATATGATTACTCTTCTCATGATCAAAACAACATGTGAATCAAGTACCATGGAATCAATCAACAGACCACAAGCTAAAATAAGTAAACATTCAGTCCCTGTGGTAAGACCATCTAATAACATATTGATAAGCAGCCATAACATACCTTGGCTACAGTTGCAACGAGATTAAGCATGCTCATTTTGTTGCATCCCCAAAGAGTCAGAAGCTGCACGTTTATATGCATTAAAGACAACACGTCAAACAGCTAAATGATAGTAAGTTAAAATGAAAGGGAAATAATCTCCTAGGCCAATAAAAGCCTCTTGTGCCAATTGATCATCCAATAAAAGTCCTCGAGTCTTCCTTACTAAATGGATATAAAACTACCAAAAATTCCCATATCACAAATCAACTAGAACGTGTAAACAACCAAGAATGCAAAGCTTATGTTAATAGGAAACAAGAAACAGGCAAAAAACATATAACTAACATTGTGCCTCGTGTATAGGTGAGGAACAAGAAACTTAACATGATATTAGAATAATATCAAGACTTGAAGAAAGGACAGAGTGAAAATAATCGGCCATGTTAGGACACCGAGTAACCCAAAGTTAACCAATAGAAAAATGGGCAGAACAATCAATTTGAAGATTAGTATGCACCCTGGATACACTCCAGTAGAGTATTTATCCTAGGGTATTCACAAAGTAGACACTGAAAGTGTTGAGTGAAGCTTCTCTTTAAACAGACATCAAGATATATTCCCTACCAAAACCTTTTAATGAGGTGAAAATTTAGATTTAGAAAACACTGACAAGATTGCTGGACCCCTCCCACCCCCAAAAAAATGATAATGCAAAGCAAAATGCAAGTCACTTTGAAGTGTCCAAGTCATCAGATTTTATGCCTACAATTTTGAACCTCAACAATGAAAGACAAATAAAATAAAAATACAGGGCTCCTGTTCAAGTTGAGCTAAATTTTGAGGAAGAGCGTTTCTGCTGATGTATATACTTGATATATTTGCATTCTATTTTTAATGGAGCATGAACAAGGTTAACTAAACTACCACTTCTAGTCCTATGGAAACTTTTATCTTTTCAGTTCTCGACTAGGAACAGCCAGCACCATGCAAGGTTCCGTCCCCACCCCCCTAAGGTCCATTGGACCTATGGCTACACCAAAGGTGTAACCGTATCCCCATATACATGATAAACTTGGCTAAAGAAAATAGTATTTTATATCAAGGTTGCCAACACTCGCCTAACTGATGCCTGACCTCATTAGCAGCAGGCCATTTATTATCACTAATCACCAAGGTCAATTCAAAACAGCCACCATTATGTAGTTACAGTCTTGCATGCCTCCATATATAGGGTACCTACAACAGGTGTCTTAAGAAACAATAGATGAATATCAAACCAAAAGAAAATATACCTATAATAAGTTGTATTGTTTCAAGCCATCATACCAGAAAGCTCCATTTGTAATGCCTCCCTCAAATTCCTTGCTCAATGACATATTGTAGTGAGAGCGACTATATATGATAAAGTTTGTTTGTTTAGGTGTTTTGGTTGATTGTTTTTGGATTGGTTTCTTAGGGTTAGAATGGCAGAGAATGGAGAGGACTTGGAGATTGGATACCAGCTGTGCAGAATGCAGCAGCTCTGATTTGATTAAGTAAGGTGAATGCTTGTAGGGTATGGTGCATTGCCATGACCCATACTTGTTTCAAAAAATGATTGATAAGAGACTTTAACAATCATTTAAGCCTTACGACTCCAGATTAAATCCTAACCCTTCATTTGGGGTTAAGTGATTTAATCTGGAGTGTGCACTTGTCACTCACACACTCACACATACATTTAAACAAAAACTAACCGTTGGAGGCTAAAACCCTTTCTTCTTCTTTCTTCTTCGATGCAGACAGCACCCATGCTCGGGAGCTCCTTGCTACCTTCGATCCTCGACTTCAGAAGCTGTTTAGCTTCCAACAATATACACTTGAAGTGGTAAATTTATGGCCACATTTTCCCACTTAATACAATTTTAAACTTGAAGTGGAAAATTATGGCATAATTTTCCCACTTAATATCATATTAAAATTGAAGTGTGTTTGACTTACCATTACCCATGATGAGATGATTCATCCGATTTTGTTGAGTCACACACCATGTGTACAATTTGTGCGACATGTGGCGTATGTCATGTATGCCTTAGCATGTCGAAACTTTAATGCGTTGGTGAACATTTATTTCACCAAAATTTTGATGTCTACAAAACAATCATGCTAACTTTTTTTCATCAAAGAAATAATTCACTATTTGACACAATCACCAACACTAAACCGTGTGGTCCCCACCACCACCACTACCAATAGAAGTAATACTCAGTTGTCCATCTCTCTCCCATTTATTTCCCTTCCTCCTCCTCTCTTAGTTTCCTCTTCTGCACAACTTTTCTGTGAGAATTTTCAGTGTGATTTTTCTGCTTATTTCCTTGTTGTTTGTCACTTTTCTCTGCATGTGTAAGTTTGTGTTGATCCTGTATTTTGTTTTTCTTGTATTTTCTCTAAGTCCTTAATCTCTTTTGCTTAAATACATTTTCAATTGGCATAACAAGATTTAAAGTTTCTAATTTTTTTTTTTTCATTGCTCATTTTTGTTTTACTTGTTCATTGACTACTGTTTTTGTTTGCAGAACCCATTTTTCGGTAACTGAATATGACTCAACAACTTAAACTAAGTTAACGGGGACTGTAAGATCAAATCAAATTGTCAAATATGTGTTGACACTGAGTCATATATTTGACCGCAGTGAGTCCATGTAGTTACGAATAAAAATTGTATCTTGTAATTACCAAAAGAAGATTTAAAGTTTCAAATTCTTTTTATAAATCTAAAACATTGATCTTCTATCTTTTTACTTGTTCATTCAGTTACTGTTTGCAATACCCGATTACAACAACTGTTTTCTCCGATGGCATTGACTTTGAGCACCCATAGAGCCTCTGCATCTTTTCTTTTCAATGAATCAGCTCCTCGATGGAAGTATGATGTGTTTTTGAGTTTCAGGGGTGTAGACACCCGCAAGGGTTTTGTATCCCATTTACACCATGAATTGTCCAAGTGCCAAGGAATTACGACTTTCATGGACGATCGAGAGCTTGAAGGAGGAACAAGTATTCATCTTGAGCTCCCAAGTGCGATCAAAGAATCGCATATTGCAATTGTTGTTCTCTCACCAAACTATGCTTCTTCCAAATGGTGCTTGGATGAACTTACAACCATTCTTCAATGCATGGAAGCCAGGAACTCAGTTCTGCCGGTCTTTTATCAGACAGATCCATCTGACGTGGGAAATCAACGGGGATGTTTTGCCGAAGCCTTCGCGGAGCATGAAGAAAAGTTGATCATCAGTATCGAAGGCAAAAAGAAGGTGCTCCAATGGAAAGCTGATCTAAAGAGAGTGTCCAAAATTTGTGGTTGGACTTCGAAGGAATCTAAGTAAGCATGAACAACTTTAATTTCCCATGTCTTAGTAGAGTCAAAATTTAATGCTTCGTTTATGTTTTTTCATTGGTTATTTTATACCATGTAGGTGTGAAAGTGAGCTTATACAAAAAATCGTCAAGAGTGTGTGGAGGAAAGTGCAAGCTACACTCCCGTTGTTAGATTCCTCACAAAAATTAGTTGGGGTTAATTTTGGGCTTGAGCAACTAAGTTCTCTATTAGCTCATGATGTCAATGATGTACGCTTTATAGGGATAACGGGGATGGGTGGCATAGGTAAGACAACCCTTGCTAAGCTTGTTTATGATAGAATCTTTCATCATTTTGAAGTTCACAGCTTTCTCGGCAACATTAGAGAGGTTTCTAATGTTGATCTTCAAAAAAGACTTCTTTTCCCGGTGTTGAGGGAAAAGATTGAAGAAATTTGGGATGAAGAGCGCGGAATCATTCTCACTAAGAAGTGCTTACGCAACAAAAAGGTTCTTCTTGTACTTGATGATGTGGATCACATAAACCAGCTACAAGTACTAGCTGGAAAGGAAGATTGGTTTGGCATGGGAAGTAGAATTATCATTACAACTAGAAATGAACGTCTGCTAGTCCAGCATGACATAACATTATGTCATAATGTCAAAGTGTTAGATAAAGGCGCAGCTCTTGCACTGTTTAGCCTTCATGCCTTTAAGAAAAATCTGCCTGAGGATGGGTTTTGGGAACTGTCAACGTATTTCATTAATTATGCTGGAGGCCTTCCATTAGCTCTTGAAACTTTGGGGTCGGCATTGTTTAAGAGAAGGCTAGACACTTGGAATAGCGTGTGGGATAATCTGTCAAAAATTCCTAATCCAGCAATTTTTGATAAACTTAAAATAAGTTATGATGGACTAGAAGAGTGGGAGAAGAGAATTTTTCTCGATGTCGCATGTTTCCACAAAGGGAAGTACACGAATGAAGTAATTAAAATGCTAGATAATTCTTTTGGAATTTCTAGTAGTGGTATGATAGATGTACTAATTGAGAGATCCCTCATCTATCAAGATCTTGAAAAATGCATACGGATGCATGATTTGATTCAAGAAATGGCATGGACAGTTATTGTTCAAGAGTCTAAAGAGCCTGGTCAACGTAGTAGGTTGTGGCTTTACAATGACATTGATCATATATTCACGACGAATACAGTAAGAAGTTAAATACTAAGTTTGGAAGAAGATATTATTTCTTTTGATACTATATTATTATATGAAATTAATTCGTCCTTTTTTCCTTTAACTGTTAGGGAACAGGAGCAATTGAAGCCATATCCTTACGCCTGCTCAAAGTAGAAGAGGTACGCCAGTGGAATTGCGAAGCCTTCTCTAAGATGGATGGACTGAGGTTTTTGGAATTCGATAATTTGATATTTTCTTCAAGCCCCAAATTTCTTCCATGTTCCTTGAGAATTATAAATTGGAGTTGGTATCCTTCTAATTTTCTTCCAACCAGCTTTCGCCCGCACTTGCTTGCTAAACTTGAGATGCGTAATAGCAATCTTGTTCGTCTTTGGGAGGGAAAAGTGGTAAGAGTAGTTATGAACAAAAGATAATATTGGTTACTCACTAGTCAATACTCACTTTTTGATTTTGTCAAATGATATTTTAACACATATATTATTTTTTAAAATAAGAGACGTGTTATTTAATTTTTCGTAAGTTTTAAAATGAAGGAACGCCTGATATTTTTTTATTGTACAATCCCGAAGGTCCCAAATTTCTTCCATATTCATTGAGAATAAATGCTATTTAATTTACAAAATAATCATATATTTATTTATTTATTATTTTGAATAAACTTTAAGGTTGTGGAAGCTAAGTATATGATATGAACCTTATCGGTGATGTTGTGCAGGACTTACCCAACTTAAAACATATCGATATTAGCAACTCCTATAAATTGAAGAGTACATCAGATTTCAGTTGTATTCCAAATCTTGAGAAGTTGATTCTTTGGAATTGTAAGAATTTAGTTGAGATACACCCGTCTATTGCAATCCTCAAAAGACTTAAACATTTGCTTCTTAATGGCTGTGAAAGCATTAATAGCCTCCCAAGTGAGGTTGAAATGGATTCTCTTGAGACTTTCGATCTTGATGGCTGCACAAATGTGAAAAAGATTCCAGAATTTGAGGAGCAGATGAAGAATGTATTGCGGATTCACTTAGATGGAACTGCGATCGAGAAAATACCTTCATCAATTGGACATCTGGTTGGCCTCAGGGAATTGCATGTAAGGAATTGCAAAAATCTATTGAACCTTCCAAGGGCGATTTGTAATTTGAAGTCTCTTGGATATCTCAGTGCGAGTGGATGCTCAAAGATTGACAAACTCCCAGGAGACATGGATCACTTAGAGGCGCTTTGCTGGGGACCCAATATGGTAGAGCCACTTGTGAGTATGAAAAATCTCAAACGTCTAGTATTTAAGACAAATTCTGACATAGCCGGTTGTGGATCGGATGGTCAAGCAAGTGATGGGTGGGGCCTTCGCCGCTTATTTGGACTTGAAAAGAGTCGCCATGATCCTCCTCCTTGTTGGGGTTTGGTGTTGTCTTCTCTAAATCGTTTATGCTCTTTGACAGAGTTATCTCTAGAGAATTGTAATCTCCGGGAGGGGGATATCCCCGATGATATTGGCTGCTTGTCCTTACTGGGAGTATTGTATCTTGGTAGAAATAATTTCGTCAGTCTACCTGAAAGCTTTAGACGCCTTTCTAAACTTTTCAGTCTTGATCTGGAGGGGTGTAAAAGCCTTCAAAAATTGCCACCTCTTCCATCAAACAGAGGATTAAGAGTAAATCTGGACAATTGCACTTCCTTACGAAGGTTGTCAGGTCCATCCAGTTTTTATGGTGATTATGTCACTTGCCGGAATTGCATTGCATTGGTTCAAGATGAAGACTTGATTAATAGGATTCTAAAATTTGTCATTCAGGTACTCTCTCTCTCTCTCTCTCTCTCTCTCTCTCTAAATAATTCATCTTTCTTCTGCTACAGGGATTGAAAGTTGTAATCCCTGGAAGTGAAATTCCAGAGTGGTTCAGTAATCGGTGTGTGGGACATTCAATAAATGTGGAGCTTCCTCCACCATCATGTACCAACTGGCTCGGGATTGCCTTCTGTGTTGTTTTTCAAGACCCTAAGCAAAACTCGGCAAATCCAGCTGCCCTTCGTCATTATGATAGATTCGAAATTTGGTATTCAGACGCACATTTTAGCCATAGAGTTTTGATCAACCGCATAGGCTCTCTTGTGTCAGAACACCTTTGGGTATTTTATCTGCGTCGTTATACAAATCAACGTCGTGAAGATTGTCTTCAGGAACAGTGTTTCTTCGAAACTTTTTTTTTTGATATCGAGGGACAACTAAAAGCAGACTTGAATATGGTGAACAAGTGTGGGGCTCGTTTGGTGTACGAGCGAGATTTGAAAGAACTCAACCAAAAACTACTGAAACGAACACACGAATATCGTGACGAGGCAGCTCCAAGTGGACCTCGAAGTGCTAGCTTTAACGACACAGAAAAAATTCGCAAAAGGCGTTGTAACTAGTCACCATGTCACAAAAAATGCAAGTAAGTAACCATTGATTTATCACATCAGATTAATTGTCATCAAAATTATTTTTTGTTTCGACATCTTAGTCAATGAAATCAATCTCACGAGCTATATATTAAGATGGCTATATTTACTGACAGGCAGAGTGGATAAGAATGTTGATGTATAAACACTTGTGCAGATTACTTGGGCATTAAGAAGATTGATTAACAATCTGATCATCTTGCCTAATGCAGCAAGTGGGCACCTTGGAAACTCGCGACGCCATGGGGGCTGCTCTGTCAGTCCTGATCTTAAGGTCCATTTTCTGAGGACGCCATTAGCATTAACATGTACACCAGGGGTTGAATTCAAATTTCTGTACTCTGGCAGAAATTGATTTGTTTCTGTCTGATTTTGTAACTAATGCAAACTTGTAGTCCAGAAACAGAAACGTTGCTAAGGAAACAACACTTTTTGCTCAACAACTTTGGTTTGATTAAAACTTGGCTTTGGTGATGCAAAATCAAAGCATTGAGAGTATTTTGCCTGAGATCATTGGTAGGTTTTCAGCTGAATTTGCATACCCTTTCAAAACCCTATTTACTCGGTAGTTTTGAAGTTTAAACTTCAAAACAGCAAATCATACTAATTTTTATTTTGTCAAAAGCAAATCGTACTAATTAACTCAGCTAAGAAACATTCAAATAATCCCAGACCTAACAGACTTCTGTTGAGATAAGGATGAATCACACAGATAACAAACCTGAGAGTATGATTGGAAACTAGAAGTCTGACTTGGTCTAACATCCCCCGGCAAGCTGACAGATCGTAGCACAACTGGAAGCTTGGACACCAGCAGTTTAAATCAAGATGAAGATAACCCTTCGTGAACAAATCAGCAATTTGATCTTGTGAACAAATAAAATTCACTAGTAGCTCACCTCTAATCACCTTCTCCCTGACATAATGATAATCAACTTCTAAGTGCTTGGTTCTTGAGTGGAAAACTGGATTGGATGCTGAGGCAATGGAAGACAAATTATCACACCAAATCTGTTATCTTAGAAGATTCTAATGTACGTCACGCCCCTAAAAAACGAACATAACCAAGGCAACTCGGCGGCAGTGTATGCAAGCTGCCTATATTCAGCTTCAGTGCTAGACCTGGAAACTGTTTTCTGTTTCTTCGAACTTCATGATATTAAGTTTTTACCCAAGTATACACAGAAGCCTCCAGTTGAATGGCGTGTGTCTAGGTTCTCTACATAATCTGAATCAGAGAAAGCTGTCAATTGTACACCTCCAGGTCTATAAACAGATCATAGGTAGCCTTCAAATAACGTAGGATCCTCTTAACTGCCATCCAATGAGTGCTGTTGGGCGAATGCAAGGACTTACACACTTGGTTCACAACATAAGAAAGATCAGGTCTCGTAATGCTCAAATAATGTAGGGCACCTACAACACCTTAG
This sequence comes from Heteromeles arbutifolia, assembly GCA_024362995.1. Classification (NCBI taxonomy): domain Eukaryota; kingdom Viridiplantae; phylum Streptophyta; class Magnoliopsida; order Rosales; family Rosaceae; genus Heteromeles; species Heteromeles arbutifolia. Next base: position 37,858,220 of record JANCRC010000004.1, read on the forward strand.
TATAATTCAATCCCCAAAAGCACTCAGTTTTTTTCCAGAAGAAATTGGAGTCGAGATTGGCTTGGCATGGTAAATTTAATGCATTTGATCACCAGAGCAAGTTAATTCAACACCTAGGAAGTAGTTGAGAGGACCCAAGTCCTTCATGAAATCCCAATTGAAGCAAGAAATCAGAAAATCTCTGAAACCAAGCTCTCGGTGCTTGTTTTAACCCATATAAACTGTGCTGCAACTGGCAAACATGGTGTAGGTACTGCTTGTCAATGAAACCCGCTGGTTGTTTCAGATAAACTTCCTCAGTGAGATAACCATGCAAGAAAGCATTCTGGATGTCCAACAGCCTTACATGCCCCTTCTTTGACACTGCCAAACCAAGCACAAGCCGAATGGGACAGTGCTTTACAACATGACTAAAAGTCTCGTTGTAGCCAATCCCTGGTTTTTGATGAAAACCATTGGCCATAACCTCGCCTCATGTCTCTCGATCGAACCATATGCACGTCGTTTTATCTTGAATACCCACTAGTTTGGAAGAAGATTCATGGTGGGATGATAAGGAACAAGGCTCCAGGTACCATAGCGCTGCAAAGCACTAAATTCTTGACCGGCAGTTTTCTCAAGAAAGAAGATTCATGTTAAGCTACTAAACTTTCAAATTCAGTGATAAACACCGCGTCTGAGACTCGTTATCTTCAAACAATTGCCTGCCGGAACCAGCGCGAGGACCAAATTCGAAACCTTTCAACATTTAACTTACAATTAGCTAAATTCTTAATGCTTAAAGATTTAGTTTCCTTTTTCTAGTAGCGATCATCCACCTAGACTGTAAAAAATTAAGAAAGTAATAGGCATGATAATCTATCTGATCATAATTAACTACCGTTTGGTTCCTGGGAAATCAAAGGAAAAAATTTCAACTTGTTCTTGTAATCTCAGTTTTTCAACTTCCAAAAACAGCCAAGAAACTAAATGAACACAGATGCAAATACACACACATACACATAAAATGCATACAAACATATATAAATACACACACACACACTACAGATGAGGAAATGGGGACCTGGAGAGTAGGAACTGTGAAGACCGCCTCTAGCAGTGGCAGGACGAAGAAAAGAGGAGAAGCTGCTAGAGGAAGAGGATGGAAAGAGCAAGCTCCATTCTGTGATCTTTGAGGTTGACGATGGAGACGATGGAGCTGGATTCAGGAAGCCATTGTCGGAACTTGGAAGGAGCTAAAGACGATGAAAACGTAACGACGAAGATCGTAGATGCTGGATCGCGGGAAGATGGGCTGCAAATTCCAATAGAGGCAAGGTAACGGGTACTTCGAGCTATGGGTTGCAAATGGATCTCGGCCCATTTACAACAATGTATTACATTATAGGGTTTGAATTTTTATTTTTTATTTTTTCTAACAACGATATTGTCTACACTAAGAGAGAGAGTATGCTAAGCTTCACAATAGGTTAGTAATAATGTGATTCAAACTCGTCTTTGACGAGAATCGAACCTAAGACCTCTCACTTACAAGTGAAGAGGAACACCACTAGACCATAATAGTAAGTGGCCATTATAGGATTTGAATTAAATTGAAGAAAAATGTCATAAAACTATATTAGTAGTGACAAAATGATTAGTGATAAAATGATTTTGGAAGTAGTTGTCCATTTCTATGGGAAGTTACTAGCTGTCGAATGATTTTGGAAGTAATTATCTAAATGTTCTCTTGTATTTACCAACTCGTAAAAACTTGGAAAAATGTTTCTTTAAATTCGTTATCAAATACCTGAAAATAAGGAAGCATATCAACTAGGGGGGCTAGTTGATCTGATTCCCGTTCCTTACTTTTTATATTTTTTAAGTTCTTTCATTCCTTCATTTTCTCATTCCTGATAGGTAAATATTGAATTAAGAGTTATATGGATCCAATGTTGCATATTGTGTTTATGAACGAGCCTTGGTAGGAGTCATGGCCTAATCCTAAGTGAAATTATCACGTATATAGGGGCAATGTTTTAATGTTTAGGCTCATCAAAGGGTCGATTCGGTTTTTCCACCTCTAACTCTCTTTAAGTATCAAGTACTCAAAGTAACGCTCAAGGAATACTTCATTTGCACAACATCATAGCAATAATAAGGAAATACAATGGAGGGGTTTAGTAGAGAGGCTGCTTGTGGCGTAGTAAACATCAATTTAGGTCTTGAGGACAAGAGGCAATGTAGACCAACCTCTTATGACAACTGTTGAATTGAATCTAGAAAGTCAGAAGCGACAAAACATTTCCTCATGTTGCCACCAGCTACGAATCAGATATGATCGATTGAAGAAAGAAGATAAGATCGATGAACGATTAAGCGAAACTTGACCTTAAAGACCAATGAAATGCGACCTAGAAACTTTATTACACAAAAGTACTTTGAAGACCTCTTCTTCTGCTTCCATGCTTACTTTTGCTATAGGTCTTGAGGACTAGAGCAATGTTGACCAACCTCGTGTGACAAATGTTGAATAGAATTTAGAGTAAGAAGTGACAAAATATTTTTTTATATTGCTACCAAGTACATATCAGACATGACCGGTTGAAGAAAGAGGATAAGATCGATGACTGATTACCAATAAAATGCGACTGAGAAATTTTATTACACAAAAGTTATTTGAAGACCTCTTGCTTCTGCTATAGGTCTTGAGGACTCGAGGTGATCTTGACCAATCTCTTACGACAACTGTTGAATTGAATGTAGCCATCAAATTTTGTAGCCTCCTCCAACCCTCACCCAATTGAATGTAGCCATCAAATTTGAGTTATTCCAACTGCTGCTCTTGCTTGTAAAGAATGAAGTTAATTCGTCAGCAACTGCATCATGCACGGTGTTATCTTCGGCCGTCCACACTTTTTCAAACCACTGAGGTTTGGCTTTAGTTAGAGGTCACCAACATGGCCATCCAAGAAATGTCAAAAACTCTGGACACGTGTAAGGCTACTTTACCAACACCTAATGCATTGCATGTCAATATACATGACCTGGATCGATCTCAATGGTTAATTATTCTTTGATTGCATTGTTAATCAACTTTGTTAAAATAATGACACAATTCAGCTTGAGTCAGCTTCTGGTATTGAGTCGCGGACAAAAGACCACCGATTCCCTTAATTTTATAATTATTAAATTGTTAGTGCTAAGACGATACATAATATATCCCTTCATGATGGAGCCTCTTTTGTCTTTGTCCTATCGTTCTAGAGTCTTCTTAAGGGAGGGGTCGATTCGATTCCCTTGGGGTAGATTTACAGCGTTAATCCTTTATACGTACTTGTATTTTTCTTCTAGTGATAATCTTAATTCAATGATTGTTCAACGAGTTTTCATGTGTTGATAACTAAGAACCTGAAAACGAAACAATTATCAAACTATCATTTACTAGAAACAGTAGTAATATTTATGATAAAAGATATATATTATTTCGTACAAAAAATATGTGATTGTTAGTCTATTAGTGTAGATAATATTATTTGTTCAAAAAAATTTAAACATAAAAATATATATGGTGTATTCTTTAGAGCTCTCTCTCTTGTGATATTTACATTCATACCATCATACTACTAAATGACAATTTTTTTTTTTTTTCTTTTTGGTTAACATAGAACAAATAAAGGATTCCACCTGAAAAATTTTAGGGCACAACGGATTAAATGAAATTATGAAATGAAGCGTAAGAACAGAAAAACGAAACAAGAAACTAAAAAGTAGAAAGAAAAAAAAAAACCAATAGGAAGAATCACCCCCTTAACTAGAACCTCATCCCTCGTTTGAACATGAAAGATGAGATATAAATACAATATTATTATTATTTATGAGTTTTTGAATGAGGATCCTCTTTGGATTCTCCTTGTGAGGATTTCGGGGATCTTCAAATCACATTCGTTCATCGTACATCTTGCAACCAATTTTCGTCAGGTACTATTTATATTAATTTCAAATAAAAAAATTTACAATAATTTCTGACCGCATGATATACGATAAATATATGTAATTGAAGGATTTCTGGAATCCTTACAAAGACAAAGAAGATCTCCTTATTGAACTGGGCATGCGCATAGGTATGATTTAAACCAAAGTTAAAATACTATTTTTCTGGTAAATGTTATGGACACATAAAAATACACCTCTCGTAACAGTATATCCCTTACTCGCACGGGGCATATTCGCTGGCCAATAGAAACCCGCCACGTATGTTGATGTGATGTGTAGCGTACATGATCATCTACATTTCGCCATCATCATCCATGATTCATTCATTTAATCACCTTCCCAAAGCGGAAAGGACGAATGGGCCCGGAGGCTGCCAATAGCAGGTGGGACCCACACGGATCACGAGCCAACTTGGGAGAAGATGGATGAGCGGAGCCAGGAAGGAAGGGAAGGAAGCTATATTGCTGGCACAGCGTTGCGCCACGTCGCTTAAACACAATATTTGAGATGTGATGACTCGGTTATTATTAACTTATGTATATCTGGAGCTGCTCGCTGATTGGCTGGTGGAGGAAGAAAATATCTTGGCGCGATGCTCAGCCACACACAAGACCACGAGATATTTGTGTCCCTGACCGACCGTCAAGCGCTGCTGCCCGCTCCTCCGCACCCACGCATCCCTCCACGCGTCGCTCTCTTTTGTAACTTGCTTTTCTCGGCCACAGCTGAGCGGCCGGGTTTTCGTATGAGTTACAGAAGCTGGAATTGCCGGAGGGTTCAGCTGGGATCCTAACAATTTAATGTTAATTTTCGTATCAATATTATAAATATTATATTAAAAATATGAAGTGACAGATAGTTCATAGAGGGTTCCATCTTTGAAAGAATTTCCTTTAGCATTTCTCAATTAAAACTTATCCAACTAAAATAAAAAACTATTTTAAGTAACTTTCATTTTGTTTTTTAGAAATACTAAGAAAATTCTTTCAAAGTGGTACTCACCGTGGACTCTTTGTCACTCATAATATAATGTTAATTTTTGTACCAAAGTTATAAAATATTATGCAAAAAGCATATGGTGACAGAGAATCCATGAAGAGTCTCACTTTTAAAAGAATACCTTAATTTCTCTTTGTCTTTTCATCTCCCTTCCACGAATCTCTTTTTCATCCATCATTCATTTCATAATATCGCAATTATAAAAATTAAACAATTAAAGTAAAAAATAAGATGGTAACCGAACGAGCTTATAAAATAAAAAGCATACACAAAAACAAAACAAAAAGGCAAAATTAATGATTACTCTCCATTCTAGTCGATGCATTTTTTCCTTTTTTCAATAATTTCTCCTCAAATAAAAGTAGCACTAAGATTAAAAAACTAAAAGTTGGATTCACCAAATTGCGTGTTTTATTCACTTGAGATGTGGTTTTCTCCTGTTGATGCTATAAGAGTTGCATAAGTAAAAAGGCTAGACGGCAAAACGACATGCACCATTTGATGAACCAAAAACGTGTTGAAGTGGCACACTAATTTTGATAACTGGTTTGCACTTTCACAAGTCAATCCAAATCCTTACAATCTTATGGGTTCTCTCTCACCCCACTACCATATTTTATGCATTAATATTGACCAATTTTTTTTTATGCCTACCTGGTCAACTAGATATTTTTTTTTATCCCTACACGGTCAACTAAATAGTTATTTTATTAACACTCTCTAATCTTAGTTGGGTAAAATTGAAATCATGCGACTTTAAATATAATCAACCAAAAGTTGTTCTAGGTAATGGAAGTCTGTGTGTGAAGGCACAAATGAAAAACAGAGTTTTTATTCCTTACTAATTTTGTTCATCTTTCTTACACTGTTATTTTTGCGGTTCATCGACGTCCATTTTTAACATGAACCTATTTTTTTGGCTAAACAAGTTGGGCATGAAGTCATTGAATATTTCTTCCCATTACTATATGAAGTCAATGAAACAACATAAGGGGTTTGTGACTTTTGCTCATTAATGTGGGACCATTATTTTTCAGGAAAGAGATGTATACTTTAGAAGTCTGATTATGGACTCAAAAGCTTAGATCAGATTGAGCTGCTCAAATGGACCAGTGATGCCATTGTTAACGCACGGTCCTTTCCAATCCCAACAGGCCCAAAGGAACAGGGACCCAGAGGAACATAGGTCCAAAGGAAAGTTAAGGTCCGATAAGCATGGAAAGGTAAAGCCGAGCGCTTCAAAGAGCCCATGGCTTTCAAGTGCAGTGTTAGCAATCAAGCCGAGCACTCCTCCGTAAAGCACCTTCCGAGCTTCAGAGGGAAAGTTGCCATTGACAGCTTTAAGGCACTGAGTTCGAGGAACAGAAAGAGTATGCCCACTTAAGCGTTAACTTTGAGCCACATGGCGGCTAGACGAGGGAGCAAAAGTCTATAAAGGGACATAAAGGCTGACAGGCAAGGCGTTAGGGTGCGAATCCCCACTTGCTCTTAGGCCGAGCAAGGCGCTTGGCTGCATCATCCCAAAAAAGAACACAAGTGGATCTATGAGCATTAAATGCAAAGGAAGTGATAGATTCAAACTTAGAGGCTCAAGGTTTAGAGGAAGACCTATAAAAGGAGGACGAGTACTCCTTAGAAGGGGTCAGACGAATTGAGAGATAAGTTATTGTAAACACGAAAATTCTGTATCGAATTAAACGAGAACACGTGTACAAAGTAGATTTGTATTGATTTGAATTTGTAGGTTACAATCTCTGTTTACAATTTTCCTCTGATTCAGTCTTCAAATTTGATGTAGATGCGTAGGTTGTTGATCCAAGGGTCGTGATGACTTGATCTCGGACGAACGATTGAATGATTGCTTCAAGTTTTGAGCTTGAAAACAACACTTAGATGGTCTTCACCTCAAAGTTGCAGCAAAGGTAGTGTGGATGTGAGATTTTGTTGATTCAAGGGTCTTGACGACTTGATTTTGAAATGAACGTCGTTACAAGTTTTGAGCTTGCAACAAAGTCTTGAAGAAATCAGCACAAATGCTTGTTGATTCTTTAAGGGAGTACTTCGGCTTTGGTCGAAAGAAAGCTTAGGCTTTGGTTGTGCATTCTTTGAAGAGAGCTTTGGCAGCGTATTAGTCTTCAAAGATTTGGCAAAGGTTCTTCTCAAGGTAAAATTTTTGACCCTTATGCTTGTGGGAGGACCTTGTATTTATAGGCTTTTCAAAGCTTGCATTTGGGTGGATTTAGCTTTGATTTATGTCCTAATTCGTCCATGGGAGAATTTAGGGATGTTTTGTGTCTTAATTTCAGCCATCTTTACTCATTTGGCCGAATTATAGGGCCTTTGTTGACTATTTTGTGAGAAATCTTCAATTCTTGCTTGTTTTATGAAGATGCCTTAACTTTCTTTCCAGTTTTGAGAACACTTTTAACCCTTGCCGTTTTTTAAGAGAGGTTTTCTCTCTTTGGAAGAATTTTGGGAAGTTTTAAGTTTCCTTTGCTTGATTTGTGCGACATGTCATTGATGACTTGTCCATTTATGATGAGTCATATGCCACGTGGAGCTTTGTGATGCATCATTTGTATGCAACAAAATTTACATGTCTACATTTATATTATTCTAGCCAAGCTCTACTTATAACCTTGTTCTTAGTTTATATAAAAACCCCAGTGGATGTAGCCCAGTTTTGAGGGATGACCACTTAAATCTTGTGTTTATTATCATTTGCTTGCAAAGCCCAAATCCATCAAGGATCAACACTTGATGTGTTCAACCTTTGTTAGCCTAGCAAGTTTTGAGCGTTAATAGTTTGGCGGTGTATGTGGGAAGACACATACAACTTGGTTACGTCTTTCTACCAAGCGATCTAAGTACACCCTGTGGTAGATCGTTGTACACACTCTTCGATGAGCATGACGAGTAGAAGAATGAGAAAGATGGTCGTAGCTAGTGACCCTGAAAGGGCCAGCAAGATGTGAAGGAGAGACGAGAAGGCTAACTAGCCAGTCTGGAAGAAAAAATGGAGTCATCCTAGCTGACGTGGGGGAGATGAACGAGGTAGGAAACCTCTTCCATGCCTAGAACACTCTCTTCCAAGAGTGAAGTCTAGATTTATTTGTTTGGCTTTCCTTGTCAAAAGTTGTAAATGATACCACATATGCTCTTAGATAGTCTTTAAATCTACAACTCTGTTATGAGTTTATCTTGCTGGATTTTGCATCCAAGGGCATTGGTTGAGGACAATCATCATCACAAAAGATTTGTTCATGCATGTGCATTTCATATCTCTATTTATGTTGCATTTTGTCTAGTTTGATTGTCTAGTTAATTTTGCGTGCTGACTTCCAGCTGTCTGGGCACACAAATTAAGACAGGCCACATGGGCTGACTGACACATTTTTGCTAGTGGTCTGTTTCTGGCCCTTGATCTACTTAGATTGTCTACTGGGTTGACAAGTGGTTTTTATCTTTGTTGGATGTGCAAAAATTAGATTTGTCTATATAACCTTAGCTAGGGTTTTCATCCTCTTTGGTTGAGATAGATTAACTTTAGAGAGAGATTGGTTTTCATCTCCATCTCAAACCCCCTAGGAGAATCAAGCATATTTTATGGGTAATGTTCTTCATCGAATATTTCTAAATCTATCTTTGAAATTGCTTGCTTAAATTCGTTTTATATGCTCATTTGTTTTGGCTAGGAATTTTACATTTTCATAAAAGAGTTGATTTTAGCTTTGAGCTACCTCTTGTGTTCTTCATTGAAACCCTAGCCACAAAAATCATGTTCATGCATCAAACACCCAATCATTGCATATTAGGGTAACATTGTCTTCATGGTTTTGTTTTAATTTTGTGGTCAAGTTCCAAGTTTCAAGTCTCTAAACTAACCTGTTTTGAATTCTCATCAATTTCATCTTTCAAGCGTTTGATTAATGAAACTGACTAGACATTGAATTCAGATTTGCATATCATTGCCATATCATCATATGCATAGTTTGTGTGTTGGTCTTGGTGCCACAAGGTGAAGAGTTCAGGAGAAGCTGTCATCTTGTGAAGACTGGAGACAACACTATTTCTGTGCCACAAGATGAAGAACTCAGGAGGAGCTGCCACTTTGTGAAGACCGAAGGAGTTCATCTCGTGTAAGGCAAGGTTGCACAGAGGTAAAGTTGCTCTGTAGATAAGGATCTAGGAATTGAGCTTGTGTGGTCTTTGTATGAACCTTGTTTACACTAGTGGATTGGACTCAGTGTAGAGTCCCAGATTTTTTAACCCAGAGGTGGGTTTTTCCGGCCAAAAACTTCTTGCGCTCCTTGTCTCTTAAACTTGTCCTCATATCTTACTTACTTGTATATGTTTCATGCATCCTATTAGTTGTTATTTGATATGTGTTAGCTTCCAAGTTTACATTGCATATTATGAGCAATGAACTAAATTGTTGTTGACTAGGGTAACTTGCAGTGAACTAAGTTTGATTCGTAGAGATTTGCATTTGATTAACCGACGAATTTGTACTTAGTTGACTGGTGAGCTTGACTAGTCAATCCAGCATACTTTGTTTCATAATTGCTTTGTCATTACTGTTTGCATAATGAACTGATATGTAAATGTGTTCAAGTTTAGGAATTATTGTTGTGAAACTAATCAGGGCAAACTCTGATTAGTTAGACGTGTTGGACAGTTATGATTTGTTATTGCAATTATTCTTTATATCACTGACTAACTTATAACTAGTTGACTAGTTCAATTGATTAGTCTATTGTGCAAAGTTCAATTGGTATCAGAGCCTTGCTCTAGATATACATAGAGTGATCTCAGGGAGTTACTAGTATTAGGTAGAATCTCATTATGAATCGTGACTGATTTGTTGGTTCATCTAACTCACCTCCCTTATTCGATGTAACATATTATGCTGCTTGGAGTGAGAAGTTTCAAATCTTCTTGGATGCTCAGGGTTTGATTGTCCTTGATTCTCTTACTCTTGATATAGAAGATGTAAACTTAAAAAAGAAGAAGGATGTTGCTTTCCAAGGGGTTCAAAAAGCTAAAGGTAATGTAAGATCAAAAGATCTATCTCCTGAAGAAGATTTGGCTTTGTTTATCAAACAATTTACAAGGTCTCTCAAGAATAAAGGAAAAGATGTCAAAATGACTGGTGACTCTTTGAAAGATCCAAAGTTTCAATCACAAGAAAAAAAGTCTTTTGACAAGAAGCAAGCAAAACTTTTCAATCTTAGAGATAAATTATTTTCGAGTGAGCCTAGATCGTGCTTCACTTGTGGTGGAGCTGGTCATCGTGCTGATGTATGTGCCAATAGCTTTAAAAGACCAGTTTACAGATGAGATAAAGCTAAGACGGAACATTCAAGTGATTGTGAGTGTAAGCACCCTCAACAATCTGACCAATCATCTGATAATGAAGTACAAATTGTTGCTCTTGTTGGTGGAAGAATGCTAACTCAGTGTTGATGAATGTGTGTTGAATGATCATTTGGACGTGACTTACGATGTTCTATGTATTAAGCATGACTCACTTTTTTATGAGACTTGTGTTGCTAAAGTGGATAATGTTGAGCTGTCCTGAAAAGTCTATCAGCTGCAAGAAGAAAATAAGTCACTACGTCTTGTCGGAATAGAACTGGGTGAAAAGGTTGTTTCTCTTGGGGCTCAAGTCAAGTTTCTAAATGGAAGGGGCTCTGCTTGTGATGACAGAGAAAAAAATGATGAAGTTGTTGCTGCCCTTGAAGCTCAAGTTCAAGACTTAAAGAAATCTCAAGAAAATATGCTAAATCAAGTTCATGTATTGAATGCCAACAATATAATGACTTGACATAGATAATCGATATGAATGAAGCTAACAACATGGTCATTCATCTGACTATTGTAGTTGAAAATGTTGAAAAAATGATGAGTGTTGGGAAGCCATATAGTGATAAAAGTGGTCTTGCATCTGTTGAAAGTACTTCAAGCTCCGTGATTACTAAGACAAAGTGTGTAAAAGAATCAAAGCTTGTGGCAACTGAAGTTAATACCAGTCACTCTCATAGATCACTCCGGTCTGGTCCATGCATGTGTGACATGACATGCCATTCGGCCTGGTCCATACATGTGTGACATGACGTGCCAGTTGGTATTGACTTCACGCCGACCTCTTGGAGCAGGTCACCAAACTAACGAGAAGATAGAAAACACTTATCAACAAGGCGTGGAACCCCTAGGTGGCCCAACGCTAGTCGGTCTTCTTCCACTAGGCGTAGGAAGTGAAGGGTGAAGACGTCCGTAAAGGGCCCCTCTGATTTCCCAAGGCCTTACTCGACGAGTCGACGAGCGGTGATACTAAAGCTCTCAAAATGCAAAGCATATAATTACGCTACCAAGTGCCGCATATTCCCTACCTCCTTAAGAGGGGCGTCACGAGACTGGTTTAGTAGAGTGAAAAGTATTGCCAGAAACTATTTTTTCGGTAAAACAAGTTCCTAAATTCATTAAAAACTGATAATTTCATCCCTACTATTATATTCAAAGCTATTCTATCTAATTTTTTGTCAACTTAAGCCACCAATGACTTGCGCGTGACACATTTTAGAAGGTTATATCATCATTTTCTCGCCTATAAGTCTTTAACATTGCATAATGGTTGTGAATATGTTGTAATTTTCCCTCTAAAGTTAATTCTTGTACAGTCTTTTTTTGAAAAAAAATTAAATCCTTAAACTCATGAAAAACTAATATCAATCTTCTAAAGTACATCACATGCAATTCATGCGACTTAAATTGACAAAAAATTGAATAGAATAGATTTGAATCTATTAGGATGTAATTGGCAAATTTTAATTAATTTAGTTATTGATTTTCTGAAAAAAAAAATAGTTTAGGAATTTAATTTCACTCCATAAATAATTCAATGACTAAATTAATACATTACTTTATACTAAATGCACACAAATTTCTTGTAGCTCGTTTCGATACCAATTTTTTACTTCGTCTTCTCCCTTGTATTCAATCCAAATAGAAAATATTCTTCCTGTTTATTCAAATAGTAGTAAATCTAATTTTAAGGGGTTGGTCTAGTGGAAAGTGAGTACATGTTTGAAACTCTCAACATGAGTTCGAACTCTCACGGAAGCATTCTTTAGGGACACTGGCTTTATATTGACGTAACATTTAACTTGGGCACCAAAAGTATGATGCTGTCTCATGTAATACTGATAATGTTATAAGAAGTGAGATAGCTCATACATTAAAAAATAGCAAGAATTCTCGATTGGACACATGTAAAACATTTCTATAATATTATTTGGGGACAATATATTTCGAATGAGGATCCCCTTTGAATCCTCTTTGTAAAGATCTTAGAGATCCTCAAATCATGTACGTTAATCATACATCGTGCGAATCCTCACAAAAAGGATTAGAAGAGAATCCTCACCTGTATATTTCTATATTAATATTTTTCATGATGTTGAGGTTTTTTTTTGTTTTTTTGTCAGTGCTTGTCCTAGTTTGAAGTTTCTCTTTCCTCGTCATATGAGATATAATATGTATTGTATGTATGTCTATGTCATGTGTCCATGATGGACATCCATGCATGTGTCACATGACGTGCCATTTGGCCATCCTAGCGAGAGGAAAATATCATTGCCACGTATGCACAAATCTAGAGAGCAAGCCTAAGGCCTTGTAAAGATCTCCTCTCTCTCCTCTCTCTATAGATCTCTACCAAAACTACAGCCTCTTAAAAATATTCCAACTATAAAGAAGGATAAAAGGAAAATAAAGAACGAAGCTGATTTTACAGTGAACATTTTCCAGCATTAAGATCCGAAACATTTCAAAGAAAAAGCTCTCAGAGAAGCCCCAGGTATTTGTTTTATTTCAAATTTTTTATGGGAAGTTTCGGATTTTTACGGTTCTTGGCATGTTATTTATTTGATTTTCTGAATTTTGTGATGTGTGTGTCTTTGCATTTAAATTGAAAAAAGATATGATTTTGAAGCTACCCATTTTCTATAATTTGATATTCGTCAATCATTTGCCAGATTTTGAGAAGGAAATTGGTTCATCAGTTGAATTTTTAGGTGCTAGTTCATAACTACTCACATGGGTCTTGTTTACTTATTTTCACTAATTTTTCTGATTATTTTAATTATTTAATGTTCATCTGAATGATTGGAAATTTTGGAATTTATTTATTTTCCTGTAAATTTATATGTTGTACTCTGCTTTCACAGCAATCAGATTGCAGTAATTTGGCACGAAGTTATCAAGATTTGAAAGTTTTGAAGATTTTGTGAAAGGCACAGACTTGGATTTGTGAAGAACAGAGGGTTGGATTGCCCACTTTTTTTTCAAATTAATTATTTGGGTTCACCAGCTTTATTGTTTAATTGTGGGAGATTGGTGAAGTAATTTTATGCTCGGATGTTAAACCACAAACTTTTGATTCTTGATTGATAGCGGGAGGAAGGGAAAGCTTTGTGGAATTTCTTGTGTGTTGTTTTGTTGTGGTTGCAAAGTCGCCGTTTTGGCGCTGGATTAAAGCTTATCTGGGAGATTAAGCTTCTATGGCTGCTACATCTGAAAGATGGTTTGATCGGCTGCAGTTCTCCTCATTGTTTGGGCCACCCCCGCAGGACGCCCTACGACGGAAGGTGAATGCAAATATAATTCCTAATCTTGTGCATAATTATATTATATCTGTGAGTGTCTATATTTGTATTGCTAATTAAAACTAATCAGCGATTGGAAAAGATCAATTTCTTTCTTTTTCGGAGATTTATTTTTTGTTGCTATTTTCTGCCTCTAAACCTCCACAGTCCACAACAAGAACTGAAATAAATCTTTCCTTTTCGCTTTTTCCTTCCTGTAGGCACAAATTACTGCGTATGTGGACTACTTTGGTCAGTTTACATCAGAACAGTTTCCTGAGGATATTGCCGAGGTAAGCTCCTTGAGTTTATGTCATGAGCATTGTCTTTGTGCAATTCAGCTTGCTTGTATAGTTCAAATGTCTATGTCAGATGTTTGTACTAATACATTGTCTGCTGACAGCTGATCCGCAACCGCTATCCATCAGAGGTGAAGCGTCTCTTTGATGATGTTCTAGGTATTCATACTTTATCTTGTTAATTATTATCTGATTGATTAGACCTTGCAGCTTATATTATGTCGTCTCTTGGTTGAGTAATGACTGCTTTTTCTACTTGGACATATTCCAGCTATGTTTGTCCTTCATCACCCTGAGCATGGGCATGCTGTTATCCTTCCAATTATTTCATGCATCATTGATGGTACCCTGGCGTATAAGAGCAGTAGCCCTCCGTTTGCTTCGTTCATATCATTAGTCTGCCCAAGCAGTGAGGTGATAACATATCAAATTAATCTTGCCATTTGGAATTTTCATTTTCAGTTCAATCTAATACCAAGACTGTTTCTTTCTTGATGAACTGTATCTCGCACTTAAGTTTCATTTCAACAGAAGTTTCTGTCTTGCGTATTCTTTACCAAAACAGGAATGTTTGCTATGTAGCAGAAAATTCAAAAGTATTATTTATTTACTTATTTGTATCTTCCCGTTTTTCACAGAAAGAGTATTCTGAGCAGTGGGCTTTGGCATGTGGGGAGATTTTGCGAATTTTAACTCATTACAATCGGCCCATATACAAGGTGGAACAACAGAATAGTGAAACAGAAAGAAGCAGTAGTGGAAGCCATGCCACAACAAGTGACTCTGCTGATAGTGAATCCAGCTGTATACCTTTGGTACAACAAGAGAAGAAACCCATAAGACCTTTGTCTCCTTGGATTACTGATATATTACTTGCTGCACCTCTTGGCATCAGAAGTGATTACTTCCGCTGGTGAGTGCACAGTTTGGTTGAGTGTCTCTTGTTATTTTTGTTTAAAGTCATAAGCATTGTGGTTTTGATTTCAAGTCACGTGCATATGTGCAAACCGGGACCCATTCCAATCAAAAGTAAGACAGTAAACTACAGAGCTTTGTTTCTACATGTTGCCTATTAAGCAGCAGTTCATCCGAAAGTGTTTTTTATTGTCCAAATGATATATTGACCAATGAGATAGTTAACACGTCAACTATTCAAAATCATTTTCTTCCCCGTGGTTTGGTGGGTGTTTGTAGCAAATTTCATGGTGCTGGGTTGTTCTCATCCCTCCAGGACTTTCTTAAATAGATAACTCCGTTATAGAAAAGTTAGGATTCTTAAGCTTCCAAAGTCTCTTAATTTGATTTTCTAACTTAGGTAGAACAACACTAATGACTGCTTGACAACATTATGAAATATATTTTGTAGCTTTAATTTGAATGTTTTAGGTTCTAGCTCTGGACTTTAATCTTCACACTGGTCTCATAAAGGTTTTTTAGACGAGTACAAATTACAGAAAGGAAATGGGTTATTAGGGTTCAGTGCAATTATGAGATTTGATGTTTTTATTCATTCAGTAAGTTCATCATGTGAACCTCTGTTATTATTGTCTTAGCATTGCATCTACTGTTCAAACATGAACCATGCGCTTTTGTCACTTTCACTAACCCTATGTTTGGGTGAGGGACTTTTTAAATTCCAAGGGATTTAGGCCAAGGAAGACATGGATCACAAGAAGTTAGGAGGGATTAGTAATGCACAACATGGGCATTACAAAGGTATGCAAGAGGGATTTCCAAATCCCTCTCACATGTCTTTGTAGTACTCATGCACCGCTTGATTTAAATAATTAAGAGAAATGAGTGTAGCGATGATGTCACAAGATAATGGTGAAGTATTGGGCAACCATGCTTTTGCTACTATTAGTAAGCACGGCCAACTGTTGGCACTCTCTGCACTGCCATATGTGATGAAATGTAATATCAACTCATGAACACGAAGAAAATCATATGATGTGGAAAGTTTTGTTATAAAACAAATATATCAAGTGATGAGTACATCCGATTTGATTCCTGAAATGAAAGGAAAAATATGACAACAGGAGAGGGAAGTCTGTTTTGATACCCTATATTTCTGTATTCCATTCTTAATTATTGTTTTTCTTAATTTAGTTTTTGTGCATGTAAATGATATAAGGTAGACCCGTAGAAGATTAAGCTCTGAAGGAGGTTGGAATATTCCTTGTGGTCCACTATTTATGTTAATACGTTTTATGTTATAGATAATTTCTTCATTAGTTCAGTAGCAGTTTCATGTTACTCATTGTTCACAACTTCAAAAGAAAGTTTAAATGCTATCAAATGTTAAGCAAATAATTTCATCTTGCTCTCTTCTTATTCAATCTCATGTAATTTAAAAACCTATGTATGCTTTTACAGGTGCAGCGGGGTTATGGGAAAATATGCTGCTGGAGAGCTCAAGCCGCCATCAACTGGTTAGTTAAAAATTCCTTCACTAGTATAGAATGCAATGTCGCTGCTGTGTATTTATTAGATTATATCTTAGCGTCATGCATAAAATGAATATTTTTCTGCAAGCATCAGTTAACATGTAACATAGAATCTGACTGTACTGCAGTTTATGTATAACATTCAGGTGGAATGTAAAGGAAAATAGCATAAAAATATCCTAAAAATCTTATATCTTTATATTATATAGAATTCACGATGAATGATTTTCTTTTTCTTTTTCTGTTTTCTCCTCTCTTAGCTTCTTCTCGTGGATCTGGAAAACATCCGCAGCTCATGCCATCAACTCCAAGGTGGGCTGTTGCAAACGGTGCTGGAGTTATATTAAGTGTTTGTGACGAGGAAGTTGCTCGCTATGAGACTGCTACTTTGACAGCAGTCGCTGTCCCTGCACTTCTACTTCCTCCTCCAACTACAGCTTTGGATGAACATCTAGTGGCAGGGCTACCAGCTCTTGAGCCATATGCACGCTTGTTTCATAGGTAAATCTTCAAACATTCCTCTCCCGAGCCATTACAAAAGGAAATAAATCTTAGTTATTCTGTATACCTGACTGAGTTTTCCTGATATTTATTAATTTCTTACATCATGCAATAGGTATTATGCCATTGCTACTCCAAGTGCCACTCAAAGACTTATTCTTGGACTTCTAGAAGCACCACCATCCTGGGCTCCTGATGCACTTGATGCAGCTGTACAGTTAGTAGAACTACTTCGTGCTGCCGAGGATTATGCATCTGGCATAAGGGTAAGCTGGACACTAGTGATTGCAAATATTTAATATTATCTTGTGCTATGCTGGTGATCAATATCAAGCTTGATTTGAAGACATACTATCTTCATCTTTCTGGCCACAATTTTTTTTGGCATCTCATGTATTGCCTGCTTTAGAATGGATTGGTAAATGTTTGATCTGCAAGAATATCTTTTAAAATGGTTTTCTCGTCTCATATATATCTATACTCTCCGCTAGCATTAGCTGGAGAGGAGTATCATAATTGTTACTTATTTTATTTGAATTTTTTTTTTCAGTGGTATCTTCTTGAGTAAATGCTATGAAGTAATCTCCATTCCAGTATACAAATACCATAGTCTTTTGTTTCTTGCAACATGCTGAAAATTGAGCCTGACCTTATCCTAGTTTGGTTGAAACTTCTAAAATCAACTGGTGTGTCATTTTTATGCACGTGTAAAAAAATAAAAAATAAAAAAAAGTTTTTTTTAAGCTCTGATAAAGAAACAAACTTTTTCAAGCTTATTGACATCTAAATTACCCAGACTATCACCATCAGAAACATTCTGCAAAGTCACGATGCCAAAGGCATCCTTCCTGTTAACTGGTAGATGCTGCAGAAGCAAGATCTAGTGTGTGCGCCCTCTGAGCATATGTATTGACTGTTGGAAACCTAATCAAGTTAGAGCATATTATTTTGATTGATGCTGATGCTTAAAGGCAGAAAATAGTGGGAAACCATTCCATTACTACATTGTTTGATAGTACTTTTATTAATTTTCATGCTTCAAGAGACGGGTAGATGTACTTGTGTAACCTATACAGTTGATTGCACAGTAATCAATTTTTAATCTTTTAATGTATGCCATGTTGTGTAGACAAATGTAATTATATCCAAGCTTCTAGAACGGCAGTCCACTAATAAGCTGAAAGTTCCCATAAGCCATCCCTCTCTCTCATGCTCCTTTAGTGGAAAATATTTGATTTGTAGCATCTCTGAAAACTGATGGATACAGCACTTTAATGGGGCTCTTTTTTTTTTTCTTTTGTTCATGTAGCTTCCTAGGAACTGGATGCATTTGCATTTCTTGCGGGCAATTGGGACTGCAATGTCCATGAGAGCAGGTATAGCAGCTGATGCTGCAGCAGCTTTACTTTTCCGAATACTCTCACAGCCTGCATTGCTTTTCCCTCCACTAAGACAAGTTGATGGAGTTGAAGTTCAGCATGAGCCCTTGGGTGGTTACATCTCAAGCTACAAGAAACAGGTACCCGTTAATAACTTTTAGTATTGAGGTTTTTATGCTTCAGCTGCTAAAATGTACTTTGATCTCGTTTCTATTTTTTTTGGCACTGTTTAATCGTAATTTTTTGTCCACAAATAAGTACTAATTGAACCTAAATACTACCTCAAAAATACTATTGATCAGATTGAACTTCCTGCGGCGGAAGCAACAATTGAAGCTACTGCCCAAGGGATTGCTTCTATGCTTTGTGCCCATGGGCCTGAGGTTGAATGGCGAATTTGTACCATATGGGAAGCTGCATATGGCCTCATTCCTTTAAGTTCCTCTGCAGTTGACCTTCCTGAGATTATTGTTGCGACTCCATTACAACCTCCGATTTTATCGTGGAATCTGTATATACCCCTCCTTAAAGTCTTGGAGTATCTTCCTCGTGGAAGTCCTTCTGAGGCATGTCTTATGAAGATATTTGTTGCCACTGTTGAAGCGATTCTTCAGAGAACATTTCCATCTGAGTCCTCTAGAGAGCAAAACCGGAAAACAAGGTACATTTTTGGCTTGGGGTCGGCCTCAAAAAACCTGGCTGTGGCAGAGCTGCGTACAATGGTTCATTCACTATTCTTAGAATCATGTGCCTCAGTCGAGCTTGCTTCACGTTTACTTTTTGTTGTGTTAACCGTATGTGTCAGTCATGAAGCACAGTCCAATGGTAGCAAGAAAGCAAGAGTTGATGAAAGTTTCCCACCAGATGAGAGCATTGAAGAATCAGAAAAGATGTCTGATAAGCAGAGAGACAGAACTAAAAAGACCAATAAAAAGGGGCCAGTAGCAGCATTTGATTCTTATGTTCTGGCTGCTGTTTGTGCTCTTGCGTGTGAGCTTCAGTTGTTCCCTTTGATTTCAAAGGGGACTAATCATGCTCACTCAAAAAATGGAAAAAATGTAGCGAAGCCTGCCAAAGTAAATGTATGCACTAATGAGTTTCAAAGTAGTGTAGACTCGGCAGTCTGTCACACACGCAGAATATTATCGATCTTGGAGGCACTTTTTTCGCTGAAGCCATCAACTATTGGCACTTCATGGAGTTACAGTTCAAATGAGATAGTTGCAGCAGCTATGGTTGCCGCTCATGTTTCTGAGTTATTTAGATGGTCAAAAGCTTGCATGCATGCGCTGTCTGTCTTGATGCGCTGTAAGTGGGACAGTGAAATTTGCTCCAGGGCATCATCACTATACAACCTTATTGATTTCCACAGCAAGGCTGTTGCATCTATAGTTAACAAGGCTGAACCATTGGAAGCACACTTAATGCAAGTTCCAATTTGGAGGGATTCCTTCGTGTGTTTTAAAGGCAGAAAACTCAGTCAAGGTGGAAACAGTAGATGCTCTAATGTAGGTCAGCCATCTGCCTTGCAATGTGAGGATTCTTCACATTCAGAATCTAAACGCAAATCTGATATTGCATCACGTTCAAATGAGGGGTCCGGAAATACCATTGGTAAAGGTGTTGCAAGTTTCCCATTAGATGCTTCCGATTTGGCCAACTTTCTTACTAAGGACAGGCATATAGGATTTAGTTGCAGTGCACAGGTTCTTCTTAGATCAGTACTCACAGAGAAACAAGAGCTGTGTTTCTCAGTTGTCTCACTGTTGTGGTACAAGTTAATTGCTGCTCCTGAAACACAACCTTCTGCAGAAAGCACTTCTGCTCAACAAGGATGGCGGCAGGTAATATTATATTTCTTGTCACTTTGCATCACTGTCATGGCAATCTTTTCCAATATTATTAATTTATTAGCAGGTTTCGTGTTTCTATATGCTGCTCTGGATCAGTGATTTCATTGGATACATTTGCACTGCACTTTATTTGAGATATTGTTGCCCTTTTTCCATTATGTATAATGTTTGACAAGTCATTTTTAAATCTTTAGGTTGTTGATGCATTATGCAATGTTGTCTCAGCAACACCAAAAAAAGCAGCCACAGCAGTCGTTCTTCAGGTAATTTTGTCTCACTTGAACACTACATGATTTTTTATTTTTTTATTTTTTTATTTTTTCAGGTGATACCATGTAGGGGTTCATTGATATATACTGAAAAACTAGATCTTTTATTGCAAAGTAACAAATCCAAAAGTATTGTTTCTTCTTAATTCATTTTCAATACCTGATTTTGGAAGAGTTGTTTCTTGGATGGTGCCCGAAACATTGGCTTTGTTATTTTAGCGTTATTAAATTGCGTCATTGGTTTAGTTGGTTTCATGACCTTGTACTCATGTCAGGCGGAGAGGGAACTGCAACCTTGGATTGCCAAAGATGATGATCAAGGTCAGAAGATGTGGAGAATCAACCAGCGAATTGTGAAATTGATTGTGGAGTTAATGAGAATTCATGATAGCCCAGAGTCATTGGTAATTTTGTCAAGTGCCTCAGATCTACTTTTGCGTGCCACCGATGGGATGCTTGTTGATGGAGAAGCTTGCACCTTGCCCCAACTGGAGGTAAACACGCGACTACGTTAATGTTTGTAGCCTATGACTCTTGTTAACTAAGCTGAGACATGAATATTAGTATCTTTTTCTCTTTTTAGCAACTGTATGAACACCGTCAACCGTCTATGTCTGGACTGAAGGTGGATTTCACCACCAGGCGGTCACTTTGTGATCTGCCATACTTCCATTTCAAAACATAAACCATCCTCAACTAGTGTCCCTATTTCATATAAGCTTTTTGAATTGTATATTCGTAATAAGTAATACACATAAGATTGCCGAAGGCTCAAAACATTAAAATAGAAACAAATTTATAATCTAAACTTGGTGAATCTATATCCAAAGAAATCAGGGTTGGCAAGTGAATTTCTTTCACCTTTTTCTCCCATCTAATCTCATTTTCATCGTTGATAATTATGTCTTTGCCCATTTCTATCCGTTTCAATGTTGGGCAGTCCTCAACTCTTTGGGCTTCATGCTAGAATCAAATCAATTTTTTGTACCACATAGATATGCCACATTACTGGATCATCTTTATTTTTGGGAATTGTTATTAGCACTCCAAAAATCTCATTCTACACTCCTCACAAGTGTATTTTTCTTTCTAATTATAGAAAGTTTGGAGTGTCAAATGAGATTTTTGGGAGTGCTAATAACAATTCCCTTATTTTTATTCTTTTACATTTAGCTTTACTTGGGGTTAATTTGATTCCCCTTTTTCCCCCTCTAATATCACTATCGTCATTCATTATTTCATCTTCCCTAATATTGTTACTCAACCATTTTGGATCCTCATTTACAATTATATCTGTCTGATGCTACCTTACAAATTTTTTTTTCATATAGCATAGCGTGAGTACATATAAATATAAATTTTCAGTTTCATTGACCTTCAATGTGTTAATGCATCAATCTGTGTATAAATTGGCAGCTATTGGAAGCAACAGCTAGAGCAATTCAGCCTATGCTAGAGTGGGGAGAATCTGGGCTAGCAGTCGCAGATGGCCTTTCAAACCTGCTAAAGGTAAATAGCCATCCTTAATTGATACAATCGCTGATACGATCCTAGGACATTTCAGAAAGAAAGAAGGAAGTGCTTTATTTCATTTTAGTGTTTAAGAGAAACAGCTAGTTATGTGATATATCTGCTCCAATGAATGCAGTGTCGTCTGCCAGCTACCATTCGATGCCTTTCTCACCCCAGTGCGCATGTGCGTGCTCTGAGCACATCAGTTCTTCGCGATATCTTGCAAGCCAGTTCAATTAGACCTAACCCTAATCCGGTGGAGATAAATGGTATCCATGGTCCGTCCTATAAGTATTTTAACTTAGATGTCATTGACTGGCAAGGTGATATAGAAAAGTGCCTGACATGGGAAGCTCATAGTCGACTTGCGACTGGAATGCAGATTAAATTTCTTGATACTGCTGCAAAGGAATTGGGTTGTAGTATTTCCTTATGATATCGATTATCTTCTTCCGGTGTATAATTTTTTTCACGTGAGACTCACACTAGATACTTTGCATCTTTGTTGCCTTGAAAGAGAGATGAGTTTGCAGGTTAAGTAGATATTCATTTTGTTCTTGTGGATATAAAGGTGGATATATTGTCAAAAATTTCTTTTCTGAAGAGACTTTACGATCCCTTATGGAAAGAGTTGAGACAGAAGCTACTTGAGCCCTATCCTGTGTTTAATTTTTGCCCCGTCTTCATGTTAAATTTTTAATTTTGAGCGTTGGGCGAGTTGATTAAAACAATAATTACAAATGATAGGATAATTTATACTAACTCGTCTAAACTACGGGAGGAGGATTTCGAACAGACACGACCTCGCGCACTCCTAAACCCTGAATGCTCTTAATTAATGCCAGTTCCGAAAATAATTGTATTATTATTCTGTGGAAGTGTATTTTTCAATGACAGTTCCCTTGAGAGCTTACTATCGTTGAAAAGAGCTGATCGGAAGTTGCTTTCCGGTGGCCATTAAGCCGCGTTAGGTTTTACGGTGTGGAAGGGCAACTTCCCGCCGGCCACCAAGCTGCGTTAGGGTTTACGGTGTGGAAAGGGATTTCAGCAGCAGCTCGGATGCTGCTTTTTAAAGCCGCTGCCACAGGATGTAGCCGGTGCTCCGCCCTTAATAATAATTACAGGCTACTTCCGATAAGCTCTTAAGCACGTCCGTAAGCTCTTAAGGCAACCACTGATAGTGCGAAAAGTTTCAGTTCTGATTCAAAAGAAAGCTGAAAAATACAAGAGCTCAGAAAAATAATTACTATGATTATGATGATGTAAACAAAAAAAAATTGAAATTGGTAAGAGTTTTCCCTATCTTGATGCATCCATTCCCCCAAAGGGACTGAATAGCAGGACAAGAAATCGAAATTCCGAGGCTAAATAATCAGAAAATTTTTGGTTTGTAACCTCAAATCATTTAAGAATTTCCTGAAATCAGCCATTTCTACTTAAACTGAACGAATTTAAACTTTTCCGTCATGTTCAGTAGATTCAGGAAAACCACCGTGTTTTTGTTGCCTGCTTGTAGGGAGAGAGTGGCTCCAACGCTCCTTTCCACCGGGCTTAGACGAGGCATTTCCATACCAAATCATCCCAACCACAGCTATGATCATTCCCAAAACAACATGCAGATTCAGACCCTCCTTCCCAAAGAAAAAGAATCCCATGATCAAAACAAGAATTGTTTTCATATGCCCCAGTACTTGGAAGGACACAGCGGTAAATCTTCCAATACAGATGAACTGGCTGAGATTGGTGCCTACTGCGATTGTGCATGAAAGAATTATAAACATCTGCGGACACAGGTTCAGAGAGAATTGTGAATGAAATATCTGTAAAATCAAAACATCATAAAACTCAAAGGGAAATGAAGACGCTAATCACTTTGAAATTAGCAAAGCTCTATATTAACAATATCACATGCTAAAAGTTTTTCAAGCTTCTTGTCACAAATTCACATATTCTGAGCATAACTGAGGTTCAGAAGAAAACAGGGAAACACTACTAATGCGAATGTATAGCTCGATGCTCAATTTCAGCTGTAAAATATATATTAATGCACTACCCAATAATTAAAATCATTCACATAAGAAGAGTGAATCATTAGCATGAGAATGATGTTGTTTTACAGTAAGGACCTATCCTGTAGTGTTCATACTGGTGCATATGACACTTACCAGAGATCCAAAGTTATAATCATAGGCATCAACTCTCTTGTTTGTCAACCAATAGTCAAGGAAGGGGCCGAGGAACAGAAGAGATCCAGCCTGGGCCGGAGCAGTATGTCCCAACAGACTGAAAGAACCGAGTGAATATTTCCGTTGAAGAAAGTGCACATACTGCAATTAAAGATTTGATATAACTTTTAGATAAGCCAATATGAGAATTTAAGAGCTTGACAAAATTGCAGCTCCGGGAGACCCATTGATGAGGATTTATTCTCTCTCTTTCAATGTGCTGAGGAATGGCTAACTTACATATTGTTGTAGTGCAGTGCTCCATACAGCTATAAAGGCAGCAATGAAGCCCTTGGCATTGACACTCACATCAGTGACCGTGCAAACACCGACTCCCAAGAGAACAATTCCTATGCTCAACTTTGTGTCTCTTGAGTAACGAATCTTGTCAAGAACAACTTCCAGTAAACATGACACGGGGATCATACTCAGCTTTGCTATCTGTCAATTATATTAGAGAAAATGTAACTCCGAAATATATTGCAGTATTCAGTAGCTAAACCCAAAGTGCTTTAAAACCCTAGCTATACCTGATAAAATCCCACTGAGTTCCACATTAGACTCACGTTCATTCCAACAATAGAGAAGTTAGCAAAGACCATAAATTTTAGAAGCTCAGAGACAGGTAGATGCGACGGTTGAATGTATCCCAGCCACCTTAGAACAACCGTCATCAAAGTTGTTGTAGCAAAATGCAAACCAGTTAATGTTGTAGCTGCAAATTGTTTCAATTTAGAAGTGAATAAATAAAAGTTATAAATAGCATGCTTATGGCTATATAAATTTTCTAGATTCATATCTCCTATAAACAAGTAAACAGAAAAACAACCAATTGCCACCGATTCGTGCAACAAGAAAAGCCATGATAACATGTATGTCACTTTGCTCTATAACCATCCTAATTTGAAGTCCGATAGGGAATAATGCCGTATTCATTTTCTAACTAATTTTGATAAAGTTTGCAGAAGAAATGCAAGAAAGGTCTGAACTCATATCAGAAACAACCCGACTCAAATCAAATCAATCATTAAAAAGAAAGAAGAATAATTTACCAAAACTAAAGCCATATGTAGCCATTAGAGCTTTATTGACAATTATGATCCCAACAGAAGTTACGACATTGAACATCCACGCGGCTGCATCTGCCGCCTTCTTATCAGCTTTGCTAGTGGGAGCCATTTTTGTTATCTCCTCCGTTCAACCAGCCACTGTAGAGTCTTTACCTCTCAGCCTCCAGAAAGGCATCCATATACATCCATATGAAGCCGGACGGTTTCACCTGCTTTCGGAACCAAAAACTTTAAAAAGAGAAAACTGAAACAAATAAGAAAACTGAAATTCTGCAATAAATTAAGACTGTTTAAACCTCAAGTATGATTCAACACATTGATGCCATGATTCTTTAAAAAAATTATTAAAAAATAAACAATATATCCCACTATACATATGAATTTCATAAAACAACTATAACTTCAAATCACAATCATTCTTGTATAAAAGCTCCAAACTAATAAAATAACAGTGTCCACCTTGCAAAAAGACTAAAAATCTGATCACAAAGATAAGGAGTCAGTAATTCGATCAGATATTGCCTACATCTCCTTGAGTGAAAACTGACTGAGCAGTTAAGTAATTCAATGGAAAAACAGAGATGGGTGCTGCTGCTTTTCGTGCCCGGATTCGAAAATACAGTCAAATCATCTAGTGCATTGACATTTTCCTCATTTCCTTATCAGCTAGTGCAATAATTCAGTGGGAGAGAGAGGGGAAGAGAAAGAAACTGAAAACCATTTTGACTCACAATTCATTGAACTATGGAATTACCAGGACTTTTCAAAACAGAAATGCACCAATTCTTTTGGGTAAAGCCCATTTTTTCAAAAACACAAATGCACAAAAAGAACTGACATTGATCCAAATCCACAACAAAGTTGCTAACCAACCACATACAGACTCACTGACATTCCAGATCAAACACACAAAAAACAATCAAATTCCAAGACAGATCTAACCCCCAATCAGATCCCAGAAATCCCAAGAAAAAACTGAGCCCAATTCAGCAGATCTGGTCGCAAAGGCCATCGATCACAGAGACACAGTAGCAGAAAAGAAAAAAAAAGCCATGGAAAAGTAGCGAGCAGTTCAGAAACAAGAAACGTACTTGTGGAATTGCAATGGAAAAGAAAGTTGGGATTTTGATTGGGGAGAGCGATGCGTATTCCTTTGGGGGCCTGAAGTTTAATACGGTTATGGGATTGGTTTCTGTGTTTTAGCAACCCAGTCGAGTCCCTCGGATTTGGAGAGAGAGAGAGAGAGAGAGAAGCTAAGTGGAACACGAATGTTAACGTTTATTTATGCTTTGCAAATTGCAATTACTAATTGTGTGTATTTGGCTAATTAATTTTGTAGGTGCCACCTGATACACCAAATTTTTTGGTTGACAATTTAAGAAAACTACAGAAAAGTTTAAAAAAAAAACTTTAGTTTTAATGAAAAATGACAAATAAAGGTGTAGTGAATAATATTTCGGAAATGTAAAAATGTGATTTTTCGTTAAAATGAACGGTGTCAAAAGTGTTTTGTTACAACTCCCAACAATTTATACATCAATTTCTGAAATGTTTAAGGCAAAAAAAATTAAAACCTAATTTGGTAAGACTAATCATTCTTAAACAATTTAGTTTGTTTGATTCAAATTTCATTATTTTCCTTAAAAATTGAACATCTTCTATGTGTTAATGGTTGCAAGTTATACGTGAGGGAATGAGGTCGTGTAAAGAGTTGGGATATTAGGGTCAGGTGTGTAACCAAATTTCACCAGTTTCATAGAGGACACCACATGTATTAGAGCGAGCTTAGCTGATAAGACCATAGCGTTTTTACCGACACTTAACCCTTGCATGTTGAACATTAAATACAACGAGGATGTCATTCTGTAAATCGGAAGATGATTTTCTCCTCTTCTAATCTCTCTTCCATTCCCTCCCCTTTTACTTGAACGGTTACGGTTAAGTCACGTCAACCTCTTGTATCGATTTACAACAATTGCAACGTTGCATTCTCTATCAAGAAGAAAGGTGAAGAGTGAACTAATTGCTCTCCGAGAAAGAATGCCTTGCAAAATTTACAAAACGAAAGGCAAAGGCAGAAACCGAAGCTCCTCGACACTGCCTTCCAGAAAAAGCTGATGTACCAATAGACCATGAACGCATCTTCACATCTTTTGACAAAATTATAGACCTCCCCGATAATCCCATTCCCACTGCACATTGAACCCGTGGACATCAGTTCCGTCACGCGAAAGAGCTCTGTCATCTCAACCTCTCCCGCCCCAATCCCAACGCAAGAGGAGTTTGATCCAGATGAGTTCATTCAGGTGACATATCTCTCGTAACGTCTTAATCCCTAAAATCGAATCCTAGCTCCGATCAAGAAAAACGTTGAAAAAGGTGAGCACAAAAGTTGCATCTTCCGCCTGCAACGACGTGAAAAACATATATAACCATGTTTACGTCGAGGAGTTTGACCGCATACTGCTGAAAGGTGAAAAGAGATGCCAAGTTTGTCGATCACTACACTAATGTAAAAAGAAGTAGAGGTTCTTCGTGACATTTGAGGTTCCTACTATAATCCTCGAGTGCCTAAAGCGGGATGAATGGATTACAAAGTGCGGGTTGTATGTTACCATAATCCCCAATTTTTCTTATCAAGCTAATTCGGATAGCGTCATTGACGAAGTAGCCTGCAAGCTTGAATGTTCTCAAGATGTTTGAAAAACTCACCACCATTTCGACCTCCATCTCCATTCATCTTGCTGTTGCTCCCGCAATTTGAAGATCGCATCATACTTGCACCGATTCTCTTTCTTAATTTGACACATTGTTCTTTTGTTATTTTTAAACTATTTTCTTTTTGTATAATTCATCGTATTATGAGAGTTTTAACTCACACGAATGACACGTGAGCCCACTAAACAAATTTTTTTTACCCAATCTAGATAGAATGAATATAACAAAAAAATAAAAAAGGATAGAATGAATACATTAATGTGTTGTAGTAAAATTCAATGACTACATTAGCCGATTTGAATTTGAAAGACTAAAATGAGGTGGGATGTCAATTTAAGGCATTTCTTTTTATATAAAAACTCTTCTTTGTCTTAACAAATAAAGTGGTACAGCTTCTGCGTATTATTAACTATGTATTAATTAAGTCATTTTAATACCTTTTTCAACTACAAATGATTGAATTTTATGTTTCGAGTCGTCCCAAAATGCTAAAAACGAAAAACTTGTAGGCAAAACACGTTCACGAGTCATGATATAATACTGATTGATTAAAAAAAGTCGTGTATAAACACTCTGTAAAATCTAACCGAACTAGCTGAACCTTGCCGCCAATGGACAAAAACTTACCCTCCTAGCTTTGTTTACCAATCCTTGAAGATGACATCGCTTAGACTTGCCACAAAATTCTATTGGTTAGGCATACAATTAATGTGACATCCCACATCGCCCAGGAGAGTGATCCTTAAATGTATATTCCCATCCATACCTAGCACGAGGCCTTTTGGGAGCTCACTAGCTTCGGGTTCCGTAGGAACTCCGAAGTTAAGCGAGAAGGGGGCCAGAGCACTCCCAGGATGGGTGACCCACTGGGAAGTTGCTCGTGAGTTCCCAAAAACAAAACCGTGAGGGAATGGTAAGCCCAAATCGGACAATATCGTGCTATGGTGGTGGAGCGGGCCCGGGAAGTGATCCGCCCCGGGTCGGGATGTGACATTTGGTATCAGAGCCTAACCCTGGTCGCGTGTGTGCCGACGAGGACGTCGGGCCCTTAAGGGGGGTGGATTGTGACATCCCACGTCGCCCAGGGGAGTGATCCTTAAATGTATATTCCCATCCATACCTAGCACGAGGCCTTTTGGGAGCTCACTGGCTTCGGATTCCGTAGGAACTCCGAAGTTAAGCGAGAAGGGGGCCAGAGCACTCCAAGGATGGGTGACCCACTGGGAAGTTGCTCGTGAGTTCCAAAAAACAAAACCGTGAGGGAATGGTAAGCCCAAAGCGGACAATATCGTGCTATGGTGGTGGAGCGGGCCCGGGAAGTGATCCGCTCCGGATCGGGATGTGACAATTAAGCACTTAAAAACTCATTAAGTATAAAAGAATTATGTTAACCAATTGTAGGACTAGCTTGATTGGTCATCCTCAGTAGTTTGTCTACTCCCCTTAATCTTAGATCCAATAAACGTAATTAATTGGTCATCCTCTTAAGTTTATCCAAGTATCTGACAACAAATTTTCATCATGATGGCTGGTCATAATATCATTCTAAACCAAAATTTGTATTCAAACGAAGATTAAGAATTTAACATGACATGTAATCAAATAATAATTAAAAAAGTACTTTGCAAATATTCATATAATGACTTCAGCATAAACCTTAAAAAAAATCTTAGTTACACATAAAAATAAAGAAAGATAGAATCTGGAACCCATGGTGAGGTACGTCCCAAGCTCTCTATCTAACTCGAACGGAATTGGGTATAAGGTGGTGGTGTATGGTATGGTATGGAGAGTTTAGGACGCCCTATATTTATATTATAAAAACCCTAGAAAGTCTGATAAAACTTTCCTAAAACAAAACAAAGACCTAAACAATAATGGAAACAAACTAGTAACAAATCCTTCTTGGTTTGGGGAACAAGTCATCTGCACGCCTGATTTGGGGTTGTTCCACCTTTTGAAAATTTCTAAAAAATTGAAAACTTGTAGATCTCTGTCTTAGATTTCTCAGCATATATCGCTCATGTCCATGAAAAATCAGGATAGTCTCCAAATCTTCATTATCCCACAAATGCGCAGTTCTGACGGGAATACAATTTTTGAGGCATTAACTTGCAAAACTGGAACAATTGGCTTCATAGAAAATTATGAAAATTGGACACTGTTGTAGAGGAAAAACAATTTGAGAGAGAATGAGAGAATTCTGATTAGAGAATCATATTTTAAAACGTGAGGTATAGCCACCCTTATATAGTGATTTGACTACCCTGACAAATTACACAATATCCCTAATTGAATATGGAGAATCAATTGAGGAATCAATAAATGGCGGATTCAATTAAGGAATTATGGCCAAGCGGTTACACCAATTAGTGGTCCACCATAATTATCCTGCAACAAACACAATGATATTCAGTTTTTTTTTTTTTTTTTTTTTTGAGTACATCGATATTTTTACATTAAGGGGAAGAGGAGCTCGGCGAAGCCACACAATGGGCAACCTAATTTGGTATTGAATTCGTCATCCACGAACCTATTAGCTTCCTTCTACAACTGGTGTTGCCTCAAAACTCCTCCGGAAAGCCGATTTGTCATTAAAAAATGTCATAAGTGCCCAGATTGGCTGACATTGAGAAAAAAGGAAAGTAATAATGCACTTTATAACTCACTTTTTCTTAAAAACCTAGGGATAATTAATATGAAGGGCACCAACGGAGGTGACCTGTAATTCTCTTCACCGAGCTTGAGTTGGCAAGAAGAAGAGATAACCGTGGAGGGAGAGGAGTGTTAGCACTCTCTGTATGGTGGTTGAATTTTGTAGAGATGAGGAGAATGGTTGCTCCCCATCCTTTGCTTTCCGATCCACAAAACCTCTAGGTTGGATGAAGCTATGAAGTACCACATATAGGTGAGTCACAAGTGTGAAACCCCCCATCCAATAAACCCCAAAAACTGACCTTATAGGTTCCTTGGGCCTTTTGGTCTCTTTCATTCAAGTTGTTATGCGCAACTTAAGTTAGAAGCCGAATGGGTCTCTACTAAACCGAAACTTATTTTAGTCCACTACGGTGTCCTATGTTGGTATAATTAATCTTAACCTACTCAATAAACAAACTTAATTGATCTCATCATCTTCGTAAGTTTTTTTTTCAAAACTCAAGTATATCAGTATGCAATCCATTAAGTTCTAGTTAACTAGGCAATGAGAGATTATAACTCTTACAAATCGATTATGAATTAAAAACATCTTTTGTATGTGGTACAAGATCCTAGTAGATAGGGTATTGAGTTTCTAACAATGCCTTCCGAGTTTGAAACTCCTCCTATCCAGAATTAATAGAATTAATGTAATAGTTTCAAACCCTCTGCTACCCCTTGATAATAATAATAATTTTTTTCTTTAAAAAAACCCTCCTTTAATTTTCCATTTAAGGAAGATTAATTGGGGTTAATCCTTAGGGGTTCAACAAGTCATGAGTGACAACTAATATTACGTCATGGCTAATTAAGTAGGAAAGATGGAAGACTAATTCAGTTAGAATTATAATGCAATACGGTTCTTTTTAGCTCAATACTTTTTATTATATTATTAAGACATGGGCCCCCTAATGCGAATTCCTAAGTTCATATGATTCATTTGAATATAATAAATAATATAGAACTCTCTCTTAATTATATTCAATACTTTAGCTAGAGAAAAACATATTTTAGAGTATTATTCTTTTTATTGAACGTAGAAATTTCTTGTCATACACTCACATGCCTCTATGAATAAATCCAAGACCCGAATGGTGTGTGGAAAGATTATCAATAAAACAATTGTTTATTGCAGCTATAAATTTTCTTATATGACATATAAGTAAAATCTTCTATGTAAGAACTCTCATTTGATCGTGTTGAATGAGCTTACTCTCTATTGTACATCTACATATTTGTCTTGATATTCTTCACACTAATGACTTAACGACCAATCATTCTCTCAAGCGAGAAAACATAGCAGGTACTGATCTTTGATAATTGTCAAGCCTAGCTAGCATTCCTATGCTGATGAACATTTAGGATGTGTATGAGAGAAATGTCTCGTGATTTAACCTTTCAGATTACATTCTCTCTATTACATAATTCCTTCGACTTATTGTTTAAGTATTTAAATTGAATGCGAAAGTCATAAACAATACTTTGTGGAGAAACAAATTAAACTCGAGATCTAACTGCATGAAGTAAGGGTGGACATAGTTCAGTTGGCCTAGTTTACCCTCAATAATTTAATCGAACTAAAGACACATATAAAGTTCAATTTTTGAAACCAAGAAATTAATAAGAAAATCAAACCAACTTGGTCTGTTTTGGTTTGGACCGAATTTTCAAGGCTTTAGAATAAGAAAATCGATTTAGTTCGATTTCTCAATTTACCAGCTTATGTGTGCTTTTCGCACAAAATGAATACTCTCTACCAACTCAACGACATATCTCTTACAAAAGTTATTGTTCTAAGACTTTACAAATTGACTAATTATTGGTCCAATTTCGAACAACGAGAATGACTTCCTTACAATTCAACTAAACCTTACGAAACCTCTTATAAATCATGGATTTAGAAGAAGAAAAGAAGAAGAAATAGGGATAAACTAAGATTAGAGGTCACGTAACTGATGGGATATGGAAGCAACGTTCACGTGGGACGAATCGCCATTTGCCACGATAGTAAGCATGTGTCCTTTTCCCTCCCCCTTCTGAAACCCCCTTGTGCTCCATGTCGACATGGTAATTGTTGCAAAAGGAAACCAAAAAACCAAAAAAAAAAAGGCCCAAACCAAAAGACACCCACACCCCACCCCACTTGGATTTCCATCCGATTCCCCCAATTCCCCCAAAATCCCAAATTTACATATAAACTCGATTCACTCGTCTTCTTCTTCTCCCAATCGATCGTTTTCGATTTTCAGAGCAGCAGTTTGGCCTCACACGCAAAAACCACAACCTGGTTTCTTCTGGTAATATCATATCAGTAGAAGAAGGAGATTGTTTTAGAGAGAGAATCTGCCTGCCATGGGGAAGAAAAGGAAGTCGATAGCCTCCAGCCTCGACGAGGTGGATCGAAGCATGTATACCTCCTTCTGCAGCGCCGCTAATTCCCTCTCTCAGCTCTACACTCAGGCCATGAACCACCAAAAACTCTCCTTTCAGGCCGGTGAACGCCACGCCCTTGTATGTTCTCTCCCTCCCTCCCTCCCTCCCTCCTTTATTTGTTGATTTTTTATCTAATCGTCGACTCCCTCGTTGGGTTTTTGATTCTTCATCAGGATCAAACCAAAGTCACAATTTTTTTTTTTTTGTTTTGTTTCCGATTATTGATAGAAATTGGGGTTTCATATAAATTTTGGTTAATTTTGTTTGGTTGTGAATTGGGTGAATGGTATTTTTGAGTGAGCATGTCATGCCATTGCCAATAAGGCTGGATGAGAAAGACACCAACTTTTCAGTATCTGTGGGAATTGTAATGAATATCAATGTTAAACTTGTCGAAAGTGCTGAGATAAATTGGTGGGGAGTATCAATTGTGAGTGGAATTTTCGGTTTTAATTGGATGTTATATTTGCATCTTAATAAACCCTATACATAAGATAACATGAATAATTTGTATCCCTATGTGGAATAAAATATAATTCCTTTACTCTCAGAGAACACGTTAGTCGGATTTACAATCAGTAAATTTGCATGATTCTTGCTGCTGGATGTTGTTTGGTATAAATCTATTGAGTGGAATATGTTTCTGAACGATTGGTTTTGGAAGGGTTTTGTATTCAATGCTCGTTACACAAACATATGTACCATTTCCTTTCTCTAACTGATTGATTTTCCGTTCTCGGTGCGAGTCTCTACTCTCTGAGGAATTAGACTCCATTATTTTTGGAGTAAGAGCTTTGTGGGTTCCTTCTTCCTTTCTCCCATAGCCATCTTTTTGGTACATGGTTTTGCCTTTTCACATTTTCTTCCTGAGATGTTCAGGGTTCTTGTGAACTGGCTAAACCAGCCGGGGTGGTCTGTGGCTTTTTTCTGAATTTAAAATTTTGTTAAGTATATCGTTTTCTTTTAGTTGATTGAAGGTGCAGGGTCTCTCATGCTGCTTTATGCTTCCTTGTTCAAAATTTAATGCACTTTTTGTCGCTGGTAGCCAATGGTGCAATTGGTTTACAAGTTTTCTTAATATACCTGCATATTCTTGTTTAATTTTTTTACACACATAAATGCCCTATTATTATCTAAAATTGCTTTAAAGGTGGACTGCATATCTGTAATCTACATTTCATTGATGAAACCGTGTCAAATGTCTTTTCAGGATAAAATTTATCAGTGGATCTGTAGACAGCAGGAAGGAGACTCACGAGTTACAACAGTCGATATAGTCAATTATCTTCAGGTTTGTTTACTATTTTCTTTGTTTATTTTCATAAAGGATCTATTATTCCATCTTGGATTGTTTGTTTCATTGTGTGGTAACCCATCCAGAGTACACTAAAAAACATTGATGTTGCACTCAAACAGACACATGAAGTCACTCCTTTGGCACTCAAAGTTTGTGTAAAACAAAATGGTTCTCTCAAACTTAAGTGTGCCTTTCTTTCAGAGATGGTATATATCAGTGACGGGGTTAATATTTTGGTAGAGTCCATTAAGCACTCACCCTTTGTATCAAACATTCCGACTTTTGATGGGTTATTATATTTTAAACTTTAATTTGCAGCTTATTTGGATGATGTCACTTCCTCTCTTCCATACATTCTATCCATTCCTCACGTAACACGTTTCTAATGCATTACTTGAAGTTGAATCTCATGTTAATTACTTGACATTTTCTCTTTGTAGACTTAATGTACATGCTAAGTATATATCTCTTGTACGTTTGTATTTGCCTTATAGGGAGCATAGGGTTAGGTGTGGCTAGATTTAAGACCTTTTATAAGTCCAACATTGTGACCTATGGTTTCGTTTCATATTACCATTGTTGTGGTTCAGCTGAACTTTTGTGAGGGTTTATTTCCATATTTTTCCCAGTTGAAGAATTCCAACCTTCTTTTTTCGCCCAACAGAAGGGATTAATTTTATGGTTTGCATATGCTGTGGAATTGGGCCTGAATCCAGAGTTTAACTTTCAAACCTGCTTGAAACTTTAAACATTGCGCAGCTATGTGGTTCTTTTTTTTCAAGGGAATACTTTTATACCCTTTATTAACTAGAAACTAAGGGAGCGTTTGGTAACCATTTGGTTTTTAGTTTTCACATTTTGTGCTTGAGATATGGAGAAAATATAAAGGAGGAAGGATGGGTGATAAAGGGTGGAGGAATGATGGTGGGAGAGATGTAGAGAAATGTATAAGAAACAAAAGTATACATTCCTCCACTCTTCTTCATCTCTCCTTTCTACTACATACTTCCTCCATATCTTGAGCACAAAAGTAAAAACTAAAATAAAAAACCAAAATGAAACGGGCCCTAAGAGTCTGGTTTTCCTAGGTGGTTTTTGCCATCACCAATCATAGAGGAATGTTTCTTTACCTTGGTTTTGTACTGATAAGTTTATTTCTTTTGCTTATAGATGCTTGTTCGTTCTGTAATAAAGAAATAAAATGAGCGTGCTGTTACAATCTTGAAAATTCTAATTTAGACCTCTTTTATACAGCTTACAAATATCTTTCTTATCTCCATGCAGAATGAGTTGGACTGTTGTGGAGAGGAGCCATCAATGTCCCCTAGATTGCCACTCCAACATCAGCCCACTGTGCATTTCTCAAGCTCAGGTTTCCCAGTTACTTCTGGGTCATCTGGTCCAACAAATACTGTGCAGGGAATTCGTTCTGAGCAGTGCGATCATCAATCTAAGAATTCAGTCTTCTCAAATGCTCTGTCAAGCCCTGTTCGCCAAAGTCTTCAGCACTATCACATTTCTCAAGATGGACATTACCCAGGCTCAGGTCTGCCATCTGGAAATGGAGCCCGAAACAATGAACCTAGCTTTCTCCACCCAAACCGGGATGCTAATCCTCCGAGTTCCAATGATACCTCGATGGACATGCATGCAGATAGTCCTGGTCATGATTCTACCTACTGAAAATGCTCAGCTACCTTCATCCAAGTATTCTTTCCCATGGGACGGTCAAAAGTCCTGGAAGAACCATGGCAACACAAAACTCCTCTCTGGTGCAAATCCGTAAGGGAAGACGGCACAACATGGAAGCGGTAATGCAATCAATTTAATTTACTTTTGCTGTCTTGTTTGAGAATAGCTTGGTCTTCTCCATCTTCTGTAAGCATCTTTTTTGTATTGCTTTTCGTTTCATTTTGTTTTTAACAAAAACCGTTGTGTTTCGATTAGTCACTGCTTTTAATGTTGAAAGATTATCTCTGTAAATGTATTGATTCTGCTTTACATTACATTTGAAGATTTCAGTCATTAATTTATAAATTAAGATCATGATTTCCCAAAGGTAATTTAGCCAAAAGTCAATAAAAACTTTACTATTAAGCCATATGTTAATGACATATTTTTGTTTTGGACTTCATCAATGGTATATTTTTATTAATTCAGGCCTAGATTAATGATGAATTAAAATATAGGCTTTAAGTCATTATAAATAGTTAGAATTTGATTATTCTATCATTCTCTCTCTTTATCTCTCTATGAATGTCATATGGGCTTAAACTATTATAAATACGAATTTAGATTCTTTCCGAATCAATTTTGTAGAGATCCTCCGGACCGATGGATCTCTTCCATTGATACAAATCCAACGCCCAAAATCCTTTATCCTTCCTCTTTTCCCCTCAACTTCTCTCTCTCTCACTTCGAAGCTCTTAACCTCGAACCACCAACTCCCGAAATTCCAAATTAAATTCATCCCCACCTTAAAATCAGCCCCAACACCGCCACAACCCACAACCACCAATTGTAGGTCGGTCACCTTACCCTCTCCAAAATTAGCCTCAACACCGCCACATCCCTCAATTACAAGTCCCTCAACCTTAAAATCTCAGCTGATGTTAACGAAACAACAAAGAGAGAGGTCGTGCAAACCAATGTCTTTTGGTTGCAGAGATATTTTTCATAACTATGGAAGAATTACGGAGAGAGAAATCTCAAAGATGAAGAAGAAGAAAAAGAAAGAGATGACAAATAAAAAACTAAAATAGTAAGGGATAGCAAAAAAATTGATTTTAGAGCACAAATGACCTGCAATTGAATTTGGGATTTGTTAACAACGATGGGGTGGGGAGGTGCGAGGGAGAAAGAGAACTTGAGGGGGAAGAGAGGCGGAGGAAAAGGTTTTGGCCGTTGGATTTCTATTCCTATAGAACTGGTCTCGAGAGGATTTGAATCATATAAATAGTTAGAACATGTAACTTCTATCACTTTCTCTCGCCCTTCGTTTACATGGAGGGGTCTACTCAACTAAAGAAAAAGGAACCAGGAAACGGACACGGCATTGTAGTGTTCGAATCCAAATGTAAAAAACAGAACCAGGAAACGAACACTCCATTGCATTGTCCAAATCCAAATGTAAAAAATAGAACTTAGAAACGGATACTGCATTACAGTGTTTGAATCTAAATGTAAAAAACAGTCAGGAAACTAACACTGCATTACAGTGTCTAAATCTAAATGTAAAAATCAGGAGTTGCGTGTGGTGTGAAGTGTAGGAGACGTGTGAGTGATGGAAAACATAGAACCAAGAAATGGACATTGCAACGCAGCGTCTGAATCCAAAAGTAAAAAACAGAACTAGAAAACAGACACTACATTAGGAACATGTAGGAGGCGTGTGAGTGATGGAAAAATGAAATCAGTAATTGGACATTGCAATCTAAATCCAAATGTAAAAAACTGAATCAGGAAACAGACACTGACGCTGCAATGCAGTGTCTGATCCGTATGACTTATTTCAAATATAAAACGATGAGAAGGGGAGTGTTAGATGAAGTGAGTGCCAGCTGTAGTGGTAGATTTTGTAATTTTTGTTTATTTTAAATGCATTTAAGTATCATAATACATGATTGACCTATTTATAATTAACATAAATATTATTGATATAGTGTTAATATTGTAACTTATTATTGATTTTTCACAAAATTACCCATTTCCCAATCTACACATGAAAAAACCTTGTATTAGACACAGTGGCGTATTAGGATTCATACAATCGACCCATCGACCTAACTTTGATGCTTTAACAAAGACACTAGTTGGTTTGGCTTTAACAAGATTTGACTTCTTCTCCGGCCCCTCGTAAGACTTCACCAAAGCCTTTTGGTTGTAACGAACAATTTGTTGAGATCCGTACCCCACCCGTGTCCGTACTTCATAGGAGAGGAGAGATAAGAGGAGGCATCGGATTTTTTGAAATTTCCCAAATGAAATTCATAACTCCTGATCCAATGACCTTTTTAGTGGCAAATTTTTCTTACCAAAGCCCTTCAATCCTTTGAAAGAGTCAATCCATATCCACTTATAAAGGAATAAGTCAAAGAGTTAGTCTCAATGTCTCATAGTCAGGAAAGACGATTTAAGAAAAGAAACAAAGTCGTTTATGTATGTAATTTTGTAACTACTCACTAGCCTTTTCTAACTTCAAGGTCACTTTCAGAGTTTTAACAATAAAAGAACCCGGCAAGTATTTATGGAGAAATTTATAAATGTTCATGTTTAGAAATTACAAGACCTACGTGGCGCTCATGTTGAGTATTCAGTGAACTAATTACGTCCGTATGTTGGTGTGGGCGTGCCGCTTCACAACCGAGCTTGGTCGAGCGAATCAGATGAGTGTGGTGATGTGGTGGCTAAACGCGTTGCTGACTTTTGTACCAAACAACTTTGGCCGAGGAAGGAACACTTTCAGCCTAGGGTTTTAGAACCTGAAGACAAGGTTAGACAATTCACTACTAAGTTCAGGATCTTCTGCACAGGGTTTGGCAACTTCAACTATATTTGTGAAAATATTGGTGCGCCGAATTATTATCAACCTTGATTTTTAAGTCCTAGGAGCACGTCGAATATAAGTTTGATACAAAATATTGTGAAAGACAATATTTTAGTATTTTACTCAAGGAATTATTATTGGTTCTCCAAAAATTTAGTTATGCACTCCTTGTTAGCTAATATTAAGCGGAGGGGGGAAGATTTGAAATTGTTACATTAATTTAGAAGAGTAAGGAGTTTCGAACCCGGGATACATGGGTAGAAACCCCACACCTTATATACTAAGATATTAGACCACATGCTTATTTTAGCTCTTCAAACTTTTTATATCTAGAAAAAAATGCGCTTATAAGAAGTGCATAATTAGATTTTTAGGGCGTCAATAACAATTTTCTTTACTTATTATAAATAAATATGGTTAATTAATTATCGTTGGGGGACACCCATTTCTTGACACATTTTGTAAAGTCTACTCTGTAATGTATTTCAACAGTCCAATAAAATACACACACGTGACACACATACATATATAGGGTTAGGATTGGGGGCACCCAATTTTGTGACACATTTTGACACCATCATATAAGGTTCACTTCGTAATTTTTTTCAACGATCTGAACCGTTTTAGGTCTTCCTTTAAATATTGTGTCTAGTAAAAATCATTCAAGTCTAAAATTATATAACCGTTGGATTAAATGATTGCAAAACCGTATTAGTTTATTTTTTTTCCACTTAAAATGAATGTCTTAATGATTTTGAATTTGTTTAATTTTTTTTAAGAATAATCAATAAATGATAAATTGAAATATAGATTGTTTATATCCTTGAAAAAAAATTACGGAGTGGGTCTAAAAAATAGGTGTAAAAATATGTGTACAAAAATAGGTGCCTTTCAATCTTGACCCATTTTTTGACACACATTTTTATGCCCATGTATAATATATCACATTAGTGCATCAACAATCATATAATTTGAATATTTTATTCTATTTAACATTGTCAGTGACATACTTTTATTTTTTATTTTTTGAATAAATGATATTAATTACATTAAGGGGTGATGAAGTGGGCTAAATCTCACAATGAACTAATAATAATATGGTTTAAATTCACTTTTTATAAAAATCAAATTTAAAATCTCTCACTTACAAATAAAAATGAACATAATCAAACTATAGTAGTAAGTGACGTATACTTTCAAATTTTTGGAGCATCATAGCAAATTAGCAATGGATCATAATTCATATGCTATACCAAAAGACAAAAGTCAGTGAAGGAAAAGTAAAAGGAAAATAAATAAATAAAGGAAAAAAGAGAAAAAAATTAATGAGGGCCCGTCGCTATCATTCTTCCTGGGAGTCACCATCCTATGCACCTTTAAATAATACCAACCATAATAAGTAAACCCACTCCTTTTCCTTTTTCCCTTTTTTTTTTTTTTTTTCCTTTTCTTTTTTATTCCTCTCTCTCTCTCTCTCTCCGATTCATCACCGGATTTTTAGTATTTGCCGCGATCGAAGAAGTCAGAGCCGCCGATTCGACGGCCGCCAAGTATCTGGAGATCCCTCTGCTTCTTGGATATTCAACTTCTTCAGGTATTTACGCCGACTCTCCTCCCTTTGTCTTTGATCTGATTTTCTGTTTGTTTCCCGAGAAAATGATGGGACTGAAAAGAATAAAGTTTTACTCCCTTTGGGATTCTTGAAAGAAAAAGTGGAATTTCAGTTCAAATTAAGAGGTCTATTAATCTTTTGATTTCTTTTGAAATTTCAAAAATAGAAAATGTAAAATTGTGTGACTGTTCATAAATATATGATACTGTTTAAGATTAGAGTAATTAGTTACTGTTGGTTTAATTTAATGGGTGACTGTAGGAATGCTGTGATGGGTAACGTATTACTGTTTCTTGCAGAACTGACTAATTTTACTAGTTTTGTACTAGTTTACTATGAATTGTTGGGTAATTTTCTGCCTTCCGATAAATTGAACATCTTACGGAAGCCTTGTTGACCTTGGTTTATCGGAATTTGGTTTATATTAACGTTCTATTGATGTTGTGAATTTGAACAAGAGGAAAAGCTTTGACCTTACACGATCACGAGCAATTGTGTTTCTTTGTATTTGGTACTGAATCATACCAATATCTAGTTTTGATCTTCTTCCAGATGTTGGTATCGTATATTGTCAAATTGTTAATCAGGGTGATTATACTTGATCAACAGTTCCAATTCACAATCCCTGTGTGTGTGCGCGTGTCTGCATTTTGTTGGATCATATTAATCCGATTGTCAATTAGACTGCACATTCAGACATGAGTGTATTTGATCAATGGTCTTGTTCTGCAATGTGGCAAGAAAACATGTGAGTTGTCTTACATGACAACATTACCCGCACGTGGTCTTTCTTTAATAAGGATGTCCTCATTTTGAAAAAAGTAAGGACTGCCTATAGCAATCTGCTCTATTAATTCGAAATTTCGAGCCATATAATCATTTAACCATTTGATTACCGTTGTGATTATTTCAGTATTTACATGGAACATAGTGTTCGTCTATTTGTCTGGTCATAGTTACATAACTCAATGGTTTCTGAAATGACTTGAAATACGAGTGATATAGATCATTGAACCACATTGCATGTCAGGCTCACATGGCACCCCCATAAATAGGAATCCCTTATGTGAAAAGGCGTAATACAATATATCTTTGAAACGGCGTGTGCATGTTTGGAACATGATTAAGTGTGGAATTCCACTCCTGCTTTGGCCCGATATTACAATATGTGCACACTTCATTTAAAAATTTGGGAACTGGATTAGTTTCTGTTGGTAACTTGGTAGATTTACAATGATGCAAATGCTGATTATCTTTCACTATTCTTACAGTGAGTTATTGGTGAATGGAAGTAAGGTGGATTTGGTTCTTCTGAGTAGAGGCCAACTGTATAGAAGGCACATGTTGGTGATCAGATGAGCAGAACTGATGTTATTTGCAGTAGAAGGAGGAGGGTTCTTCTCATCTTCAGCTGCTGGGTATAGCAAGGGCCTAGCCCTTCTTCTCTTGGGTCAGAAGAACGAAGATAAACCCATGAGAGTTTCGCCGTGGAATCAGTACCGGTTGGTGGATCAAGAATCTGACACTGACCTCCAGCTGGCTTCCACAAAGAACCGACTTTCCCGCGGCTGCGCCTCCTTTGTCTGCTTTGGTCGCGCTTCCGCCGGGCTCGACACTCCATCTCCTCTTAAAGTGGGCCCTGCCCAACAGCAGGATATCTTGCCTGGGTCTCTTGTTTCCGACAAAGGCAAGGATCATACTGCTGAGGCTGAAGATGACCATATTGCAAGAAAGGTTGTTCTTAAAAGTAGCCTGAAGAAGCCATCCAAAAGAACTCCAGTTTCTGTGGAGAGTGCTAATGAACGTGAAGCATTGAGTGAACCAGGTAGTGATATTCCTGGTCATGCGGAAAGGAGGAAAGTGCAGTGGACAGATGTTTGTGGGAGTGAGCTTGTTGAAATCAGGGAATTTGAACCCAGGTATATTAAATTTTATATCACAATATTACTAAACGCATCTCCAATTCTTTATTTGGGCCATTAATTGAACTTAGAGTAAACTAACTGCAGGCTCCCAGAAACTAAGCCTCATTACTGGGGATTTAATTGGGTGTTTTCTCCCAAGTACTGGAATATAAGAGTAGAATCACTATGAATGGACTTTTACGTGTCTAATGTTTAAGCCATTGACCTTTCACATGTATTAAAATAAGGATACACATATATGAGATGGTGAAATTTAACGTAGGTGTCCAATTAGTGAGGAGAAATATAGATGGTTAGATTTTCAGAAGGATGGACGGGATGTGTTTAATTGTGGTTGGGATATATGTCTAGGGTATGTTTGGGTGAGGGACTTCCAGATTCCAAGGCATTTAGGCAAAATGAAGAAATGGATCCCAAAAATTTAGATAAGAGGAATTAGAAAATGCACTTCATGAGCATTACAAATGTATGTGAGAGAGAATTGTAAATAACCCTTCCAAGTAGTAATTTTCAAATCCCTCGATCATGCCTTTTGTAATGCTCATGTGGTGCATTTCCATTCCCTCCTTTCAAACTTTTTGTGATCCATTTCTTCATCACTATGCCTAAATCCCTTGTAATTCGGAAGTTCC
This sequence comes from Heteromeles arbutifolia, assembly GCA_024362995.1. NCBI lineage: Eukaryota > Viridiplantae > Streptophyta > Magnoliopsida > Rosales > Rosaceae > Heteromeles > Heteromeles arbutifolia. The sequence continues at coordinate 37,901,254 of JANCRC010000004.1, forward strand.
TCATCCAAACTTACCCCTTGTGTCGGATGGGTTTTCAATGATAGTTTTGTTGTATAGTTGGGAAGTCTAGGTCGATTTATGACTAGGAGCTATCTGCTTGTTGGGTTGTTAATGCTTGAACTAAGGCTACATCTATTTGTTTAATCGCCTCGAACCTGCAACTTGGCAAGTTAGAGCTTACCAACCCATAAGTTTGGTTACAAACCTGTATAGGAATTCATCAAAGTGTTTAAATTGAGATTTTGTTCAGCTCTTTCGTCATTTACTTTTCATGGTTGGCTGAAGGGTAAACTTAGAGCTTCTAGGTAGGTAGAGTGGCATGTTTCCCTCATTTCCCTATAATGGGATTGAGGGATTTTCTTTGTCGGAAGGGGTCTACGCAAATATCTCTTGACAGTTTGTGGATGTATCTCTTGTACTTCGGGGGAGGACAATAGGTTTTCTTAATTTGGTTAAGATTGTTGAATCATAATGCTCATTTTTGTGGTAGGTGTTAAATATGGTTTTGGGAAGAGAGTTAGCACAGTGAATCATCTTTCCACTTTCTTCATATGTACAATAATGTGCTAATGTCATCTGTTGCTTCCATTTCACCTTCTCGTATGTTTCTTGGAATTTAGTTGATCCTGGAAAAAGATGGTATATTCATGCTTGTGGAGTTTAACTTGTAAATTAGTTTTTCATTTTGTTAGAGACTTTTCTGACCCATGCTTAGCTTTAATTTGGAACCTTAGTGCGCCTATTCAAGTTTGCATGGTTGGTGGCCCATAGGAAACTTAGTATGTGTGATTTTCTCCAAAGGAAAAAGTTGTATGGTTGTTATCTCCCCATTTGTGCATTATGCTCAAAGGCGAGGTTCAGAGTATTCATCATATCCTTTTGGCATTGTCTTTTTACTTTGCAAGTTTGCCAAGAGATTTCAGTTCCTTGATGTTGGTGGTTTAGGTTTATGAGAAGGCAGTTACCCTTGAAGATTTGTGGTTTTAGCCTATTTTTAGATTATTGGGATAAAAGTTGTTGGCTTGATAAGGTCCGTTCTTTAACAACTTAACCTTTTGAGTTATAGTGGTTGCCTAATATGGTATCAGAGCTCTTGTTGTAAGAGCTTCTGTGATCAGAGCCCATAATCCTTCATCCCCTTTTGTTTGTCAATTTGTAAGGTACATCATGGTGGTGGTCTTTACCTGTATGTTTAATAATCATTTTGGTTTTAGTTTTAAGATTCCACTTTTTGTGCTTGAGATATGAGAGCGATGAAGGGTGGTGGGATAGAGGGATGAAAGTAAAGATGAATGAATGAAAATAAAATCATTCTATTCTCGAGCTGATTTTTAACATCTCTGTTTTTTAGGGCAGTTCTGTTAATTCATTCTATTCTCGAGTTACAAGCTGATTCGCCTGTTGTTTTTTCTGGTTTTTAGCTGAGCTTGATGGACATCTTCTTTTATCCAATACAAGTTCAGGTTTCCCATTTGAAAAAAAAGTTATTATTTTCCACGATCTAATAAACGAAAGCATCACATTTATACGTTTTATGTCATATATTCTTCTGCAAGGTGTTTTTCTCGCTTTCTGTGCAATTTAGGAAGTATATATTTTTCTTGCGTTCGCATTCTTTCATTTCTCTATTTAGTACTACATATAATTTTTGCTAAGATGGAAACATGTTTGTATTGGCAGTGAAACAGACGGATCAGATGATGGATTTGACGATGGGAATGAAAAAAGTTGCTCGTGTGTGGTTATGTAGTTTGGCTTTTACCTGATGATGATTTGGGCTTTTTCTGCTCTTTGGATGCAAATACTGCATCAGGTAACTTACCGCTAACATAGCTTGCTTGGTTGATTTACTTATTTCTGGAAGAAGAAAGCGGTTTTTGAGTCCGTGCAGAATACCACCGTAGCAAGGACCAAGGAGTATTATTTCTCTCTATGCCCGTCGGAATGAACATTCATGTGTATATCAGGTTGCTGTGGGTTTCAATTTTGCCATTTTAGGTATGGGGACATGGTTTTGTTTGTTATTCTCCTTCTGTGTGACTGCATTGTTCATTATTTTGTCATAATTAATGTATTATTTTTTGTCCTTATGGTTTGAGTTTAATAAAAAATTTAGTCCTAAAACCTTTGAAGAATGATTCATGTCATGCCCAATAATCCAAGGCACTCACGAACTTTTGGGTTTAGTCCTTGCAATTGCAATGGTGTCAAGATTAGGTGATCCGAATGCCACCACGATCCCTTTTCACGATCCCTTTTTGTGTCGGATTTCTAACCTAGCATTCATTCCTGTTGCGTATGTTGAGCTAGGAGTGTAATTGGAAGATATTTATTGGTACTACGGGTGTCGGGTGCATCTGATTAGAAAGGAAAGAGATCCTCTTTGGATCTCTTTCACCAAAACCACCGGATCAAGTGATCTGGGCATTGTTGGCTCTCTCCGTGCATTGCGACTCCAAAACCAAAATAGATAAATGATAATCATTCACCATTTACCTCTCTCTGCAACTCTCGTTTCATGCTCTCTTGTTTTCACTTGGTTTATTGACTCTAATAAGCATAAATAAAGAGAAGTGTGTAACACTGTTTAAAATATTAAAAAACTGTAGATATTTATGTCAAAATAGCCGAAAAATTAAGGATCAATATAACAAGGAGGGGATGAAGTGCAAACTTCACCCTCTATCGGCCAAATATAGATAAATCAATAAATATCGATAATATTTACCAATTCATTACAGAAATTTTGACGGAACCTATTGAAGATTTCAAACTTTTGAAATTTTTTTTTTTCGAAATTTTTCTCTAATTTCGTTTAAATCTGAATGAGTTGATATATCCGTCATATTACAAATTTTCACAATTTTCGTCAAATACAACTGACATCTATACCGACAGATGATTCGATTTTTCCATAAATTTTCATATCGATTTTCATCATATATCAATATTTTGAACGCCGGAGTAGTAATAAGGTTAAAATGATATATGATTTACCATTTTCTCCAAAAATAACATGACGGATAACTGGCACGTGTCTCCCGCGATTAGAAAAGGCGTAAGGCGCCAAACTCAAGCCAGCCAACAAACCCGACTTCTCCTGCATGCACAAGACCAACTGACTTTAGAATTAGAATTGGAAGGAAGCCAGCCATCTCCTTTTGCATAGAAACTTGGCCACACCTTATCCACAAAAAGCACTTCCCAACTCCGTCTGCTTCAATGGATAACGCAAACAAATCACACCCCGAAATTCCTCCAAACCCTAACAAAATTAAATAAACAAGCAAGCAACAAAAAATAAAAAAATTCCTCAGAAAGCAAAAGAACACAAAAATGTCAGTGGCATCTTCCTTTCCCTGTATGAAAATCTCACCTGCATCATCATCTTCCTCCTCACATTCTTCTTCTTGTTCTTCAAATCATTCTTTTATGCTGTCTTCTTCCTCTTCAACAAAGCCTTCCCATGTAAAAATTAGCATAAGGAGCTCCCAAACTGAAGGGCCTATCAGAAGACCTGCTGCTCCTTCTCTCCGTGAACCCTCCCCGCCGTCTTCCCCTCTCAAACCAACGCCTCCTTCTCCTCCGTCTCCTTCTCCGCCGCCTCAGCAGCCCTCGAACCCGGCCCAGGTTTCCGGGCTGACGACGGTGGAGGACAAGAATATGGTGACCTTGGAGTTTCAGAGGCAGAAGGCTAAGGAGATTCAGGAGTACTTCAAGCAGAAGAAGCTTGAGGCTGCTAACCAGGGTCCTTTCTTTGGCTTTGTTGGCAAGAACGAGATTAGCAATGGCAGGTAAAAGCTTTTATATTTGTTTATCTGATGCAGTTTTGTTTGTCTTGATTATCATTGGGTGAAGATTATATCAAAATTGAAATGAATCTAAAATCTTACTGGAAAAATGGCTGATCAAATCAGTAATTTTTTTTTATAGCAAACCCTAAGAACTGCATCCACATGTATCTATCAGACCTAAAAACTTGTGTGAAACCAACGAAATGATAAATTCACCGGGCTTTCGATGATATCTTTGGATTTTGCTCTTTCAAGGAGTATGTCAAATGCATTTAGTTGGAGTTGCATCCTACTTCTTTTAGCTTTGGCTACCCTCCTTCAATTGAACCTGTTGACATTAAATCACCGGTTTTCGATTAAATATTAGCAAGCCTGCTATCTTGCCTTTGCCTCGTCTACTTGTAGTACTGATGTTGTAGTCAGCTTGTTCTTCACAAATGAGATAGAGAGGCTTCGTCTCAAAGCACGCGACTTCTATAGTTTTACTTATTCGTTGTGACATCAAAAGTTTTATTATCAGAGGGGTTTTTGCCTTCTTGCCTTCTCTTTCGGGGATAGTAGGAAGGTTTGCGTTTACCTAGATAATATTGTTTGGGAAGCGTATTTGGTTGATCAGTTTTCGGTCAATTGGTTTTTAACAAGTTAAGCCAAGGAATCGAAAACTTAGTCTTGAAGATTTGCTTAATCATTACTAAGGAACCCCTGCCTAAACTCCGAATGTTAATTACACGCCAACACCCCCACTTAAAAATTAGAAATAGAATCTAAAATCAGAATCAAGTTACATTCTGTGGCCTATTTTGTTAGTTCTGTCGGATCCCTCAGCCAAACGACTTGCATTTGGGTCTGTATACTTGTGTGGCATAGTTAAGTTTGTTGATCTGTGATCTTTTTTCTCCTGTATTTGTGATTTTGGCTTTACAGATGGGCAATGTTCGGTTTTGCCGTTGGAATGCTAACAGAGTATGCAACTGGCTCGGACTTTGTTGATCAAGTAAAGATACTTCTTTCGAATTTTGGAATTCTAGATCTGGAATGATAGACCGGCCCGGCGGGATGTTAAAAGCCTCAATACCTTCTTATCTCTGGAGCTGCTGCAGATATATTCACTGTTTCACTTGTAACTTTGTTGAGTAATTTGTTTAAATTTCATTTGCGAGAAATACTCGGCTATCATACGCTCCTGTATTTTTACTTACAATGTTTACAAGGATTTCAACAATAGAAGAAGTTCCTCAGAGCTCGTTTGATAACATTTTTGTATTCGGTTTGTTTCCTTTTGAAGTAAACAGAAAGAAAGGCAAAATAAGATGGGTGGAAGGTTGAGAGGCAGGTCAGAGGTGAAACCGAAACCACAAACTATCTATAACTGTTTTTCTAGCACTGGTGAGTGAGAGTCCGTGGCAGTGATTTGTGATGTTTGGACACGCAAGATGAATGCAGCTCGAAAAGCAGGTTGATTATGCAGATCATGGCAGGATGATTTGATTGAACTCGTTAACGCCTGTTTGTTTTTTTCTTGCTAGGCTAAACTCCATTCGTTTTTGTGTATTTCAAACTAAAAAGTACTTCTAAAGCATCATAAGAACAAAGGTACCACTTTCCTAAACCTGCGATTTGATGCAAGAAAATTGTGCAGTTGAGAGAAACATCAGAATTCAGATGCCTAACTACATATTTTACAGACAAAGAAGAGCAATACACAGCTGAAACTAACCAGCTAATCACCCCTAACATTTACTTGACAACTGCATAGATGAGAGTAACCAGAAACAGCGCGCAAACAACACGCATTCCCTTGTGCAGATACAGCATCTTTGCCTCCAGTTTTTCCACCCTAGCCTCCACTCGAGCTATCCGCGCTTCCAACATTGCCAGCCGCGCTCCCCACCTTGTCTCCCCAACATCTACGCCATCTGCCGTGCTCTGTGCATAATCTTCACCCTGCAGAGAATCGTCTTCCCAAGCTTGATAGTTACACATCTCAGCAGACTAAAATTCCTGAATAACAGCATAACATTTTCCAATTTACATACTTTCAAAGCTGTCTCTGGTAATCAAGGTAGCTATTGATGGATTGAAACTAAATATTCGCATTTTGATTTCAATAAATAATGGACATAAAACTTAAACACGACAAGACTTTCTCTTAGTCATCGATATTCTGAACTACTTCATTATGCCAATGAGTGAACAAACCGGGTGCGAGGAGGCTGACACTACCCCTAGCCAACAAGCCTAACTCACGTCTACAAGACGACGTTTCGGTAGAGGTACGATTGGTAAATTCCACAATATCCATGGTGCATCATATAAATGATCTACAACTCCAATTAGACAACACCACAAAGTGCAGGGCAGATAAACCACCATTAAAATCTCAATGTTTTTAATTTTACATGTAAATTAGAAAACACAATTGAAACTACGAATCAACTTTAGTTTGCATTTTCTATCTTTTTTCTTGCATCTCCGTTCTGGGTTTCATATATTTTCACGGCTGCGATTCGATTTTTTATCTAATTTCACCATTATTTGCGAAAGACCCACATTTTATACAAGTAAAACAGAATTAAAAATGGATTAAAGCAAATACCTTTTAAGAGAAACTTGAATTTTCTTGTTTGAGGCTGAGCCGAGGGCTCTGAGGGTTTCTTACCAATCAAGATTCAAGTCTGGCCGTGGGAGAAACTGGCGAACCCAAGACACAGAGCAAAGATAAAAGGTTTTTACTTTTTTTCGTCGGGGGAGATTTGTGAGATCACCCGTCAGCCGAGCAGCCAAGCCAAATAGGCCAACCAAATAGGTTTATTGCTATTGGTCGAGGCCATGGGGCCTGGCCCCTCCCTGGGCCACTCGCATCTCATCTCATCAGAATGGACTCATCAAGACCACGAGAGATTTTTCAATCGGTTCGGAACATGAATATATATGTCATATATTATTATACAAGTAGAAAAAAAAAATTTCGAATGTATAATAACATATGGCGTATCGCCTCGTATTCAGGACACATTGAAAAATTTCTCCATCTAGACCTGGATGTTCACGTGTCATCATTAGACCAGAATTATTTATTTAAATAACACTTCACTCCTTCCAAATAAGAAGAAAGCCCTCATTCACCATTAACGTGATATCATTATTTTACTATACAAACGTCATAACCAAAATTGTTAATTATCTTTATCATGATTTAAAGATCGTTGTAGAAAAATTCATTCAATTTAATTGTCGTTTAGTAATTGTATGATTCAAAGTTTTTGACTCCATCTCTAGTATTTTTCACATTAGCATTATACAAGACTCACTTTGGATGATTACATATGTGTGTGTGTGTGTATATATATATATATATATATATTTGATTGACTACTTCCTTCGTGTCAAGTATCAATTTTTTGTTTTAATTGCATGGTTGTTTGGTGAAAATCTTGAGTTTTCTAAGCCATAATTATATACATTATTGCGACTAATTATTGAAGAGGACAAACTAAATAAATGTCTACTGCATTGGAAGACTCGAGTCCTCAAGGGCTCCTCCTTTCCGATAAATCGCCTCCGAGTCATACCAACTTATTCTTGAACCATTTTAAGGCATTGCTGATATATTTTATGGCTTAGCAGAACTGGTCTTTCCTTAAATTTGTATAAAATGGCTTATTTTAAGTTATACTTTCTGGAACTCAATTTCGATCTCACTGTATTATCTAAAACTCAAAAGTCGTTACTTTGCTCCCTGAAATTTGATTTTAATCCCACTTTGTTTCCTGAAACTCAAAAACCGCCATCTTGCTCTCTGAAACTTGATTTCAATCTTACTTTGCCATCTAAAACTCAAAAATCGTGACTTTAGAATTATCTATTGTATGCTTATATAATTGAATTGCTTGAATTGCTTGAATTAAAATCTGAAGGTTGATTACTCTCTCTCTCTCTCTCTTCCTTTGGCTCAATCACTTACACACACAATTAAGGTTGATTTCTCTCTCTCTCTCTCTCTCTCTCTCTCTCTCTCTCTCTCTCTCTCTCTCTCTCGCTGGTGCTTGTTATGTCATGCACCCTGTAGAATTCCTTAGGAAAACTCTTATATGAATCCAATAATTTAACTTTCATACACATAAGATTGGTATTTACTATTTAGGCTACTATCCATCTCTATATCGATTCAAACAAGACTCGGACTAGCCTTGTCTTGTTTGGATTGATTTTGATTTCAGATTATATTTGTTGCTGAATCCTCAACTCTGTCAAGAGTTGATGGACATCTTTGTTTTTGTAAGCATATCAATATAACATGTAATTATATGTTAAACTGTGGAGATGATTAAAGTCAAACGACCTCAACAATTTTTGCTTAAAAAAAGATTAATGGATAGAAGCAGATTTAGGATTTGAATCACGTAGGGTCTCGGTGTTAAATAAAAGTTTTTTAAATATGAACATAGCGCAAACTCGCAAAGCTCTTAAAAATCAATTTATTCACTTGGTGGGCTTGTTATGCACATGTCAATAGATATCGGCATATGCCGAAGCAATCTGATAAATGATACGGAGATAACTTGCTGAGTGTTGTAAATGCAGCATGTCGAGATATACATAACATGCATTACATAAACATCTAATAGACACAAAAAAGATTCGTACCAAATCATCGAAGGATCCTCAAAAAACATTTACTTGTATATTTTTCGGACTCAAATAATCCTAAGACCGTCTTGGTCCCTAGTTTCAACCGCCCCTGCACAGAAGAATCCTAGTCTGCAAACAAATGTCAAGAAAGGAAAGTAAAATAATACATAGAAAAGGACGAAATATTGTCTTTGACCAAAAAAAAAAAAAATTAAATAGAAAGGACGTAATTGTCACATGGTTGACACATGTCGATTTAATCCTTCCCTCCTCTTTTACTCCTCCGTATTTTTAATTGAGCGAGAAAGGCAAGAAAGGAAGAAAATCAAGGACAAAACACCTCTATTTTCTCCCGCACGGTATGCCTCCAATTTGCCGCCCATGGACGGCCAAGATTCCCACATATTCGCCTACTACCCCTCCTCATCTCTCTCGTTCCTCCTCCTCCCTCCTCTTACTCAAAGAAACCCCAGACTGGTCTCGACCCAAAAGCCAATGGGAATAGTTCAGGCCAAGCCTCTCACGAACTCCGCACCTGGTGGGCTAGAGAAGCTCAAACTGGATAATAGGCACGTCCCAAAAGGGCCGCTTAATGGTCACAGACGATCAACTGGACAGTTCCATAGGGACCCGTTTAAGCCGCAGCAGCAGAGGGGTGAGGCCAGAGTTTCAAATGTCGAGCATGGCGGTGGCGGCAGCAGCAGCAATGAAAAGGCGACGGCGGCGGATGAGGGGGCGGCGTTGACTGGTGGTAGTGAGGGAGAGAAAGGTGATGGGAGTCAGAGAGTTTCTTATAAAGTTTCTGTGGATGAGGAGTTGGTAGATGGATGGCCCAAGTGGCTCACTGATAATATTTCGAGAGAGATTTTGGCTGGCTTGGTTCCCAAGAGTGCTGAGTCTTACGACAAGCTCGATAAGGTTTGATTCTGTTATGTTACTGTCACTCAACTTGAATTCATTAGAACAGTGATATGAATGTTTTTCTGTTCCTTTATTAGTGTTTGGAAGTTTGGAACTTGTATTGTTAAGATGGTTTTCTAGATTCTAGAGTGCTTTTGTGGATGCAATCGAAAAGCTAAGGGACCATTTGATAATCGTTTCATTTTTAGTTTTCACTTTTTGTGCTTGGCATATGAGAAAAGTAAATGAGGGAAAGGTGAGATTAAAAAGGTGATGAGAGATGGGGGAGGAAATCAAGAAGAATGAATAAAAACAAAATCTTGAAAGTGAAGTATGCCGAACTATTGGAAACGTTTGGATATTCTTTAGTTCAATTTTGGGGTTACCCGTCTTTACAAATCACTACAAGTTTATGACATAAATTCTTAGTTTGGAGATATGTTCATGAGTTGGCTGGATTATTGTTGAGAAGAGGCTGGCGTTCGAACTTGGCTGTTTTTTTACCCTCTAATGTTTTGCTGTTGTAGGTGGGTGAAGGAACCTACAGCAATGTGTATAAGGCTCGAGACAGGGACACTGGAAAAATCGTTGCCTTGAAGAAGGTCCGGTTTGATACATCAGAACCCGAGAGTGTTAAATTTATGGCACGAGAGATTATGTTTTTACGGAAACTGGATCATCCCAATGTAGTCAAGCTTGAAGGATTGGCTACCTCAAGAATGCAGTACAGCATTTATCTTGTTTTTGATTTCATGGTGTCAGATTTGACAAGAATTATTTCCAGCCCTGAAGGGCTTACTGAACCACAGGTTTAAGTTTTCTCCTAACTCGTGGATTCTGAATTTGGATGCTTTGATTCGTTGGACTCTCAGTTTCTAACATGAATTATTGACACAGGTCAAGTGCTATATGCATCAATTGCTTTCAGGTCTGCAGCACTGTCACGAGAGGGGAATTATACATCGAGACATCAAAGGATCAAACCTATTGTTAGATAAAAGTGGAATGCTAAAAATTGCAGATTTTGGGCTTGCAAACTATTATGTGCAAAGCCCTAAGCGCTCTCTCACAAACCGAGTTGTGACACTTTGGTACAGAGCGCCTGAGCTACTGTTAGGTTCTACAGATTATGGAGTTGGCATTGATCTTTGGAGTGCCGGTTGTGTCTTGGCTGAAATGTTTACAGGGAGACCACTTCTGCCTGGTAGAACAGAGGTAATTCAATGTTGAGCATGTGCGTGTGTGTTTATCTAGGTGAGAAGAACGAGTTTATGATCTTACTATCGCTGGCTAGTTGCTCAAACACATTCTACTTGCTTACAGGTTGAGCAACTTCATAGGATTTTCAGGCTTTGTGGCACACCATCGGAGGACTACTGGAAAAGACTGAAGCTATCTACAACTTTTAGACCTCCACGTTCGTACAAACCCAATCTTCAAGAAGCTTTCAAGGATTTCCCTATTTCTTCATTGGGTCTGTTGAGCACTCTCCTTGCTTTAGATCCTGCCTACCGTGGCTCTGCATCTTCGGCTCTAAAAAACGAAGTCAGTACAAATTGAAAGTGTCACTCATACAATGAAAAGTTTTTTACCAACTACATGTTTCCAGTAGCTTCTGTTCCTTATGATTCTTGTTTTTAGGCATCCATGACATATAGTATGAATTCTTATTTTTGGTGTTGAATTTGTCTTGCAAGTGCACGTATGACTCGTGAGTTAATTTGTGAACATTATATACTAACACGGAGTTCTGTTTACAGTTCTTTTTCAGAAGCCCCTTAGCATGTGAACTTTCTGGTCTACCTGTAATCTACAATGCGGATGACGAATTGAAACTAGCCAATGAGCATAAAAAGTAAGTTGACGTTTTCTTTTCTTTAAGATCGATAAGGAAGGTATTTAACAGCATGACATAGACACCCTGTTAATTGGTTCAATGTCATTAACCTTGTCTTTCTAAGTGAATTTGGTTTTCTTCCTGTTCCGTCCAATAACGTCTCTGATGGATTCTGCTTGCATTAAATGTGAAGGCGCATGAACGTATTCATGTACAAATTTGTAGAGAATCTAGAGATCACACTACGTATATCCTTCAATTGTATGGTAGTGTGTGATTTCGGGAGTTACCAGATTAGAGGATGCATGATCCTGTGTCCTAAACCCATGAATGCACACACACAAGCACACAGCATGCCATGAAATGTAATTAAAGATTTGAACTATTTGATCCATGGTTAAAACCCTAACTCCTAAACAACCAACATTAAAGTACTCTCATTTAGAGTGCCTTAACCCTGTCGACATGGAGGATAAGGTCTCAAAGGAAATAAAGGTCAAGAAAAAGGGCCTTTGATCTAGTTTGGTAAAGGAATCGTTGCATTCAAAAGGATAGAAAATGGTGGAATGTGAAGGAATGTGAATACAGTATGTACTAACCTATATGGTTGACGGCTGGAGCAAACGGAGGGGGCTATTTGCTAATTAGCAGAAATTCAAGTGGTAGTTTTAAAGGAAGGGTATGTATTAACCTATATGGATCAAAACCTTGAAACCATTTACGCATAGTTTTACCGTCTGGAATCAGGTAGTACCTTGTTATAGGTGCTACTTATTATTTTCTAAACCATTATTGTTGCTTTAATGTTCTTGGAAAATGATTTCCGAATGCGAGGATTTGATGTCCAGTTCGTTGCTTGAGTAACTGATTATTTTTCTGCTATTTTCAGGTCCAGGAAAGTAAGGCGGTCTCGAACACGTGAGCGCCAGAGACAAGATGTATCTGCTGAGAAAGTAAAAGAAATTTCTGCATCTTCCAACCAGGTAAATATAAGTCCTTGCTTTCGGAGTTCAGGGGACCCTCGTGTTGTGGAAGCTTTTTTTCGTTTGGCGCATGAACAATCGCATAATTAACTTAGGCTAGCCAATCTGTCATGCATGTACGAGGAAGGGAAAAGAAAAGGTTCAATTAAAAAGAAAAGATGGAACAAGATACGGCCCTTATCGACGAGGAACCTCGTCTAGCCCTTCTCACCTATACTGCTCGGCACACCTTTCTGATCGTGAAACATTAGAGATGTGCTTACAGGGTGATTACTAAAGATTATGTAATATGTATATAGGGTCGTCAGGAGCAGGAGAAAACCGTTGATTCAAATTTCGAAGGTGAGCCAGGAAGCACTACTAGCAGCAACTCCTCCAGTGCAAACCAGGAAGGCCGGAAGGAAAGCCCGATCTTCTCCCTCTCCCCAGTTGAAGGTCTTTCAAGTGTTACTAAGAACGTCAAGAACCTACCTCCATTACCCAAGTCTAAAGCGCGTGCCACAAAAGACAATCAGATTAACAGGTCTGCATCCACTAGAGAATTCAGAAGGTTCAATCCAAGGGAGCTAGAACTCTATGCTCTTGATGACTAGGCCCCATTTGATGAGCATATAGAGCTGCACCATATCTTTTTCTTAGTCATTTTCCCCTCTACTGATATTGGCCAACATGAATTTTTGGTTTCGTGTATAATGCAATGATTTGTGATTAGGGTTTTGTGTTTAGGGGGCTTGATTTGGTTTTCCGGCCAATATAGCGTATGCTCTGTCCTTTACGGCCAATGACGGCACATTCTGTTGAAACCCGAAAGTTCTTAGCATTCTCACAACATTGTCAATATATGTTCTACAAATGTGGCTCTTCTATAAGTTTGTTTACCTACGTGACAGCTTAAATATTAAAATTTGTTTTTTCACAGTTTTGCACGCCAATGAACTCACAAATTTCATACTCGTTATTCATTTATAGTGAAAGTTTTATTTTCTTTTCTACAGCTATTTTGGCATAATTGCATGCATGTATATTTATAAATGGATCTAATTCGAATCGGATCAGCCTTAATCCATATTTGAATTCGGATATTATTCGGATATTGATTTGACTTGTAGATCCATATTCGATAAGCATCAAGTCCGGATCGAAGTAGATTTTTTTTTTTTTTTTTTTGAACCGAACGATATTATCTAAACTAAGGGAGGTGGGTGGGCTTAGCCTCACAATAGACTAGCAATAATGTGGTTCAAATTTGCATCTGGCGAGAATCGAATCTAAAACCTCTCACTTCCAAGTGAAGAGAAATATCACTAGACCGTAGTACTAAGTGGCGGACCTATGCGGATCTAACTCAAGAAAAAAGATTAAAAAATTTCCTTATATTATATATTTCTATTTTTAACCAAAAAGTTTCATGTTGTATAATAGAAAAAAAGTATGTGTATTTTGAATGCTTAAAAGATTTAAATTACTCTTACCCACATGTTTAATACATTCAAAATAATATGAAAATAAAATAATGTGTTATATTAAGTTGGATCAGATTATTATCATATCAGACCAAATTTGCATATTCGATTTTTTTTTTAGTACAACTATATATTTTACACTAAGGAGAAGGGGAAGTTCTGCTAAGCCACACAATGGGCAACCTAACTTGGTATCGAATTTGCAATCCACGAAATTCGAATATAAGACCTCTCACTCACAAGTGAAGAGGAATACCACCAGACCGTGGTACTGAGTAGCTAATTCATTTTTAATTGTATTGAGGGTTCAAATTTTATTCAGACAATCAAATTGTAATCTTGATCTGGATCCTATTAATTACATTAGATCCAGATTAAGATCTGATCCATCGACATGTCTAATTGCATGGGTTGTTCAGTTTTTAGGCTTATTAATTGATTTGCCCCCAAAAACTGTTATTTAGTCTCATTTTACACCTGAAACAATTCTCGTTTCATTTTGGCCTCTGAAACTACCATTTTTGTCTCTTTTAGTCTTAGTTCACCCAATTTTCATCCATTCCGTCGAATAAACATTAAAGTAAGTGTGGACATTTCTATTTTGACACAATTCTTTGCCTCCAGCTTGCCTATTAAAACAATCTCAATTCTATTTTTTATAACTCTAATTCAAACCCCGTCCATCTCTCTTAAGGATTGGTTAGTTTGTGAATTGGTGCGGAGCTACAGGAGAGGGAGAGAGAGAGAGAGAGAGGGTTCAGGGGTGAGAGACGGTACAACAATAAGATGGTAGGGTTTCACACATGACGTGTTTCTCCAGCCAATAAGAATTCTTTCCTAGTTTGTGTCATCAATTGTTTTGTTTTAATTTATAGTGTACCTCAAAGTCTTATTGACCTATTTATAATAATAAATTTGATTGATATATTGTTAATAATGGTCATAAAATTTTGTTGATTTTATAAAAAAATTACCCTTAAATTAATATATTATTTAGGTTAGTTTAAATACACATCAAATTTTTTGGAGCCTTTAAGGGTTTAGGTTCCTTAACAAAAGCTTAGGGATAATTGACATGAAAATATAGGAAATGGAGACTTTGGATGCGGTCCTTAGCTATAAATATTCGTTGACTGAAACCTTGTTGGTTTTCAATTTTTTATCGAAGTCCTTGAAATTAATGTGATAATTTATTTCTATGTATGTTACTATATTTTTTAAATTAAAAATTGAAATTTATAGTTGTTTATATTAATGAGATTTTAAATAAAAAACATAATTTGTGGGATTAAAAATATTAAAATATAAATATACGATTGTGTGTGTGTATAAACATGGGTACATTCATCAAAATTAACCAAAAAATTATTGTACCAAAACATGGGTACATTCTTCAAAATCACAAAAAAAGAAAAAGAAAAAAAAGATATTAGGCTTAATAATATTAGTAAATTTCTTCGATTAAACTTGACATGGATACATTCTCAAATCAAAGAAAAAAGAATGTACCATATAAGTTTAAAAATGGATTAGAAAAAAAAAATTGAATAGATTTTAGATAAAATAAATGGTACATTTTACATATAACAAATTGGTATATTTAAGAATAAGTACACTTTAAGATTAAAAATTTGAAAAAATTACATGAATGGGTACATATAAGATTGAATAATTGAAAACATTTTTTAAAAAAGCTAATGGGTACAAACTTATTCTAATTTATTTTGGAAATGTTTTGAAGTGAAAATCAGTTAGGAGTTTAACAAAGGTGTGACTATTAAAATTCTAAATCAATTATTAATTTTTATTTTAAAAAATTATGTAACTGACATGTAAATTCATTATTACATTAATACTAGGGACTTGGATCAAAATCTGAAAATTAATAAGGTTTCAGTCAATGAACATTAGTAACTAGGGACCGGATACTAATTTTTTCTATTATTTATAATTGGCTAGAGCATTAGAGTTCTGTGAGTTGTGTTCATAATAGAATCCCAAATCAAGCCTTCAATTTAGGTATCA
This sequence comes from Heteromeles arbutifolia, assembly GCA_024362995.1. NCBI lineage: Eukaryota > Viridiplantae > Streptophyta > Magnoliopsida > Rosales > Rosaceae > Heteromeles > Heteromeles arbutifolia. The sequence goes on from JANCRC010000004.1 coordinate 37,916,888, forward strand.
AATTGGCCTTATGTGCCTTATTTGCACTCCAAGACACCGGTCTAGAAGGCTAATTTGATGAAGTTTTCTACAATCCTACCTAACATTACCTAATATCACATTTTTATTTCAATTGTAGGACCATTTATGGTTGATTTACATTGATTGGAAATCCAACAATATTTGCTTCTAGCGTCGATTAATAACTCCAGGTTGCTAAGCGATCAAAAGGGTGAGGGTTCGTTGTCATAATTTTCCCATAATATAGCCTTGCAATTTGATTCATTGCCATGCAAGATTAATTGATTTTTAATTTGTACAAAAATAGTAATAAATGTATTATTTGGATCCGAGATACTTTGATCAAATGTCCGTAAATTCCTCACAAGATAATGTTAACGCTAGTAGATGTTCTTAGAGAGAAGAAAATTATATTAAAGGTAAAAGAACTAATCTCTGTTATTACAAAAGCGTATTACAATTCAAATGGCCGCAGCCTAAGGCCGCCACCACCATCACCGTACTCTTACTGCAACTTTGCACTGAGAGAAACAACCTTTTTTTTTTTCATTTTTCTTTTCATCTTCGATCTTTGCCGGGGATTTCCATAACCATGACAGACGAAACCAACTGTATACAACCAAGAAAGAACAAGAAGTGACTACAAGAAAGGCTTATGTTATGAATTTCGGATTCATCCATCATAACGAACATCGGTGACGAACCTGTTCTTGATCCACTTGAAGCTGTTTCTTAGACTTGTTTTAACCTTACCTTCCATCGTAAACACGTTGTATGAGGCGACTCTCTTCTTCCTCTGGAGTTCTGGATCAGCTGATGTTGCGAAACCGCTTCCCTTTTGAGTCGGCCCGTTGAAGTTGTACGAGTTCGACCGCTCCCGGAAGTCGAACTCGCCGGAGTAATAAGCTGAGGTGTAGTGAGGGAATGACTTGCTCTTCTCCATCTCAAAAGCGCCTTGCTATAGAAAAAGAAAACCTAATTTTTAAGCTATAGGGAAATCCCCTTTCTCAAGCTTCAAGGTATTTATACCGTGAGAGAAGAAATCAACGGTGAAGATTGAGTAGTATCAATTAATGGAAGTGGGTGCATGCATTGCATGCATGCATGATGGGTTGAATGTGGTTGCAGCCCATGTGTGAAGTTGGAAAGCTGCTTTTGGTTTGTCGCTATGGGGCAAAGGGAATCATGAGGGCCAGTGGAGTGTTATGGTATTGGGCTGTTGGGTGGGCCCTTGTTGCTATGATTTTTGATGGTTCACATGGTGGGATGTGGACACAACACAACTACTTGAGTAATGGGTGGCTGTCTTTAGTCAATAACCTAAGGTTAAGGTATTTATTATTTGTCTATTTATTTAGAGGTAATTTGCATGGAACATATTTACTGTTATGTGATGTTCTGATTCAGTAGTACAATGGTACATAGAAAGAAACTTGCACATAATATTGTATCATTTAATCGAAACGCTACAGTGAAGGTGAACTCACTCCATATAAGTGATTCTTGTTTGTTTGATAGCTAAAATAACCCCAAGTGTGCCATGCATGTATTGCATGTCTCAATCACTAATCAGTGTATATGGAGACTTTGAAGTCATCCGGGCGGCCAACCTAGCTTGCAAATTAAACTTTATGAAAAGTGGTGGAGTCATCTCCTACTTTATGCTTAATCGATGTTGGTGACTTGGTGCTCTGTGGGCCTTGCTGTATTATGAAATGGTCGGCATGCATATCTTAAGCACTTAATAATATCTCTACCCAGATCCATATCTAGATATATGCTTTTAATAATCTGATCAGTGTGTTACATTAGTACCCTAATTTCAAATGCGAATCGAGCTAACTACCGGTGAGTATCAAATATGTTAAAGAGATCAAATATAGCCATATGCTAATTGCTACATGATAAGCATTTCAATTATTTCGAATACTCAAATATGGTCATATGCTAATTGCTGAACAAATGAAAATTATTATTCATTTGATGTACCAATTCATCTAGCCGTACAAATTATTATTCATGTGATGGGTGAAATTTTGTATATTTATAGCTACGTAAGTGATAGAATATTGGCAAGTGATGTTCCATGTACACGCGAGTAGTGGGTTGTATAAGAAGGAGAAGACCTTGATAACAAAGAACACATCCTCGTACGGTTTTGATGGTGTTATGTCTTCTTGTTAACGCATCGGAAGTTTTCCTTTCATGGTCCTTGGGTAGTGGGTATGATAGCTGGCGTTGGCTGCTTATTTATTTTGATGCGTATTTTAGAGGCAAATTTGTGTATTCATTGTGCATGTTTGTTGTTGTAAAATTAGGGATTAGATTTGTTCTTCATTTGGGGCTTATTTGCATCTGTGGTTTTGTTTTATGGTCATTGGGTTTTGTTGGTGCCGACGGCGTAAGGGCTGACCCAAACAACAGATTGTTGAGATAAATGGTGGTTGTGGAGCAGACTTGTGTCAACCGATAGAGTCTAGTTGGATCATCATGTGCTTTTCTTAAGCTTCTTTGCCCACTTGGCCTACCAACCGTTTTTCTTTTAAGTGTATCGTTCATAACATTTTCTTCTATCAGTGGCTTGAAAAAAAACAAAAACAAAAAGAACACATAGCTTTAGAATTTTTCATTTGCACACTTTATGTTATACTATTATACTGAACCGATAATGTAGCCCTTGTAGTTGGATCCCATTTCTTCTCAAGTTTACATAATCTCAACAATGACACAACTAATTTGTTTACAATGCTCTATCAAACACATCTACATAAAACAAATCACATACTTAATAATTTAGACCATAGCGTTTATCTGCGATTGTATGATTCTTTGTGCTAAAGATAGAGAAAAAAAAACATATGTGAGAAAAGAAAGATGTATAAATTATGGTGGAGGGAGAAAGAGAGATACGAAGAAGAATATATAGAACAAAAATTATAAAATGTTTTTAGTTTTTATTTTTGTTTACTATTATTTCTTATACATGTCTTACACCTCTCTTCGTCCACTAACCTTATTCATAGCTCGTTCCTCCCTCCGCACTCTTTTCTTATCCAAGAAATGAAAATAAAAAAGTAATGTGATTGTCAACTATAGGACTAGAAGGATTTGAGTGAAAATTGGGGCAAACTAGTTTGGAATATTTTTGTTATTAAGTTGAACTTTTCAAATTAGAGGTGTGCGTCAGTTTGAAACCATTACTATTTAGCCCTCAACATTTGATCTAATTTAAGTTGACTTGCGGAACTTTCAATCTGCATCCGATTTGAACTTTATTAGACTACTTTTACTTTAATTTGTAGTTGATGTTTTTTTTTTAAAAATAATTTTGTAGAGACAAATTAGACGAGATTAGCTCTTCGTCAATGGTCGTGTGCGAGACATCAACTCTCTCCCAAGGGAGAAAGAACCGTTGTACCCAGAATCCGCCCGCCCACCCCCCTCTACTAGATTTTATTAATTTGTAGTTGATGAAAATATATTTGTGTTGGAATATAAAAATAAGTGTAGGTGTATTTCTAGCAAGATTTTTAAATTCAAACTAATTCATAAAAGAGAAATGCCAAGGGGACTCTTTCAATTGAGACTTTCTATAGACTTTCTGTCACCTCACAGTTTAATGTCAATTGCCGTGCCAACATTATAAAGCCAAAAACATAAGGTGACACATAGTCCATAGAGAGTCCTACTTTTGAGAGAATCCCCTTATCATTTCTCATAAAATCTTATTGGAAGAGGTTTTATTGTCCTAGTTTATAAATGATTGGAACTAAAAGTGAATTTTGAATTACTCAATTATATTTATATTTTTTAAAAATAAAATGAATTTCATTCAAACATAACCAACAAAGAGAGTCCATCAACGGCATGTGATAAAGAGGCTCTGAAAAAAACTTAACAGAGTATAAAACACAGTAAAAGAAAGCCCAACTAAGAAAAAAGAGGCCACACGTACACTTCGCAACTAAACCTCAATTCCAGACTCAGACTAAATACAATGCATCAGCCATGGTGGTCCGGAGTCACTGCACATCCGCATCCGCATCCGCTGTGAAATTGAAATCAATGCATGGCACTGTTTCAACAAAATAATGTAGTAATGCTTTTCTTGCTTAAAGGGCAGTAATGTTTTTCATGCTTATCATGTAGTGATGTTTTTCATGCTTATTTATATCGCATTGTGGAGCCTGCACTTTCCAATACGAGAAAACCCTTAGCTGCCTGTCTTACCAAATATATGCCTAGGGTCAGACCACTCAAATGCACTCAAATGCCTATGGCTAAAAGTAAACAAATTAAAATCGAACCCACCGAGGCTCCCTTTCGCTTTCCAAACTTCTTTAGGCTTTCGACTTCTCTATTAGCTTTAGCTTGGTCCATGCATGTCTTTTCTATATATACATATTTTTACAGTAAGAGATAGACATCATAATCACATTAGGAGCAATCTGTGGCCTCCCTTTTGCCGTTCGGCGTGCTTAACACAACGAATATTACATGATAACATGTCATTATGAAATCCATCTCACTGTTGAATGAGTTATTTTTTTGGTATAGGGGAGAGGCAGGCCGCAGTAGGTTCTCGAATGAAGGCGTAAATGCTCTTAAACTGGAGCCACATGTCTCTTACACTATCATTTGTTTTCCACCAAGCGATTGTTTGATAAACAAACCAATAAACAATAAAATGGATCTTATATCCCGTTCAAAATCGTAATCTATACTATGAGATATAGTTATAGTATTTTCATCCATTTAAGTAGTAGCAAATCCAGAAATTTTTATTCTTGAGGAAAAAAATAAAGGGGTTTTTGAACTTTAATCCTTCAAAAAAATTAAAATTTAAAAAAAAAAACCTGGTGGCAGATTGAATATTAATTTTAGTCCCTTAATGTGTACTTAATTCAAATTCATATTATATTTAATAGATAATTTATTTAATGTTATTACATTAAATTTTAAATTTATTATTATGCACATTTTAATTCATTAATTTTATTTAATTTTCTCTAATTTGTGTACCTAAACGTCTGTATCATCATAATATATTTTACTAAATTAGTGTACTGAAATGCTCGTACCTAAATGTATTGTAGTGAATTAGTGACACAAAAGAAAATATGTAAAAACATAAGTGTACCGAAAATTCCGTACCTAACTATATGATACTAAACTAGTGTACCGAAATGTCGGTACCTAAATATATTATACTAAACTAGTATACCGAAATGTCCGTACCTAAACATATTATACTAACAAAAGTGTACCGAAATGTTCGTACCTAACTATATGATACTAAACTAGTGTACCGAAATGTCGGTACCTAAATATATTATACTAAACTAGTGTACCGAAATGTCCGTACTTAAACATATTATACTGACAAAGTGTACCGAAATGTTCGTACCTTTATTGTAATGAATTAGTGGCAAATAAGAAAATATGCAAAAACATAAGTATACCAAAAAATCTCTACGAAAATATTTTCTTATATAAGATGCTTACTATAATGAAAATTAAAATTTATAATATTTTCATAAAATTTAAATTCATAAAACTATAAATAAAAAAAGAGACATTGAATGACATTAAATAAAGTCTAGGGACTAAAATCAATTTTTAATCTTGTATAAGACATTTTTCTAAACTTCATCTTATTTAGGGATTAAAATTTAGTTTTCTAAAAAATAAATAGATGAAGCCAATACGTGCTTTGCCTAGTTGTCTTTAGGTCGCTGTCTTCCCTAATCTTCTTTGAGGTAATTTAGTTGAACATCTTGCCAGTCATGTTCGAGGAGAAGATAAGAGGAATATAGGGAAAGAAAAGGAAAACTTAAGAAAGGATTTAGTGAGCTCTATTCTACATCGTACGTGCTGATCATGGTGTTTTTGTTTTTTAGTGTCAGGTTCTTCCATGTTCTCCCAACGCCTTTCGTACATTCATTATTCATTATCTTCAAGCATTTTAAAACTTGTTTGAAAGTTATTTTAAAATGACTGAAAGTGTTCATAGAGAAAATGTTTTTAGCTTCCTGCAAGAAGCACCAATCATGTGCTTTCTACAAGAAGCACCAATCATGTGCTTCTTGCAAGAAGCACCAGTCATGTGTTTCTTGCATAAAACATTTCAAGTGTTTTTTCCAAGATTCACTTGCGTCTTACTAAGAATAAGTACAAAAAATATTTTTACCAAAACAGCTTTCATCCATTTCAAAAGCATTGCCAAACGAATCCTTAACCTTGTTCGCAATGTTAATGCAGGTCGATGTGAAAGAAAATCTTTAGAAAGTTATAAAGTTGGGACCAAATCAATTTTATAACTTTAAGAAGGTTATTACTTAGTAAAATTGTTGTTAAAATGTAACGTCCCGGCCCCGAAATATTTATTTTATTTTGAAAAATAATAGTATTGATGATAAGCCCAAACTAAATTCTTGTTTAGTTAACTACCATTAATCCCCGATTCAGTGCTTCAATTTCCTAATCCCTCACATTAAATTTATGACCAACATTTGATTCCAAAAACATAAGGTTAAAAACTCAAGTTATTGACCAAATTCCCTTTTCTTAGTACAATTTCTCAGACAAAAGAATTTTCTCGATTATTTAACTACCACCTATCGTGATTGTTTAATTAAATGCCTTGTTTCCACCTATAATACATAATTATAATTTTCATATCAAACGTACTATTATATTCTCGCTTTGTCACCATTTTCTTTTATAGATCAATTCCCATTCTAAAAATTTATTCTCGAATTATTTAAGGCTGCATCTAACATTGTTAGACTGCCTACGTACCCTTGAGTGGGATCAAGCATTTTGTAGTTCACAATTCATTCTATTCTCCATTTCCAAAAGTGTTCTAGTATAGGTCATATTCAACATTAGCTTTCACAATCGAATCACATCAAATGGTTACCAAATATGGATTCAGAATATCGAAATTTGTATGAAAAAGGCAGTGTTGGCCCATTGGCCACGCGCCGCCTCAACTTGCCGGAAAATTTCACTATTTCTAAAAATTCTAAAATTTTACAAATATGTAGAGCAAACCAAGGGGAAGAACTTTAATACCTGGGTCAAAGTATAATTTGGTCGGAAAACATCTGAATTTGGCCACGAACCGCTAGAACCCTAGAATTGGGTGTGCTTTGATTCGACCTCCATACTCACTCCGACGCCTCCACCATTACTTGGGCTTTGTTCTTGGGATAGAGAAAAGCCTATTGGAGGTGGTAATTAGCTGAGTTAGCTTCACGATTTGTGGATTTTCGCCGTACACCCACACGCACCACCGGTGCATTTCCAGCGAATCCAAGGCCAAATTGTATGAATTTAGGGGTGGAATAGGTAGACAGAAGGCCAGTGTGAAGTTTCCATATGGCGATTTGGCTTTATTCGCCGTGAAACGCCATGAATGCCTCGAGAAAATTGGTGCCGCCGCCGGTCGGGTCAAACCCAAATAGGTCGGGGATCCAATCCCATGCGTCCCCTCTCACTCATTTCCCCTCCTTTCTGTCTTCCCTGATTCATCCTCAACCATTGCTTATCCCCGATTGGGCAGCCCCACTTTTTTTTTTTGTTTTTTTTTCTTCTTTTTCATTTCTCTTTCGTTTTCTGCTTTTCCTCCTCTCCGGTTGGTCTCTTTTCCACCCCCCTCTCCAACCACAGCCACCATGTGGCTTTTCTACACCAAGATCAAACTCCAGAAAATCTAGAGCATTCCAAATTCTGGATAAAATGACCATTTTGCCTTTATCCTCATTCATTTCTAATTCATTCGTTATAACTTCGTTTGGCGAATGGTTTTCACCTACACACTCATGAGACCAAGTTCTATCCAAATATGGCAACAAATAGTTTAAAATATATGAGGATAAAATACGTCCTCGTATAATTACGTTAAACCAACTAGGGCCATTTTCGTCTTTCCAACTTAAGGATAAATTTTATGACGTAATTATAATAATTTCTGGAAACAAAATTTAAAAGTTCCCAATTAGCAAAATTTAAAAGCTCCCAATTAAGTTTTGATGTGATTTTAGGCACGGATTGGTTGCATTATAATCGTGCCAATATAAATTATTACGAGAAATTAGTTACTTTCCATCGCCCTGAATTACCAGAGATCACTTTTATGGGTGAGCAAAATGGAGTGAAGCATACTGTTATTTCTGCTGTGAGAGCAAAGAAATGGTTATCGAAGGGCTGCCAAGGATATTTAGCTCGTATGGTGTTAAATGATGTTACTCCTAGTAGTGTGGAAGATGGAAAAAGTGATTAGACATTTTCCTGGTGTATTCCTGGATGATTTACCTAGATTGCCGTCAGAAAGGGATGTGGAGTTCACTATTGATTTGTCTCCAGGCACATATCTTATATTATAGATTGGTTCAGACTGAGTTAAGGGAATTGGAAATTCGGTTACAGGAATTGGTTGATAAAGGTTTTAGTCGATCTAGTACGTCACCTTGGGAAGCCCCCGTTTAATTGTGAGGAAGAAAGTCGAGACCATAAGGCTATGCATTGATTATAGGCAATTGAATCGGGTAACGATTGAGAACCGTTATCCATTGCCGCACATTGATGATCGGTTTGATCAGTGTAGAGGTGCCTGTGTATTTTCAAAGATTGAATTGAAGTCTAGTTATTACCAATTGAAATTAAGAGGGATGATGTCCCTAAGACAGTTTTTAGGACACGTTATAGTCATTGCGAGTTTTTGGTGATGCCATTCGGATTGACGAATGTACCTGTTGCTTTTATGAGTTTGATGAAAGAAGTATTCCAGTGATATCTAGACATGTTTATTATTGTTTTTATTGATGATATTTTGGTATACCTTAAGTTTAGAGCATACTAGACATCTAAATTGGTATTGCAAGGCTTGAGGGAGCATCGATAGTATGCTAAGTTTAGTAAATGCCAAAGTTGGATGAATCAAGTGGCATTTACGGGGCATGTTATATCTACTTAAAGTATTCAAGTGGATTCTTAAAAAGGTAGTAACGGTTGAGAATTTGGAACAACTACGAACCATGACTAAGGTTTAGAGTTTTCTTAGCTTAGCAGGATATTATGGACGGTTTGTTAAGGATTTTCAGTCATTATTTTGCTATTACGAGATTGACGAGAATAGAGGTTAAGTTTTTTGAGTGGGATGAAAATTATGAGCAAAGTTTTCAGCAACTGAATTACTATCTCACTTATGCACCTATTTTAGCATTTCCAGATGATAGCGGAAGTTATGAGGTCTGAAGTGATACTTCTTTGAATGGTTTGAGATGCGTGTTGAGACAACATAGTAGGGTAATTGCTTATTCTTCACAGCAATTGAACTTCTTGAGATGAATTACCCTAATTATGATTTCGAATTAGCAGCTACCATCTTGACTTTGAAGATTTGGAGACATTATCTTTATGGTGAGAAATGCAAGATTTTTACTAATCGTAAGAATCTCCAATATCTGTTTACTTGGAAGGATCTTAATCTTAGGCAACGAAGGTGGATCGAAATGCTTAGTAATCATGATTGCACGACCAGAGTGATCGTGCAAATGTGGTGACTGATGCACTGAGTAGGAAAACTCCAAGGAGAATTAATGCTTGGTATGCTTGCCATGTTTCTCTTCTTACAGATTTGAGATGTACTGGCGTAAAATTAAAGGTGAAAGATCGAGAAGAAGTCTTGTTTGCTAGTTTCCAAGTTAGGTTTATTTCGATTGATTGTATACTTAAAACCCAAGGAAATAATGAAGAAATTCAGGAGTTAATTCGATTAAGAAATCAAGGGAAAAAGAAAGACCTCAGAGTTAAGGAATCAGATGACATGTTTATATTAGAGAACAGGATGCATGTGTCTCATGTTATGGAAGTAAAGAAAGCAATTTTGGATGAAGTGCATTGTTTGGTTTTTGCAATGCATCCTAGAGGTATTAAGATGTATCATACCATTCGACAATTTTTCTATTGGCCGAGTATGGAAAGAGAAATTACTGAGCATGTAAGTATGTGTATCATTGTTCAGCAGGTTGAAGCGGAAAGAAAGAAGCCTTTTTGGATGGATGCAGTCACTTCTCGTTCCTCAGTGGAAATGAGGAAATATTAATATGTATTTCGTGTACAAGCTTCCTCGTATACGAAATGGTGTTGATGGCATGTGGGTGATAGTTGATCGGCTTACTAAATTATTTCATTTTATTCCAGTAAGGGAGAAGTATTCTTTAAGTCGATTAACTGGAAATTGGTTATATCAAAGATTATTAAGTACCACGGAAGTTCCAGTGAGTATTGTATTGGATTGTGATCCCAGATTTACTTTTAAGTTTTGGATAACGTGTTAGAAGGCTTTGGATATAAGATTTCTTTACAGTACAACATATCATTTCCAAACAGACGGACAGTCAGAGATGACCATTCAGACTTTGGAGTATATGTTGAGATCTTCAGTATTGCAGTTTGGTGACGCTTGGATTAAGCGGTTGGATTTGATGGAAATTACCTACAGCAACCACTTTCATTCGAGTATTGGTATGGCTTTATTTGAGGCACTTTATGGGAAAGATTGTCATACACCCTCGCGTTGGTCAGAGGTTGGCGAAAGAGTGCTAGTGGGCCCAAAGATTGCGGATGAGACTACTCAAAATGTTCAGGTAATTAAGTCTAACCTGAAAGCGGCCCAGGATCTCCAGAAGAGCTTAGCAAACAGACATGCCATTGATAGAGTGTATTATGTAAGTGATTGAATGTTTGAAATTATCACCGTAGATAGGTGTGATTCGATTTAGAAAGAGAATTAAGTTGAGTCCTAGATATATCGGACCTTATGTGATCATCGAGCGAATTGGTGAGGTTGCTTACAAGCTTGAGTTGCCTCCAGAGTTGTCGAAAGTGCACGATATGTTTTATGTTTCGAGGCTTCGACATTATAGTATCAGATTCTTCACATGTGATATCTCCTCAACCTTTGGAAATTAATCTGAATTTGACTTATGACGAGGAGCCAGTGACTATCTTGGATTGGAAAGATAAGGTTCTGAGAAATAAGATAATGCATTTGGTGAAGGTTTTGTAGAATAACCACTCAGTGGAAGAAGCTACGTGGGAGATAGAGAATTAGACGAGAGAAACATATCCAAGATTATTTTATGATTATTAGAGGAATGTATTGTTGTATGAAATTTCGAGGATGAAATTTTATAAGGTGGGTAGATTGTGATAGCCCGTCCCGAATTTTTTTATCGATAGTGTGAAAAGACGATAATACCCTTGGACGTTAAATAATGTGTGTGAGATATTTTTGGGTTAATTATTTTAGAGTAGTGACCCAATTAGAACCAAGTTTTTCTTAGTTCTTGAGTGGTGGCTTTTGGACCCCACACACACACCCATACCCTTTCTCTCTCTTCTTTCCAGTTGACTCTCTCTCTCGGAAACACTCTCCCTCTCTTCCTTCCTTGTACGGTCAACATCAAAAACCCCCTCAAATCTTGTAGATCGAGGGTGTAAAGAACACCATTAGGTTAGTGAGGACCACACAAGTCGGAAGGCACCATTTTCAGGTAGGGATACCTTCGAAAACCTCGTGAACCAAGCTTTCCCGATTTGAGTACTGTTCATGCTTACGTTAAATGTTGTGTTTTTGGAAATTTGAAGCTTATAGGAAGCTTAGTGAGGTCCCAAGGAAGCTCGAAGTGCTTCGTTTGAAGGATTTGGACGTCGGGATCGTGAGGACGAAGTTTGGCTGGTTTTTCTTGGAATTCTCCGGTGAGATCCCGTGACTTTTAGAGCTTTAAATTATGAATGTGTTCTACAAGTTAAGAGCATCATTTTGGTACCAATTTCATGAAAAATGGATGAAAAATGAGTGAGAAACCATAGTTGGAAAATTTACCCAAAAACCAGTGAGGTCATCGGCGGCCGGCGAGTCGCCGGAGAAGAAAACGGAATATTCCGTCAGTTTGGACGAAATATTCCTGATGCCGTTAGTTAAATCTAATGGATTCCGTTAGAAGTTAACGGAATATTCCCGGAATATTCCTGACGGCGTTAACTGATGCCGTCAGTGTGCCTGGTACGTGGCCGCGCGTGGGGGCGCGTCTGGCCGTGCCTTGGCCGGCGCGTGAGACGTCGGAAAATTTTTCTAAAAATATGGGGATGTTCGTGGTGTTGTGTAGATCACGTTGGTATATTCAAACACCCCATTTGTTATTTCACCTGTTATATATATATTTATGCATCTGGCATGGCATACTTTCAGAATACTGATTTTGAATTATGATTTAAGATTTATGACATTATATGCGTATATATGCTATTTTCTGGGAAAGTATACAGCTTTTACGGCGAGGGGTTAGCACTTTGATAACGAGATGATTTTTGGAAAAGATTTGTTTTACTGACCCACTCAACTTTGTTTTGCGCCCCTCCAGGTTCTAAGTAGCAGTGCTTTGGTGGTCACGAAGAATCCAACGGTGTTCTGACAGAAATCACAAATGTAGGATACATCTTCGGGTGTTATATCTTAGTAATTGTATCTCTAAAGCTTTCAAACTGTGTAAATGGTTACGTCACTCTCACGTGACGGCCAGCACGCCCTTCTCCGGGACGGGGTGTGTCACCTAATCCCTCACATTAAATTTATGACCAACATTTGATTCCCAAAACATAAGGTTAAAAACTTAAGTTATTGACCAAATTCCCTTTTCTTAGTACAATTTCTCAGACAAAAGAATTTTCTCGATTCTTTAACTACCACCTATCGTGATTCTTTAATTAAATGCCTTGTTTCCACCTATGATCCATAATTATAATTTTCATACCAAACGTACTATTATATTCTCGCTTTGTCACCATTTTCTTTCATAGATCAATTCCCATTCTAAAAATTTATTCTTGAATTATTTAAGGCTGCATCTAACACTGTTAGACTGCCTACGTACCCTTGCGTGGGATCAAGCCTTTCGTAGTTCACAATTCATTCTATTCTCCATTTTTGAAAGTGTTCTAGTATAGGTCATATTCAACATTAGCTTTCACAATTGAATCACATCAAATGGTTACCAAATATGGATTCATAATATCGAAATTTGTATGAAAAAGGCAACGTCGACCCACTGGCCACGGGTTGCCATAGGTGGTGGTTCGCCGCCTCGACTCAACGGAAAATTTCACTATTTCTAAACATTCTCAAATTTTATAGAAATGTAGAGCAAGCCAAGGGGAAAAACTTTTATACCTGGGCCAAAGTCTAATTTGGCCAGGAAACACCTGAATTTGGCCACGAACCGCCTGAACCCTAGAATTGGGTGTGCTTCGATTCGACCTCCATACTCATTCCGACGCCTCCACCACTGCTTGGGCTTTGTTCCTGGGATAGAGAAAAGCCTATTGATGGTGATAAATGGCTGAGTTAGCTTCACGATTTGTGGATTTCCGCCGTACACCCACACGCACCACCGGTGCATTTCCCGCGAATCCAAGGTCAAATTGTATGAATTTAGGGGTGGAATAGGTAGAGGGAAGACCGGTGTGAAATTTCCAGGTGGCGATTTGGCTTGATTCGCCGTGAAATGCCTCGAGAAAATTGGTGTTGCCGCTGGTCAAGTTAAACCAAAACGGGTTAGGGATCGAATCTTGTGCGTCCCTTCTCACTCATTTCCCATTCTTTCTTTCTTCCCTGATTCTTCCTCAACCATTGCTTCTCCCCAATTGGGCAGCCGCAGTCTTTTGTTATTTTTTATTTTTTTTTCTATTTTTATGTTTTTCTACTTCTCCTCCTCTCCAATTGGTCTCTTTTCCGAACCAAGATCCTCCCCAGATCCATTCCCTAGGGATTCTAGGAATCCTACAATCGTGTCCGTTCATCGTATATCGTGCGGTCAGAAATCATTTAAAATTTAAAATTTAAAATTCAAATATAAATAGTACCTAACGAAAATTGACCACACGATATACGATGAACGGACACGATTGCGGGATCCCTAGGGAATGGATCCGGCGAGGATCCTGGGTGCTCTTTTTCACCCTCCCTTCTCCAACCACAGCCACCACGTGGCTTTTCTACACCAAGACCAAACTCCAGAAAATCTGGAGCATCCCAAGTTCTGGGCAAAATGACTATTTTGCCCTTATCATCATTCGTTATAACTTCGTTTGGCGAACGATTTTCGCCTACACACTCGTGTGACCGAGTTCTATCCAAATATGGCAAGAAATAGTTTAAAATATATGAGGATAAAATATGTCCTCGTATAATTACGTTACACCAACTGGGGCCATTTTCGTCTTTCCAACTTAACGATAAATTTTATGACGTAATTTATAATAATTTCCGGAAACAAAATTTTAAAAGTTCCCAATTAAATTTTTCATACCCATAAATCGATTTATATTTTATTTTTCTCCACGTATTCATATATTTAAATTTTTGGGATATTACATAAAAGATACTACTTATTGATTTATTTATACTAAATGAATGTTGTATTTCCAAATAGGGTTTCTTGGGAGCCAAGTATTTTATTTTTTGCACCCAAAGTTCCAAAAGTCGTTAGGCGCTAGTCAGGCAGAGGGCAATGCCTTAGGCAGCTTTCTTAATTTCAATTGCATTTATTACATAACATATTAATAAATGTATACTTATACTTTAAAAAAAACATAATTGTATTGGGATATATAAATTCCAAAATAGAATGACATAGTTGTAACATCCCACATCGCCCAGGGGAGTGATCCTTAAATGTATATTCACATCCCTACCTAGCACGAGGCCTTTTGGGAGCTCACTGGCTTCGGAGTTCGTCGGAACTTCGAAGTTAAGCGAGTAGCGCGCGAGAGCACTCCCATGATGGGTGACCTACTGGGAAGTTCTCATATGAGTTCTCAGAAACAAAACCGTGAGAGCGTGGTCGGGGCCCAAAGCGGACAATATCATGCTACGGTAGAGTCGTGCCGGGGTTGTGGTCGAGGCCTGGGCCAGGATGTGAGAAATTGGTATCAGAGCCAATCCCTGGCCGGAAGTGTGCGGACGAGGACGTCGAGCCCTTAAGGAGGGTGGATTGTAACATCCCACATCGCCCAGGGGAGTGATCACTCCCATGATGGGTGATCCATTGGGAAGTTGCTCGTGAGTTCCTAGAAACAAAACCGTGAGGGTGTGGTCGGGGCCCAAAACGGACAATATTGTGCTACGGTGGTGGAGCGAGCTCGAGAAGTGATCCGCCCCTGGCCGAGATGTGACATAGTGAAGTATTAGAACATACTGAAAACAAGGAGAACATGCATATAATGAATGTTTATCCACATATTCAACAAATCTCTTACAATTTATTGAAAAATAAAATGCAGAATGAAAGTTATCCATTTTCTATTTAAGTGAGAGTCGTAACTTAGGCAGGTCTAAATGGGTTAGGCGGCCGCTTAGGCAGGTTTAAGCGCCTTTTCTTAATTTCCAAATACCTAGAGATTAATCGGGGTGTTACCAGCAGCTTACGGCCTAGGCGGCGCTAGTCGCGGACTTTTAAAATAGTGCTTGCACGTATGTAACCACAAGCTCAAAGATGTGGCATATACTCTAAAAACTAAAACATTGTTCCAAACAACTTTTATTTGTGATACTGTATACTTTTGTACTTGTTGACAATTATTACTATGTGAAGGGTTGTCTCCATTAGACGAGACCAAGAAAATTATTACAATCTGAAGTTTATTCCTATACGTAATTGGTCTCAAGTTGAGACCCAAATCTATTTTACTTTAAGGAGGTTATTCATTTAGAGCATTTCAACCCATTTTGGTGGATTTGAATCAAGGAATAGACTTATGCGCAGTTACCATTCACTTAAATAGTAAACTGTCATAGCTATTACTATTCACTATTCATCCATTATGAATAGATCTGACATGGTTGTTACTGTTCACAAAGGTTTGTGTATTTTTAATATATATACAATTATTTAGTAACTATTGAACAAATGAGATTAATTTAGAATAATGGACTATGATTATGCTACGTGTCCATGTTTATTAAAAATCTTGTTTAAACTTTCATAAATGAGTTGTTGACACACCCCGTCCCGAAGGAGGGCATGCTGGCCGTCACGTGAGAGTGACGTAACCATTTACACAGTTCGGAAGCTTAAAAATACCATTGTGAATTCTGTCAGAATACCGTTGGATTCCTCGTGGCCACCAAAGCTCTGCTCTAACTCGAACCTGGAGGGGCGCAAAACAAAATTGAGTGGGTCAGTAAAACAAATCTTTTCAAAACTTTCCTTTATCAAAGTTCTAACCCCTCGCTGTAAAACCTGTATACTTTCCCAGAAAATAGCATATATAAATATATATAGCTTCAAAAATCTCAAAACATCATTCTTTAACACTTTTCAGAAAATATGCCATGCCATGTGCCAAAAACATAATATGGAAGTATCAATATAAATCAGGTGAAATAATGAATCGACCGAAGACCCTGCAGTGGTCCTGTACGGCTGATTCTATAGCTCAATATCCAATCCAGCCGGAGTCACCAACTATGACCTGTACGGCACTACACTGCACATAAGTCGGAACTACCTGAAGTAGTCTGTACGACTAGAATGGTGTAATAATACGCTCTAGTGCTTCTCTCATCAATCATCTGTGCACATAATCTAGGGTCACCTACTAGTCGGAACCTCCTCTAATGGTCTGTACGACTAGCATGTTGGAACCACCTCCAGTGGTCTGTACGACTAGCATCTACTTGGATCCAAGGTGAGCGTGTGATGCGGGTGAATAACATAAGCACTAACACCAGGGGTGCAGGTTATGAGCTATCAACATAAATCTCATCAAACAATTCAATGAACCAAATATAACTCACCTGATACTCACTTGTGCGTCCGCAGCACCAATTCACATATATGCATCATATAAATATCAATTCACATATCTCATATAATTTCTATGCATGGCATTTCAAATCACATGATTCATATAAATCTATGCATGGCATTTCAAAATATACTTTCATTCAAAAATCGATTTCTAGGAAAACGTTAAGTATATATATATATACTGAAATAAACTGCCCACTCACCTGGAGTTCGCCCTGCAACTCCCTAGCACAACACATCAAGGCGTCATGACGATCAGCGCCTAGAACAATCATCAAATCATGCCTCAGAAATCATATCGATAGAATATATCACTTATATAAAACACGTCACTATGTAGTTCGATCCGGAAGATTTGCAACTCAGATTTCCAATCCGTAACTTCCAGAGGTCCACAATAAATCTCTAGAACAACATCCTAAAATTTCATGACCATCCAACGGTCGGATCTCCGTCAATTGCCAAACTAAGTGACGGTTAACATTATATTTTATGAACTTACAACTCCAATTCCGGGAGATCCGTAAATCGGATTCCCAATCCGTAAGTTCCTATAATCCTCAAATATTACGTATTACAACATATCAAAGTTTGGTGACGATCCAACGGTCGGATCGTCAATTCATATTTTGGCCTAACTATGCATCGTAACGAACTTAGATTCGAATGATCATCCTACGTCATTCATTCACCAAAACTGAATTCAGAACATAAATTATGGCCTAAAAATAGCATTGGCGGCTCACTGGCCACGCGCCGCCGCACGCGCCGCCGTGGGTGGCGGTCGGCCGCCCCGGCTTGCCGGAAAATTCAACTTTCACCAAAAATTACCAAAATTTGCAGAATTGAAGATCTCAAAGAGTAGAACAACTTTCATACCTGTGACCAAGGCCAATTCGGTCGGCAAAGCCTCCAATTCCAACAAAACCCGTCGGAAACCCTAGGTTTTGGGTGTTCTTGATTCGTCCTCAAATCAACTCCGGCGTCCTAACCAATGCTTGGGCTTTGTTCTAGGATTCAAGAGGATGCCATGGGTCGTGGTAATTGGAAGAAATTGCTTCATACATAGGAGAATTTTGAACATGAAGTTCGCGGCACCCGTGGGTAATTTCATCCAACCTCACACCTAATCTCCTCAAATTTGATATGAAATGATAGAGGGAAGGCATATAAGATGATTGGGAGTGGTTGTTTGGCTCAATTCATCGGAAAATTGGGTGAAAAACGTCGAAATTTGGGTGTGGGTGCCGCGGGTCGAAACGGGTCGCGGGTGAAGACCCGTTTCTTCCTTCTCTCCTCCGCTTCTCGCCCTCTCTCCTTTCCTCCTTTCCCTGTTCCATTGGCTGGGCTTCTTCCTCTCTTCTCTCCCCATTCGTCAGCTCTCTCCTTTCCTCTCCCGGAGCTCTGATCTCTTCCTCCTGGTTGGGCAGTTTTTGCCCAATCTCTTCTTCCTCATTTCTTCTCCAGCCGGCCACATACACACACACACACACACACACACATATAATTTTATTCCTTTAAATCCCAGCCATCCATTGATTCCTTTATTAAATCTGGGCCGTCCATTTTTATAAAAAGAAATTCCAGATTTTATTATTATAATTCCCAAAATGCCCAAACTTTAAAAATCAATATCTTTTTCGTTATAACTCCAAATCACAAACCGCTTGCGCCCACGCGTCCGTAGCGACGAACACTACGAGGATATGTTAAGAAAACAAATCTTAGATGGCACGACACAACGATTAACCTCGAACAATGCGCGTGCCTCAAAGGGCATTTTTGTAAAATCCTTTATTAAAACTTTAAAAACTCTTAAAATCAGGGACGGGCTGTCACAGTTGTGGTACATCTTAAAAACCTAATAATTACATGTAACCGTTGATTTTTTTTTTTTAATTTTTATTTGATTTTTTTTCTGATTTTTTCTTGAATTTTTTTTCAAAATATTATTGGATTTTTTAAAAATTATTACGGAAAATAAAAAAAACCGTTGAATTAAAGTGATAATATAATTTGAAATGGATGTCTTAGATTTGGCCACGTGTCGAGTACATTGGAAGTAGCCACTATGGCAAGTTGACTTCAACACCATAGATTTAGATCTGGACTCAGGATCGACATGGTTGGCAACAACCTTGGTGAGCCTTGGCGACCTAAAAATGGGTGGATATGTATTTTGAGTTGGATTTAGGATCTAGCCACGTTAATTTAACATGGATGGAAATGCTTTTATTAAGTGTTATTGTAGTGAGAATTTACTGTATGTAGCATATAGCTTCAACTGCAACCAAAACCAAATACAAAATGTTCTCAACTCTCAAGCTCCAGTGATTAATTATTTCATCTTGTGCTATCCTGTCATGTATAACCAACTTTGAAACACGACAGAGTAACACGAGATTCGTGTCAAAGTCATGTCAACCCATTTAGAATGAATCTTGTTCGTGATGTAATCATTTAGGATGTTTATGTTGGAAAATTTAATAATATTATTATAATATTAAATTTATTAATTGAATGAAAATTAGAAGTGATGTCTTTTGGTAGAAATATGTGTCTATCCTAATGAAGAGTTGTAGCTTCTCTTCATAAATGGTCACATGCTTTCCAAGGAGGTATCTCAAATTCTATAAATAGGGAAGTCCTATAAACATAAGATAAATTTCCATTGTTTTACATAATCATAAATAGAATGCACTAAATATTAGAGAATCTCATTGAATCCAAATGAGAGGGTTTTCAACATAATCGTGGTTCATGGAGCCTTATGATTTGGAGTGCTACTATTACAAGGACGTGGTCGTTGTATCTTGGGAAACAAGCGCCGATCAACTATGAGCACCGTAGTGGGGCATAAACTTATCTTAAGGACAAAGTGTCCAACACTTGCCTCGACCGTATTTTCTGGTTTTTCTAATCCATTATATCATGTTCGTTTAACATTAGTTGATCATGTGTGTGCATTACTTTGATATATAATTGCATGAATAATTTCTTAATTTTCTATGTGATTTAATATAACAATTAGACCCTATTTTTTTCCAACAGTTTACTCGTTTATTTATAGACGGAAATTAAATATCACAAACTTAATTTCATATATGAAATTTCAAGCTTGATGTTATGAAAAATAGTATATGAAATGTGCAAAGTTATAACCATGGTATTAATTACTTAACCGTGCAAACTCGCGTGTTGTTCAATATCCTAGTGAATAGGGTGTTGGGTTTCTACCACTGCGTCCTTGGTTTGAAACACCCCCTAAATTATTGTAATAGTTTTGAAACCTCCTAAATTTTAAAAAAAAAAAAAAAAAAAAAAAAAAAAAAGAACCCGTGCAAACCCAAATGTGACTAATTACTAAGTAGATCAACTCTTTTTATGCCGGTCTATGAGTCTCACATTCGTGTTGGCCCTCGATGGAATATCACAAACACGAATTGCCATAGCTAATAATGCGAAAACGATTGAGCTATGTCCTTGACGATAAATTAAATCTTATTATTGTATATGATAGATTGTCCAGATTGATAGAACATTTCGCTTCAACTCATTATGCTTTGTCTTCAAATCCTCTTTCTTAGAATAGTTTAAAGTAGTATTGCTAATATTCAATAATTTTGTAATTTGTTGAGCTGTATTTGCTAATAAATAGCTAGATATGTATATGTCGTCTTCCATAAGCTTAAAGGATTTACTAAATCTGATCTCATATCAGGTTTAAAATCTAGTTTGCAGATGTATATATAAATTGGTATGGACTGGACAAACTCACTAGCATAATAGACGGCCCATGAATCATGTACCATGGGCGTATAAATAGTTGGTATCAAATAATTCAAATTTGCTTGTTTGCAACTACTCCTTGATTAACTTGGCTACGCCTTTGAAATTTCAACTCGCCTTTCTCACTTCTCACCTATGAATTTCTTTCATTAACTTCAAAAGTGGAAACTAAATATGTTTTGATGAAGTTAAAGTATTGTTCAATATGTTAGACCTAAATGATTATACCTAATAGAGCACGTGTAACACACCTGGAGCGGTCATTCTCTAGAACTTTGGTCGCTTGAACCACAAGAAAGCTTCTACACACGCCCTTGTGCACTTGACTCAGTGATGAGTTTTAAGATTTTGTTGTGTATGCTGTATGTGCAGGGATCCCTTGTATTTATAATGGCTCAAGTCACAGAGTTTCATCCATAAAAGTATTAGAATTGTATCTTTTATTAATTGAAACTGATTTACAATTGGGGTATTTATATACAGCAACTAATAAAGTTTAATTGTCAACTAATGTAACTAATTAATCTTAATCTATGATTAGTTACAAAACAGTTACAACAAGAAAACTTAAAGACTAAGTAATTGCTGACTGTGTTGATGACTTGGACTCTAGCTGGCATTATTGAGTTGACTAAGGGTAATGTGTGTCTTTACACCCCCTCAAGCTGAACGGAGGAGAGCCAAGTGAAAGCTTGGACCTGAGAAACTGAAATCAAGCTTTTGACAGAGACTCAGTGTGAATATCTGCAATTTGATTGTGGCTAGGAACAACCTGAACTATGATTAGAGAAGCTAAAACCAATTCTCGGATATAGTGGTAGTCAATTTCGACATGTTTCGTTCGAACATGAAAAACTGGATTTGAAGCAAAAGAAATTGCAAACACATTATCACACCAAAGAACTGGAACCTGGGATCAGGGAAAGCCGATGTCCCTGAAGATTTTGCAGATCCAAGTGATCTCAGCAGAGGTGTGAGCCAAAGAACAATATTCAGCTTTAGTGGAAGAACGTGCAACTGAGTGTTGTTTCTTTGCACTCCAAATGATGAGATTGTTGCCAAGATAAACACAGTAACCGCTTGTAGAGCGTCGATCAAACACACATCCTGCCCAATCAGCATCCGAGAAGGCAGTGAGAGTGAGGGAACTTTTTTTGAACCAAATTCCGTCATCAACAGTGCCTTTAAGAAAGCGTAATACTCATTTAACAGATTGAAAGTGAGTGTCTATAGGACAATGGAGAAACTGACAGAGTTGTTTGACAGCAAAAGAAAGATCAGGTCGAGTCCAAGTCAAATATTGCAATGCCTCAACAATTGATCTATATTCATGGGGATTAGAGATAAGTGTACCACTGTGATCTAACTTCTGAGTACCAAGATGGGTGGTACATGGTTTACTGTCATCCATATGCGTCTTAAGAATAAGATCCATGGCATATTTGTGTTGAGAGAGAATAATGCCTTCTGAGTTTCTGTGAACCTCCAAACCCAAGAAGTAATGTAAAGGGCCTAAATATTTGACTGTAAATAGTTGACTGAGCTTGTGAATGAAGGCTTTGCAGACTTAAGCACTAGGTTTAGTAACTAGTATATCATCAACATATACTAGGACAATGACAAGAGTTGGCTCAAAGGCAATAAACAAAGAGCAATCAAATTGAGAGTTATGAAATCCCAGAGAGATTAGAGTTTGAAACAATTTATCATACCATGCCCTTGGGGCTTGCTTGAGGCCATACAAGGACTTGGTGAGCTTGCATACATGGGATGGCTTTAATGGATCAATAAAACCAGGGGGTTGTTGCATAAAGATCTCCTCATTGAGTGTGCCATGTAAGAATGCATTGCTAATGTCTAATTAGTTTAAAAACCAATCAAATTGCATTGCTAATGTCAAGAGAATTCTGATTGTCACAGGTTTGGCAACCGGGCTAAAAGTCTCCTGAAAATCAATACCTTCTTGTTGATGAAAGCCTTTTGCTACTAAGCAGGCTTTGTATCTGTCCACATTGCCATCTGGTTTCCATTTGATGCGAAAAACCCATTTACACCCTACGAGATTTTGATTTGGTGTAGAAGGAACAAGGGACCAGGTTCTTATAGATTGCAGTGCTTGAAACTCCTCAGCCATTACTTTCATCCAGTGATCATGCTTAGAGGCTTATAAGAAGGTTGTAGGAACAAAATTCAATGTATCAATAGGGTGTTTAGTAGCAGCCAATGCTTTAGGTTTAAAAATCCCAACCTTGGACCTAGTAATCATGGACTGAGTATTGGTGGAAGGGGGAGGTGGAGGTGGGATTGGAGAGATAGGTGAAATTGGAGAATCTGGCAACGGTGGAGTAGAGGTAGGTTGTATTGGAAAATCTGGCACTGTTGGAATAGATGAAGGGGAAATAGGTGGAGCAGAAGGTGAAGGGAGTAAAGAGGGTGATGAGGTTGAGGATAAGTGAGGAGTACATGGTAGGGTAAATGGAAGAGTAAATGTTGGGTACTGAGGGTGCTGAATGTGTTGCAACTGAGAAGTTAGCACTATAAGCTCATGTGGTTTATGAAAAGGGAAATTAGATTCTTTGAAAAGCACATGGCGAGAGATGTAGAGTCTAGATGTAAGAGGGTCTAAGCAACGATAACCCTTGTGTTGCAAACTGTAATCAAGAAAAACACAGTAAATGTTTTTCCCATCTAACTTGGAAGTGGAATATGGTTTAAGCCAGGGATATCCTTTCTGAACAGTGTGCAGGCGAGATCAAAGCTAGTGGATATGAGCAGCAGAGACGCCTCCAAATCGTTGCTCAAGATTCAACCATAACTCTCGAAATGAGGTAACATCAACTGTGAACGGAATGAGATCTTCCGAAAGGGTAGAGTTAAGCCAGATAAGGATATTTTGATCCTTTTCATACCACAAATCGAAAGCCAGATTTGGAATGCCAGTGTTCTTGCCAAATTCATCAAGTAAAAATAGCGAAGGACAAACCTCAAAGCCATCAACAATCCTTGTAAGCTTGTAACGACGAAAAATCGGAGCAAACAATGCCTTCCAGACGAGATAATTGTCACGTTTAAGCTTGGTAGGAACCATACAACTAATATGCTGAATTGAAATCTAAGAAATTGAGGGAGAAGACATAATCGCTGTGAAATTAGGGTTCATCAGAGACGAAATTGGGGCAAGAACATTAGGATTCATCAGAGAGGAACTCGACGATGTCATCATAATCGAAAGAAATAGCAGAAGAGAAGAGAAGATCGATCAAGATCCGCAAGAAACTAGAGATGGAGGATCAAAGATTGAAGGAATCAGAGATCGCAGGGAGCGACGGAGAAGAGGATCGAAGAAATGCGGTTAAGCGAAAATGGGATGAAACCATATTATAAATGTATCTTTCATTAATTGAAACTGATTTACATTAGGGGTGTTTATACACAGCAACTAATAAAGTTTAGTTGTCAACTAATTAATCTTAATCAAGGTATTAAATATCGATGATATCGGAAATATCGGTAGTCCAAAAACACGGAAATTTCGATGGAAATATCGGGATATTATCGATATCGATAAAAATTGAATAAAAACCACGGAAATTGTAAGAAAAACTTGGAAATTTTTATTGAAACTTTGCAGGATGTTTATTTAGTCAATTATCTATTAGTTTATCACAAAAAATTGGAAGGAAATGCATTGCATGATGGATTTAACTGATTTAAGTTGATTATATAGCGAGCTGGCAAACATTGTGAGTGTTATAATTTGTAGTAATTAATGAAAGAAGTTTAAACACACCATAATCATTTATATATAATGAATTAGTACAATATTTTACACTTTATACATTGTGTGGTAAGATACATGAGTGACTTAGTACCACATAGAGTTCCTATGAGGTTCAAAATTTTCACTATCTTCATCATCTCCATGTGTAGAGTAAGTGTATTGTGAATAGTAGTCATCAAATGATAAATCCCCAAAATAGTTTTGCATGTAATTGTTAACATGCCACCCATATGGATCTGAGATTGGTTGACGTTGTCCATAAGCAAAATCATTTGAAGATTGAGTCTCGGATTCTTTCTATGAGTCGCTCGATTCCATCCCAACAGGAATGAGATATGAAGGGTTCGGGATTACCAAACAAATGGGATTTGGAAACCAATCCCATATTGAAAATTTCGGTATTTTTCGGGATGAGATTCCCGAACTTCGGGATGGTTTTGGTTTGGGATTTTTAGGTTTGGGTTTGGGACTTTTTCGGTTTGGTTTGGGATTTTCGAGAATTTTTTCCAGCCCTACATGTAAGTGACCAAATAAAAAATAGAAAAATTAAAAACCACATGTCATTGACTAAGTAATTAATTGACACAATTTAAAATATAATACCACAAAAAATTTGGAATATGTGCAAATTTGTTTCTTGCAAAAAGAATTCAAAACAAAACCATATATATAAATATTTTAGCATATTTTCACAAAAACATAAGTGATATGGTGGTTAAGGTCTTGAAGAAGTGAAATGGCAAGGGTTCGAATCCCCCTATGCTCAAAATTGAGTATGCTCAAAATTGAGATTTTTCAGAAATTTTCAAGTATTTTTAGGTTTCATATCGCGATATTATCGATAATATCGCAACATATTAACAATAATAAGATGATAAGTCACCAAAATATCGTCGGACCAAAAAAACGATAATATCAGCGATATTTCACCCATATTTTCGATATTTTGGTCCATGATCTTAATTTATGATTAGTTACAAAACAGTTACAACAAGAAAACTTAAAGACTAAGTAATTGATGACTGTGTTGATGACTTGGACTCTAGCTGGCACTGTCGAGTTGATTGAGGGTAATGTGTGTCTTTAAAAAGAACACTACAACCCACCTGACAGCCAATTACTTGATCCTCAGGCCAACATAGAGTTCTAGACTCTTTGAACCCCTTCAGCCTCTGAATATACAATTCGACACTACTCATGAGACTAAACCTTAGATGGAAACATGTATCGAGATAAACTCTTTACATAATATCCTAAAAGTCTTCGATCCTTGGCATCCCAGGTGCAAACGAATGCTTTAGTTTCGCTTGATTTTAGCCAAGACTTCCCTTCGTACTTCATAAGAAAAATAAACTGGAATAATTTTTTGATTTTTCAGTAACTTCAAACTCAATTCGTGCATAAAGAGCTCGTTATTACATAGTGAACATTTTCACACAAAACACACTAAAACGTTAGATGAAGGTTTCTGGAACGTTAACAGAGAAGTTGCTTAAAACTCAGACAAGCTCTCCTCATCATCTTCCACCACAGAAGCCAAGTAGTCAGCATTATCCGAATTCCTGACCGAGCAATCTGCTCGAATTTCACCCTTGGAGCCAGTCAACACGCTAAGTTGCCCCATCTTGATCATGGACTTGACAAACTGCTCAAAGAACAAGGTCTGGTTAACGGCAAAGCTTTTCACAATTTCCCTAGTCCTCTTATCGGTGTACAAATCTTGGTCCGACGTGAATAAACCTTGGCGGTTCATGAGATCAACATAATACTTGTTGTCGAATACGTCAGGGGTACGGATATCTTGCGGGACGGTAGCGTTAGTATCGCTTGCAGGGCAAACTGTTTTGAGGTCATTTGCAAAAGTTTTGTCCATGGTAGCGTCTTGTGTCGGGTAGAGCCTGCCTGTGAAGGAGGAACAATGGCTGAGGCCAATGGTGTGACCTCCAGACAGGGCTACAACATCAGTGGCATCTAAGTTTTTCTTGGCAAGATCTGTTAGAAGCTTGGTTGTGTTACTGGATGGTGAGGGAAGGTTTGCTAGGGTTGCATTTTGTGTAGCAAAGTTTAGTCCATCCTTTCTTCCCAAGGGCACATCATACTCCGGGCCACCTGACTGCATCAACAATATTCAAAACAAACATAAATATACATTCACTTTATTCATATAACAAAAAGTTACAAGAGTGACGCTTCAGTACTCTAAAGTATTAAATTCTTGTCATTTAAAACCTTTACATAATTCAATCGATTGTCCCATATTTTTTAACATCAGATGGATTGGATCGAAATGCTCTAAGTGACGGAATATTAGAGATTTAATTAGTGCTAAAATAATGTGTACACGCCAAAGAGAAAGTCTTGGTCATTGTTTAAGATTTAACAATTTCAACTTGTTCCTAATCGTGGGCATCTTCAGTGGTTCGCACATTAATATGAAAAAGTAACACCACTCCAACTACTACATTAATTAACTAAAGCTACTAAGATTTGTTAATCACTTTGTTAGGTAAAACAATTAAAAAAACAGATAGTCATGTGATAGAGGAAAATATAAAAATGAAAAATATGCAATTGATTATCATATGTGCCTTGATTCTCTTATATTTCTATATTATTGTGACATAATTAAAGGTTCCACCAACTCTTCAAATAGAGAGATTTTTCAGTGTGAACATTACACGAGGTGGTACACTACGTGTCACCATACAAATAGTGGGATATGTGTTAAAAAGTTAAATAACTTAAAAAATAAAAAATTTCACTACTTCTATAAAAACACGTGGTATACCACCTGTGTTTCCATCAGAATAAAAAATTTCTCCCACAAATGAGAACTTTTTAATTTTAAATTATAACATATGGACTAGGGATATGGAAATGAATTAACTAGTTCATTCAGATGCCCCATAAGATGAGATCGATGAAGTTAAATCATTGAAAATGTTTACATCAAAGCATAAGATAAGTAACACTTGGAAGGAGTCTAACTAGGCAATGATATCACATTTATCATTTAGAGTTCAAGAAGCGTATAAACTACTGTGGTATTACAAACCAATAACGTCGCACTATTAGTTTAATTGTCTCAGTAGCGTACAAGACTATGATTAAATCCTTCTTTCTCTTATGAAAAATAATTTATACGAAACAAATTTACTATCAAGTTCAGTTCAATAAAACAATAAATATATAAATTTGATCATGACACCCGAATGGAATCCGTTGTATCTAAGTTTTTCTACCTCTTATGGCATGGGATGTATAAATGTCCAGAAAATTGCTAACATGCAGATATTGATTATCATTTATCCACTTACATCCAACTATATTGAACCACGTGGAGTAATAGTTCCCTTGGGGAACCGGATCCCCTCCTGAATATAGGGTGGGAATCCTCCTGACCGCCTATCTAAACCCTTGAAATTTGATCAAACGGTTGCAATAATTATAATTTTTAGAAGACCTCCTGTTTGTAGCCGCTTGATCAAATTTCAAAAGCTCAGAGAGGCTGGTGAGGAGGATCCCCACCCTATGCTGAGGAGGATCCGGTTCCTTCCCTGGGATCTATGGTAAGATATATTAAAATATTGCATGCACCTGGTTGTTCAATAACGACAACAGGGAAGGTATCCGCTTCTGCGATGTCAAAAACATCTGCACCACACAAATTCTTGCGTGTGTTTTCCGGAAACACACTTGTACCCTCCTTTATAATGAAATTATATCTGCCGTACGAACTTCATAATTAAATATATTTTTTTTTTTTGACCATCTAAAGAGCATATTTACAAAATGTTATTCAATTAAAAGTTGGTTAGTCATTCATATGCATTAATATATAGACGAATTCGGTAACAAGTAATATTTTTATAATGAATTGTTTATTTGTTTAATGAATATGAATAACTAATTTTTATAAATATAATTTTTTGATGATGATGAAGAAAATAAACAATTCCAATTTTATTGTTCATACGATTAAAAGACGTTAATTGTAAGTGAGAAAACAAATATGTTTCCACAAAATAATACAAGCATTATCCTTTCTCATATCAATAGGTATGGTTGGAACGCCTTTAATTTAAAAATGAAAAGAAAAAAAAATATAAAAGTACTCTTGTAATTTAAAGAAGAAGAAAAAAGAGTGAAAAGTCATCAGTGAAATTTCCTATGTAAAATCAAGTATTCCAGTGGAACGAAATTTCCATATCCATCACTATGGTCAAGTTGTTAAATCATGTTTTAGTTTAGTCAAAAGCTTTGAAAAATAGGGTTCATTGCCGTGCAATTTCAGCTTTAGAAAAAGATAATTAAAGCTGTAGTGAAAATTAACTAATATTTAGGCAATCAATAAATATAAAAATTACCAGGAAAACAGAATCCCTAGCAGCGAGGGCGACGATATCAGAACAAGAGACGACCCTTCCACACTTCTTGTGAACGCGGTCGCGGAGGTCATTGATGATCTCAAAGGCCTTCGCCCTCAAGCTCAGGTTGGGAGGTGCCTCCTGCTCACTTGGTCCGCTGGCTGATCCCTCAAGCAACACAGATCCATCACAACCCTGCGTTAATCATTTTCTCAATTTAATTAGTCGATCTTATATTTTCTGTGATGGCTTCTAAAATGGTTATAAGTATTTTATAACTATAAAAAACGCTTCCAACTACGTTTATAAAAGAAAACATTTACGAATCATAAAAGTGTTTATGGACAAACGCATGTGTTCTTCAGAAAGCACCTCTGAATATTTTCAATGTTTTTTAAATAATTTAAATTACTCCCATGAAGCTTACCAAATGACATTGTACTATATAATAATTTAATTATCTCTAATAGCAGAATATCATAGTATACAAAAAGTTGGATAAACTTTAAGGAATAAAACCTCCGTTACCGCCAAAGACAATAAAACAGCGACACAAAGCAATCGTGAAACTTAAAGGGCCAATAATAACTGTCAAAATCGACACTGAACCAAAACTGTATAATCTTTGCTAAATGTTACCTGAACAAAACAATCGTGGAAATGAAGACGGAGCAAGCCAGCAGCTTGGCCAATGTCCGCTTTGAAGACTTTCTTAAGCTGCTTTCGGACTATGTCGTCAACCTTAGGGCAGCTAGAATCATAGAAGTTCCATGAAAGTCCTTGAACTTCGGGGGCAGAGGATTGTGCCTTCAGGACACAAAAGAAGGAAGAAAGGAAAAGAGAAGAAACCAGAAGGAGAAAGGTCGATGAAGCCATGGTTTTGTGTTTCTGTGTACTTAGAAGGACAGAGACCCTTCTCTTTATATAGGCATATTCCATGCTTTAAGCTTTTTGAATATGAATTGGAAATTACTCATTACTTTGAAGAGATTTTTTATAGGAGTGTGATATACACACATCCTATTTTATTTCTCACATATATTTTTAATTTTTGATTGTAAATTCTGATAAATTGAACAAGATCAACGAATAAAAATTATCAAAATATACGTGAGAAATAATATAAAATGTTTGGATAGCACATATCTTTTTTATGTATCGATAAGATAAACACACACACGTGTTATATTATGATCACGAAGTATATCAGTTTATCATAACATGTATTATATCGATTTATGTTTTAATATATTAAAAAAATTATAATTACTACTTTGCCTCGAAGAATTAAAAAAAAAAAAGACTTTTGATAAATAGCCACGTGGTAAGCACATCTCGAGACTCAACCTGTCACATTATTGCAGCTTGGGCTGCAGCCGCTGCACACTGTTGTGGAAAAGTCATTGGATATCTTATCCGACAACAAATGGACGTACAAGATAAAGAAGGTGGGTGAAAAATCCAATCTTTCTGCCAAGCGTAATCAAACTTCACACCTAAGAATATAAGCTTGTAATGATTCTTTGATTCCATGTGTCGATAGTCAAATGAGTGAATTTGTCAAAAGTAGCAATTTCACCTAGGTGATTAGGTCCCTACATGGAATTTGAGAACTATTTGCTTAACTTTTGCTAATTAATGAGCTAATTAATTCTTTAACTCCTCTCACACATATAAGAGAAATGTTAATAAACTCTCTCAAAAGTGAGATTATTTATAAACTTTCTGTCATTTCATTTTTTTTCCACAATGAATTTATGAAGAATCTCACTTTTGAGAAAATCTTCTTAGCATTTCTCCACTCTGCGCATAATGTAAGTTTTTGGGTTAATCACATTACCCTCAAATTTGAACGTAATTACTATTCCTACAAAAATTCTCAAAGATTACTATAAATACCCGAATGAGGATCCTCGTCGGATCCTCCAATCACATCCGTTTATCGTACATTGTGCAGTCAGTTTTCATTAGGTACTGTTTATATTCAATTTTAAATTAAAAAAAGGGTAAATTACACTTTCATACCTCAGGTTTGGGGTCAATTTCAATTCCTTACAACATCTTCAAAACATTTCACTTTCATACCTCATGTACTATTTTATTTCAAAAAAACCCACAACCTCATCCCTTCCCCTTCCCCGCAACCCCCATCATTTTCTTCAACAATCTCCAGCTTCTCGTCTCTAGCCTCCGTCTTCTTCCAAGACCACCACTACTACAATCAGCAGATCCACAACCACCACCACCACCGATCAGCGTCCATCCGGCCTCCTCATCTCCGTCTCCGTCTTCGTCCGTCCGGTTCTCCGTTGACCACTGCTCGATCTCTCCCAACCATTATTCGAACCAATCCATCGCCGTTTCGAAGATAAACAGACCGATTTCGATGCCGAAGAAAACCTGTATGTGTTCGCCGACGTCGCATCCTGGATCGTTTCACTGCAGCCTCCACAAGAACCAGGGAGGGAGTCAAAATACCAGATCTTTCCCATCGAACAGGTTGAATATGCGTAGATCCGCTATGACGAACTCGTTGGTTCGAATCAGTGGAGTCAAAGGCGAGTGGGTGAAGCGAGCCTTGACCGCCCTGATTCAGCATTGCGCTCACCAGTAGCGACGGAGAGTTAGGTTTCAATTGAACTTCCTTGGCAACCCGCTCCACTCGAAAACCGTCGAAGTGGTGGATGTGGTTCGGAGAACTCGGGGAGAAATCGAACCTCGGGGAACCAGCTGGATGGCGGCGGCGCAGTGGTGGATGTGGTTTGGCGGAACTAGCAGGACGGCGGCGGCGGGTTTGGGCTGGGCCTTCTAGGCCCGGGAGTGGTGGCGAGAGGTGAGGTAAAGGGAGAGGAGGAAAAGGGTGATTGCCCAGATCCCCTTTTCAATTTTTTTTGTTGTTGTTGCTAAGTTGGCATGACGTGGCAGATGGATATCCACGTGTGCAAGTTTTGGAGGGAGTTGGCTGACGTGTAACAAGGTCCACTAATGCCACGTTAACATTTAACAGACCAATGGATGGAAAATGTAACGGAGGTATTATTTTGAAATAAAATAGTACGTGAGATATAAAAGTGAAATGTTTTGAAGATGTTGTAAGGAATTGAAATAGACCACAAACCTGAGGTATGAAAATGTAATTTACCCATAAAAAAATTACAATGATTTCTGATCGCACGATATACGACGAACAGATGTAATTGGAGGATTCCCAGGATCCTCACAAAGAGGATCCGGTGAGGATCCTCTTTCTGAATACCTAAGTTTAGGGTTTCACCACACACATATTTCTATCTTGCCGATCACTTTACACCACACACTCTTATTAGAACTATACATGGTTTGAATCTTTCCTATCGGGACACATGTAGGCAATACTTTCCGATTCAATCACACCCCAAACAACTCCCAATTCACCAACTCGCAGGCGTTGATGGA
The DNA here is from genome assembly GCA_024362995.1 of Heteromeles arbutifolia. Lineage (NCBI taxonomy): Eukaryota > Viridiplantae > Streptophyta > Magnoliopsida > Rosales > Rosaceae > Heteromeles > Heteromeles arbutifolia. The sequence continues at coordinate 37,949,140 of JANCRC010000004.1, forward strand.
AGTAGGCCTGGCCTTGAAGGTGTGCGAGGTGTACAACCGCGTAGGTCCCCCGATTTTTTGGGGCTTTTGAACCTTAAAAAACTCAAACATAATAAGCAAAGTAGTTTTAGTAGAGTTGTCAAGCGCTGCTTTCTCATTTAATTGTGCACTGGTTCGACTCCCTCCTTACTATTTTTCTTTTCTTTTGGATAAATGCTAAGAGAAATCTCTCAAAGTGGGACGCTTTATAGATTATATGTCATATCATGTTTTTCGCACAATGTTTATAATATTGGTATGAAAATTAACGTTAAACTATAAAGTGTAGAAAATCCCTGGAGAGAAAAAATTTCATTGTGCCCTGAACACGAGTGGTATATCAAGCGTCATTGTACAAGTGGATGGAGGTTTTAATTTTCACGTGGGGTACTACCTTGTATTCCGACACAGTAAAAAATCTCTCAATAAAAAGTGGGGAGTGCTATTCACACACCCCCTTTTACTTCCAACACACTCTTGTTAATTTTTGTCCATTGATCTTCTTCAGTTATTTCAATCAGAATGCTAGAAATTGAGAAAGATGTGTGAGGAGTAAAAGTTGATGTGTGAATAGCACTATCCTAAAAAGTTCACTTTTGAAAGAATCATCTTCTCATTCCTTTTTTTTTTCCAGCTGTACTACTACTATTAGGGTTTCTTTCGTAATGGGAATGTGCAGGCAGAGTACTCATTTTGGCCCTTTTGAGCTAGACTATTTTTACTTCTTTATTATATCTGTAGTTTAATTTATTTCGTTATAAAAAAATAACTTTTGCTAATAAATCTATAATTAATAATATCATAATAAATTAAAATCGTTAAAAGTGTAAGAATATAATTTTTAAAAGTCCTCCCTTATATGACATCATTCCATCGACTTCATGTTAGGATTAAAATCGTTCATTCTTTTTTGTAATTGTTTAATGGTCATCCAATTTTCGTTCAATTTAAAGATTATTTAGTGATCCATATATAAAAAAAAATTAACAATTCATCATAAGGATGCTAATATTATCATAAACAGTGATTTGTTTGTACAAAAAGATTGTCTCTGGTTTATATTCGGTAGTTGGGAAAGTAAGGGGAAACAAAAAGGCTTCATTTTTCTTACAAGAAAAATGGATTTCACTTGAATTAATTAAAGGAAGTTTTAACGAAACATTTTTCGATACTGTTCACTTTTAACGAAAAACCACATTTTTACCTTTCTCTGGTACTATTCACTATACCTTTAAAAATGACTTTTCATTAAAAATGAATGTTTTTTTCTTAACTTTTCTAGCGCGTTTACTAATCCGTAATCGGATTGAAATGAATTGAATTGAGGATGAGTTGGATTGAGGAAGAATTGGAATGAGGTGGAAGTAGAATCAGATTCTTGTTAAAGTTGTTTACTAAAACTGTCTGGAATCGGAGAGGAATGATGTTGGTTCTATATAAGTTGTTTACTAATTCACTGGAATCGGAATTAAAACTATATTGATTACTAAATTGCCCTTATATAAATAAATTATTTTTATACTAATTAATCAAACTAATTTATTATTAAAAAAAATCAAACTAATTTTAGATACCAAAATTTATCTATATAAAAACTAATCAAAGAGGTTTCTTTTTTTGTACCCAACAGCCCCAACAGCCCTCCCCCATCCCCGCCTTACCTTGCCCTCCACCGCACTTACCCTCATAGCCACCGCCCCTAGCCCCAATTTCTGAAACCCTCTATCTCTCTCCTCCATGCCCTCCCTCTTCGCTTTCTCGGTTACTCCCGCCATGGTTCGCAACGCCGTTCAATCCAATGCGTCTGTGAAAGCCGGTGAGTGGGTCGAAGTTAAGAGATCTCATATATGCTTCCTGAGCGGGTCGCCTACTACCGATCGTAGTGGGTATGATGTTTGGCTGATGGGGGTTTTTTTTTTTTTTTTTTTCTTTTCATTTTCTTTAAATTTGAAATTTTGATTGTTGAAGTTGAGGATGGGTGCGATAATTGTACATATGGTGGCTGTTATATTTGTGGTGGTTTTAGGAGCGGTTGTGATAGGTGTGGTGGGAACGGTTATTATTATGTCCGTTCATGGTGGTCTGGGGTTGCAGAGGATTGAGAGTGTTTTGGAATTAGAAAAAAACTATGGGGGTAATATTGGTACAAAAGGTGGATTCCTGATTGGCTTCATTTTGGGGAATTCAATTACCACCTCAATGTGGAGAATTGAATTCCGGGAGTTTGGGGAATCTGATTCCCTATATTAAGTGGGTCCCACACACTTTTTTCATTCCCTAGTGTTAATAAACAGAGGAACGATCAGGAATGGGGAATGACTTCCATTCCTCCATACCCATTCCCTATACGTAAACGCGCCATTCGTTAGTTTTCCTTTAATTAAATTCTCCTTCACCACCACCACCACTCTCCCTCTCCCACCTCAAATACCATGGAAAAAAAATAAAAATTTGAGAGTACAAAATATAATTAATAGTAAGCTTGTGTATGATATTGTAATGTTTTAAACTTAAGATATAATTAACCGTAAATTTTTCATTTGAAAAATGCTAAATAGACTCGCACTAAGTTTTTTTATTTTCTTTAATTTTTATAAATCTTATACGTCACCTAAGTTGAACTTGTATAAAGGGCAACAAGAAGTTATGAATATGTGTGAAAACTTGTAAAGATATTGGAATTAAAATTAAGGAAAACGATGCGAACCATTCAAAGTAGCTATCGTGAATTTAAAACACTAGGCATTGGTGATGTTAAGGCATTTTTGGTTGTCAACGTGTTGGCTCGATCTATACTCAATCCACTCGTAAACTGAATTGTAGCACATCATGATCCAATTAGCGCAATTTTGCTTGCTTTTTGTGATGCCGTGTTTGAGGAGTCGTTTTTACCATTTTTAATGTAGGATCTTTTATATATATTTATATATATATAGGGGTTTTTTAACTTTAATCTTTCAAGAATATTGAAATTTAAAATAAACCTGATGTTATATTATATATTGATTATAATCCCTTAATGTATCCTTAATTCAAAATAATTAATGTACATTTTATTTAATGTCTCCCATTAAATATTTAAATCTATTAACATACAAATTTTAATTTATTTTTTGAACAAAAAAGAGTTTTTTAATTTATTAATTTTATTTAACATTCTTCAAATTTGAAAGACTCAATTAATGTACCGAAATGTGTGTACCGAAATGTATTATATTGAACTAATGTATTTAAATGTTAGTACCGAAATGTATGTACCGAAATATATGCACCTAAATGTATTGTCACATCACAGTCTCGACTCCGCCATAGCACGATATTGTCCTCTTTGGGCACGCTCTCACAATTTTGTTTATGGGAACTCACGAGCAACCTCCCAATGGGTTACCCATCCTAGGATTGCTCTCACTCAAACTCGCTTAACTTCGGAGTTCCGATAGAATCCGAAGCCAGTGAGTTCCTAAAAGGCCTCGTGCTGTAGGGAGGGGAGTATGTACATATAAGGCATATCATCCCCTCTCTGTTGGTCGATGTAGGATCTCACAATCCACCCCACTTAAGGGGAACCTAGCGTCCTCGCCGGCACATCAATACCGAACGGCAGAGTGGCTCTGATACCATACTGTCACATTTCAGTCTCGATTCCGCCGTAGCATGATATTGTCCGCTTTGGGCCACGCCCTCACAGTTTTGTTTCTGGGAACTCACAAGTAACTTCCAGTGGGTCACCCATCCTGGGATTGCTCTCACTCAAACTCGCTTAACTTCGGAGTTTCGATGGAATTCGAAGCCAATGAGTTTCCAAAAGGCCTCATGCTATAGGAAGGGGAGTATGTACATATAAGGCACATCACCTCCTCTCCGTTGGTCGATGTGGGATCTCACATGTATTATATTAAATTAATGTACCTAAATGTGTGTACCGAAATGTATGCACCGAAATGTATTATATTGAATTAATGTACCTAATGTTTGTATTGAAATGTGTGTATGTGAAATATTTAATTTCGGGAAATAATTCCGATGATAGGCCCAATTCAATACTCTTGTTTATTTTACTACCAACCTCCACTAATCTTTAATTAAATTTCTTAATTCCACACAAAATCTATAACCATAATTCACTTTTCAACACATACTATTATATTTTCGATTTATTACTAATTCCTTCTCCTAGATCAAAATTCCAACTAAAGATTTATTTTAGATTAATTAACCTCATTTATTTTATGGTTGCATCTAACTTCTCGTTAGACTGCCTATGTACTCTAAACAAGGATCAAGCCATTCGTAGTTCACCAGTTCAAATTCAATCAGATTCCGAAATTCATACAAGTGACTAACAATCACCAACTAGCTTCAAACAAGTGAATCACACCAAGTGCTTATCAAATTTGGTTTTAGAACATCAAAATTAGCTTAAAAAGACGGCATTGGCTCACTAGCCACGCGCCGCCGTAAGCGCTGATGCCCCGGCTCGCCGAAAAATTCCATTATTTCGAAAAATTCTCAAATTTTACAGAAATGCAGAGCAAGTTAAGGGGAACAACTTTTATACCTGGGTCGAAGTCCAATTTGGCTGGAAAAAGCCTCAATTTCACTCAAACCCGCCGAAAAACCTAGAATTTGGGTGGTTTGATCTGTCGCCACCGGTGCTTTGCCGCCCCAACCAAGGGTTGGGACATGTACCTGGGTTCACTAGGAGTCCATTGATAGTGGTGGTGGTCGGAGTTATCTTCAAATTTGGTGTATCACCACCACGAACCCGCCGCACCCACCGTGCAGTATTTCTTATTTTCAAAGCTAATTTCACCCGATTTTTGGGTTGCAATAGGTAGAGGGAGGGTTGTGGAGTATTTCTTAGGAGGTGTCACGGCTTAGTTTGCCAAAATTTGGCCGGATGGAGCCTTAAAAATCAACATTTTCGTCGGGTCGGGTCACCAAAAGAGGAATGGGTCAATGGGGACCTAGGTTCCCTTCTCCTCTCTCCTTTCCTTCCTTTCCCCCCTCCCCTGATTGGTCCGAGTCTCTCCCTTTTCTTTGCTTCCCTTTCCCATCACAACCACACACGTGGCACTCTCTTTGCTCCAAATTTTCTAGAGCATTCCAACTTAATGTCAAAATGACTATTTTGCCCTCAACTTCTATAGTTAATAACTTCTTCGTTATAACTCCGTTTCACGAACGTTTTTCACTTACGCTCTCGTAGGATCATCCTCTATCCAAATATGTCAAGAAATCTGATAAAATATATGAGGATAAAATACATCCTCGTATAATTACGTTAAGCTAGCTAGGGGCATTTCCGTCTTTTTCACTTAACGATAAATTTCACAACATAATTTATAATAATGTCCAGAAACAAAACTTTAAAAGTTCTCAATTCAATTTTTCATACCCATAAATCGATTTATTTTCGATTTTTCTTCGCATATTCATATATTTAAATTTTCAGGGTATTACAGTGTACCGAAATGTATTATAATGAATTTAATGTACCTAAATGAAGAAGACAACGTACATCGAAATATATTGTATAACAAAAATTAATTTATCTAAATGTTTACAACAAAATATATTACGATAAATGAAATGAAAATGAAAATGAAAATGAAATAAAATCAATACATTAAGAATAAGGAAGAAAGGGAGAAATAATTAAAAAATCAAAATATAATTAATAAATGAGGTTATTAATGTATCAAGGGACTAAAATTAGATTTTGATCTTACTCATGGTTTTAATCTAAAAGTCATCTTTGCCAATAATTAAAATTAAGTTTTCTATTTTTTTTAAAATAAAATGTAGAGTCTTTTTTTTTTAAAACAAAATATATTATCCACATTAAAGAGAGATTGTGAGTTTAGCCTTTTAACTCAATAAATGGGCCTGGAGAGGAACCCATTAAAGCATGAGAAGATTAAAGACATTGTATCTACTAGTTAGCCCATGAATCCAAATGATAGAACATCACCACGAGAACGAAAAGCGATCATTATCAACGACATCTCATAGCCCTGGAATGTCTACTGACAAGAAGACACAAGTGCATAACTTAAAGTACTTCCAACCACTCAAGCAGTTGGCAGACTTGACAACTTTCAGCCATGGAACTCCAAAGACAATTTTATCCAAACGTTAACTCCTAGCCACGCGTTGCTTATCGACAAAAAAAAGGTCTATGAAGAGACATAAATGTTGTCAGGCCTAGCACTCGGGTAAAGTAGCGTCACGTCGCACGTCATCTATACAACGTCATCTAAAGTCAATGTGACGAATTTATGATTCCCAATTGTTCTCAAAATGCGTGAATGTCGAGTATAATAAATATTCTAAAATTTAATGAAAAATTACAATTATAATTCAAATATAGGTAGGTTTTACATTAGCTTGTCTGAAGGAACTTGTTTGTACCATACTTCACCAACTCTGAAACTACCAAGTAACTTTCAACTTTATACTTTCGAAGACCTACTAAAGGGTTCATGATGAAGCACTCCTGTCGAAGCACATAAGTTCTCCAATCAAGAGACCAATCACGACATGAATAAAGCTCTTAGAGTCCACATCGATCGCAGACAGAAATATGAGACTCTCCTCATCTATAAAAGAAGATCATTTCTCCCACAATTAAGGACTAATGTCATTATTGTACTTAATTCATTATTAGAACTCAATGATGATGATTATACTTAAACCTTTGTATAATATCTCTACATTATTAATGGGAACTCCTCTGCTCTAGTGGACGTAGCCCAATGTAGGGTGAACCACGTATACATTATGTTTACTTCCTTATCTCTATCTATTTACATATTACCCTCACTAGATAACCAGAGCAACCTCGCGAAAATCACAACCTAAACATTTTACATTGTTCCAAAGTAACCTTGCACGACCACCATCCACTATTGCTTATATTTTTTTTTCTACATCCATCCCCATATCATGTTAGACAAACTCGTTACTGACTAGTTCTTAGGTCCGTCAAGAGGAAAAATATCTTAGGTCGGTCAAGAGGAAAAAGATGAAATGGAAAAAGAAAATAGGTCTTTTGATATGGGTCCAAAGTCACTAAAAGTTAAAGTTATTTCAAAAGTCAAAAATCACCAAAAATTGGACTTATTTTAAAATATGAGCTATAAAATTGGACCTATTTCAAATTTTCCCAAAAGAAAAAATGTGACATTCCTATTCTTGTCACACCCATCACACAGATGGCCCTTGGTCCATCCACAAAGAAAACTTGTGTGGTTTTAATTAGGCATTTTTTGTTTGTTTACTGTTTGCTCAAAATCTTCCTAGCTTCAGAAAACAGGCCTAATAGGTTTAAGATAATCTTAGACGGTGTATCGTGTGGAGTTTGATGGTATTTTTTTTATTTTATAAAATTATGAATATTTGAATTTTGAGGGAGTTTATTTTACTTTCTTAGATTTATGTGGATTTTAATTGAATTCTATTTGGATTATAATGGAGTTTGTGAGACTTTTATCAAAAAATTCAATAGAAATTTGTGGATTGTCATGGACATACTAATGACTAATTTATTAATAGGCATTGTTATTTTCAAATTTTCATTATTTAATATAGTGACTATTTGACGCAGTAGAGAACCAAGGGAGTCTCAACGAGACGGAGGATAGAAACCTGGGAATCACTCAACCAGGGGCAACATAATCACTCACATTGATAATTGTAGATTCACTCAACATGACCAAGTCTAACACTTGGTTTGTGAAGGAGCAAACTAACTCTCTTCTTGGATTAACTAGAATTCACTCAATTGACTTCTTAATCTTACATATGGAGCCCTTTAAATAGGAGGGTACCTTACATTGGTACGATAGACAATTAATAACACATTATAGTTACAATGCAAACTAATTAAAATAAATAAAAGCATGGCATTGATAGATGAGAAGTCACCAATATCTATATTTAATATAGGACCATACTTATTGTAGTGCCTACATCATACTCCTCTTCTCCGAAAAAAACTCATCCTCGAGTTTACATTGGTCTTTCCTCGATCTTTCGAATGTCCGACTAGCATGTTCCACAATAGCCAGTTTAGCACCAAAATTTTCCAATTCCATGAGCAAATCCATATAGTAGAATATTCCAAGTATTTTTCTTTCCAAAATTTTCTCAAGTTCTGTGCACCCCTTAACCATTTCATGATAGCAACAATTTCTTTTGAAAAATGAACATCAATCTTGCAGGATTGGCATCGACTCCAAGTTACAAACAACACTGGTGATTAACCACCTTAAACATAGCCTTGTAATCTTCATCTTGCTCGCCATAAATTAGTAGAGAACACCCATCCAAAAAGTTCTCTTTGAGGTTGGCATCATCATTGACATACTCATCGTAAATTGGTGGAGAATTCCAATCTACGAAACTAATTTCTTCGACAATGCGCTCTTCAAACAAATTGTAAATCACAGCCATGGTCTTCAATCGTAATGGAAAACCTACTTTGATGCCACTTGACCCGAGAGAAGTCAAGTGAGTCTCGGGAGACGAGGGATGATAACCTAGGAATCGCTTAACCAGAGGGGTCAGAATCACTCACGCCTCTACGGGGATAGAACCTGGGAATCACTTAACCAAGGGCAACGGAATTACTCACGTCGCTAATCGTGGAATCGCTCAACATGACCAAGCCTCACACTTGATTTTAAGGAGGAGAAAATTCACTCTCTTCTTAGATTGATTATAATTCACTAAATTGACTTCTTAATCTTACATATGGAGCTCTTTAAATAGAAGGGTACCTTACATTGGTAGGATAAACAATTAATAACACATTGTAGTTACAATGCAAAATAATTAAAATAGATAAAAGCATGGCCTTGATTTATGAGAAGCTACCAACATCCATATTTAATATAGGGACCATACTTATTGTAGTGCCTACATCACTATTACCATGACAAAGTGGTCATATGAGGTGGTGGTGACAACGATGCTAGTGCAAGTGCCACCTAGTGATTGTCGACATGATAGTGATAGTATAGGTGTTGTCTAAAGTGCCTGCAATAGAAGTAGCAGGGGTGGTGATTGTGGTGGCCACATGGTGTAGGGGTGGTGGAGCAATGGGGGAGGGGGGCGGTGGTGATGATAGTGGTAGAGAGAAGCTAAAGGAAAGAGCTTCACAACAAGGGGGTATATATGGTGGTGCATGGTTACTTATTGGACAAAGTTCAGTCTATCTCCTCTTTTCTATGATGTTGGCAATCTCGAACCCAGACCACCAACCACCTTTAGCCGTCGCAACTCGTTCATCCATCACCAGTCGTCGCTACGTACTCACTCATCCACCACTAGCCAGCACAAGTTCATCCACTCCCTTAAACACGATCGACCACCACCTTCGAACCTTGAACCCTCTATATTTCTCCTCTCTGGCGTCATTCCCCACCATCAACTCCTCTATCATCTCGCCGTTAACCACATATGTGAGCTCTCTCTCTAGCGTTTAAGGTAAGATATTGCATATTTCTAAGATTAAGGATTCTAGTGATATTTTGATTTTAATGTAGGAATTTGTAAAATCGAATTTGGGTTGAGGCCATGCACATCACAGTCTACTTGATTAACCGTCTCCAGAAAGGTTATGACATTGTCTGAGGCCCAGCCGCACACCAGTGCTTTTGAATCTCGATGGTTTCATTCATGTTTTAAGCCAAGATTTTGGTATAAAGGCTCTGCAGGGATCCTTGAGTTATATTTTAGGCTTACAATCTCTCTGCCTTGATGGCTTGCTTATCTCTCAGACTAAGTATGCTTTGGACCTCTGCTGAAACGTGCTCAAATGCTTTGGACCTCTCCTTAAACGTGCCCAACCCATGAGCTCTCCTAGCACGTCTCACCTCATGGCTCTCAAACGCATTTTGGGTTACAACAAAGGTACACTTGATCATGGCCTCCTTCGTCCGCAACTGTCTACTCCTACCCTTTGTGCCTTCTGTGATCCGGACTGTGCCGACTTCCTCTACGCTCGTCATTCAATAACAGGCTATCTTATTTATGTTCGCAATTTTCGCAATAAGCTAATCTCTTGGTGCTCCCAAAAGCAGCCAAAAGTGTGTCGTTCAAGCGCGGAATCTGAATGTAGAGTACTTGCTAATGCCCGCACTAAAACAACTTGGATTTCCTATCTGTTTTATGAGTCGTGTGAACCTGTTCGTTTTCTCCTTACTCCGACAACCTAAGCACAACTTATATGGTGGCTAACCCATGAAAGAGCCGCTTTGGGGAGTCCTCATGTTCGATTTATTCCCTCAGTTGATCAGTGCAGACCTGCTCTCAAAAGGTCTTCTCTTTCTCCACACCATCCGCAGCTCAAGACCAGACATTGCCCGGCGTATCAGCTAACCATCTCAGTCCAACTTTACTATGGACTCTTCTAGTGATAAGGACAAGAACTAATTTTGATATCATGAATAACTTTAGCTAAATACAAACGTGTGAATTATCAGCCTGCCAATCTGTATAAATATCTTTACAATGATTAATTGAAAGCACCAGGTTCTTCCAACCTGATATGCGATTTGGTAAACCACGTTCATGTTCCACATCAACGAAAGAGATCTGGATAGAATGCAACAACAATTACAAGATTGATGCACAGTGGTAAACTTTAGGACGACATTAATGAATCTTCAAGTTCAGCGACCAAAATTATGAGGGGTCCTAATTTCTGTCAAATATTGAGAGAGAGACCACCGGTCGTTTTCTAACCACATCGATATTGTCCTGAAACTTGTATCTTGCCACCAGCACAGAATGGCATGTCTGAGGCGATCTCGATAATGTTGATGAAGGGTCATGTTAAGCCTAAAAAGTTTGTCAATTTCATGGTCATCAAGATACATAACTCACTCTAGTAAGTGTTTAAATAACCTTCTTGTTTCGTTCATTTATTTTGTTGTTGTAATCATAGATACATTATTTGATACGTAAGATACGTTCTAAATTTTAACACAATATTCATGCATCTATTCCTAAACGTTTCATAACTGAGAAGTAACAAGTAATGCAACATCTCTAAATAATATGGTCAAAAAATGTTTTGCAGATAATAAATTAGGAAGCTGAACTCTATCAAAGGTCAACGCTCTTTCGCAACCAACAAATTCATCTTGGACCTGTGTGAGGACTTCAGAGCTTGATTTGTCACCGTCATTGACTCCTTGTATTGTGAAAACGAAACCCCCTAACGCAAAATCATACGAACGTACACACTGTTTTATAGCTTTGGTGCTTTTAACACTGTTGGTGGTGTTGAGCATACTTTCAAAGAAAGCTTTGCTTTGTCCTGCATTTGCTAGTGCTAATTTAAGAATGGCTATGTCAAGATCTTTGAGATTAGAAGCTAATCGAACTGGAGTATCTCGCCAAAGAGCCCTTATGCATTGCTTATATTCTCGTCCTAATTTGTCTCGGGCTTGCTTGCAAACACCTCTGACTATTGGAGAAGCTCTTGCATTTGCAAATGGCGCTGGAGATGAGGAGAGACATAAAAGCAAAGAAGCAATAAACACTACGTAACGGATTCGGGAGTCCATATGATTTTGTATCGATGCTATAGTAAAAACAATATATTTGGTCAAGTCAAGCAATGAATTAATGGAGTATCATATATGTAAGCTACCCATGAAGGGTATCGGTCTAAATTTAGGAGCGTAGAAGGTGGAGAACCAGTGTTGTGTTTAAATACTATCACTTTAATTGGTATTTAGATTCAATGTAGTCTGAGTCGTTACTTCAGTCAAATTTGATTAACGTACAACATATATTAATATTGGTGCAGTTTGTTTCATGTCGATTGCTTTGCTGTTAATGAGACGTTACAACAAGTTTTCATGCCAATTGCAGTTTGTTTAACTTGTAGCAATCAAAACGTTTGGCGTTTGAACAATTGCTTCATGAATATTACTTTATTTCCCGCGTACCCTATAACATCTTTAATATCATAACGTTGTTCTTGTTTCTTAGGCCACGTATACGTTTGGTAAGCAAACATGAATTGATGGCAGATGATTTCTCATTCCTTTTCGTAGGGGATGATAAATGGAAATTTTCTTTCCTATGTTTGGCAGTGAGAGGAAAGAAACAAGGAAATACCCTTTTTAATATATTAGGTATTAATTTTTACTTATTAATGAGAGAGTAGGTTTGTCATAGAAGAAAGCAAGTAATGCTTAAGTTGGTTTCCCATGAGATGGAAATGACTTCCCAAGGTTGGATATGTCGATGTAAATTTCCATCATCTTCAACCTTGACGAAAATGCACCTGCAAAATAATCAACAGATTTGATCAAAGACCTAAGTCTTACGCGCCCACGAGGTGGGGGGTTAGGCCAATGGATCTCCTATGCCTGAGTTAGTTTCTCTAAAAAGAGTAAGTGTTTACAACTTTTAGGGGTAGCAAAAACTTACCGAAATTTGGTAAAGATTGAGGTATTTATAGGAGGAGGGGGCCGACCATGGTGTTAGGGTTTTACCCTACACATGGTGGCATCCTATTGGCCAAGGTTTGTGAAGAGAATATTCTCAAGATATTTATAGGGGTATCAAAAGTTTGCCGAAATTTGGTAAAGATTGAGGCATTTATAGGAGGGGCCGACCATGGTGTTAGGGTTTTACCATAACACATGGCGGCATCCTATTGGCCAAGGTTTATGAAGAGAATATTCTCAAGAGATATATATATATATATATATATATATATATATATATATATATATATATATATTAAACAATCGATATTATCTACACTAAGGGGAGTCGGGTGGGCTTAGCCTCACAATGGGCTTGCAATAATGTGGTTCAAATTCGCCTTTGGCGAGAATCGAACTTAAGACCTCTCACTTACAAGTGAAGAGGAATACTACTATACCGTAGTACTAAGTGGCTATATTTGTCACATCCCGGCCCGGGACAGATCACTTCCCGGGCCCGCTCCACCACCATAGCACAATATTGTCACGGTTTTGTTTCTGGGAACTCACGAGCAACTTCCCAGTGGGTCACCCATCATGGGAGTGCTCTAGCCCCTTCTCGCTTAACTTCGGAGTTCCTACGGAACCCGAAGCCAGTGAGCTCCCAAAAGGCCTCGTGCTAGGTAGGGATGAGAATATACATTCAAGGATCACTCCCCTGGCAATGTGGGATATTACAATATTCTCCATATATTAAATAGGAAATAATATATTGAGATAATGGTGTAAATATCCCTAATTGATTTAAATAGGGATTACTTACTTGAATGGAATTAATCTTCAATTGAGAATGTATTAAAGATAGGATTTGGGTAATTAATCCTGATCTTTAATGTTTTGACTTTTCTTTGCCATGGGCATGTGAGGTGTGGGCAGTCGTATTCAGCTATTTGGATCTTCAGGGGTGCTAAGCTGCGCGTGGAAGTATCTGAGAAGCCTGCCCATTTAATAAGGGCAACCTTATCTTTTTTGAGCAAAAGTCCACGTGTCGCCTTTAAGATTTTTGCAATTATTTTAGGCTCCACGGGATAGAGGGCATCATTTTCCCCTTTATTTTCCAATGGTGGGGGAAATTACTTTTCAAACATGACATTAGAGGATAGAAAAACCAAGCTTCAACAAGCTAGCTATCTTAATTTAGTGAACACTAACTAACTAAATTTAGTTAGGAGAAGAAAGAAAGTTAATTTTTTGCCAAATATTAAAAACTATAAAATTGTGTTGTTTGTTTGTGGCTTTCAAGAGAAGAAAAAGGGTTTGGGTTGTTAAGTTTAGGAAAAAATAGAATTAAACCATTTTAACTTTAGCTAAAATAGCAAATATTGTTGGTAGTGGATTTGACTGGCTACAATAACCAAAATTTACCTAGTATTCTTGAAGACGCTCTTACCAAGCATGGGAAATGCAACAATTTCTCATTACCAAGCCCATTCCCAAGCCTGTAAGAGATTTACTCTGAATGTGAGTGAGACCAAACTATATTTGGTATATATGTGTTTTGATATCTAAGTAATTGTATAGATATTAGTGTTGGACTAAACATATTTAATTGTAATTAATATTATGGAGGAAAATTAAATGAAATCGTTTTGAATTAAGAGTTGGTTAAAACCTCTTAGGAAATTGGTTGTAACCGACTCCATGATAAGAGGAGTGGTTACTAACAGATATAGGCATGTCCTTGGTCTCTCTTCTCAAGTCAACTTTGTTAAAATACGCTCCTTCTGTGAGAGAGAATTATAAGGAACTAAGAGAAGAGAAGATCGAAGCACAAACTCATTCACATTGAGTTATTTTGCAGGTACAAACTGGTAGCAATTAGGATTTACTTGTGATTAGATGTTCTGACTAATATGTTGTAATTTAATGGCTTTTATTAGTTTCGATAATTGCTATGTGGTGTCTATATTCATGAAAGTATCAAATACACTATTTATATAGATGAAGAACATGACCACAAGAAAATGTTATATGAAAACAAAGATATGAAAATAGAAAATAATAATCACAAATGTTGCAAGGCAATGTCGAAAGAAACACATGACCCATAGAAATCAGTGCATTTAGTGCTCCCAGCAATATCATGAGAGAAAAACTCTTATAACAATTAGGAGATAGAGAAAAAGCCATCCTTCTATCTAGGCCCTAAATCACCTTATCTTGATGCACCATTTACCGCTGTTCAGTACTACAATCTGATGGTATTCATATTCACAATCTGATGGTATTCATATTCGTTTAGAAGTGAGAGATCTTATGTTCGAATATCGTGGATGGCGAATTCGATACCAAATTATGATGCCCATTGTGTGACTTAACCGAACTTTATCTTCCCTTAGTGTAAAAATATCGATGTACTCAAAAAAAAAAAATGCACCCTTTTCCTGTATACCTAACAAACTCAATCAACTTACCTCAAGTACTATGCTAAAGAACTACCATATTGACCTCATAGCGAGACTAACTAACTTGTCTGAGGCGTTGGATATTATCTTTTGTTACCGGAAAAACATAATACCTATACATATTTTTTTTGGGATTTGAGAGTCGCAATTAAAATGATTTTTGCTAGAAAAGAGTGGCTTTTTTTTACTAGTTTCCAACAGAAGTGGAGAAACTTGATATGTGGTATTTGTCGGGGGTGGGCTTCTGTGTACAACTCCTAAGATGATGTTGTAAAACATGTGTCCAAGGTTATCTTATGGTATGTTGGAGAATAGAACCGCACTAGCAAGTGTGCTCGCGCGGTTCTGCGGGTTTTCAAACTGTACAAAACATGTAAAAAGTTTTAAATGTATAGATGATATGCCATACTATTTACATACATGTGGAAAATGTACTTACAACACTATCTACAATAAGGAACAATGAGTAGGATTTGACTTCCTTAATCTGATGGGCTTGTTTTCATTTTGCTTAGCATTGTTGACTGAAATTAGGAGAGAAATAGAAAAAGAATTTCAGAAATTGTTTATGAAGGAAACAAATCCAGTCCATATTATATATAAAAGATGATCTATTACCTATAAGGAAGAAGATTTGGTAAAACTATTTTACCACTTCAGGAAACGTTTGCTTATGAGTTGTAATTCATTGCAACAAATTTATTTCCATCACCAACGTTTCGAACTTGAAGGATCTAAATTAAATAAATAATAGCTATAAATGGACATTCATCACTAAAAATGAAAATCATAGACCCTAAAACTTCCAACATGGTGAAAAAATATAAACATTGCGAAATTGGAATAGAAATCAATTCTACATTGAATGGAAACCGTAAACACAATCTGAAACAATTCTTATAGAATGAGTTAGTTGAACTTACAACGTAGTGAGGAGTGCAATCTCGCTGCCAATTTGCCAAACCAAGACTACCTACACCAAATCAGAACATTTTAATCCTTGAATCAATTATATTGGATGACACTAAGCATGCATGGTTAAATTAGATGATGACTTGGAACATATGCTTAAAGCTCAAAAGTACATCACTTCAATTAAGAATATCTCGAGACTATCTCTAATCTTTGGTTAAGCCATGAGTTGGAACATCTCCTCAAAGCCCCGAATTTTAATTGGTAGAACAGGAGAAAGAACTTATAGCTCCAACCAGTAATCAAACTCTATTGAAATCAGCTAGGATAATAACTTAAATGAAAAAGAAACAAAAATATAGGAATACCATATTGATTTTCAATCTTACCACCAGTCTACAGGTTGTGCCGAAAGCTTGTGTCTCACCATGGCTCAGTCTTTGCTTTGTTAGTAACTTAGCCGTCAAATCTTTCAACTGCATGATCAGTTGAATACGATCAGAGAAAAACCAAATATGGAAAAGCACACAACTTTCAAAATGCTCATGGAATCCACAGTTGAAACTTTTCACTTTGCTTCTATCTGTAAGATACCAAAAGGATATTAATGATGAAGGGATGATAACAAATCTTATTAAAGAACACACTGCATTCATTACCAAAGTGTTAACCTGGTGAAAGTACAAAATATTACGGATTTACACAGCCAAATTCTACGCTTGTTAATTATAATTAGTGAAATAAACAGTAATCTACACAACAATAAATATAAAAATAGTTATTCAAGTTGATTTCGCAATTTCTGAAGGTTTAAAGACTGAAGCATCAGATATTTGTTGAATTTAAAACTTTGTGTGATCTTAATCCACTTATTAAATACAAAATACAGCAATGTAATCACTTTGCTATCACATTATGAAGTACAGTTAAAGGTATTGGCAGCATATTAATCGTAGAGGAAACAAAATAAAAAATAGATTATAGAACAAATCAGTAACTAAAATCAGTTGGCATATGAATTAACATCCGAATTATCAAACAATTCCTAAGAATCAATTCCAATGCAAAAAACAACGATTCGGATAAAGAAGAAATCCCAGAACAGGCTGGAATTAAATTAAGTTTTATGATGAGGAGAAGACAAACTAAAAAGCAACTTTTTGGTTACATTCAAAGGAAAAAAAACAATTGAAGCAGCACAAAATTAGCTTGAAAACAATAATAAATTACCAAAGATCATAACATTATGCAATTGCAAACCCATCAACGTAAATTGAATTTATCAATTCAAGATATAATAAAAAAAAAATTATAAACTTAATAAGCAAGGAAGGCAATGGACAAAACCCACAAAGGATCCCAAAACCTCTGAGAATTTCGAAATTTTTCATTTTTTGGCGTACTGAAATAGAACTAAAAGGCGTGATTTAATCAATTTGAAAAATCTCAAGAATTCACATATCATCACAAAACCAAATTTATTGTCAAGATTAAGAGCAACCGAGTAACACAATAACAAAATGGAAAAAAAATAAAATTATAAATACCTTAGTCAAACCTCTTGGGATTCAAGTCCACTGACTCCACCTCTATACTAAGTGGTGCCCCAGAAAGTGTTGCAACTTTAGTAGCCTTGATCATGCATGTATCAGAAAAGAAGATAAATGCAATTTATTAGACTAAAGAATTTGGGATCAATAAACTTACAGCGAGGCCAATAAACAGTGACTGAAGATAATTTTTCGTGTTGCTAAATTGAAAGGGGCACCCAAACCTGATATTAAAAAACAAAATATTCAGTACAATGTAAACAATTCAATATGTAGTATCAGTTTAGGATGCATAATTCAAGGCTCAAAAATCTGCAAAATCACAGAAAAAAAAATTCAAACACAAAATCTACCTGCAAATTGAAAACCAGAAAAAAAGAAAGTAAATTAGGCAGACTGAAAAAGAACTAAAACTTACCAGAAAATGTTTGATCACGCGAGGAAAAAAATGAATTTCAATGAAATTGAAAACAGCAAAAACCTGTAGCCATCTAAGGGTTTTGAACCAAAGAAGTCCGCAGGTATGAAATTTTATGCACCATTTGACAAACCAAATCAAGCAATGTTCAAAGATTAGAAAAATATGTTAAAAAGTTGAAATTGTATTTGATATGGATTAAAACGATTGAGTAATTGTGAGCGACTTACGACAAAATGAGGATGATTGAGGGAGTAGAGCAATCAAATTCGATGACTTCAATTGTAACAAATGGAAGGCTACCATTGAAAAGGTGTTAAAAAGTTGAGAATATATGTCAAAATGATATTTGAAGCAACATTTTTTTGGAGTTTGATGTTCTATAATTAGAAATTATGTAAATAGTTATGTATAACTGATTTACTGTGGAAGAGTGCGATTGAGAAAACATATTGGATATTTATATTGACCTATGATTGATTGGTGATGCAAGGAAAAGTATTGGAGTATTGTAAAAAAATGGAATATGTTGAAATAAAAGTAATTGCAAAAGAAGTTAATAGATTGCATGACTGAATCAAATTGGAAGCATAGTAATGTCATTATTTGGTTTCAAAATTTGAGATCATTGTTTACATATTTTGGTGTAAAGGATAGAATTCAATTAAACAGGTTGATTGAAATGGTGTAAAAAGATGGATCAGATATAGTTAGTTTGGTGTCTCTGTGTAGTACGGAGATATAGTTTGCTGAGTTATTTCAGTCTCCATTATTTGGAGAAATAATCATCATTTCCATCTTTTCTCTTCAGAGGAATGGGTTGCTACCAATTTATATACAGAGGCTTTCTTATTTTGACATGTTGTAAACACATGGTTAATTTTCAGGTTGTTCAATGAGGGGTTTGAGTTGGATATGCAAAAGTAGAAATCTAGATGTTCTCATCGAAGATACTTACACATGTCCAATTTAACTCATCAGTGGACAAATAAGGAATTAGGCATGTATTCAGACAGGTAAAAATATGATAGTTTGTATATATATTGGTAGCAGCCAATTCCCCTGAAGAGAATGGTTAGTAAACATTGAATTTAAAAGCAAGACAACCAAGAAAAGAGAGTTAAGAAAACATACCATTAAATTGTTCCATTGTGGTTGAGGATTTAGATATCGTTTGGGCAAGATGTTAACACCTCACTGTATATCTAAAAAGCAATTATAAAAACTTTGTTTATTAGAACATCTTTAATCTCTTTGAAAATGCTTAAATTTTAATTTTTTGCCAGAAATTTGAAATGGATAAATGTCTAATTATTTTGTAAAATATGAAAAAACAGGATAGGTAGAGAGAAAGATATTGTTCAATGTGTATAGAGCAGAAAGAATGTAGTGCAAATTGTAATCCATAGCAGAAAAAGTATATATAAAACACGCTGTATAAGTATTTATTAAGCTGTAAGTTAAGGGTGTTAAATTTATGTAAACATCTAAAGCATGTGTGTAACATGCTATAAACCAAATGTAGACAAAACATGCAAAAGAAAAAGGAAAAAAAAAGGAAAGAATAGGTAAATATGGTTTGAGATTGGTTTTATAAAAAAAGAAAACAACATTGCAGCATAACTTTTTAAACCAATATTTCACCTGTTTAATCTCAACCTCAATTGTTTTGGAGAGTGCAAAGGTGATATGTCTTCTTAAGTGTTCATACGGCATCTGCAAAAGAAAGAAAGCAATGGAAGAAAGTCAATGATAAGTGAAAAAAATTGTAAAATATGAATGGACAAATGTGGGAAAATAAGGTAGAATTTAGTCAAAAATACACAGTTTTTTTGTCAAAGCATTTTATCCTAATCAAAATCGCAAACTGAAACAGCATTTGTAATTGGATGTAAGAAAAGTTTGGCCAAAGCAGTTAAGTATGGTACGAACATTATTATACTACTATTTTAATCACATTGAATAAAAAAAGTAAACGTTTAGACATAGGTTAGTAAAATAAACAGTATGCTCATAAATTTTGCAATACATCTTTAAACACTATGTTTGCAGTATAGTTGTTTACATTATTGTCTCCATTTGGAATCAAAATCTTCAAACCTTCTTTTGATGTAACTCTAGATAATGCTACATATAATTGACCATGGGTAAAAACAGGTTCAGGAAGATATAAATCAACTTGTTTCAAAGATTGCCCTTGACTTTTGTTGATGGTCATTGCATAACATGGTCTAACAGGGAATTGGCGTCTTTTAAAAATAAAAGGCCACTTATTTTCTGTTGCTGTCAAAGTGATTCTCGGAATGAATACTTTGTGACCAATATTGTTTCCAGCAAGTATTTTAGCTTCAATAATTTGGTTGAATAATTGAGTAACTACTAATCTAGTTCCATTACACAAACCCAAAGACTGATTTAAATTTCGTAACAGCATAATTGGCATTCCTATTTTCAAAATTAGGTTATGTGTAGGTAAACCATTGAAATCGAGCTTATTCAAAAATTCAATAGGATATAATATTTCTAAATTTTCATTATTTCCATTTGAAGAACACAAAGAATCATAGCTTAGAAACACATGTTCATCTTCAGGTAACAAATGGGTTATATAACTGTTTATATCTGTAACAGTTGTATTTCGAGGTGTTATAATAGCACGTTCTCTCAAGTAGGCAAAATCTTGATAAGAATGTTCAAAATTGGGATAAGTTGCAAGAAAAATTGATAAAATTGGGTTGTTAGAAGAATCAACTATTAAATCTTTAGGTATTTCAATCAGAGATGTATCTTTATCATTTGAATTGTTTTCACCGATTTTTCCATCACCTATTTGTAAAATCCAATTTGCAAAATCACTTATTCTTCTCTTTTCATCAATGTCTAACCCATTTTTTGAGAATCTCATGTTTTCTTTTAAATAAAATATTTTAAAATGTGACGACAAATAAGAACTATTTAAAGAAGCATTTATTATGTCCTCTTTGCTTCCTCCAGGTATAACAGGTAATATTTGTCGAAAATCACCACCTAATAAAAGAGTTTTACCACCAAATGGAGTATTGCCTTGTGAATCATTTAAATGAGACATAATATCAGAAAGTGATTTATCTAATGCTTCAAAACAATGTTTGTGATTCATCGGTGCTTCATCTCATATAATCAAATCTGTTTTTTCAATTAATGTTGCAAGATGAGTTTTCTTTTTTATTGCACAAATTGAAGAATCAGTAACAACCAAGGGAATTTTAAATCTAGAATGTTCTGTTCTACCAGCTGGTAATAACAATGAAGCTATCCCTGATGATGCCACAGCTAAAACAATTTTTTTCTCAGATCTAAGCTTACTTATGATAACATCCCATAAGAAAGTTTTTCCAATGCCTCCATGACCATAAACAAAAAACAAACCACCTTTTTTTCTTTCCATAGCATCTATAACACAATCGTATATAAGTTTTTGATCTTGATTAAGTTGCAATTTTAAATTTGCGTGTTTTTTTTACAATTCTTCAGAATCATAGTTTAATTCTTCTCGTAAAAGCTTATTTTTAATTTCTAACATTTTTCTTGCATCAGGCATTGGTAAATGATACTTGGCTAAAGAACTTGATGCATTGTTAAAAAGCAATTCTAATTCAAACAACACAGAATTTTTTAATTCATCTTGTGGTATGATCATATCAGGAATTGCAAAAGTTTTTCGCAAGTTGTACAAAATATCATCATACATGTTTTGCCAGTGGGTATCAAAAAGAGTTTCAGGATCTACCACATCATAATATAAAATGATTGTAACAAATAATTGTCTCAACTGAGGAGATGATGCTACATTTACAGCACTTGACAAAGCCTCAATCCATTCTTTATCATCTCCTAAAAATCCTAATGATTGACATGCGGCATGATATGAAGGATGTACAATACCATTAACAGTTTTGAGATCATTAAAGTTTAATGCACCTTTTTTCAAGTTCAAAAGCATTCGTAAATAATACAATTCACCAGATGCAGGATGCACATACGCTATTCTACCTATTGAACCTTTTTGTTTTCTAGGTTTCCACATTTTTTTCCGTGTGTCATATAAGAATTTTGAAGGAAATTGTGCATAAGTGAGTGAGCACGCTTCACTATAAATTTTGTTAGTTTCAAACCAACTTGTTAACATTGTATGGTTAGAAGCGTTTTGTTTGATAATTGAATGGAGTGATTGATCACCACTGAAAACAATGTTTTGTTCAAATGGTAAATGCACTGGTAATCGCTCTACAGAAGGTTCCCTATGGTGTATAGAATATTGAAACAATCTCCAAATAGCTTCGTAAGGTGATATATATCTACAGTTTAGATATGTTAATATTTCATCATTTCGATCCTGTTGGAGAGCCAATCGTGCTCTATCTGAACCTTTGTTTACATATTTGAACAAATATTTTATAAGCATGGATTGACAACAGGATTCAACATCTATATGAGCATTATATGTCAAAAGTAGTTCAGGATTATAAGGAACAACAAAACTGTTCTCAATTTTGATTCCATTTTTTATAACAAACTTTGTATCATCATCCCGACGCCTATAAATTGGAAAACCATTTTGTTCAAAAATTGTTTCATTTTTATAAGGCTTAGGAAAGTTTTTGGAGCACTTATTTTCCCGCATGCAAGGAGAATTTTTATTAACATGCCCACATGGACCATGAATCATAAATTGATTAACAATCTCATAAAGTCGAGGGTCAACAAATTTGTATGGCAGTTCTGCACAAATAATTGAATCTATATCTGATGGCATATAGCATTTGAAATTTGATTTCAACCATATTAACATATGACAATGAGGCAAACCTCTTTTATGAAATTCAATTGTATAAATATCTGTTTGGAAAATTAATTGAGACAAGCAAAACCCAAAAAAAAAAAAAAGGTAGCTTCTTAAAGGGGAAAAAAAACAAACAAACCAAGATAAGCAAAGTAATAAGATTTTAGAACTCACTTGCTTCAACTTGACCAAAAAGCTCTCCAAATTTGATGAAATCAAGCATATCATCAAGTTTCATTTTAAATATTCTAGAAATTATATCAGGTCTGTCCTCAGGTTTGTAGCCCGACTTTTTTTCAAACTCTCTTATAATTTCTGGCCACTTCAAATTACAGGTAAATGTTATAAACAAATCAGGATGTCCATATTCTCTACAAATAGCCATAGCATCTTGATAATTATTAATCATATATCTAGGACTTCCTGTGTATGATGCTGGTAAAACAATTTTTTGTCCTAAACTGTTTGCATCGTTGTCACCTCTTGACACAGCATCGTAAATTCCTTTGTAAATCTCACTTCTTAAATTTTTTTGATTTTGTCTTATGTAATCCAACCTATCTTCTTCAAGTGTTGCATAAGAATCTACTAAATACTGTTGAAAAAGTCTACCTCCTTTCAACAACGTAGTTAAGTATGGATTTCTTTCTTGAATTTGATAAGCTATATAAGCTCTCATAGGTATTCTTTGTCTTTTTGTTTTTGGACCGTTATAATTTTCATTCCATTTTAAATCCGGCATGTAACCATCTTCACCATATGGAAAAAGAATAGGGTACTGAAGAGCCATAAATTTTGGATTCAATTTTGTAACACGTTTTAACCCTTCAGTCTTGCAGTCTATAATAATATCTCTATTAGAATCTGACAAACCTATATCACCAACTATTAATCCACCTATTTCATCACTTGTTGGTTGATCATATTGTTTACTATCATTTGGTTGCCTCCCCAACAATGTCATTTTTAAAGAAATGAGACCATTAGTTTCAAATTTATCTCTTGCTGTTCGAAAAAGTTTAACCAAGTCATTGCATGAATCAAACATTTTAATCAAACCTTCTACAATTTTTGAATTGAGTCTTTCATTTGTTCCATCATTGTTAAAAGCTCTAAGACGATTTTTTACTTCATTATATGTATCGTAAACATATAATTGGGCAAATTTTGGAGATTCATTATCAGGAGGCAAAAGAGATCCTATCAAATGACAAACTTGACCACTAATTTTGAAAATGTAAGGACTTGTTCCATTGTTAATTAAGTGATCAACTTTGGCTCCCATTGAAGTAGATGAAAACATAGAATTGTAAGCTCTAACATTTTCTCGAAATGATAAACTTGTTTTACCTCCATTTGGATGAAGCAAGGAATTTAAATAAGATGGTGTTGGCTTTGGAGTTGGAAGCTTAATTTTTCCTTGTTGACAGCATAGAGTAAAAATGGGTTCTTTTTTTTTTAAGCTTTGTTTAAGAGACTCATTTAACCAAAAATAAGCACCGCAATAAACACACCTATAACTCTTATCACCCAAATCTATATAATCTTTGACAACACCTACAAAAAAATACATCCAAAACAGCAAAGAATGGGACATTAGCGTTATACGCCATTGAGTAAATAGTAAAATTAAAAAGAAAAATAAAAAAAATTTATAAGAAATTAACAACATACCCCTTCTGTTGTTTTGAAAAAAAGCTTGTCCTTTATTCATAAGATTGTGATTATGATCACCAAAAGTTTTTTCAACAACGCTTCCAACACTGTTAGAGACTGTAACAATTTTTTTCCCTTTTTTATCACAACTGTCTAAATTTTTTTCAAGCATAGTCATATCTAATATGTCATCATTATCAGAATGCTGAACAACAAAATGATCAGCAAAAGAACTGCTTGTACCACATTGATATTCACCTCTTGAGTATTGCCAAAGAAACGTATCAGTTTCAAAAAAAGAGGTGTTTTCAGAATTTTGCATATAAGTGGTTCCACACAATTCATTATCAGAATACTCAACATCGGAATCATTAGCAAAAGATCTGCTTGTACTACACTGATATTCACCCCGTGAATATTGACAAACTAACGCATCAGTTTCACAAAAAGAGGGGAGTTCAGAATTTTGCATATAAGTGGTTCTACACAATTTTTTTGGTTGCTGGTTATGCTCAAGGAAAATATTACATCCACTATTCGCAATGTTTTCTTCTTGTTGTAGACCATCATTTATTCCAATATTTAAAGATCTTTTAGACATGATGCATATAAATTCTTACAGCCAATTCAAAAACAAATTGCTGCAAAACAGAATTCGAACAAAAAAAATTAATAAGGATATAA
This sequence comes from Heteromeles arbutifolia, assembly GCA_024362995.1. Taxonomy (NCBI): domain Eukaryota; kingdom Viridiplantae; phylum Streptophyta; class Magnoliopsida; order Rosales; family Rosaceae; genus Heteromeles; species Heteromeles arbutifolia. The sequence continues at coordinate 37,974,120 of JANCRC010000004.1, forward strand.
CACATATACTAAAACAACATAGAAATCTAAACAAAACCTTAAAACAAAAGTTTGATCTCAATAAACATAAACACAATACAAAGGTTGACTTTGATGAGAAAAAAGTAAACAAAACTATATAATGAAACTTTGAATCGAAATACATAAGAAGTTTAAATTACTTACCTGTAACACAGAACGTCCTCAAGGCCAAAAACAACTCAAAAGGGTCATAAATGAGAATTCCCTTAACTTCTGTAAGAAAAGAAAAAAAACTGCATACCATGAGTTGACAAAATTGTATGAGGCCTGATAAAAATAGTTTTAAAGCTTCGAAATTTTACATCAAATTCCAGACTATAAACTTTATAACCAAATAACTTAAATTGATTCCAAATTCTCATCCCCACATAAAATTCAAAGCTCAAAAATTAAAAAAATCTCAAAGATTGAATCTGAGAAGGGTAAAACGTGGAAGAATACCTGGATGTTTTGTCAAAGGAGGAAAGGAGCCCAAGCAGGTGAACGACTCCACTCACAGTGATTTTCAAACTGTGCAGAGTTTCTCTCTTGTATTTTTTTTTTTTTTTAAAGATCTTGCTCCTTTCTTTGAAAGTTTGGATGTTTTTTTATATGTTCGTATACTATTAAAAATAAAAATACACATTAGTACAAAGAAAATGCATTGACAACTGCATAAGATTATTTCAATTGTGCGTACTATGATCAATCAGGGAAAGAATATAGAATGGGTATGGGAATCAGGAAGAGAATATAGAATGGGTATGGGGTAATAACTCTGTATCGATGCGAAGCAATCCATACGTTTTCAAACTGAAACATGAAAAAAATAAAAACAGAAGTGCCTTCTAAAGTTTTTATTTTTGCTGTGATATGACATTCATAGTATATTGCATGTTTGTGTTCTTCCTTCATATAGGATGTACTCTTATACACTAAGACAAACTGTCAACCTTGACAACCATTAAGTTACTCTGCTAGACCATCTTGTTATCATGGGTCATCTCTATCAGAAACATTGCATTCATATTTTCGTTTGACCACAATTTTAACATGCATTAATCTGTAATGCGACTTGTTATCTTTTTAATGGATATCTGATTAGAGTTATACAGTTTTTCCTCCTTTTTTCCTTTCACATTAGAATATAAGCATTCATCCATCATAAACACACCAAGAGTGCGTAATTCATTGTAAAAATACAAAAACATTAAGCTGATAAATCTAAAAGGTAAAGTAACCATAATAATCTACTTCTTTGCACACACATCAGTCAATCCACAAAAAAACTAATCATAAGCTGATAAACACATTCAATTATGAAAAAAATTAATTCTTTACACATTCTAAATATGTTTACTGAGCCCAGTTACAACTAAGAACACTGATGAAGCATGCTCGTCAACAAATCAAGCAGATCAAGGCGAACTGCTTAAACAATTATCTACGAAAGCAGATAAAATGGTCAAACTCATTGACTTATAGTAATATGGATCACGGAGTCTAGGATTATTTTTATTTGATCCTAAAGGGTCTCTAGTCTCTGATTGATCTGGGGATTTGGGTTAGACTCATCAAGTCTTCTAATGATCCTATAAAGTTCTTATCTTATGTCTCTGTTTGGACCCAAATATATATTATTGGGCCGAGTCTAAGTTTGTTCTCGGCTCAGTATTCTTCCAAAAATATTATGGGCCGTCCAGTCGCCATAGGCCGTCAAGTCAGGTTGGCCGAGTCCTATTGGGAGGATGAGTGATTTGGATAAAGGCAAAGAGGTCGAATCCTGATATAACAAGGGGTCTCAAGGTTGAAGGCGCTGAATTAGGAAATGAATCTGGTTCATTATTTGAGCCTAGTTAAGAAACCTATTGGAACTAGGATTGGCCGAATCATAATCAGATTGGGATAAGGAGTTTTAGTCAGAGTACGTCTCTGGTTCGGCTAGAAGTACTTCAGTCCTATAAACACAGATGCAATGGTAACGAGAAAGCTCTCTCCAACTCAACACACAAATCTGCCCTGCGCAAACCCTCGCTCTACGCGAAACCTCTCAACAACCTTGAGATTTTTATTTTCCTTTTCGCCAACACACCTTCAGTTTGGATAAACAGCACTGTGAAGGCAACCGGTGGTATCTTCAGTTTGGATAAACAGCATTATCGCCGTAGAATCAGCCGACCGCGGAGCACCTTCAGTTTGGATAAACAGCACTATCGCCGTAGAATCAGCCGACCGCAGAGCACCTTCAGTTTGGATAAACAGCACTGCGAAGGGGCCGACTGGTTACCTATCCAAGTCTCGGTCGAGAAGGATTTTCGAATCCTTATTGGCAGAGGTCATCTCATCAGCCTTCTCGGCGAAGTGAGGTGTTACAGTTTATTAGGGCTCGACACATTGAACGCCGAGTTGTTTTATGATTGGATACTCACAAGTGGGCTTTAGAGTTCGACATTCTGACGGCCGAACCACATTCACCATCAAGACGTACATCCGCTTTGAGTATTTGTGCCCTTACACTTGGGTGTCAATCCGGCGTAAGTTTACTCTGACGAATACCATCACTGTGACCAAATCCGACGACAACGATCTGTGAACTTCGCATATTTAGTAGCCTTGTCTTCAGGCTTTAAAATCCGAGAGCCGAGTCAAGTTCCTTCCTCGGCCGCAATCGCAAGACGCAGAAGTCAACAGCGCAACCAACGCAACATCAACAAATTTTACTCCTCGGCCGAGCTCGGCCGACGAGTTGGCACGCCCCGCATACAACCGAAGGACGTAGATAGCTTATTAGTTACTCGGCCTGCGCGCCACGTAGGCTTGGTAGTTTTTAGGGTCAACAGTCTCTTAATTCTGAAACATTGCTAGGATCCATCTTTTAATGCTCATCCTATCTTGTTCTAAAATTCTTTTAATCTCAGTGATGTATTTCTTGAACTCCGAGGCAAATTCTGTCTTAGAAATGTTTTCTTCTGGTAGAATATTACTACTCCCCCTTTTTCTTTTTGGCGGAATTGATTGAAATCAATTGGCTCAACAGAATAGGCAGTTCATTACAATCTACAGAAATTAAAAATAAAAACTAATATAAAGCTGAGCCAAAACATACCCAAACTGAATACGATTTGTCTGACGATCACTTGAATACACAGATCGCCCAAAATTGAGGGAAAATCTGGGAACAAAATCAATCAAATTGTAATAACAGTCAGACAACCAAAAAATAAATCTATGGGCAAGACAACCAAAAACGAAATCAAACTGCAAAGCAAAACTAAAAAATTTAGAAATCAATCACCTTAATACGTACCAGTTAACAAAACGGCTAAAAAGACGAAATCGATACAGTTCGCACCCAAAAACAAAGAAGAACAGCCAACAACTATTCCAAAAATCAAAGATCGTGTCTGCCCGGAGATAATTTTGTGAAACCAAAAGGAAGAAATTGATGGAAAACAGGGCGCACAACGATGAAGGCGGAGGAAAACCCAGACGAGGAAACCAGAAAATGGAGAGCCAAAAGGTAAAGTGAAACAGATGAATCGGAGGAGAGAAAGAAAGGATGCATTACGCATGGGCTGGATGTGTAGAATCGGGAATTCACTGCATACATAGGAAGAAGCATGGCAAAAGATAAGAAAAGCCGAGGGCATAATCGTCATTTCACTGTTCACGAACAGTGGGTGTCAGCCTGAGTTTTAGTATATGTATAATATCCGAAATATATTAAAATAATACATAATTAATATATGAAGTTTTTATTTTAAATATTACTGAGAGCTTTTGTGATAAAATTCAACATTAAAGATTGGCAAAATATTCCTGGATATGGATAACCACAGTTACCCTCCCATTTAAAATTCACGGTTACGGGTACCCGTTTAAACAAATAAACGGTTATAATCCGTGAAATTTAAATGGGTCGTTATGGGTATTACCTACGGTTATAAATGGGTACCCGTTTAACTGTTTATTGGTTCAAATGAACATTTTACCCTTGTCTTCGCTTGCTTAAATCTCTTTCATTATAATTCCAATTCGTGAATGATTTTCTCCTATACGTTCGCGGAATCAAGCTCTATCCCAATATATTTAGTGTGATCCCGAAAGGTCACATGATTTGATAAAACTTAGAGGATTAGATGGAAAACGAAACCCGATTCTCTTGTTAATGGAAATGCTGTGAGAGTTACTGGCTTCCTAACGGAGCCAAATGACTTGATCAGGGCATGAAACATGGTTATTACAATCCAGACTGCACGCTAGGCCAATAGCATTTGATTTCTTACTAATTCACTTAAGTAACTTGCAGCATACCCTACAAATTCACGGCATTCCCATCTTATTCCAATAAGTTGTGAGGTATAATGTGCAAATTGTAGGGCACATAAAAAATTCCCTTCAATTGACCTTCACAGAAAAGGGCAAATAAGTTTTGTAAGCTTAAGGGGATTGTTTAAAGAAAAAAGAAAGAAGAAAAAAAAAAGTTAACTTCCATCAATTAATAAGATACTTGAATTGATTGGACCGAGTGAAAAGGTGCACGTAGTTGCAAATATCGTCCGTAAATTATAATTTCAATTATTGAAATAGTATGAGAATTTAAAAATTGAAACACGGTAGTGCATGTTAAATGTAACTATATATGGGTAAAAAAAACATGTAGACGGGTAAAAAAAGGGTAAATGGATAAAAATGATAAACAGGTTAAAAATGGGTAAATGGATAAACGGGTATGCGGTTACAGTTAAATGGGTACGCGGTTATGGGTATAAGTATAACCGTTTATGCAATTACCCAACGAGTAAACGGTTACGCAGGTAAAGACTTAAACGGTTATGAGTAAATAACAGCACTTACCCGCCCGCCATAAACATTGCCCATTCCTACCCAATATCTAGCAATAGATGATTAAGTTGAGATAATATCGGTGATGTTGATAGTGCATCATGTTAAGCCTATAAAGTTTATCATACTACAGCTCAAGGTAGCGAATAATTAAACAACGCACAACTTAACTCGACAAGATTCACACTTATTGATATCTCGAGTATATACTCCCATTGGAAATAGATTGGACTACGCTGCTCGGTTTTATTCGTTCTCTAGGGTTAGGGAGTTCTTTTCTTTTTGCAACACCTAGTTGGTAATATCATGATGTTAATTGCTCACGTCATTTGGTTTAGACAATTTAGTTTAAAATTTTAGTCTTCCTATCATTACTTTATAGTATTCTTCTTCCCTTTCTTGTGCGGCATAAATTAATTCTCATCCAAAAACAATCTTAACCAATTTATTAGTTCAACCAAAAGCACGACAATCATGTTTTTATATATTACTATAAATAATATTTTATACTAATCTATAATAAATGGGAGGGAATGAGTTTAAACCCAGAAGACAATAAGTTGAAAAGAGACTTTAATCATCAAAGTATCCACCATTTACGGCACGAAAATTATGTTCGATAGATATAAACGATCTTCGAAGGAAGTTCCATACCATACAACATAATTAATATAATTATAAAAGGATCCTCTCATCCTTTAGTTGGGATCTTGGTATTACCATCCATAAAAGGACTTGTAAACAAAAACAGTATTTTTATTCGAACACACAAAACTAAAACTCTTTATTAGAGATCATCTCAACCATTATATGCGAGACTCCCTTGCATTAAAGAATTTGTCGTGTCAGTTTTACGTGTCTAAATACAATACTGAGATAGAAATGGCACAATTTAAGTACTAGTTCTCCTACTTGTGACATTGCATTGGTTAATTGGCTCAACATCACATTCACATCCCCTTTCATACTCCAAGCAACATTATTCAATATCCCATAATATAAACAAACACTACTCAAAACAACAAAAAATGTACTGAAAATATTCATGTCGAAATTTGGTCCAACATTTCAATGACTTCTTTCATGGCGGGCCTTTCTCTTGAAATCTCACGAGCACATATAGTAGCAATGCTAAAATACTCCTTCACTTCCCCTTCATCCAAATCCTCCTTCGAAATGCTTGAATCCACCATTTCCATTTGCCGATTTTGTTCCACCATTTTCCTAGCCCATTCCACCAACCCCATTTGGTTCCCCTCGTGCACCGTCGGCAAATTTGGTCGCCTCCCGGTCGCAACCTCCAACATTAGGATCCCAAAGCTAAACACGTCCACCCTCACGGTTGCCGCCGTTAACCCTTCCTTGTATTCCGGAGGCATGTAACCCATCGTGCCGGCAAATTGCGTCGACACATGGGACCGGGAGGCGTCCATACTTCTGGCCAGGCCAAAATCAGCAATATGGGCCTCAAAATCCTTGTCCAACAACACATTGCTGGCCTTAATATCCCTGTGAATAATGGGCTTATCAAGCCCATGCAAATATGCCAACCCATTCGCCACTCCCCTAACGATCTTAATCCTCGTTTTCCAAGATAACGGTAATCTCATCCCCGGCCCGTCCTCATAACCGTCGCCGTCCGACGACCACGAGTCATTAAGCCAACGGTCGAGATTTCCCTTTGAAATAAACTCATAAATTAATATCCTATCGGCGCCGGAGACGCAGTATCCTAAAATCTTGACGATGTTGGGGTGGCGGAGCTTACCTAGGGTTTCCATCTCGGCCTGAAATTCCCGAAACCCTTGGAACGCGTCGGGATCCAGCTTCTTGATCGCGACGGTGAGGCCGTCGGAGAGTTGGGCCTTGTAGACAAGGCCGAAGCCGCCGTCACCGACAACGAGATCGGCGGAGAAGTTCTTGGTGGCCTTGACGACTTCTTCCATGGAGAACTTGAGGCACGGATCGAAGGAGGTACTTTCGTCGACGATGATGGAGGAGAGGGCGGCCGGGTTGCGGAGGGGACGGGCGGGGCGGGAGCGGGGCGATTTGGGTTTGGAGTCCTTGCAGAGGAGGTAGACGACGGCGAGGATGAGGGTTACGACGAAGAAGCCGCCGGTAGCCGCGAGGACGGCTTGGACAGGTTTGTCCATATACATAGAAATTGATCGGGAGAGGGAGTGGGGGGGTATAAGTAGCAAAAGAGGGGGTTTGGTGAGAGAGTTATATGATCGATGTGGGGGAGGAGAAGGGGAGGAAGGGAGCAGGCTGCAATGGAAGAAACGGGGTTGCGTGGAAGGTGGGTTTGACTGAGTATGAATGGGGAGATTGCGATGATCAGTAGGCGAGTCAAGGAAGACGAGTCAACGCCAAATTCGTCTACTTTGAAATCAAATTATTTGGCATAGTTAGTAAAATACGTAATCAACCTAAAATAAAATATAATACAATAACGTATTATTTGTCGTATTTTCTTATTTTTGTTTATTTGTATATTGGACGTGTTATATGCAAATTTACAAACTACGCTATTTAGAGACTATGTTATTGTTTGTGACAAAGGTATACCGTATACAACTGCATAAAGGTTACAAGGAGGGTCTCTACGTATTCGAAAGACATACATGTCAAACATAAGTTTCGGCAAAAATACAACAAGAGTGATTATAATTGTGTGCTAAAAGAGGAAAATGTATATGCAAACCCATTGTTAGCTCCTCTATAACTATGATTGATTGTGTATTAAGAATTTCTTCTTTTGTTTTTTACAAACGATAGCTAAGGGGTTAAATTGTTAGTTGTTAGGAGGAGAAGGATCGCTAGGGATCGAACCCGCATCAGGACGTATAAACATAATTGTTTTTTGTTACTACGCTAAAGCGTCATCTGTTGTAATTAAGAATATTTTTAGAAGATACCAAATGTCTTGAAGAATTCTTCATGACAATTGATATCTTTTCATTTCAAGAAAGGATATGCCAAGAAATTTGGATGTGTAGTGGTGAGTATGAAAGGAAGAACGGTGACAGGAGTTGAATGCTATATTAAATTTGAGAAAGGGAGTGACATCTTATTTTTATTTTTCCAGAGTGTTACATGATTAATATATGTCATCGTTATTAAAAAATGATAATTTCTATAAATCAAAAGCCAAAGTATGTTTATTATAACTATTTTTTCAAATAAATTTTTAATCCGCTGGCGATGATAATTAAATTTGAGAACTCGTCTATCATTTGAACAAAGATAATAAATGGCGAATGATAATTCAAATGTGATTGTTGACAATAAAAAAACCTTTGATTTGAAAAGTAATATGTGGAATAAAAAGAGAATTCCGGTTTAAAACACAACAAAAGAAAAGTAAAAATATAAGAAGACGAGAACGACCTACATTTTGCGCGGGACCTGCCAGAAATCGTGTGCAATGGTCAGGGACCCACGCGTCATTATGTGGGGACAGGAGTAGTAGCAGGTTCACCTGCCCACGTACGCAAACAAAATCAGAGAAGCCGTTACAACTTTATCAAAATCTAAATGTTCAGCAAACTCCGAAATATCTCATTCATACTCCGGAGCGTCGTAGAAGTTTCGAAGAAGCAAATGTGAAGATACTCCTGCCACTTTGGACATCCAAATTCTAATGTAAACGAACAAAATGAATGCGTTATTCTAAACTGTTATAGCCAACTAGCCTACCACAGAGGGCCTTAAGCCCGAAAAAAAGTCCAACGCAGTTCCAACACGTCCCACTTCTTTTTTTCACAACTGACTCCAAGAGATCGAGAGTAGGTAATAACAACCATAAGTCGGATTATTGTCCAGAAGAAAAATGTAGCTTCATAATACGTAAATTGGTAACTCACAACGCCGAGTGCAGGCAATGCTTTTGACAATGGAAGAATAAAGGTCGAACTCCGCCTTGAGTTTCAAGCAGCAGGCTTCTATCCACTTCTCAGCTACACTGGTAGCTACACTGTCTTGGCTGTCCCTTTCATGTTCTTCAATGGCAGGTCGTATCTCATTGTAGAGAGATTCAAGATGAGTGGCAGCGTCGTTTTTCATCCGCTGCAAAACGAAATTTTAACATGAACAATTTTGATAAATAGACCACTTCTAAGAGAGTGAAAAAATTATAATGTTAAAATACTAAAACCGTTCTTCAACAAAATATAAATAACGCAACTCCAGGAAGATAGTACAGGGTGTGACGCATAGATGCACATGTAAGAGCAAAGTTAATGGCGATATTTTAGTCCACCAAGTAGATCAATAAAAACTGAAAACAAATACCTCATAACTTAAAATTTCCTCTTGTGCTTCCTTTGATGCTAGAAGCGCAGCAACACACTTGGCGTCAACTTGCTTTTGTGCACCATGTTTCAACTTTCCATTATATTGTTTTGATCTTTTGTTTGACATGGACCCTGATCCAATGTGATAATTCCGACCCGCAGTATTACTGCGGATACGAGATATCATCGCATTCTTTTTTGAAATAGCCAGTTGATTGTTTTCTGAATAAAGTTTCCTCCCCTCGCTCACTTCTGTTTTTACCTCCATAACTACACCCTCCATTGGAACAGAATCAAGTGATTGCACAACAAGAGCAGTAGACATCAACTGATGTTCAGAATCCACATTGACAGTCACCATCATCCCAGCAACATCAAACTCTGAGGAGTTCACAGCCTTGAAGAGCCTAGACGAAGGCTCATCCTCTGCAGAATCGTACAGTGGAATTTTCTCAACTGAATATCTGTCACAAAGAGGCAGTTGTGTATATAACTTGAATACAAAAGGAAAGTCGTAAATCGAACACACAATTCTTCAAAAAAATCTCCATATATGTACATGTGTGCGTTAGTGAGCGTGGTATGTTTGAGAGATTTTTGTTTGATACTAAAGACATAGTCAAGATAAAACTGTCATAAAACCTATACCTTTCAACTACGTAGGCCACAAAAGGAAAAGGATAACCTAAGTCTTGTGTTAGAATAGTTCTGAAATTTAGCAAGATAACCAGTCCCACCATAGAAGTGGAAACTAATTGCACTGATCCACTCATTTGATTCATGTATCTTACTGAACAAAAATGGTGATGTTGTTCCTCTATCGATCAAGATTTTAGATTTTTGGGAAACATCATGATCCTTCAATAAGAGTTTCTATTGTTTCAAATGAACGATTTGAAGACCTTTTGATTCTAACAACTGATTTCAGAGTTGATTTCAATTCATACATGTGGATCTCAGACCCATGAATGGGGATATTCCCAAAACTCAAGTCTTCCAGAAAACTCACAATTATTTGAAGAGTCTTCTCTTTACCCTATTAGTTCAGTTAAGGTTTGAAACGGCCCAGGACTTCAGATCAAACTAGAATTATTTGTTTTTGTACAATGCACAAAATATACTTATTAAAGAAAAATAGATATCTAAAGAGACGAAAAAGTTGCCCGTCTATCAAAAGTATACAAAATCACAAACTCTAGGATTACAGGAAAAGAACAACAATATATAAAATATCAGGAGCCACCGACACGACACTGGCACATCAACAATGACAAGGCAAGTTTTAACAAATTAAAATACCACATCCCATGGATGCAGGAACTGTATACTTTCGTTTATTGTTTTACAATTTAGTTTCATCTTTATGCATACTTAGCTTGTAATTAATTCATCTAAAGTTAATAGTCAAAAAGTTCATTGAGGGAAAGTAAAATCAAAGCCCTAACTCCATATTAAGTACTATAGCATAATAAATCCAACCCAATAATTAAAATTCAAAATGTAGCCACACTTAAGTGTTAGCTCTGTAAGTGTCATAAAAATATGAAAATAACAATATAGAAATACAAAAATATAAGAATTAGTATTCACATGTAACATCCATAGGACATGGTTAACTAAGTCACCTTGTTGCTAAGTCTTGAATTTTATCCCTAGGCACCCACCCTTATTGTATAACATCTTTTTACAATTTCTTAAGAAACAAACTATATTTTCGCCAAAGTGTTGGGAAAATGTCAACGGGGTGTTGGGTGGTTAAAAAATGCAGACCACATAGAAGAGCACTGTGATGTTGTCCAACAACACAACAACTTCAAAGAATTGTCGTTGCTAGATTACAATATATCAATGCCTATTACGCGAAAATGAGGAACTAAATCAATGGGAACAAAATTTCGAAGGACAATAACTAAAGTATAAATCTACAACTAATCAACAAGCAAGTGCATGCAGGGCCGACCAAAACATAGGCTAAGGACATGTTAAAGTAAGAAATTCATGCAACAATCACTTCTGCAGAAAGAAACTTTGAAGAGAAATGCATCCCAATGTATGGTACATTACCTGTCATCATCGTCTTCCCATAGGTAAGTATCCTCCTGTTTGTAAAAAAAAGTTGCATAACACAGGTTAAAATATATACCAAGAAGAACAATTTACTGAACAAAACAAAAATAACAGCAAAACGCACACCAGATGTTTCTATAAATACACAACACTAACTAATATCTTGAACAAATGCACAATAACAGCAAATGAACACTAGAAATCACATGAACACCCAATGCTAAATGCTAAGAACTTAGAAGAAATGAGATAAATAAATAAAATAAACATGCCCTACAAGATAAGTATGATAATACAAATAGGATTAAACAAAAACTACATGGAACATAAAAAAAAAGCAGACAGTATAGAGAAGCTAGTTTTTCTTGTATGCTGAGATTATGATTGAAAGCACTAGTGATGGAGGACCAACAAATTAATGTGGAGTTTTAAGGGATTTTCAGTTATTCCCAATTTTGTTGATACGTGCACGATCAAGATACTAAGTGTATTGTTTGTATGTTGACATGTACAGTTAACTGATAAGAGTGGTGCACGAGTGTGTATAAATCTGCTACTGTATACTTTAGGAATTTATGCGAGTGTGTATAAAACCTACTACTGTATACTTATGGAATTTAGTCAGATGAGTGGTGCGTATGGGGAGTTGCGGCTCTTGCCTACACATTTACATTTGGGGCACCTAACAAGGTATTAGACTGATAACAGGATACTTGACGATTTTTGAGGCAGATGTATGTAAGTTTCTTGCTCCTTGAGACATGGTCGTATCATGATCTATCTCAGGCCAACCGCTTGTTTATCGTTGGATACCACAATTGTCAAATGCTGCCACTATGAATGATTTGTAGGATAAAAGAGGTGCTGGATGCTTTCGTAACAGGCGACATCTAAGATGCCCTGTCCATACTATAAGGTTTAACACTTTACCACTAAGTATATTTGTTTCCATTATTTGTGTAGGTCCTTATGGTGGGATTTGAGAGCAACATCCACTTCATGGCATCCCCTTTCAGGGCACATTTGTGCATAGACGTGATCAAACCTGACCATTCTAAGCATATTTTGAGACAGTTTGGAGTCGTTACTTGCACCTGACCGAGTCAGATTTGATCACAGCTGACAAGAGATTTGAAGCGTAAAATACAACTAGTATACACAGTGTCCCATCCTTGTGCAGCTGGCGTATGATATCTGATCCAATCAGACGCAATGGGAGGCACAGGATGCCCCGGCCTCAAGAACACCTACAAGAAATATATGTAACATTAATCTAAATTGCCTATCAACAAATAAAGTAGAACAGTCCATTATTATTGGTATCATACCTCCACACAATGACAATCATTCATAAAACCAATAGCAATTTGTCGACGCCTTGGCAAAGAAACTGGTGCTGACCGAAGCGGTAGGAAGGTAAGGCACTGAGTAGATGATAAGTGGAAAAGCACAACCTTATAGCATGATGCTATAAGATGACCCATGTCAGGCATCATCATCCATCTGTCAAATGGTGCTCTACCTTCATCAAAGAATGATAGTATCTGTGCTAACTCACGAACCCTGTCTGTGCTGCCATACAACTCGCCATAATGCGCAGAATATGAAGACAACTCAGTAAGCAAGTCATTACGAACTTGCAGGTACCCATTCTCACCCAATCCCACCAAATCAGCAATTGCCCTAAACCCGCAGTGACCATCATGACATACATCCTTGACTTGCTGAATGAAGGGCCTCAATCCAATTGGGAACGCATCAATATACGAAATACCTTTCATTGATAATGTCCGGTACACCTGCATGAATATGAACCTTATGTATAAATGGGTAATTATATGATATTCGATTTAGTAATTGGTATCTTTATTACCTCCTTGGTTCGCTCCGTTTGCTTATGTTTAAAATTTTGCTGATCATCCATTGCGCTAGGTGAGTAATACACAGATGCAGATTTCAACTCAAATGCATATGGGTCCTGTTGAGTGGACATATCAATTTTCTCCCTCAGTTGACCTCGTAATCTGGACTTGACTCCTGGTTCAACAAGACTAGTTGTATAGGGTGCTACAAGTTCTCTCACTCTTTTCCTGAGCATCAACCTATTTTCTGCATTTGCCTCCAGAAAGTATCGTTGAAGCAACTCCAACTCAGGAAACTCATTCACATCCATAGATTCCTGAGCAGAACTCGGAGGTAGTATATCAAGTTTAGTCCAATGGGGGTCAAGCGACTCAAGAGGAATTGGCCGACACTCCCTCTTGTATTTCACAATCTCGTGGGCACAAGGTAGACCATGGGTTCTAGGTATGACACAACCACATCCTAAACCACCAGCACCAATTGAGATGGCTAGTTTGGACTGAGATAACACCTTCTCCAATGCAAACATAGATACAACTCCTCTCAAATATTTGAATTCTGAAGACTTGAAGCTTTGTTGTGTGACCGTCAAACACTTGTCAAAAGATATCTTTATGTCAGTGTGCTGTAACTCAATAAGAGAGTGTATACTCTCAAAAGAACCCTCAAAATTCCCCTGGCTCATACCAAGCTCCCTCTTAAGCTTGGTATGTACACCCTCGGCCCTATTAAAACATAAAAAAATGCAAACAAGTAAACACAAAGTTATAAACTTCATATTAAACCAATAATGTAATATTGTGCGAGTAATATAACCTCATGAAATTACCTGTTTGATCTTACATTACCAAAATGCATGATCATGTCCGTCCAAGCCAACACAAATCTGTCCTTGAAAGGATTCAACCATGTGTTTGTAACATACTCCATGACCTCAGTGTACATACTATATTCTCTCTGTAACACTGCTAGATCCCGTATGTAATCATTTTCTGTAGGAGAGGTCACAAGTACATTCCACTTCATAATAAATCTATCACACCTTTCCTTGGACTCAAACAAGTTTTTGCATTTTGCCAACACATGCTTATTAATATGCCATTTACATAAAAGATTTTTAGCTGTGGGGAATACTACCTCAATGGCTCTCATCAATGGCAAATCCATGTCTGTGACAATTACATTTGGCATGGGACACTCCACCATGACACCACGTAATTTACTTAATGCCCATATATAGTTGTCTTCTTTTTCAGAATCCAAAAAGACAAATGCAACTGAGAATGTAATATCAGTGGATGTGACGCCTGCAACCTCTAGTAAGGGATAATGGTACCTATTGGTCTTATACGTGCAATCTATCATCAAAATGGTTGGAAATGCACGTAACAACTCCAAACTCACAGGGTGCGCCCAAAACAAGTCCTGCACACTATCTGACATAGGGCACCTCCTATGCCACTCGACATAGTCATGCTCATTCAACTTACATAACAGTTGTTGCATTTGAGACCTCCCTGCCTTCTCTTTAACTCTTTGCCTTTGGCGTGCATTATAGATCGTCCTTATGGTTGTAGCATTGAGTTCATCCCTTTGCTTCAATGTGCTCAGGATTTCTTTGGGTCGTACTAAACTCTTTGACAAGTCTATCAAGAGTGAAGTCTCCTGCTCAGATAACCTCCCTGCATATGAACGCCCATCAGGATACTCAGTGGATGCATGGTTATGCACTCCACATACAACCTTTAGCATCCATCCGTCCCCATTCGCTGACTTCTCCCCTTTCAATGTGAAAGGACACCCACACTTCTTTGTGCCTGTCCCACGTCTTTTTTTTGCAGCCCTAGTTTTCTTCTCCTTAAATCTTCCACCCCTCTCGCAACCTAATGTAACTCTTGGTTTTGTACTCTTACTACCCATATCAGATCGTATTGTCACAATAACAAACCCATTTCGCTTCCCAGCCTCACGAGCCCACTGCATCAAGGACTCTCTAGTCTTGAATATCTACAAAACAAAAGAAAACTAGCATGTAAGTACCCAAAATATCCATATGGCTCTTATTGGGACCAAAGCTATTTTAACGATGAAGTTGGTTACCACATAAGTAGTAAATTCACTTGTGAAATCCATTACACAGTCTGAGCTAACCCCACTATCTCGGGCAGGATTGTCGTCCTGCATTCTCAAAAACAAGTTTGAACACGTCACAAGAGGAGCCATAGTCACTGATGGAAGCACTTCCATGTTGGTGCAAGAAATATTTTGACCAAACCCAAAGCTAGTGAAGCTGTTTCATAATGAAGTCCATTATCAATTTAAAGATAGAGTTGGTAACCTCATTAGTTGTAAATTCACTTGTGTAGTCCGTTGCACATTCTGAGTCAACCCCACTACCTCGAGAAGAGGTTTCGCCCTGCATTAGAGAAAACAAGTTTAGATAAAGAATTTGGTCAGTGTTCTGTATCAGAATACAGCACATAGAGAGAATTGCGTGGCTATACTGGCTCCACTTTCATGTTGGTGTGCAGCCATTTCTGGTTACACTCCAAATGTGCTCTGCAGCAATATCTGGCTACATTTAATGAATTGTTGTTTGGCCACATATAACTGCACAGTACATTTAGTGCTCAGCTCTGAGCCACTGAGTAGCCAAACAAAACATAAGCGCAGTTTTTAGTACCAAAAGGACAAAATAAGCTCAACTAATTTGGCATCGAACATAACTTTCCATTCTCACTGACTTGTCATAAATGATGATTTGACGCTCCATTGACCAAGAAAACTCAATATGGGTGGTATTATGTGATTGGGGTTTATGGAGTGAGGAAGGGCTGATTTTGAAGATTGTGATAGGTAGGGTTATGGTTATAATTGGATCGTAGGGTAGGTATAAGCCTAAGTGAATATGGTTGAGTAACTGGAAAACATTTTAGATGTGAGTTAAGTTGTTTTAAGTCATTTTCCAAAGGTTACAATGGCCATTAAGAAGAATTATTAAAGCTCAGAGCGCGCTGATCAGGCCTAAAACCATTAAAACCACAAAATTGGCAATCCCATATTAAGTCCCTATATCTCAACATGTTAAAACAACCCAATTTGGTCCCAAATTTGGCAAAGCCAAATTCATTTAAGAAACCCAATAACTGGCCCATGATACACTGTAAATATATATTTTTCAGGTTGTTAGTAGTCTCGCTAACTCCGCCTGTGTAAGTTTATCTTACATTGCCGGTCCCAAGCCCGGATAAAGGAGGAAGGGGAGGGCGTTAGGTAGTCGACAGCCGGCACTCCTATATTACGTCAAATCCTTATGATAATGAATCCTGAACGAAATTGCGCTAAAGCTAGGTCGTCACCCATAAGTGGCCCGCTGTTGACACAGAACCGAGCGCAATGGCGTTCTAGGATTCATATAGCCGACCCCACTTAGTGGGAAAATGTTTTGTTGTTGTTGTTGTTCTTAGTAGTCTCTCTGGGGAAGAAAAGGAGATGAAACCAGAGATTTCTCTCCTGCCAAACACCTCAATGTTTACGAATTTTCCAAATTAAGAGCATAATTGAAATACCGTGAACTCTACAAAACCCTTTTTGCAAGAATAAAATCCACTAGAAGAACAAAAATTTGAAGTACCAACTGTTCAACAATTCAACTCCCAACTGATGATGGAGATGCTGCCATATAGTAATCATTCAAATTTTGCGTTGGTTGCTTCTTAGGGGGTCAATTGGCTGTGTAACGGTGTGCAGGGTATGAATGATAGAGACTTGGGGTTCTATTTACTAGGGTTTTAAAAAATAAATAATATAAAACCCACCAAAAGAATTCCTTTTTCTTAATTATCTTAAGAAGTGTGAGTTTGTTACACCACACTTTTTAGAAATTTCTCAAAACACTTGTATGCCCTAAGAAACTTTCAGGGTGACTAGGTGAGGAATGCCTAAGTTTTTCTTTCTTTACACTAATTGAAACAATGCCTCTAAACTAAGCGTCAGACATATGCCCCATAAAAGACAACTGCAAACTGATAGACACTGAAAAAACCTAAAACCATTTTATAAGTATAATATATGTATTTATGATCCTGGAAAGTCGATAGCTTCAGAGAGGTTATGCAATGAATTTCAAAGAACAATGGGCCCATGCCTAGAGAAAAAGAAACTGAAAAGATTAAAATAAAATGTAACCGGAAAGATTGAGGAACTTGCATTATGCATCGCAGTCAAGATTTTAATTTTTTAGTTCAACGGCAGTATCCAGATAATTTTATATTAAGAAATGGATAATGTGCAGCTATGGAGATATCAGCCACCTATAGCACACACTCAAAACAACTGCTTTTTCATCTTTAATATCTAAAATGAAACTTGTATCCAGAATTGTCAATCAATAAATTACCTGAAAACCACGAGACTTTGCCCCAAGAAATCCTGAACAGCTAGAAGCACCACAGAGGCAGCGAACCTTAGCTCCCCCATACCATTCAAAATTGTAGTCATATGCCAACTCAGTTCCAGCCAATATATCTTGCTTTGCAAATATTCCAACCCTAATTTCCCCCAACACATTCCATTTTCTTGTCTCACAATTTGGTTGGCTGAAAACATTAACGTATAATAACTCAATCTCAACTTGGGGCAAGGAAAATAAAAGTAAAAGATAACAGCTAGTTAGTCTAAAGATATACTAGACTAACATACTAAACTTTCCCAGAAAGATTTGCCTGATGAGGCTCACCATGAATGATTTATAAATCGAGCAACACTTCCCTTTTCAGTTGCATCAATAGATTCAGAAGCATTGAGAGAAATAATGAATGCATCTCTGAGACCTACATCAATGCACAAATTGAACTCAGTTTCAATAAAGTAATACAAACATATATTTGGTAAGCCTATTAAATCACCTTGGATTTCATAAATGTGAGATCTTTGCTTTGCTTCTTTCCATGATATCACTTCCCCACAGTACTCAATAATAAATTGTCCTGCCTGCATTGTATAAAATAAATCAAATAGCTTACAAGAAATTACAGATTCACTCAAAAGATAAAACTATAAAGAGCTCATAGACTTATAAAACTTCAATGTTCTCAGTTGAGTCAAAAACAAAAGTTCCGAAGATAAATAACATACCAAGATGCACTATACAGTTCAAATCTTTCAAAAGAAACAGCAACGGGAAACTTGCCTAAAACTCAGTAATATGTATATAATTTATTCAAGTAAATAATTGAATAGAAAAGAACCCAGGTAAAGAGAAGTCGGTATACAATTGTAATAAATCAATACAAACTAGTAGGCTTTACCTTTATATTCTCATTAGCTAAAAGACCCCAACCACGACCTTCTGTTTTACACAACTTTGTCTTGGCATATTCACATTTCTGAAATCTCTGTTGACAGTAAACATATGAGGTATCAGAAGTGAATAATAGCAATTTCATAGTATTTGAACAGGGAACTGAAGATTCAAATTATCTTAAACTCATGCTAAGTACATCACTATCCCAATATTTTCAAGAAAAGGAAAAGGTGTTTTAGATAATTTATTAGACAGTTGAAAACAGCATAACGAATGTTTAAAAAACAAAAAAGAGTTACAGATGCAACTATGAAAGACAAACATTGAAGAGTGGTGCCATTGCCAACCCCATCTAGTTCTCCCTGCCCACCTTTAACTAAATTTTTTGGTTACCAATAGTATGATGTCACTATCAAAGATAAACTTTCCTTGTATTTGGCAACAAACTCTCACCTCCAGCGGTAACCGTGGTCTTACCACCATATTTACTCTTTTTGTGAAGAATTGAAACATTTGATAGATGAAAATGGGTTAAGATCAATACTGCTAAAACCAATATGGTGATAAACATTACATGAGGATAATATGAATTGGCAAATACAAAAGACAATTGGAAATAGAATAAATAAAATACAGATTGGTTAAGTATTATAATCTTCTACAATCACAATGTACAAAGTTCTGAATTATACTTGGCGATGTCATGAAGGCTTACGTATAAACAGAAAAGGACAAAATGAAGAAATAATATGCAAGCTATCAGATCCATATTCACAAACCCACGAGCAGGAGGAGTGAGAGAAGACACGCACAGAGGAAAAAATAAAAATTTACCTGATTCTTGCAATAGACACCGCAAGGGCAATGCCCAGGAGTGCATTCTGTGTTGGTTATTACATTCAAACACCTCTCCCCGCATGCACTTTCAGGACCATTTTCATCATACTTGCATTCACATATAGCAATATCTTCCTCCGCCTGTGTCTTATGTCTGCAAAAAATAAAACAAATAGAAGAGAAGAAACCCTTGTTATATAATTTTAAATTTATAATGCAAGTATTCATGATATGACCTGCAACTTCACCACCACCACCACCCAAAACAAGAAAACCAAGTAATAGAATCTCCAAGAAAGTCGAGAAATTAACATTGTCCCATGTGTGGACGACAGAGTACTAATTTACAATGACTTAAATATGAATGTGAAAAACAATAACAAACTGCAAGCTTTCCTTGAGCAGGTTAGGAGGTGTATCTGAGCCATGGCAACACAAGATAATATTTTCAATTAAGAAAATAACTGCATATCATATATCTTACACACTAAACCCCAAAACCTCATATTTTAGATTCAAAACCAAATGAAATAGCCCATCAATCCTCCCAACAGCATAATTTTCCGATCCCGGTATTTAAAACACTTAACAAACCCCAAAATTTACAAGCAAAGACAACAAATTGAGAAACCCAGATAACAGATTGGCAATTCATCAACCAATGCAGTTCGATTTCCACAAACCGAATTGCACAAAACGCATGCCGAAGCTAAAAACTAACAGTGAGACAGTGATTGTAACTTACCTTCTATGCAAGAACTCGTTTTGCTCAATGTGGGTGTACCGCGGCTCTTCTCCGGTACGCTGTTCCGTCAGGCAGAGCAGCTGACGCGCACAGTGTTCTTCAATCTGGTCAATTTCACAGTGTGTATGATCTGCCTCTGACTCCATTCTTTCCGGTCGCTTGGTTTATGCTCGAGACACTGTTTTGTGCCCTTCTTTCTCTCTCTCTCCCTCTCTCTCTCTCTCTCTCTCTCTCTTCTCTCTCTCCTTTTGGGGTAATTGTGAATGGCAAATTTCATCCCAGTCCTTAGGATTGATTCATTTCAATTTAGTCCTAAACAAATTTTTATTTTTGGTCGAAAGTCCAATAATTCGGAATTTTTTAAAGGGTACACCCAACTTTTTTAAAGGGTAACCTTTCAACTATAATACTATTATTATGGGTTAATCTCAATTTACTATTTTAAAGTTTTTTGGTTTTCAACATTTGGTACATTCAGTTTTTTTTATCCCAGAGTGGTACATAAAGTTATAATTTTAGGACACTTTCATACATCCGTTAAGATTGTTATTAAGTTTACCATTAATTGATGATGTGACATCCATGTAGACAATGATTGGACGACACGTGGATATTAAAAAATAAAAAAATAAATTAGCGCTTATTGGGTAAATTAGACTCTTCGTTTCACAGCAACCGGTCGAACCCAAAGCTGTACAAATTAGGACTTGTAGATTTGCTCTTCAAGAATTCTGATCGCATCGTATCCATTTGTCTTCAATCGAACTTGGTTTTGGATACCTAGGGCTTGAAGGCAGAGGAATCGGAATTGCACTTTAAGCGGCTTCGCACATATTATCCTAGATTTTAGAGGCCTCACGATTTTCGATCGGCGTTGTGGTTGAAAGGAATTTCAGGTGAGTAGTTTCGTTCTGATTTTTCAGTTTAAGGAGATTTGGGATTGGAATTTCATAATTCGGAATGAAATTTATGCATCCGGAGTGTGGATTCCGCATTGGAATGGCCAATTTCAAAAGTAGGGCACAAATGCAATGCTAAATCCATGGAATTGAACAGAGCCTATATGGGTTTTAGTTGTAATTGTTTGATTTGACGAAAATTGCAGATTTTGAACAGTTGTTTCAGTTCAACATAATAAAATTTAGGGTTTTTTTTTGTTTTTGTTGTGATTTTTCAGGTACTTTGCATTTGTAATTGTTCGGTTCGAGTGCGGGGATATGACAGAGATGTAAGCAAATTTTCAATCTTCATCTATCTGTTTTTTATTGGATGTAAATTTTCGATATTGATAATCTATTATTTTTTGGAGAAAATTAGTTTGACAACTTTTTGGGATAGGATTATGGTCAGTTAGGCGAGAATATGAGGATTACGAGGACGATGAGGATGGCGAAGAGTATAAAGAGGAAGAGGAAGATCCAAAGCCTACCAAGGAAGCATTGGCATACATTGAGTTGAGACAACGCTTGAAAGAACAATTACGAAAGAAGATAAGTGGTTCTTCTTTGGCCGTCGAATTTACCCAAAATGGAATTCCGGTTCGGTCTCAGAGTTGCAGGGCTCATCGGGGTCGTCGGAGGCCATTGGAAATGGAAGAATCGGAGAGGGAATCGGGGAATTAGGGAGATTAGGGTTTGCAGTTTGAATTAGGACGGAGCAGTGTGCTGCGTGTCAGTGCGCTGGGAGGGAGAGAGAGAGAAATGGAATGGGTGGAGTCGAAGAGGGAGGGGGAAGGGTGGGTGCAAAGGAGAGAAGGGAGGGGTCGGAATGGGTGAGGGAGGAAGACGCCCAAAATTTTTTTTAAATTTTTTAGTTTTTATTTTTTTTAATTTATTTTATTTTATTTTTTAATATCCACATGGTGTCTTGTCATTGTCGACGTGGATGCCACGTCATCAATTAACGGCAAATTTAACAGCAACCTTAACGGATGAATGAAAGTGTCCTAAAATTATAACTTTATGTACCACTCTGGGATTAAAAAAACTTCATGTACCAAATGTTGAAAACCAAGAAACTTTAGGGTAGTAAACTGAGATTAACCCTACTATTATTAAAAAAGAAAATACTAAAATGATAAAAACAACTTACAATAACACAAAATATTATTTTTGAGATTGAAATTCTGAAAAATAATGAACCAAAGTGATTTTTTTTCTTTCATATCTGTAACAACCCGTTCCGATTTTATCGGAATAAAAGGGGTATTTTTGTGAATGTGCAACTTGGGCTAGATAATTTTTTCTTTTAAATCTTAATGGGTGTGCCAAGGGGCCCACCCCTGAATTTTGTTCCCCGAGCCCAATATATATCTCTCCCTCACCTATCCCGTTTCTATCTTTCTATCTCAGTTCTCCCTCTTGACTCTCTGTGCTCTCTCCTCCCCGGCAACCAACGCCCACACACATACATACAAACAACAACGTTAACAACAACACACCCTCATCACCACCTTTTGACTACGACAACCACCTAGGGCTAGACACTCCTTCTCGGCACAGTAGCACGATCACTGTGCTTGTGACCTCCAACGAGTTTCTTGAGTCTCCAACCATGGTAAGCACCCTACACCTATTTAGTTGTTGTTATAGGTTAGATTGGGTTGCTTTTGAGAAACTTAGAACGTTTGAACGCAGGAACAACTCGGGGAAAGCATTCTCCATATTTTTCGACAAACCCCGTAGGTTGCAGGCCGTTTTTCGGCCGACTCCAGCCACTACTGAGGAAACTAATGTAATAAATATCTTCCTTTTCCCTTGGGCTTCATTTTGGTATATTATTTGATGTGTTTTGGTTGAAGTTCGAGGTTGACCAGAGCTTGGGAAGCTCTGGCTTCCTTTTCCATAGAAACTAGCCTGAAACGCAAAACCCAGATTTGTAACCGGCTCTATTCTTTAGGCCATGGAACTAAACCCAAACCAGGGCCTAGGCCTGGTTACCTAACCCAGCCCAGCAACCCTTTAAGCCCTAAACCTAACTCCAAGCCCAAACCCCTATAACCCTAGAGCTGGACCCATGCCCGTAACCTATTAGCTCGGCCCAGAGATCTTTTAACCCTTTAAACCCAAAACCCTTAACCTTTTAAACCCAAAAACCTTAACCCTTTAAACCCAAAACCCTTAACCCTTTAAAACCCAAAACCCCCGGCCCGTGACTCAGTTGACCTGTTGACCATTGACTTTCAGTTAACAATGACCGTTGACTTTGACCGTTGATTTTTTTGGGTTTTGTACGAGACCTCTCCTATGCTAATTTCGACGTCCTGGATCCATTTTTGACGTCCGTTTTACGAAATTAAATCGTTTGAGTATAGTTTTGTTAATTGTACCCTTTATGTACTTAGGTGCAAATATTAGCGGCAATTATGTCTTTCCTTTTTCGTACAGCTCTTCGACGACGGAGTATCTATGAGTGGGTCCTTTCTAAAATGCATATTTTAATAGTAGAAATGCATACATGAAAAGCATGATGGATGACTATATACTGCAAATATTTTGGAATACCATATTTTACCGAACTTATGTTATGGTATATATGATGGATGACTATATACTATTTATGAACATGTTTTTACACACTCTTTATAGTATATATGATTGATGACTATATACTATGAAGTGGTTTTGAGATATATTTTGGAAAGTGTTATGGCCTATATTAGTAGAGAGGTGCGGCAAAGGGAAGAGAAATAGATTGGAGAATAGACTTGAGGAATTGTGTGTTAATTCCCCAGTCCTTGTGCCTTTATTTATAGTAATAAGGAGGAGATAAACTTGCTCTCCAAGTAATACAAAGTCTATTAGGAAAGATCTTCTAGATCCCAAATGAGTCATATTATATCTCTACTTAGGATTTACACAATCACATATTGATAAAAACATATGTCACAACACTCCCCCTTGAGTGTGCAAATACTCAAGTAGATGGCGCATCAGATCTTTAGGCAAATGTAGAAGCAGTTGATGAAGTCGTCTCGTCTAGTCGGCACAAGTAGCGAATATGAGTCTCAAAACAAATGGAAGAATGCATGGGTGGTAAAACTCACAAAACCTCGCTATGGTAAAACCCAAGGTGGGAGAAAAACCATAAGCTAAGGAGAAAAGTGAGAAGTTGCATTAAGTCAAAACTATACGTCTTCTGGACATAAGTAGAAGAGCTTACAAGGGTATAACCAGCCCAGGATGGGTGCTTCGTTAAAACCTAGATAGGTAGCAAAAGCCCAGTGGGAAAAATGCTCCTAATCGTAGGGAAAAAAAAGTACATTAAGGTCAAATGAGTATACTTCTGGATACTCCTCCTGAGTTTGACAAAACTTCCAAATGAAACTACAAGCATCGCAAATGAGAAAGTTACGTATACCAATTCCTTGGACAAGCTTTGGGAAGGTAAACTTCGGCAGTGACTCAGTGTAGATGTCGGCAAGGTTGTCTGGGATTGGATTGCTTGACTTCAATCTTCTGATGCTCATGCTGATGTAGACACAATATGCTTGATGTTGACTTGTTGGATGTATCATGATCTAGTCGATACATACGGTGTTGTCTTCATGGATCGTTGTTGGGACTCAACTATGGATGAAAAATGCAGGGATTTTGAATATGCTCAATAAGAGTTCTCGACTACATCTCTCACGTGATGAGATACAATGAGTCTTCGAACGATTCAAAGGTTTCGCAACAAAAGGTCTATCTGGTTGACCTCCAAGATATTATGGTGTTCCTTAATGGTAAATACATAACTTGTTGAATCCCACATCGATCATACAAAAAGAAAAGTAATAGTTTAAATATCTTAACCCCACTCCAACTAATACCGAGACCTTTTATGATAAAACCCCACACCTGACGGATTGTGCAGGTGGTAATTTCCAAGTTGGGGACAATATCGATGTTGTTGGAAGTGAGCTGTATGGCCCGATAATTCTACATGGTATCAGAGCCAGAGAGCGGGCCCCGTACCTTACTGCCACATGATGGATAGGTCCCCTTGGCCCCGCGCGATGATGGTGGGTCCTTTGGCCCTAGGTGTAGGGTAAGTCCCCTTGGCTCCACGTGGTTGTCGATGTGTGGATCTCCCACATGTGACCCACTAATTGGGTCCCACGTGAGGAGGCGTGTTGAATCCCACATCGGTCATACAAAAAGATAAGTAATTTAAATATCTTAACCCCACTTCAACTAATACTGATGCCTTTTTTGATAAAACCTCACACCTGACGGATTGTGCAAGTGGTAATTACCAAGTTGGGGACAATATCGATGTTGTTGGAAGTGGGCTGTATGGCCCGTCTCTCTGATAATTCTACATAACCATGGGAACGTACATTGTGCGGTCAGACATATGGTCTGATTCAGCGAATCCCATAAGGTATGCATCATTCTGAAGATCAAGGGGGTGTGATCTATTCTGAGATGCATAGGGATAGATAAGCCCAAATCCGTAGTAACGGAAAAACGTCTCTAACACCAAAATTTGGTGGTGGCGTGTTAGGCGCAATGCTGTTTTATGCCAAAAGATTATCAGCACATAAGATGTTTGATTCTAGTGTTTTTGAGATAAGTACAACAAACACCCATGGTACTTAGATATGACTACCTCATGTTCCAATATGGAACCTTATGCTCCATACCCTCCGTAAAGGTTTCATTTGCATCTAGCATACAGACGATCAGGGTATACTTATACGTAACACCTTCTGGGTCTAGTTCGAGTGGTGGACCAGAATACCATCAAAACAAGCTTGAAACTTCAGGTCGAGGTAATGTCGAGTTTTCCCAAGATCATTCATCTTGTATTCTGATATGCGAGTTAATTTTCTTAACTCTAGCAATTCCATATTTTGCACACACAGGGGTATATATCCCTAACTGATCAAATATTCACTTAGACGGGTATACCACATTCGCCCGGATAGTTCTGCATCCATAAAGTGAATGCCTCATCAGAACCAAGAGGGTGTTTTTGTGGTCTAGAACTATTTGAATCAGTATGTGTAAGTTATTTGGAAATTCCATGTAGGTTCGTATCAGGATCTCAGAGATACTACAACCACGTTTATAATGCTGCAATCAATCACATGGCGTATGAGAAAAACCTTGTGCCACAAGGCGTCATATCGCACTATTTCATTCATCACATTCATCATAGATTGATTCTTCTAGTTGACCAATCAGTTATACGTTGACGCTAATCAACGAAATGCGGTTCGTTATCGTCGCTTTTCATTTATGTCAGTAGTAACCATATAAATGAAACATCATCTATGATAATCTCATTCCAATTTCATATATCATCCAAACTAGTAAACAGGACCAAGAACTTCAGGTCTTGGGAGTAATCCGGATTTAATCTCATAAGATGAAAAGGATTAAGACAACGATCAAGGGGCGGATTTGTTTATGCCATGTTCCTCCAATTTTGGGGAAGTGAATCCTCAAACCGAGTAATCTGCCATGCTTCTGGCTTAGGATAGATTGATTGGCTAGCCGCTAATGTACGAGGGTCAGCCACAGTAGTGACGTTCCTACTTTTGGGACGAAGGTCTGTCTTTCATTTGGTACACATCTTTCTAGCCACATTTGCAACTGGTATATGTGATTTCGTCACTTTTTCTAGATCAGAGGAAGTGTCTGGTTATATTTTGACGATCTAGATTGGGATCGAGATGAGACATAGTGGGGACGTCCACGATAATTCACATTGTTCTTAAGGAACGTTGACGTTCTTATCTCCCCCTAATGATAGGAAAATTGTCTCATAAAAGTGACAATCCGAAAAATGAGTGGTAAAGAGATCGCCTGTCAAAGGTTCTAAGTAACGAATATTAGAAGAAGAATCATAACCAACATAGATTTCTATCCTTCCTTGAAAACTCATTTTCTCTTTTGTACATAAGGGCGGCACAAAATGGCATATAAACCGCACAACCAAAAACGTGCAGATTCGATATGTCGGGTTCGGATCTAGTAACCAACTAATATGCGCTTTATAAGGTTGGGTCGTGACGGGCCTCAAACGGACCAACATGGTTCCTTGCAATATTGCATGGCCCCAAGCAGAGATCGGGAACTTGGTACATATGACAAATCGATCGCGCAATCATTTGAAGGCGTTTAATGAATGCTTATATTGGGTCATTTTGGGTATGAACATAGGGTACGTGATGTTCAATTTCAAAACCCTAACCAACATGCAATATCCATCGAAAGTTTTCGATGTAAATTCTCCAACTTATCCAATCAAATAATTTTGATCAGATAATCAGGGTGGTGAGCCCTGAGCTTGTTAATCTGAGCCACCAGTGTGGAGAATGCAGCTTGTGGACAACATCTACATGTGTGACAAACGTGTAGAAGCATCAACTAATACTATAAAGTATATAAATGGTCCGTAAGGTGGTTAAATCAGTCCACAAATGTCCCATTAGAATCCTTTGTAGAAAAGATGGAGGGTGCTAAGGTATAAAACGCGTCTAGGTATGATGTTATTACTTCGGGTAAGAGGATGCCCAAAGCGGCGCATCACAGATCATCTTAGATATCCCAAACATACATCTATAGTGAAAATTCCTTTGGAATCACGGGCTTTCTGGCTGGCCACATAGGGGCTTGAATGGGTATAATCCACTTGTTAAGCGTTTCATCTTCTTTAGAATATGCTTTTGGCTATATTCGTAGAAAGTGCAATATGGTAATATGCCAAGGAATTTTACTCCATTTTTCTACGTTGGTTTCAATATGGTAATAATACTCTCGAATATCCTTAAAGCTCAAAAGGCGTTCTGCTGGAACGAGTGAGTATAAGGCTTCCTTTTATGGTAAAATTAGTATCATTGGACAATATAGGGCAATGCCATGCCTCACAATCAGGTTGGATAAGCCTGAAAGGTTGTCAGGGGATGATTAGGTATGAAGTTAGCATAGAACTAGACTGCTAACTTCCCTACAAAACATACATAAGCATAAGTAAACCAAACACCAGTCTTAAATCCGAGAATAAAATAAATTATTCACAAAGTAAACCAAATATATAAGGGGTTTTGGCCAATACGGCATTCCATGTCAAATTTTGCTCTTCCAACTGTATTAGGTGGAGCAAAATTAGTCTCACTGATTGACTATGGGAATGGTGCTCCTCAACAACATTGGTAAAAGCACGGAAAAGTGCATAACCAATTATCTATTTCGTCAAAACGAAGTTAGATTCTGCAAGGTTGAAGTTCAGGAATACTATCCATTATTCTTGAAGTTTTAGGTGCCAGGGATCATGCTTCGGGCGTGATACTACCTCTAGGCAGGCCTGATTCTACCATATGTTGTAAAACAAACTCAAAATGGGATTATGAGAGAGAAACAAACCCAGACTTGGGTTCGATAGGCTCCAACAGAAACTGGAGGGGTCTGTTCGGTAGCCTCTGCCAAAGCAGAGCAGTACTGTTCGGTATATCTCTGTCGAAGCAGAGCATGCCCTTCGGTGTATCCATGTCGAAGCAGGGCACCACCATTCAGTAGACTTCAGCCGAAACTGGGTCTATATCGTTCGGTAGCTCCTAGTCGAATTACTAGGGTACCATTCTCTCACAAGTGTGGTCGTAATCAGATTCGAGAATTTGATAAACTTTCGCTCTCTATACTACTACTTCAGGAGCAATTTAGATATAGAAGGATGAGAAAGATTTTCTTCCAGTCAAAATTCAATCAGATATAAACTTAAAAAATTGTACCTATTCATGGACGTAAAGGTTTCAATCATGTTTTGTTTCGGGCAAGAATTCATCTTTGCATGATTTGAAACGGTCTAAAGGGAGTCAAAGAGCCATGGAGTCCTCAGCACTAAGGTACTTCTATTTGATATGCTTTAGGCATAAGTCTTCAAATGAAGATCATGGCGGAAACAAGAATGTGATTGGTGTTTTAGGAAATAAAATTTCCATAAACATCAAAGTTAGAACATTCAGGTTCTAATACATGGTTTGGTTTAAACAGATTTAAGCATAGAGTACTTTGGGTCTAAACATGAGTGTTGCACGTTAAAAAACTTCAGGTTTTTATGACACTTTTCCGAAACTTCAGGTTCGGAAGTATGAACTCTAGGTTCATAATACCTGCAAACAAATGCAATATATATATACAAGGCAGAAATATATAAAGCAAAAGAAAACAAAAATATTATAGTGGGTAGCTTCGGGACCCTTTGTGTGAAAGTTTTAGGGAAACGGCCTTAAAAAAAATATGGAGCTTTGGGTCCAAAAAATTATTATTTTAATCAGCTTGGCTGTGGGCCAGCAAAAAAAAAATTGGATTAATAGAACCCAGGCCCATATATGGGCTACATATAGGCTAAGGAAGAAAAAGTGAAAATCAAATCCCGATATATAAGGTTTAGGGTTTCATATGGGCTAAGTAAATAGGCCCAAAAGAAAAAAAACATTTTTTTTTCACAAGAACTGGATTGCAAGTCCAACTGGAAAAATAGGCTGAAAGCCCAGAAATAGAAGAATGAGCCCAAAGCCCAGAATAGGCTGCTAGGCTGGCTGCTTGATGCATGTCTAAAAACCAAAACGAGCCGTGAGGTCCTGAGCCCAAAGCTGGGGCCCTTAGTTTCTAGACTCAAGCAGCAAAGGCTACTGATTTGCAGGCCCAAAATACGGCTCAAAGTTGGGTGTGGGCCAAGAGCAATACAGGCCCAAGGCCGTTGGGGTGTGAGATTCGAGCCCATCTACGATGGGTGAGGGGTTTTGTCGGGAAACAATGAAGGTCGACAACGTCACAAGGGATGGCGGCGAGCATGGATCACAGAGGTCGAAGCCGTTGCTGTGGAATCTCAAAAAACGAGACTGCAGAAGACGGCTTGGGAGGCTCCAGGAATCGCAATGTGTCTAAAAAAAATTCGGCGAAGTGTTTTGACCAGGAAACTCGATCTCCGTCGTCGAGATCGACGGTGGTGGACAACTTCTGGCATCACCATTATCCTGCAATCACCGAGATTTGGTGATGAGTACGGCTGCGGGCGCAGTCCTCGATTCTGTCGAGGTGCAGAGGGTTAGAGGAAGAAGACGTCGTAAACGACGTCGTTCTTACTGGGGCTAAGAGCTATGTGGCTCAACTGGGCTTGCCACAGTTGTGGGCTGCAAGCCATGGTTTTGACACAGGCCAGCGTGAGCTTGGTGCAGAAGCACTGGGCTCCCATAGATTTGGCCCAAACTGAAACATATATATATATATATATCCATGTTTCCAGGCCTTAGTCGAGTTCTAGGGTTTCAACATCCCTTTTTTTTTCTATCCTTTTTCTTCTTTATTCACACATATTCAATTCACATAATAGCAATATTATGGATATAATGCATAAACAATTTATGTAGAATCTAAAATTTGTAAATCGTAAAGTTGGGTCATGCATTATGGTGAAGGTTCATGCAATCAAGGCTGAAAAAATATCAAGATAAACACCGTTGTTTTCGAAGAACCTGGATTTCGTGATGAATATTGGGAATGGATTTGTAGAAATTCTTTCTTCAATTTCGGCTTTCATCTTCAAGCTTGTATCACGTTCAACATAAGAAAAAAAAATTGAATCAATAAAAGTATATGAATTCAATAAAATCAAAATTTAATCAATTAAAATAATTGAAACGTAATACTCATCTGATTGAAGACGAATAAATTCTCTTTAGCATAGCGTGAAGAGCGTGCTGATAACGTGTTGTGGCCTGCGGCAAAGGGAAGAGAAAGAGATTGGAGAATAGACTTGAGGAATTGTGTGTTAATTCCAGTCATTGTACCTTTATTTATAGTAAAAAGGAGGAGAGAAAATTACTCCCCAAGTAATAAAAAGCCTATTAGGAAATATCTTTTAGATCCCAAAGGATTCCTATTATATCTCTACTTAGGATTTACACAATCACATATTGATAAGAACATATGTCACAACAGAAAGATTATATTCAATGGTTTTGTGCTTATCTAGTGGTCATTGTTCTACCTACGGGTGATGATACTTATATTGACCTACGGGTTGGGTGCTGTAGGAGCCTACGGGCGATTGATACTTGTGAAGGAAGTGTTCTGAAGGAAGAGTCCTATATACCTTTGGGCGATATTGATACCACTAGTTAGCACACTACATACAACATATGTTTATGAAAGGTTTTATGGCATACTAGGGTTTTCGGAAAAATCTATCAAATATTATGCTATTAGTTTTCATAAACTTTGGGGGTTAGTATGTTGAATAACTGTTTCAATATATATATATATATATATATATATATATATATATATATCAACTTGGTCCACTCATGTTTGTTTTGTGCCCCATCAGGACTTAGAATTTAGGCATACAATCCCGGCGTCAAGGCACTCCCGCTTGGCATCTTCGAGTCCTCTCGGTGTATGACCCATTCTTTTATTCATTAAATTTTATATTCTTCTCTTTTAGTGTTCTAGCTAGTTGTATGCTCTGAACACATTCCTCATTTGCATATTAATTATATTCTTTAGTTCTCATGCATATTAGTATGGCTTCGTCACCTTCGGGTGTCGGCCAACACGTGTCTACCCTGGTGTTTGGGAGAATATCGGGGTCGGGCGTGTCAATATCAATGGAATACCATTTTTTTCTTTTTGAACCTACCTGATAAATTATAAAAATAAATAAATTAGTTGAATAAAAATTAGCATAGTACAATTTTGTAGATAAAAAAACTCACCTCGTCCGTTTCAGGTACATCAATTCGCCTCGTGCATTCCATACCACAAGACATGCTCCATAGTTTTTGCATGGATAATGCTATCTACACACCCATTTTTACTTTTCACACATCTTTCTCAATTTTCGATCATCGGGTCAAATGAATTGAAGAATATCAATGACAAAACATTAATAAGAGTGTGTTGGAGATAACAATAGGTGTGTGAATAGCACTATCCTTTTTATAAAAGGTGTGAGACCATGATTTTCCAGGGCCAGAGTAAGGCTGATCCAAATGTACCTTAGAAGTCTGGTCATGGACTCGACAGCTCCGAGCGGAGGTGCACTAGACGGAGTAGTGGTGCCACCATCACCCTGTTTCAGGCAATAGGTGAAGTCCGAGCGACTCCGTTAGATGACTATGTTTGTTCTACAAGATACGCAATTTGATCCGGATACGGTCTCAATCAAATCCTCATATATCTTAAAGTTTGTACAATCTAGGAATTGGTGTGCGCCTCAAGTAATCATAACTTTTAAGAGGGTGCAATATCTATTTTTAGATATCCTCTAGGATTCTCCCAGCTTAGAACGAAGATTCTATCCTAAAATGGTCTATCTTCCAATGGTATAAATACACTCATCTAGGGTTCGTCTTTGGTAACACAATCTCAATACTCTGATTCTCTTGCCCACTACTTGATTCTAAATTTGCTTACTAACTTAACCATCAAAGAGCTTTGGCAGGCATAAAATTCTTGAAGAGCCTACAAGGCTATTTGCATATATGGTTTATATTTACCATGGAGTTTTATACTACTCCTAGTGTATTTTATATTTATTTGTTCTTTGCATGAACACAAACAGATGTTGTCAACTCCTGATAAACTTTTGCACTTCCCTAGGTCAAGTTCTACCCAAGCTTAATTTCTTGGAGACCGAAGTCACATTATTTCAAACTTGAAAGTGATGACCAGTCTAATCAAGGCTTACTATCATAAGGGGGAGTCACTTAATTAGCAGAGTTATTCATCAGGGGGAGTTTTCAACAATATGTTATAATGGACGTATAAGTGTGTTGTGTTTTTTTCCCTTCGACTAGGTTTTATCCCATTGAATTTTTCCTGTCGAAGTTTTGACGAGGCAAAATTATGTGCGTCCAACAACTTATCAATGTCTTTTTAACTATGCTCGATTTTTCTCCTTCACGTTGGTTTTATCCCACTAGGATTTCCAAGCAAGGTTTTGTCGAGACAACTATCATTGCTACAAGAACATCCAAGGGAAAGTGTAGTGCAACAAATAATGTATGTTAGTAAACTATCATAAACATCGTAATAATGTAGAGAAGTTGTTGGATTACTATAGAGAACCTTTGGGTAACCACTCATGTATTTGATGTGCTAAATAAAAGATGGTCTAATGATAATAGTAAATCAATAAATTATATTTTATATATATATATATACACACACAAACACACACTAAAAAATAAAATGAAATAAAACACTATTCATTGAACAGTGTGCTGCCGATATTACCCTTGCTTGGTTTGTATAATTTTCATTTTTGCTTGGGGTTACATGTGCGAAAATGCCCCTACCTCTTCAGATCAGTCTACACTAGCCTTTTTACACACGCATACGCACATGTGAAAGGCCTTTAATTTGTCATGGGCGTTGAGCGCTTCTAAAAATCTTTTTAATATGTTTGTTAAATGTTTAAACGAAAATGTTGTCACTGTTTAATTGTATGACGTAGGTCATATTTTTCAAGCTATCATGACCAAATAATGTTATGATTTTTGATACATTAATCCAAAACAAAAGATGAACAATATATACATGCAAAAACATAAAGTCTACTTTTTTATTTCGAAGAAAAAAACATAAAGTCTACTTGTATGATGGTCTGTTTTGATGGTGCCATTCTCTTTAATGATGATTTGCTTTAATGTATTAAGCAAAGCAAAATATGGACAATATGTACATATGTGAACATAGCGTCTACTACTTACATCAAAGCCATGCTTGCTACTCATTTGTTTGCATTTGATGCTTTAGATTTCATTATCAACTTGCAAACGATAATGATAAAATAAGGAATGTAACTAATTAAGATGAGAATTATGCACAATCACAAATTTAAGGTTGCAAGCAATTTGAACAAACACTAAAAGCCATATAAGTTTTTTCTTAATTAAAGTAATTTGACACCACATTTGCAACCTATATCTCTTTTCAAAAGGCTAGTAATTTGTAATCGATTTTTTCTAATCATAATTGATTAGGAAAACTCGTTACACAAAACCTACCAATTTACACATGAAACTCAATGAAATAGTGAAACAAACTACTACGAAACGTACAAATCTACCAAGAATGCCTTTTTTTTCTTGGAAAAACTTGCTTGCCCATGTATCTCTCTTTGATCGCTATTGTATGAATTTCTAAAATCCTGAAATCAACTTGACACTATCAAGATCCATGTCTAGTAAGTTCTCTCCAAACATACACCATCAAATAAACCAGGACTGGCGAAAAACTAATGAACACTAGGAAAAAAATGAACAACTAATCATAGTAGTCTTAGAAGCATAAAAGGGATGAAGGACTGAGATAAGGAAAACAAGAGGCTAAAAGGAAAAAGGATATTACTGTTCGGAAGATAACGTTCTTTGAATTCCCAATCTAATTCTCGCTTCAAACCTGTAAAAAGAATAAACAAATATAATATAATAAAATATAAAACAAATATGAAAATGGTTATCTTTGGTCTTATAATTCTAATCTACCAAAAAGGAACGAAGAAAAAAATTCAAACCCAAATATGAAATGGACAACAATAGCTGTAACTACCGAGAAAAGATGACTTCATACATGGAAAAGAGCTTTTACGAATTTGAGACATCACTATAAACTATCTATAATGTATTACAAAATCAACGGAGGCATATAAATAGAAAAAAAACCGTTGAATCTTATATTACTTGCAATGATATTTTACGATCCAAGCTTGCTGGAGTTGGGGAATCGGGAGAAGTTTACAGAACGTTGCAGTTATCTCTCATTCCACAAAACTTATCCATTCACGACTCTGGTTGCACGTTTTCTTTTCTTTGGAAGTTAATTTCTTTGTTTTTTCTTCTTGTATTGTTTTTATCTGTTTTATCCCAAAAACACCCTTTGAACTATTAATGATCAATATCTGGCCGGTTATAGACTTTTTTTGTTTGAGGGGTGTTTTTGTCCAAAACGTTTACGTGAAACCCTGAAGCACAAGTACTCATCTGGCTTTCTAATATTAGAGATTCTACCACACCGCTTCATTACTCATCTTTTCGCAGCCTCATTTGTTCCTCCTCTCGGCCGCTTCCTTCCTCCTCCGCTGCGAATCGACACCAAAAACCGCGAATCGAAACCAAATTTTCTCACAGCTTCATTCGTTCCTTCTCCACCGCTTCATTGTTGCTCCACTGCGAAACGAAACAAAAAATTGCTTATCCAAATCAATTTCAGTTCACTCAAATCCCTAGAACCCTAAAACCCAAATTTCTCCAGATCGTTCCGGAATTGAACGGCAAACCCAAAAGTCCAGATCTCTAACTGAATCGCTCTGTTCATAGCCCCTTCAACTCGCCTTCGCAGCCGTGTCTACTCCTACATCAACAAAAGGCAGGCTGCCTTTTCCTCCTTGTAAAATCTGTTGGTCTCTGTGTCTGTCTGTGATCTATCTTTCTCCAGATTGCAGACATTAAAGTTAAAGCTTCTTAAAGGCTAAAGGAGGTAAGTGGTGGGTGTAATTTATTTGCTTTTCGATTATGGGCTTGGTTCTTTTATTGTTGCATTTTGTTGTTTCCAAATTTTTTTTGGTTGCATTTTGTTATTCATGCCCATTTCTTATTTAATTAGTTTTCTCATTTTTACTACCTGATTTTTGTGTCTTTCGCTCATTATCTCATTGAACAGATCAATTCCGGAAGCCATTTTCTAGTATTTAATCCCATTTTTGGGGGAGTGTGACTGTGTGTGGGGTTTCAAATTTGAATGCGAATGAGAGATGAACGCCCACAAGTTCCAAATCTTTGACTCTGTTCCTGCCTAGTGCGTGAATAGAAGAAGCAAGGTCAGGGTTTCTCATGGCAGCAAAGCGCGTGTACGAAGTCTGGAAAGGAAGTAATGTAAGCCCCTTTGCTTTTTTCTGGGTTCTCAAATTTGGGAATTTTTACTGGGATTTATCATCTGGGTGTGCTTTAAATTTGTTGGGTTTTTGAGAAAGTTAGTGGGTTTTGTTGATTAAGTGGTTTACTTGGTTATAGACTTATAGTTCTAAATTGGGTTCGAATTAGGTTGTGATTTACTGGTGATAGTTCTAAAGTGTGGTTTTTGTGATTTACTGGTTGATTAAGTGGTTTATCATCTGAAACACATTCTTTCACCATAAGGTCCTACATTTAGAACATTTAATTAAGATCTGCATTATCTGTTGATAGTTCCTGTGGCCGTCCTACATGCATGCTTGAAAGAACCTTTAACGTAACTTCTGAGTCCTAACAGCTATATTGCTGTTTGTGATCAGTATTGTAGGACTTTATTGTCTATTGACTACGTTCTCCACAACAAACTTAGTTCTCAAGAAGCCTGTAACACAGTGGTTTTATTTGTTTGTCAAGACAATCTGGTATTGTTTATTGCCCACTTGAGGGCCATCTTTCTATATATCAATGCTGCCACCCAGTTTTATATTTGGATGACTGCTTGTTGCTGGATTGCATGCTTTGGATGCATGAATTCCTGTTAATGTCCAGTTTTACATTTTGACTTCTTTTTATGGCTTTAAGCCTGATTAGGTTAGGAGGTATGAAAGCAAACACTGGTATAAGGATGAAAAATGCAAGTATTGGTGTGAGTAGATTATGTTATTGAAGCCATGCATGGATCTTTCATTGATACCTTCAAACATCTATATGCATGGGCATTGTGTGCTAGTCAATCAATAAAATACTTTAATATGTAGGCATTGTTTTCTTGGCCAAACCCATTTTCAGACCGAGTCCTGATATTGTTCTGAGTCTGCAGCACTCTTGCTTTACCATTTTTTGTTATCTGGTTTGCTTGATAGATGTTTATTGCTTTAATTTATCT
This sequence comes from Heteromeles arbutifolia, assembly GCA_024362995.1. Taxonomy (NCBI): domain Eukaryota; kingdom Viridiplantae; phylum Streptophyta; class Magnoliopsida; order Rosales; family Rosaceae; genus Heteromeles; species Heteromeles arbutifolia. The sequence goes on from JANCRC010000004.1 coordinate 38,010,912, forward strand.
AAATGCTTATATTTTGAGCTTGTTAAAACTTAAGGCTTTGTACTGTTCTATGAAATAAAGCTGAATGTGCTTCTGTATAGTTTAATCAGATTTTGATTTTACAAATGAAGTTAATTATAAAATTGGAGTCAGTCAGAATATTCTTACAGAAAATTCCCAATTAGAAGTCATTTATTTGTCTAGTTGTGATCAAATAGATGAATGCAGTGTTTCCAACTAACACTCAAATGATAATGATTATAATGATGATAGCGTTTAATTTGGCTGAATTTTTGTAAGGTTAATTATTGAATGGAGGCCTTAAAATTGAACAGTTCATACCATGCATTCTTGTTGGGCCTCAACTGTGTTGTTTTTAAAAAGGAATGCCCTGTTTGTATGTTTATATAGATAGACATTGCTGAAATCATTCCTCTCATTATTGCTAGTTTGGTGAGTTTCTATTGTTATTGGTTGCAAGAATATGACACATCTTCATAATGGCCAAACCCCTGCCGTAAAAAAACACAGCTCTTTTGACTATTGGCTTTGACTTTTTATTTTAATGATATGAGAACAGGTATATATTTTGGGACTTCTTAACATGATGAGGCTGACTATACCATCCGCGGTGTACTGTAATTGCTCTAGTTTGATTGATTTCTCTCTATTGTGGTATTATTACAGTCGTCAACTTTCTTTTTCTTCATCCTTTTGCAGAAGTTCATCCTTGGTGGAAGGTTGATATTTGGGCCAGATGCTAGGTCACTGCTTGTCACATTACTATTAATCATTGCTCCGGTTATTATCTTCTGTGTATTTGTCGCATGGCATCTCCGGCATGAATTTTCTTCATATAATGCTGGCTATGCAATTCTGGTTGTAGCAATTGTATTTACTATCTATGTAAGTTCTCTAAACCTTTTTATTTTTTAATTTTGTAATCTGGCAGACGTGATCTATATATGTATATGGTTGTATTTTGAGTTTTTACACAAATAATAGACAATGTCTGGCATGGCCGCATGCAGATGAATGGTTAGATAATGTGGCCATTAACCAACACATGTGATCTCTGAGCTTTGCATTTGAATGTTATTACTGTTTGTGGGGTTGCACTGTGCCGTCTTCCGCTGGGTCTGCAAAAGTTATTATCAATGCTTTATGCATACTTTCATGTGAATATTTAAATCGTAACCCCAGATCCCTGTGGAATGGGAACCCCAACAAACAGAATAAAATTCTAATGCAAAGCTTAAGAGATCATATATTTGCCTGTTAAGTTTGCACCGTTAGTTCAACATTTTACATGTGTGGATTGGTGGTGTTGTATTGGTAGTTAAAATTCTCATAATTAATTTTGGTAAATCTTATATTTAGATCTTGAGGATTTTTACTTGAATTGACTTTTAAGTTGGGGAATAAATAAATTTTTGTTTCTGGAAATTGTGAGGAATAAATGATAATGGCAGACTTTGTTGTATTTACTAAACTGTGACATAAATATTGTCAGTACCAAATCTATGCACAAGGCCTATATGTTTGCTGTTAGGGTGTTTTTGTTGTGTTTTTCCCCCAACAAGAACGAGAGAGAGAGAGTGAGTGACCGCCGGCTTATAAGATCTCACTAGCAAACTCTGTGAAATAAAAGGAACAACCACTAAAAATGTTTAGATCAATTTAGCTTTTTAAGGCCTTGATTCAAAGTCACCTAGATTATGCACTTTGTGAATGATAACTTAGCCTAGGTCTTGCGTTTGTTATTTAATCTTCTTCTGACATTTATGAAGTGTAGTTCTTTTGCTACTCTAGTTTTCAAATATGATATTAATCACCCTCTAGAATGTTTTATTCTCACTGTTGTAAATAACAACAGTAGTATTCATATCGATCGCAATCTTTTCAAAAGTGTTTCCACTGAAGTTCTATCGTTGTCCGAGTTTTGGGCATAAATTAATTCGTTAGTTGATGTTGATAGGTGTTGGTGCTTCTTTTTCTTACTTCAGCCCGGGACCCAGGGATTATTCCAAGAAATGCTCATCCACCAGAGGAAGAGTTCCGTTATGACTCTTCAGTTTCCATCGATGTTGGTGGAAGACAAGTGGCAGCTAATGCTGGTGGTAGACAAACTCCAAGCCTTCAATTCCCCAGAACAAAAGAAGTGACGGTCAATGGCCTTCCTGTGAGAGTGAAATATTGTGATACTTGTATGCTATATCGTCCGCCTCGTTGCTCTCATTGTTCTATTTGCAACAATTGTGTGGAGCGCTTTGATCACCACTGCCCTTGGGTGGGCCAATGCATTGGACAGGTATGCTGTTAACCAGCACTTAAAAATTGTGTCATGTGAATTGTACTTTCCTCATTTTTGTAGTTGATTCTTGTTTCCTTTATTCAGGAGGCATTTTGTATTAAAAATCTAATTTCTTGTGTTATTTGCAGTGCAATTATCGGTACTTCTTTCTCTTCGTTTCTTCTGCAACTCTGCTCTGCATCTATGTATTCTCATTATCGGCTGTGTACATCAAGATTCTGATGGATGATCACAGGACAGTTTGGAAGGCAATGCAAGAATCGCCTGCATCTGTGATTCTAATGGCCTACTGTTTCATTTCTCTTTGGTTTGTTGGTGGACTTACCGGCTTCCATTTGTACCTTATTGGTACCAACCAGGTAAGTCATATTCCATGTGTATTTTTTGGTTCAGTACGAGGTTTTAACATCAGTTTTGTATGAAAGATAAGGGGTTGGCCGATGTCTAAGTCCTTTTGAACGGTATGGCCCAAGTGGTAGTACTAATTCACGAAGTTCACATAACTGTTTATGAAGTCCAAGATGACAGCATGTCGGATACATCTGTCATCTCATAATATTGTTGAAATAAATGAAATTATGCATCCTGTGTCACTTACTAGTAGCGAGGACAGAAGCCGAACTGATTATGAAACCATCTGATGAATTAGAGAAAAGAGTTGAGCATTGGTATCTTTTTCATACTGGTGTTCATTTAGTGTCACAATGGTAGGCAGAGGAACCTGGCAGTACATGGTTCATTTGAGCGTCTTTCTTTTCCCATATGGGGAAAGTATTTTGAGTCTAGTTAACACTTAAGTATTTCAGTCATCATTTCAACCCTTACATTGGAAGAACATATTCGTTGCTTTACTGTCTGATTTATTTACTCTATTATTATTCTGATGATATTCATTTCAATAGCTATTTCCCCCTTTTTTTTTCAGACTACGTATGAAAACTTCCGGTACAGAGCTGACAATAGGACCAATGTTTACAACCGGGGCTGTTTAAATAACTTTCTCGAAGTGTTTTGCACACAAGTAAAACCCTCAAGAAATAACTTTCGAGCTTTTGTTGAAGAGGAGGTACAAAGGCCTCCCCCTATGCCCATTGCACGGGAAGCAGAACCTGATGAATCTGGCGGGGACCCACGTTCAAAGGTTGAGGATGATTTAGATATTGGTGAAGATCTGTTGAAGATCTCACAGCGTCGTAACATTGAAGAAATTGATGAGGACATACGCAGTAGAGGGAGCAACGGACCTCATAATACCTCAGAGGTGCTCTCTGCTTTAGGTTCAGACCGGGCTCCCACCATTCGATCTGATGCTCGACACTCGAGTTGGGGAAGAAGTGGGAGTTGGGAAATTGCCCCAGACGTCCTTGCTAATGTCAATATCACTGAAAGTAGAGGTCATGTGACGTCGAAGGATGCAGTTCAATGATGGGGTTAGTTTGTATTATTGATTTTAAGATGGTGTGCATTTGGATGATCAGTGATTACTGGATAGTCATTTCCAGGTAGGGAAGGGAATGCCATGAACCCGAAACTCGCAATTATGCAAGGGAGTTGAATGTATTCCCTTCAGGTGTAAAAACATATGTGACCATTTTGTGCGAATGCGTGTCTGTAATTGTTTGGGAATGAAGGAATAGCGTCGTCGTTGCCAATTTTTCGTGTGTTACGTTTTTTTATTTTTCCATTTTTACTCGTAGTATTATGTAACTATTGCGACTGAAATTGTGAATCCACTTTGCTATAATGGCTTTATTCTTTTGTGTAGACCCCCATTGGTATTTTTGAACGAGGACGGGCTTCCATGTCCCCATTACTAGTTTGTTGTATTGGAGGCAGTAAGGGGAGGACCCTGGCCTGCGTGCTGGGTCTTTATCATCTCTCCTTGCTTTCTACAGTTTAAGAAAGTTTATGTTGCTTTTGTTAGCCTGTTATAGGCTTTCGTATGTCTTCTTTGGATTCGGCCTTGGTAATGAAATATCCAGTTTCTCAAAAAAAAAAAAAAAAAAAATCACTTCTCATTTGCTCAATTTCACGCTAAATTCAACTTGAGCTCACCCAACTTGGGTGAAGGGAATTAAGATGACCTTAGGGCTCCTTTGGAGGCGCTTCTCTATAAAGCGCTTTTACTCGACATTACTTGTGTCAGGACTTGGGGGTGGTTTGGGAGTGAGGTGCTTAAAAAAAAAGCACCCATGAAAAAAAGCTGTGAGGGTTTTAGGTGTTTGGTAAACTAAAAAAAAAGGGCTTATTTTGGAAGCTGTTGTGAGAATAAGCTGAAATCAAAGGAAAAGCTGAAGCAGCTATTTGCTGCTTTGGAAAACTGGCTTTTTTTCAAAGCACACAGAGCTACAGTGCTCCTTTAATGAAAAGACCCACGCCGGACTTGTGGGCGAATATCGAGTCGACGGCGAGGGAGGGTTCGGAGGTGGTCATGTCGACAAGGATGCCTCCGGGGCGGAGTCCGGAGAGTGCGCCGGTGGTGGGGTCGAGGAGGACGGAGCGGACGTCGGATTTGGGTATTCTGGGTTTGTGGGTTTTCTGTCGAAATGCGGTTGAAGACGGTGAGTGCGTCGGGCTTAAGGGTTTTCTGGGTTGTGGGTAGAAGAACTGGATTTCCAGTCGGGATCACTGAAATCAATCTGCTGCTGACTATGGCTCTTGCTCTGAGCGAAGATGCGGCTGCTGTTCTTGGCGACTCCACTGGAAGTAGTAAGTGCGGCGGTGGAGGACGAGTCCCGGCGGGGCGATCGCGTGCAAGAGAGTGGCCATAAAACTTAAGATTTCTTCAAGTTTGTATTGATCAATGCGAGAGTTGGAAGAATTGCAGAGAGAGTAAATAAATAATTAAAGAGAGAAAATAGAAAGCAACGAGGGATTGCAGAGAGAGTAAATAAATAATTAAAAAAAACTCATTTTATATCATTTTTTATTATTTCACACAGTCACAGCTGTTTTACATAAAAGTTTACCAAACACTATCAGACTGCTTTTTTTTCCAAAAGCACTTTTACAAAAAAGTTTACCAAACACTATCTTTATTTCACAGCCGCTTATTCCCACAACAGTTTTTTTTTAAAGCACAGCAATACCAAACCAGCCCTTAGTAGCTTTGACTTTGCTTGCTATTAATAAACGTTGTATGCATCAACAATGGCTATAAGCTGAACATTTATTTGGTTTGGTTATCTTCGATGCGTTAAAATCAGACTTTATAAGTGTTCTATTGTAATTGTTGGGGAGTAGTTTTGAGGTACAACCGACACAATGAGCCACAAGGACATTAGAGCATCTTCAATGGGTCTCTAAATGTGCTCCTAACTAAAATTTGGGGATTTCAATAAAATTAGCTCCATCCAGTCATGCTCCCTATCCACCTCCTAATATTGGGGTTGGTATAGGAGCACCTAAATAAAGGGAGGGAGAAAGGAGCTCTTAGTGGCTCTATAATTAATGTTAACTATCTTAATAAAGTATTGTTATTCGTACTCTAAAAATCTCATCTTGCACTCCAATCTTTCTATAATTAGAAAAAAAAATTACACATGTGAAGAGTGTAGAATATGAAATTTTTGGAGTATTAATAACATTTTCCTTTTAATATTATTTAAAAATTAAATTATTGACCAATTATTGATTCATAATCATTATGACTCTCTAAAGTAAGGAGTATGATTGGAGTATAACTCTTTTAAAGACCTTCTACAATAATATTTTGATAGTTTTAACTAAAACTTTGTTATGAAAAAGAGACCATGATTGAAGATGCTCTTACTTCATATGCACATGCACGTCAAGGCACTTAAGAGGTAAGCAATTAACGGTGTAGGAGTCTGACGTAGACCCCACTGGCAAATATATACTCCACCGGTTTGAGAGACGGGCCAAGCTCTTTGACCATTAATTGTCTCAACTTTCGCCAGTTCTTCATCCCTAAGTTTGTGCATGGAGTAGACTACACTAGCAAAAGTTGAGACAATTAAATTAATGGTGGAAGTTTCTCTCAAACCGGGGGAGGGAAATGGTTCATGCGGAATTTATCACTTGGGCTTTAGAACCATATGTAGCCATTGGACCGTCTCAATCATTTGGTTGATATGAAATTAATGAGTTTGTCTAAAATCCCCAAACCCATGAAGATCACGATGCATTATGCCAGCCAACTGAAAGGTACTGTACGTGTGTAACTCATGTATATATATATATAGAAGTCACACATGAATTAATGTGAGAGGACGAGTATTTGTGCAATGGAAATGTTGCTCTTTTGTGATTGAAAGGTCATGAGTTCAAACCATAAAAACAACATCTTTGCAAAACAAGAGTAAGATTGTATACGATAAACGTCGAGACCCTCGTAAGTGGGGAACCAAGGTATGTAAGTATGCAAGTATGTATTTATGTATCTCCATTTGGGCTAAAATTCAAATTTATATACAAACAATTAGTTTCAAGTTGGGAACTCAAGTTGATTGATGGGCATATTGTTCACCAAATGTGTTCCCTCCCAACTCCCAAGTCCCAACCTTCTTGATCTAATTAGAAGAGCCCCCGGTGTTACATTTGTTAAGCCCGGGTATTAACAGAAAAGTGCTCCAACTTACGGAATCGAAAAATCTCACCCGAATACTAAGATTGCGGAATGTCATTTAATTCTTTAACATGTCAAACCATATCAAGTCCTATTTTAATTGAAGTTTCCTCGCATAATAAGTTGTAAAAGTTTTTGAAGGTGCTCCCTTTTACAGAATCGAAAATCTTGCGTTGTTAATATTATTAATTGTGTGGCTGTTAACTTTATTTAACGCACTGTTTGCATCGTTTGACAGATGAAGGCGCAACTCCATGGGGACAAGCATTTTTCAAGTCCTAAGTGTGTTGTGTTGAGACTACCAATGGGATATTTTTGGCATGCTAAAGTGTGAAAAACGCTTTGTATTCCTAGAGTAAAAGCCATAGCTGTCAATAGCAAAAATCAATGAAAAATTCTCTGCCGCGGTCTCTGCCTTTGGTTTTTTGAGGTCGGCAACAATTTTTATGATCTCTTCTCCCTTTCCTTTTCCGTTTACTTTGTTTTAATGTAGAATTATCGCTGTGAAATATTGTAGCCGTTTATTTTTGCCCACGCACATAGTAAACACAAGATTTTGGATCAGTTAAAACCTTCAATATGTGATTGAAGTTGGAAGCCATGGAAGATGTTGGGGTGGGGTCAGGCTTAGCATGTACGACACTATAGATTTAGCCGATGTGGTGCTATGGCACTCCGATGTCCGGAGGATGTGGAGCGATGACATGGTTCTATCCTTTTATTTTGTACTTGTTTAATAATTTTAAGAAAAGGTTTTGGAGTTTGAATTTTTTTCTCTTTAGGAGAGTTTGCTTGTTTGATTTCTCTCTATATAGAAAGTTGCTTCATTTTAATTTTCGTTTTGGTGTTCTACATCTCTTTTGGATCTTTGTGGGTGGAACTGTTTGATTTGTTGGATCTATTTCATATAGTGTTATGAGATCGTGGCGTGGTTAGGTTATGCAATTAGACCCATGGGCATCATACTCTTTGTCCCAATATGGTTTGAGATTTTTGTTCTCACACGATGTCCGTGTAATACGATGTTTAACAGTTTTATTGATTTGTGTAATCATGTGGCTCCTGATGAGCTTGAATTTCAACAAGTGCTTGAATTCTACTCATTACTTTGCGATTAGTGATGCTTTATTATCATATTTTTAGATTTAATTTGTAAGAATCCTTTTGAGGTCGAGTTCTTCATGATATGAATTTGCAATGCCCTTTTTCAATAAATAACAAAGGGCAAAAAAAAAAAAAAACGATTTTTGACAACAAAAAAATGCTTATGAGTTCCGAGTACAAATGAAGTAAAAGAAAGAGCTTTATTGGAAAGGCTTTTGCAAAATTTTTCTTAACCAAAAACACAAAAAAATCATTATTTAACAAATAGGACAAAAAACAAATAAAAATTTAAAAAAGCCCAGAAAACTTATGCGCTCATTGCACGTGGGCCAATCCCATGACAGCTGACGCACGCAGGTCACACGCGTCACTCAAAACTCTCTCCCTTCTCTCCTCTCTCGTCCCCACTTTTTGTCTCTCTCTCCTCTCACCCGACTCCACTCTCTCTATCTTCTCCCCATTCACCCGTTCCCACTCTCTCTCTCCTCTCACCCGACTCCACTCTCTATCTTCTCTCCACTCACTTGTTCCCATTATCTCTCTCATGTCGCTCTCCCTTCATTTACATGCTAAATACATTGTTTAGTTTTTATTTCTTGGTTTTTTTTTATCTTCATTCTATGGATTATTTATTTACTATATAAACAATCAATATTTAAAAAAAAAAACTAATTAAAAACAATCACTATTTTTAAAATATTAATTGAGAAATAGTCACTATTTTAGAATATTTATTGAAAAAAAATTTATTTTAAAAAATTAATTGAAAAAGAATCACTATTTTAAAAATATTTATTGAGAAAAAATCACTATTTTTAAAACAAAGAGTGATCTCTATCCAACAATCACTATTCTTAAAATATTTACTAAAAAATAGTCAATAATTCTAAATATTTGTTGAAAATTAGTAACTAATTATGCTTCACCCCTTGGCGTCTAAGGAACAAAATTCAAGATATCATGTGGTTGGCGACTACGTTTGAAGCCATTTCATTGAGCCATGTTTATAGGCAGACTAACTTTTTGGCTGATACAATTACTAGTACTAGTTTTAGTTTTGATAACTTCCATGTTTGGATAGGACCTTGCCTTTTGTGGCAAGAA